>OX411754.1:29752069-30992069 GCA_948252205.1 Orthosia incerta | reverse complement strand
ATTACACTTGAATATAGATCTAAAGTATCAATTTTGAAAAGATAGACGAAAATATAAAATACTTTTTTGTCCCGGATATAGTTTCAAAAAGTTATGGTCACCCTGGTGCTTCTTTTTATAATAAAAACTTTTTAACAAAATATCATAGGTTTGATTTTTTGTTAAATCTATCTCATGACGATTAAAATAAGCACAAACACGACTAGGGCACATTATTTTATTTCGGAGTTCCAATGGCCATTGCGGTCTTCTTCATCAGTTCCACTTCACCAAATGATACTTTCTGAGAGCAAGTGATTGCATTATTGATGAAAATACCAAAATCGCTATATGTACGCCTATAATATTTGAGGAGTTCCCTCGATTTCTCTAGGATCACATCACCGGATCCTGGTTTCCTTATCATGGAACCACCTTTGGGATATCTCCTGGCCAACAAAAAAATAATCATCAAAATCGATTCATAAATGACAAAGTTATTCGCGAACACACATAAAAAAAATATATATAAACGGTCGAATTGAGAAACCTCCTCCTTTTTGGGAAGTCGGTTAAAAAGTCCCTAAACTGCAAAATGATGTTGGTTAGTTTTTTTAATTAGTGACATTCCAAATGTCGACCAAAGAGGAAAGCCGGTAAAAGGTCACAAGAATGGCAGAAAACACACTAGCTTTAAACCACGTACTTATTTGGACTTGCAAATAACCTGATATTATTGTCTTTCTTCCACTTAAAACCGCACAAAGCTCGAAAAAGCGGCTAAAACACATCCTTACCAAACAACATTCAGCTAAACGATCGCACGTGAGCGGCAAAGTGTCAGCAAATATTGAATAGACCCTCTCTGCCTACCAACCTACGTGACTGCCGACGTGAAGCAACACTGCCATTAACCTTACATCTCACTAACAAAATTCAATAACGAAAATCCTGCGAACTTTAGCGATGCCACGATACATCTTAAAAACCACAGGCCCGACAAGTCTGACAAAGGAAAATCGTCTTTATGGCTTGGAGGGTAAGGTTTAAGTTGAGTGTAATGTTGACTTTGTTGTTACTTATTAAGAAACGTTAAACAAGGGCAATACTCGTTGCGAATTTTACAAAGTCGGTCCAAGGGCTGCAAGTTAGATTAAAATAGTTGAAGTCTGGCCGGCCGGCGGCCTCATATGACAAGAGCGGTAGATCTTGTGTTTATTAGCTCGGCGACTTCAAAGACGACTTGTGTTCGCATGCCGCGGTTAGTTGAGAAAGCGGTTTACATAAAATAATGGAGATTTTTGGTGAAGAATATGAGAAACCATTTTAAGTTTTTGTGGGAGGGCCAACTGGATTTTGAAATCTTACAGTGAGTGAATATTGAACTCGTGTTACATCAATAATAGATATTTGAGGAATATGGGTTTAATTAGGTAAGTAAGACTGGAAGCCGACCCCAATATAGTTGGGAAAAGGCTAGGCAGATGATGATGATGGGTTTAATTAGGTACTAAATAATAATATACATATTGAGAGGTCTTTGTGCCAGAACCAAATAAGCTGGCATTAATAAGATGATTATTATCAAAGTAGACTACAATTTACCTACCAGAGGATAAGAGGAACAAACAACACTGCATTCTTTGAAATGCTTATCAGACGTACAAACTTGTCCCCTGACAGGATTTCCATTTCCAGTCTTCCTCGATACCTATCAGAATCCCGATCAAAAGAAGTCATAATCAGAAACGCGACGTGCTGTTCACAAAACAGAAACAGAAATGTACCCAACTGCGCCGTTTAAGAAGTCACAGCACAAAACACCTGGCTTGTGTTGTGTACCCAGCATCTACCTTGATTACATTCACCGTCAGTTAGCATTATAAAGGCGAAGCCCGAAGCCCCCGGGACAGGAACCGCCTCCACCGGATTAAGATATGCAAATGATATCGGCGCTACACAAACGTGCAGACAAAACAACTCATTCACACACGTCCTGTATCTGCACAATTGGATCATGTGTGAACGGCCTATTGGCAATGTTAGAGCACAGATAAGGGCTTAATTAAGGCTGTATAATATTGTTATTTTGTTATGTGTGTCGGGATTGAAGAAAAACATGGTCGTTGGTAATGATATCGGTTTAATTTGGGAACATCTCACTACCTGCGGCGGTCTATGGTATGGATAACACAGGTATTCGTGCTGAGCCAATCTGTATGCTAAGCATGGTGATAATCGCAATACGGTCTTTAATGAAAAACTTTACAGCAGCTGCACTTTAGCTCTCTCGGGGATATCCAAGCTTATATCAGAGACACCTACATGGGCAAGGTCAACCGGAAACTTTAAATTTTACGGGCTACTGAAATAATGACAAATATTTAAACAAGAACATAATTATTTTGACTAACCTAACCTTTACGGCCACACGTGTAGGGTCACGAAGATCGCGACAAACCTCTGGAGATAAGTCCCGCTGTGTTATGAACACAAACACAAACATCTCCCATATTACGGTTTATTTGCTCAAAGAATTTCTGCGAACTTAGGGCAACAAGCTGTTTTTCTTTTATTTCTTGGTAAAATAATATTTTTCTCAAGAATAATATTTTTGTGTGCGCTTTCTGCGGTCTTGAAATAGCCACGATTAAGGTTTAGGATGTCCTAAAATAACAATTGATCAGGTCAGGCTGGCTGCGTAAATGTCCTTTACTTTTGAAAGCCCTATTTTGAAACGTCCCACTCACAGAATTCTCCATTCACAAAATAGCAAGGAATTTGGGGTTCTAGTTTGGGTTTCACTGTCCGTCCTTATTTGTGAATGTACAATGAATGATGTGAATGTTACTTGGAAAATGTTCGTTCAAGAAAGGATTACGTTCAAAAATTAAATCACCCATATGAATCATTTATTCAGATTCTTGATATTAGCCTACTGGAGAACGCGGTTGCCCATCTACTTGCCCATGGAAGAACCTCTGAGTTACGTTTAGGGAACCTCACTTTACCTACCTTATGGTATTCAGTCTTAGTTGTCAAAGTAAACTAACCAAAATACGCCACAAGCGCATTCAATTAGCTGATATGAGGAGCACTTTCCGACACTCGATAACACTGTTATCACAATGTGGATATGCTCAAAAGTACCATGGCCTACAAGTATTTTGGTAACCTCGTAACTGAATGCCAATTACGACAAAAACTGGCTATCAAAACATGTTTTCAAGCTGCATAGGCAAGTAGGTAGAGAGACACAACGAAGATGCAGTAGAGGTATTCCTAAACCTTTTTGCAATGAACTCATCATTGCAAAAAGTTTTAGGAATACCTGTCTCTCTTTTAGGAAAACCTCGCCACCAGCGGATGAAAGAAGAACAGGGCTGGTGTATGTGGCGACACTTGGGGAAGGTCCATGCCCAGCAGTAAACGTCTTTCTCATGAATTGATGCTTATTACTATCAGACCTTTGCAAGGTTGCAATTCGAAGTCATATTTATGTCACCCATCACATTCAGTGAACCTTCTCTGCGTGCCTCTTACTTGCCTCTATGTAGGATGTGACGTAATATCCTTCCAACTCTTCCAAGACAGGTGGAGGTGCTAACTCCATCACAACTTGCTTAACTTTGCGCTCATTACAAGTTCATGATTCCGTTTACATTCTAAGGTTATATTTATTTATGTATTTAATAACATAGCACAGCCACATCACATGCATTACCAATCGACAAAAAAATCTTAACAACTATTGGACCAATGCACATGACAAGTACGGCGTACATAGCACTCGTTGTAACATTGCCGCCCTAAAATGACTATAAATTATACAATATAATTCTAAATTCAGTTTGAAAAAAAATAAGTTAGGTACAATTTTAAATATAGGTTAAAATCAGTATAATCTACTTTCACCTTACATCAACACGGTCTAGGGATATTTCATACTCAATTAAATAACTCGAAAAGTACTGGCCGCATTGGAATCTTTTATACACCGATTTGTTTGTAATTTATCTCAGACTAATTCCAAATTCAAATTTTTAAAAATTATTTTGTTTCGGTGGCATAAAAATGTCTTGATGTGTAGGAGAGGGAATTTTCATTTGTGCGAAATTTAGAAAACAATACGAATTACGTTTAGTTACAGTTTTTTTTCATTTTTAAACGAAAGTTAAAGTTAAAATTGAGGTATTGTAGCCATGCAACGCCAACATTTGACGAGGGCGGAGATGTTACGAGCTGTGGGAATGCTGGAAGCTGGGTCTGTTCAGCGTAATGTTATTGAGGCCATAGGGACCCACCAAAATGTAATTTCAAGATTGTGGACACGCTATCGTGCCACAGGTGAAGTAGCGGAGAGGCACCGGGGGCCAAGTCGCATCACTACCCCCAGACAAGACCGATTTTTGCAAATTACTGCGCGAGCTCAACCAAATGCAACGACGACTCAATTGGTCCAAAGGCTGCGAGTGGAACACCAAGTGCTTGTGAGTGACCAAACTGTAAGAAGGCGACTGCATGAAAGCAATCTACGCTCTCGTAGACCACTCCGGGTCCCACCTTTACGGAGAGGCAATCGTGGACGACGATTAGAATGGGTTCGGAACCACCTGGACTGGGGCCGTGAGCAATGGTCCAATGTACTGTTCACGGATGAATCCAGGTTCGGCTTCCATCCAGATTCACGAAGGACGCGTGTTCGGCGAGTTCCTAGACGATGGAGCCGTCTTCAGAACCCTCAGGAAGTTCACCCATACCAAGGAGGAACAATTATGGTTTGGGCAGGAATTCGTCTTGGAGGACGGACGGATCTCGTTTGGGTGCGGGGCAATATGACGGCAGAACGATACGTCCAACAGGTGCTGGGGCCCGTAATCTTGCCCCACAGAACACAAATGGGGCAAGATTTCCTGCTCATGCACGACAATGCCCGGGCACACACGGCGAGAACGGTAGCAGCTTGGTTACATACACACAATGTTAGGGACTGGCCTGCTCAATCGCCAGATCTAAATCCCATTGAGCATGCGTGGAATATGCTGCAAAGAAGAGCTCTGAAGGCAGTTCCTGAAAATCTGGCTACAGAAGATCAACTTTTTGCGCACCTCAGAAGGACATGGGACAATATTCCGCAGCAAGACATTGACAACCTTGTTCTGAGCATGCCGAATCGTTGCCGATGTGTTATGAACATCATGGGCGCTTTCTCAGACTACTAACTTCAAGTTTATAAACACAAATTAAATGATTTTTCTATTTTTTTCAGTTTTTACTCATAAATTAAAAGTTAATTCATATACGGTTTCCGTCTATGCTTCATTTTTTTTTCCATAAAATCCTGAAATTTTAATCGAAGTACCTTAACCATTATTAAAAAATGGTAGAATATTAAATAACGTATCTTTTAAATATATACATGTCATATAAATAATTAACACATTGATAGTAATTCGCTTTTTTTTAAATATCCCTAAACCGTGTTGATGTGTTTATATAAATATAGGTCAAAGTAGATTTAAAAAGATTAAACTTCGTTAAATCCATACAAATTAAATTAAAAACATTATAATCAAAATTATAAAGTCAAAATCATTAAAATAAAATAAAAACCAAAATATAAAAACCATATAATGTCAAAAACAATGAACTCAGTAATCAAAATTAATCAAATTCGTTAAAAAATAAATACAAAATCATTATAACAATAAAATAAAATCATAAAATCAAAAATCAAAAATCAAAACAAAAAAGTCATACATCAAAAACATAAAATCAGAAATCAAAGTCATTAAGAAATAAAATTAAAATCATAAAGTCAAAAACCAAATCATAAAGTCAATAATAAAACCGGCCAAGTGCGAGTCGGACTCGCGCACGGAGGGTTCCGTACCACCAAAAAAAACAGCCTAAAAATCACGTTTGTTGTATGGGAGCCCCACTTAAACATTTACTTTATTTTGTTTTTAGTATTTGTTGTTATAGCGGCAATAGAAATACTTCATCTGTGAAAATTTCAACTGTCTAGCTATCACCGTTCATGAGATACAGCCTGGTGACAGACGGACAGACAGACGGATCGCGGATATAGTTAGGGTCCCATTTTTACCCTTTGGGTACGGAACCCTAAAAATCATAAAATCACAATTAAAATAGTAAAGAAATAAATAAAAATTCAAAATCATTAAAATAAAAAGCATAAAAAATAAATAAAATAAAATAAATAATAATTACAGAATTAAAACACAAAATCATCAAAACACCAAAAACAACCTGGCAGGGACAATGTGATTTTTCTTTTGAACTTCGGTAGCTTGTCATGGAATATGTCTTTGTCTAGTTCTAGCAAGTGTAAGACTGCATTATTATATGCCTTGCTTATTCGGACAATGGGAAACTGTAAACCCTGATTGGTTTTGACGAAAGGGATATCGAAAATATTTTTAACTTTTCTGGTCCGTGGGTAGGTTCTTGGAACTGTTGAAAGAAACACTCTCTGTTGGATCAGGTCCAGGATCCAGCACCTGGCGCTGGATCCAGCGGTGCAGATCCGCAATCACGTAAAAATAAGTAACTATCTTTATTTACGCGCGAAAACGCCTCAAAACTTTACGTTATCGCTTTAGAAAATCATCTACTAAAGACGACATGTATCTACAAAAATATGTCATAGAAAATAAAGGAAAGGACCTGAGTTATAATTCTTGACTGCCGCAGTGGAACAGTTTGTTCAGCAAACTAGAACGCTTTAATAGTGTGAAGGTTTGTATCAACAACGCTTTAATCGACATTGAGTCAAACTCAGATACACAATGCTCAACTGACGATTGGGCTCTAATCAATGAATTGATCACCAGCCGTTTAAACTGGCTGTAGAAGCTCTATGCAGACGAGATTCCAGTTTAATAACCGCGGACTTCAAACTTCATAGTTTGTTTTAAATAATCATAACAGCCAAGATGCAATTTTGAGTGCCCAGACACTTCCCCGGAGAATTGGAGAACGGAGTCAACCTGAGGTCACGGAGATGTTAGTATACCTGCAGAACCTAAAGTTAGAAAATTAAGTGAAAAGCCCTCATTCCATTGAAAATAAAATGGAATGCCGCAGGTGATGAAAAATATGCTTATTCGCGTTATTTTTTTTGCTCTTGACTCTAGTCTAGGTCAAAGTTGACAGAGACAGAGTCGACGATGGAGTGAGCTTACCCAGAAGAAGCCTGTTCACTCTAACTTTGAAGAGATTCGGGCTGAATGCGTTCGGAAACACTGACGCAGGTAGCGAGTTCCATTCATTCGCTGTGCGCATTATGAAGGATGTTTGGAAGCGCTTGGTGCGAATTGGTGGAATGGCAACAAGGTAAGGATGATAACATGCAGTGCGACTAGATGTCCGATGGTAGAAGGGGGCTGGTGGGATGAGGTCGTGGAGTACTTCAGCACACTCACCGAAGTACAGTCTGTAGAAGACCGACAAGCAGGCAACCTTGCGGTGATGAGCCAAGCTATGAAGCTTGGCATCCGCCAGTTCAACGTCGCCAATGAGCCTCCTGGCTCTGCGTTCCACCGGGTCAAGCGCGGCAAGCTGATATTTAGCTGAGCCATCCCAAAGGTGGCTGCAATACTCCATGCAGGATCGGACTTGCGCTTTGTATAGGGTTAAAAGCTGTCCAGGCGTAAAGTATCGCTTCACTCTATTTAGGATGCCTAGTTTTTTGGCCGCAATTTGGGCTTTGTACTCAATGGAGGTGCCGAAGTTGAGACTGGATGTCAGCTCTATGCCTAGAAGCTCGAGCCAATCAGTCACAGGAACAGACGCACCCCGAAAAGTAGGAGTTTGATCGAAAAGACTCCTTTTAGCGGTAAAAAGACACGCCTGTGTTTTGGTGGCGTTAAAGGAGACCAGATTGTCATCACCCCACTGGTAGACAAGGCTTAAGGTCAAATCTGTCCGCTCCACCATAGCCTCTCTCAAGGAACGAACTTCATCCACGCTGGTTTTTTCGCTGGACAAGTATCTCTCTGAAACAGTACTGTTCTGCTATCTGCGTACCCAACAATACCAGGCTGAAGAAGGTCATTGATGTGCAGCAGGAAAAGAGTTGCAGAGAGAACAGACCCCTGAGGAACTCCGGCATCAATAGCCATAAGGTCAGAGGAGCAGCCGTCAATGACTACTCGGATCGACCGTTCACTGAGGAAGTCTGATATCCAGCTACGAAAACCAGCGGGGATGCCATAAGCAGGAAGCTTACTGAGTAGACTCGCGTGCCAGACCCTGTCAAAGGCCTTCGAGATATCAAGCAATACAGCAAGTGCTTCAGCAGTGCGTGACATACACAAGAAGATCGCCAGTTGACAGTCCCCGGCGAAAGCCATATTGACGGTCGCTGAGGAGATTATTGTCTTCAAGGTAGGTCAGCAACTTGCTGTTCAGCACCCTTGCCATAACTTTGCACAGAATGGAGGTAATGGCGATCGGACGGCAATGGGCAGGGTCTGCACGGTTGCCTTTTTTGGGCACTGGTTGCACATTTGCAAGCTTCCAGGATTCTGGCACCGTTCTTTTTACAAGAGAGAGGCGGAACAAGCGTGTCAACACAGGAGACAGTTCAGGCGCACACTGCCTCAGCACTCTCGCTGGAATGCCGACAGGCCCGCTGGCCTTGTTCACGTCTAGACTGCACAATACTCGCCGGACCTCTTTAGAGTGCACAGCGATCTCCGGCATCGAAGAGTCACAATGAGGTACAGTAGGTGGTTGCTTGGAGCCAACGTCCAGACGCGAATTGCTAGCAAAGAGAGATGCAAATAAATTTGCTTTCTCACTCGCAGAGTGAGCCAGTGACTACTATTTATGGTTACTCTACCTAGTTACACGATTTTATCACGTTTCGATTTATATTTTTTAAACAGATGAATGATGATCTATAAAGTAAGAACATAACAAAATAAATGTTTATTCAAAATCCGTATTTTTATTTGTAATATTCTTAGCTCAGAGCACTGTTATTTATCAGCACTTATGTGTAAATAGTCATAAATTATTAGAATATTAGTCTTTTACTAATACTTTGCCTAAGTAACGCTTGTATTATTTTACTTGCTTTCATTATTTATTATAATAATACATATTTGAGGTTTATTAAAAGGAATACCTACATAAATAAGACAAAAGAACGCCAACGGCGGAGCCGTTCGCGTCGGCCGGCTTACCCCCAAGACTCTTTGCCTGCGTAAACGATGTACCTACTTATTTATTCAAGAACACCAATTTTATAAACTTTCAACATTGCTTTACAAAATTACCCATTTGGAAAGGTACGCATGACGCTGCTAGATTCTTTCTATAGGTACAAAGACAAGTGATAGCTAGCTATCCTAAACTTGAGATATTGTAAAGAAATTTCGTAAAAACGCATTACTAGTCTGTACATTTAGCAACGATTCCCCAAAGTAGTCAACAAAAAAAAGCAAATAATGAACATACCTAAATAATAATATTTAAAAAAAATTAAAAAAATTCTTTCGAGTCGTTATGACGGACGATTAGGAAGCTATCTATCGCGGCACTGTGCGCAGCCTTGTGTGTGCGAGTATCTACCCGCGCACACACACAGCGCCGCGTGTGCGTGCAAACTGAGATAGCAATACTCCGAATGAATTTTTCACTCGCCTCGAATTGCATTTGCGAGCTTAGTTCGCCGCATTCTTAAGGCTGAATGACAATTTCTTCGCCTATTTCGTAAGTAAAAGCAACGCGCTGTGACGCTGCCACAACACGGTCGCAAAATCGCAACCGACTCTTTTTGTTTGATAATTTGTTGTTTGTTTTTATTTAAAACTATTTACAAGTTTTTACACTGGTACATAGCTGAATCCGGTAAGACTGGAAGTCGACCCCAATATAGTTGGGAAAAGGCTAGGTAGATCATGATGATGATTTACAAGTTTAAAAAAAATTAAGTGCTTTTACAGCGATTGATTTTAGCATAGCTGTGTGACTGTGTGAAATGTAAGTATTTTAATATTAAGTATATATATATAGGTACACTGACAATGTGACAATATTATTATTTTCCAAGAAAGTGAAGTCAAGTATAGTATGTTTATCTTTAGATAAAATATAATAGTACTGCGTTGAATTAAATTTGCAGAATGTAAAACCAGGGCTATCTTGGCGTAAGAACAATATTACGATGGAAAACCAGCCGAACACTAAACAAGTGATGAAGTTTTTTAGAAAAGTCTTACTAGGTATGTTATAATTTGTTTATAGTATTACACTTTGAGGCTAGATCTCTGCTTTGAGGCACTGCAGGTGATAGCAGAGATGCCTCAATTGCCTATTCATGCATTGTTGGTGCAGTGTAAGAAGCTCTAGATAATTAAATAGTGTTCTCACTTTTCATTCCCAGATTGGACCAAGTTGTTGGTGTTTTTAAAAGTAGCCAAAAAATCAATTTACCTGCAATACTATAATTTGTCTGCCTATGATATCTGTTCCTTCAGAAAGAGAGAGTGATGCTGTTATACTAGTATCCTGCATTTTTTTTTCCTATAATAGTAATTTGTTTCATTTTTATGTTCACAGCTCCTTGCAGGCGTCGTTTGCTAACGGTATGAGGCCATCTAATCCAATGCTCATTTCACAACAACCTTCACAAAGGCAGTCACAAATGGAGACACACTGAAGATATTTACAGGATAAAATTCTATTACTGGAAAATAGTTCAATGAATAAATCTGAGTTTTATCATTTTGAGTTTTTTTATTAGTCAATATGTATATTATGTCTAATTATTTTCCATAATAAATTATCCCATTAATCCTTTTTGCAGTCTTAATGCGCAATTTTGCTTGTACAAACAAGAATTTGGCCTATTAAGATTGAGTATCTAGCCGGAAGGCAAGTTGTGAAGGTTGCAGTGTTCCGCTGGATGCGAGATGCACGCGACCGGTCAATGTAGCGACGCTTGGTGCAGGCCTATGTCCAGCGGTGGACGTCATTCGACGTATATGATGATGATGAAGCCGGACCAATAAACATGATTCACATCACAACAAATATTATTTAAATATATTTATGACATATAATTTTAATTAAAGAAGCTACTAATTAACTTATGCAATCCATACTAATATAATAAATGCGAAAGTAACTCTGTCTATTACCTTTTCACGCATAAACCGCTGAACTGATTTAAATGAAATTTGGTACCTATGGAAACAGTTTGAGACAGTAGGTAACTAACTATCCTATGTCCTTCATAGGATAATTTTTATCATGGAAATATTCCTTAAGTTTGTATGATGAATTAATAATATATGTAGTAAGGCGGCCCACAAACCTACAATATTATTTCCTGATATAAAAAAATGGCTATTCGAAATACTAATGCTACGCAGACATTGCAGGCAACAGCTAGTTACATAATATATAAATTAAAATTCACATTAAACATTTAAAACCCCTGTACGCTAAGAGCTAAGTCGTTTTCCATTACCTAGGTATGTTATTAAATCCTGAGAAAGCCTGAAGGTAACTATGGATAAAGTGTCTCTATTCCGGGATATTGTTATCAACGTTGCTAATTCTCTCGCCTGTCGAGCTCTGTTAAAATCAGTAATTTTCTTAGCTTCTTCTAATAAATGTAGCTTTAGTTAACCAAGCTGGCAAACTGGTAAGCTGGCAAGCTGGTAAAAACTTATTTTATTAGCTTCTGCCAGCGGCTTCAAACACATGAAAAGTGTTTTCTTAACCCAAGGGTACATTATATTGGGAAGAAAAGTATCCTATAGGCTATTCCTTTACCTAGCTATAATCTATCTCTATGCAGAATTTCATCCAGTGCCGTTCTGGCGTGATTCAAAGAGTATGTAACACTGGCGTGATTGAGTACATACATCCACACACACATCAAACCAACAAAACTTCCCATCCAAACTTTCACATTTATAATATTAGTTAGATTAAAATCCAAGAAGAATTACGTTACGCGCAAAAATAGTGGCTTTTGGATTTGACAGATAAAAACGAGGCTGTAAGCCAGGCTGTGAGCGTCTTCGACGCTGTTTTTTCTTACGGAATACCAAAATGTATGAAGAACTGTCAACTTGCTCGACATTGAGTAGTTCTAACTCACGGCCGTCACAGCTTAGAGCGCTAGTGTCGCTATTCGCGGCTTAGCGAATACCAAACTTAGATTCGTCGCTGGCACCAGCACTGCGCTCAAGGCTGTATCCTTAGAGAATAGCACTGCTGTGCAGTCGGAGGATACATATTAGCGAGGTAGCTGACCAAAACCAGTTTACGTCTTTTTAGTTCGCTTTTTAAGCAGTCGGTTTTTTTGTTTTTTTTTTATTAACTTTATTATTTATAAATTTTTAGTTATATTTTTTTTTGAATTAGGTACATTTAATCATATAAGTGTTCTATATTTTTAAAATCGCCTCTTAAAACCCTTTATTTTGATACCACACACGAAAAATTTGAGCCCCCACAAAATGGCGTCCAAAAGGCGCCATTTTTCTATTTGCCAATTTTAATGTAGCCAGTGACACTCGCAGGGTTAAGACGAATCGATTGACGTAAGAATCATCAAAACCGGCCAACGCGTTTGGTCTCTAGAACACCACATAGGAACAAACATAAATACATACATAGACTGATAAACACATTACCCTCCTTCGGCAGTCATGTAATTATCACGCTATTACGAAATAATCTGTATTTGTATTTTCATTCACGGAAGTAACTTAAGAAATAATCTGTATTTGTATTTTCATTCACGGAAGTAAATTAAGAAATAATCTGACAGTCTTTCCTTAAAACTTAAAGAGTACACAAACGTTACCAAAGGTTGTAATCGTCGTGGGAAAGTCCTGTTTTATGTAACCTGTAATTAAATTAATAATTTATATTTTAATAGCGTTATGTAGAAAAATATAACAACGCAAACGTATTTATCTATCAGGGACATATTTTATGTCGTAAAATGGCAAATAAAGCTAAGGCTAGGACCCTCCTGATTGTATTTAGTGTACAAACCCAAACAAGCTGTGACAGAACTGCTTAAAAAACCCAAGTAACTAAGACAAACTTAGCGTAGCAAACTTTACCAAATTAGTTTCGTAGTGATTCATTAATATTAATTCTTGGCCGCAGACTAATATCGGATGCTGAACTAAAAGAACCGCTTGCTAGCTAACTGCTCTCCGAGGTGAAACTGATAGAAATTCATGCGACGTTAGAGGTTAGCGAGGGAGTGGAGAATAACAAGAATCAACCGATATTCTCTTTAGTTTGAGACTAGACTTAAGGTATGTTCATTATTAAGTAGCACAAGTTTCAACGCAATTTTTTTCGCCATCATTCATAAGCTCTCCCGGAGGGGTAAGGAACACTACAGAATGCCACCTGCTACGATCCTAACTAACATACTCTTTTTTCTTTGTTTTTGTTCATACAATCAGATGATGACCTTCCTGAAGAACATCATAAATAAGATCAGTGTATATCCTTCTCGGTCCTGGAAGCGTAGGAACGCAAGGCAATAATCAAACCATCAAAGCATAGTCTTTTAATTTTTCTCACTACATCTTCTTTTATACCGTATTTTTTTCATCACTAGCGACTTAAATGCTTTTACAATGCATGTCCTCGAAAAGAGCGTTTTCCAAGCAGCCAAACTGTGCGGAAAGTGTCACTTTTTTTACTTTCCTGTATTTTTTTAAATTTTTAACTCCAACGTTAGCCCGCCGCCGCCGCGTATAGTTTTTATTATTTGAGAAAAGTTTAAAAAAATTGTTAAGTACAGATTATCATTCATAAGGTAAAATAAAACTAATAACTCATTAAATGCGTTTTTAATTACTCTAGATTTAGATTTTGATCAATAAATTAATTTTAAATATTCATTAAATATGTTTGGCAGAATGAATATTTTGCTTGTGCCTTTTTGCGTTACGACGTGACAGCTATTTGCACATGCGCAGTAGATATGCCCGAGGAACTATTAGTTAATCTGTGCATATGCTGAGCGCGCTTGAATAAATCCGCCATTTTATTAATTTTTTGCTTGTTTCAGATATTTTTTTTTATTTCCTCTCACAATGCATAGTAAAATGTTGTATGATAGGTACACGTACGTAAGATGATTTCTGACTCGTGTCGGTTTATCCACTCACTCACTTCGCTCGCTCGTGAATAATACCACTCATCGGAAATCACCTACCTTCCGCACTTGTAGCATAAATAACTATTTCCGTACAGGTATGCATCAAACTTTACGTTCAACAAAAAAAATGCGACTAACGAAGCAAATCGAATAAAACCCAATGCATAATCGCATAGGTACCGTAGCAAACATTCGCCAAGCGGCGGCGGCGGCTCTCCATATCCCGCAGACCATTCAAAACGTCAAACGTTGAATGAAATATGAGAATCTGACACTGGATATGACTATAACCAGAAGATGCTATCGTATGAAGATGAATATCGATTCGCTAACCGATTCGAAACGATTCGAGTCACTTTGTTGCAGTGCACATCTCTATAACCAACATCGTTCTATCGATTTAAATGTCGAACATGAAACTATTGGCAATTTTATTGTTTTATTTATTCGGACTGTTTGACATTGGAACCGGCCAGTGTTAAAACATTTTATAGTGTGAATTTAGATTCGCTTGCTAAATAATATGTATGCAGGGTCCAGAATTTGGGTTGAGCTTAAAAAAGGCTCAAATAGATTCTGAATGAGTGTTGAAATATTCAAGTGGTTTCGGTATTATTAAAGTAGTTCTCGTAGCCTCAATTCTGATTAAAGAACTTGAAATTGGAATGTTTGTATTTTTTTACAT
This sequence comes from Orthosia incerta, assembly GCA_948252205.1. Classification (NCBI taxonomy): domain Eukaryota; kingdom Metazoa; phylum Arthropoda; class Insecta; order Lepidoptera; family Noctuidae; genus Orthosia; species Orthosia incerta. The sequence goes on along the minus strand of OX411754.1, from coordinate 30,977,226 downwards.
ATAGAACAAGACTTTAATCGAATAAAACTTCTATAACACGAAAATTGAAGCCTATCTCATCCCTAGTGCCGATTGGTGGCCACAGGGTTGGTGATAGCGTTGCATTGGCGGAGTTCCATAACTAGGCCCCGGAGAAAATACGCACTGACCGGTGCCATTACTTAAAATATGCATAAATTGAAGCGTACAATTTTATTATTATCAAGCTGTCCCGGCGAACTTTGTACCACCTCAAACAAATGTATACATGGTATAATTAACCCGACTTTGTTTTGAATTTCAGAATAATAGACAACGCCATCTACTGGCATTACCCGAACCAGTATACTATACAACGCTATGTTCATTTTGGTCCGTGTTTTGATTATGTCATGTATCAGAGATGGCACTGTGTTCGCAAAACGTATTGGAAAATTAATTTTCTGATATTTTAATAGTTTTTCTGTTATTCGGGGCGGAGATAAATACAACAAATCAAAGATAATGAAAATCGATACAGCCGTTCTCGAGTTATAAATGGTGTAGCTAATACGACTTTGTTTTATATATATTATTGATATAAATAAACACTTTTGCAAAAAAAAATGGGCACTTTGATTTTTTTCTCTACATCAATGAAGAAGAACAAGAAATTGTTTTTATTAATTTGACGATGTATTGGCATGTTATTTGAAGCATCCTGGCATGATTCTTTACATTCCAAATTTATATTTTGAAATTAACAATAGAAAAATATTGATTATTGTGGATTATTGTAAAATTACTTTACTAATGGCGCGAATTGCTGAAACGATTTTTTTACTGATTACTAAAATTTTAAAACTTTTTGGATGTTTTCTGCAAATTAATAAATAAATTTAACCGCTATGTTCCGTTATGTTTTGGGCAGCAATTAATTCGACGGAGCGTACGGAGTTAGTTTTCATAGAAAATAGAACATTAAATGCACACCGGTACATAATGGAAGTGCTAATTCCATATGCACAACCCGCATTGACTGCACTTGGGCATGATTCCATTTTTATGGACGACAATGCTCGCCCGCACCGTTCTGGCGACGTGGAAGCGTACATGCAAGAAGTTGGAATCCGTCGTTTAGATTGGCCAGCTCGAAGTCCTGACCTCAATCCAATTGAGCATGACGGGTAAAATCAGTGCAACCTGCTCCACAAAACATCAGGGAGCTAAAAAGAGTAATTGCAGAAGAGTGGGCACGTATTCCTCAAAACGTTATTAAAAACATCGTGGTAAGTATGCCCAGAAGTATTCAAGCTTTGGTTTTGGCAAGAGGAGGTCACAGTCGTTATTAGGTTTTTACATTTGTAGCTTTATTTAATTATAAAAATCTTCTTGTCTTTATTGCCTGTTCTTCTTATTGTTTGGCCGTGTACATCGGTTATAAAGAATTAAACGATTTTTTTTAATATACCAATATTCTCTTCACGCATATTAATTTACACGATTATAAGTATACAAACTACGTCAAACAATTAAATTTCATTTAATTAACTCAAATCGACCTTAGAATGTAAATTTCCTTAGGTGCCCGTTTTTTTTCCAAAAGAGTATGTTGAAAATCAGAAATACTTTACATGATTTACAGCTGATTTTTGAAGTCAGAAATTTTACATGTTTTCTATTTATTATTCAAAAGCCAATGTCATAAACTGTCAAACCACAATTTTAATTCACCAGACTAAAGTTATCTGTCGAATGCCTTGCTGTTGTAGATCTGCCCCTGTTGTTTTATTTTTCTGACGAGATTTTGAAAAAAAAATTCGTTAATGTTAAGAGTAATAACTGAGTATTCCGACCAACACACTAGATATCTACTTTCTTCTATATTTTTAACCGACTTTCGAAAAAGGAGGAGGTTCTATGTTCGACTTCTTGTATGTTTTTTTTTAATGTATGTTCACCGATATCTCCGTCGATTGGAGACCGATTTTGAAAATTCTTTTTTTGTATGAAAGAGTATGTTTCGAAATTGGTCCCATTTTAATTTGGTGAAGATCTGATGAAGAACTTTGAAGATATACATCAGAACTCTTCAATAAATAACGGCAAATCTCTCGGGACTGCTGCAATCGCATGTCTGTTTATTGTTTATACCATTTCATAACATAACATCACGCCAGTACGCTCTTAAGGGGTAAGCAGATCTCTCATTTGATCGGTTTTGTTCAAGTTTCATGATATTCGTTCTATTCTGGCGTTATAGGAAACTTACTAAACAACTTGCCTATTAGGTAGGTACAACTAAAAAGTGAAAAATAAAAAAACTTTTTTACAAAAAAATACTACCGACTTCCAGAAAACTACAAAGTGAAAAATAACTTTATTTTTGGAAGTCGGTGTCCATAACGCAAAAAAATGGTACATACGAAAGACACCGACTTCCAAAAATAAAGTTATTTTTCACTTTGTAGTTTTCTGGAAGTCGGTAGTATTTTTTTGTAAAAAAGTTTTTTTATAGTCATAATTTATTCTATGCAAATGTTTCAAACACTTTTCAAGCGAGGATCAGATTCTGTCTCTATAAAAACATAAAAAGAATTTAGTTTACTACATAATATGATAAAGAAAGTAAACAGTGAAAATTACTTACAGGTTCTTTAGGTTATCCTTAGTATCGAAATATTTATTCATCGGTACATTAAAGTGTATATAGAGATGTAGGTATTTCCAACAAGGCTAATTGGCTACTAAGCCTTCGACACGCATGTAGAGCAAATATCTTGTTGACACTAGTTAGACAGCATGTATTAACTATTAACGATATACAAACATAAAATTGTTAAACATAACTACGCCAATTTTAACATGTAATCTAGGTGAGTGCTGGATATTTAGTTTGGTTATTAATTCTTTCAGAAACATAGCCTGCATAAAACACTGACTAATAAATTTCGACTCGAAAAACTTAAAAAGTTAAATAACCTTTTTTGTTGGAAGTTATTTGAGTATATTCAAACTGCACTGTCTAAATAAATGCTGAATGAACAACGTATCGAAAGATGCAGTGGGCAGGTGGACCGATGACCTGATGTAAGCTGTGGGAATCTGCTGGATCGATGGTTGATGTAGCGACAGTTGGGGGCCGCCTATGCTCCGCAGTGGATGTCGAAATGGTGATGATGATGACCATGATTAAATCAAAGTTTAAATAAAAGTGCACTGTTGGATCGTCAGTGCTCAGCTTAACGTCAAGAGTTGAAGTCGTTAATTTAGGTGTTTAGAGTTAGAGAAAATGGTTATAGGTACCTAGGTGAATATACGTACATTGACGTAACTCCGCACTGGATACCTGAGAAAACTATCTGAAACCGGCGCAGCTTTTAACTTTACAGAGCTTTCAAACTCGTGCAAGTGTTCTCGTTTCGTATTTCGTGGCTATTTCCCAGAACTTCGTTTCCATCAATCACTTATCGAAATACAGGTTAAATAGACTTTACTTTTCGCGTTCGTCTGGGGTAGTATTTGATCTTTATTGTACGAACAAGTAAAATTTAAAAATACCCGACAATTTTTATTTCATGCTACATATAATATCTAGTAAGTAGTAGACACGCTTCGATCGACAATCTATTGAACACGTAATTATGACACGATATCTTGCGAAAACAACCCGATTCAAACATTAAAACGCCTATAACTTGAACGGCTGAACCGATTTTCATCAAATATATCTAAGAACACTCTCGATAAAGTCACCTTTAAAACAAAAACTAAATCAAAATCCGTTTATCCGTTTAGGAGATATGATGCTACAGAGATCCTTTTCCGTCGGGGGTTAAAAAAAGGTTCCATTTTTGTGATCTCATAAAATTCGTCCTTCGAAATATAATTTTGAACATTATCTCCCCATCTTCGTGTTATTAACGCTGCTGTCCTGAGTACCTACTGATGTTATAAATGATTATAAATTCACAAACTACAGCGTTAAACTAAGTTGTGTACCACATGTCTGCCTACTCCCTCGAACACACATAGGTACAGGATGTTCGAGAAATATTTATGTTTAACTATGTAAAAGAGCGAACCTGCTCCAACTCGCGCGGTAAAGAAAAACTTATGTTCCTCATATTTCTCTTTGATCTTCACGTTTGCATCGTTAGCATGTGAAATGCTGTTCCACTGCATCTAATTAGACTTCAAAGTTACTCGGAAAAATGAGTAAAAGGATGGCTATTGATCTAGGAATAAGTTTACTGACGATTCAAAGGAGACTTCTGAATAGTTGTAACCATTATTTTTAATACACATCCTATGTGACACTTATTTATTTCTTCATCATAATTTCAGCCGAAAGACGTCCACTGCTGGACATAGGTCTCCCCCAAGTGTCGCCACATTGCCCAGTCCCGTTCGTACCGCATCCAGCAGAATCCCACCACGCTCACCAGCAGCCTTATTGCGTAATTACTTCACCAATGCAAAGGGCAAAGAGTATGACCGACATCTTATTAAAGCTGATTATGTTAATGTTTCATGCTGGATTACTTTCGAACGCAATGTGAATTGTTACTGAATAAACTGAATTGAATTGAATTGAACAATCGACCAATCACATACACGGAAATCCATATCGCGTCTTTCATCTCGCATGTGATTGGTCGATTGTTCGTACTCTTTGCTCTATGCCTTGCCGAATTCATTACGCAATAAGGCTGCAGGTCATAAGTTTTGGAGTGGCGACCGTGAATCGTAAGACGCTGCGTTGGAAGGCCTCCCGCTAGGTAAAGATGACCTTATTTATTTATTTGTATACAAAATATAATAAATAAATACCTATCAAAAAGGTGTATTTTCAGAATTTATCGCCTGGCCTAGCGTTTAAAATGTTTGCTTTAGTTTCCTTTAGGAGTCAATTAAGCGTTGCCTGGTTTTAGTGAAAACCGGCATTAGTTTGCTATTGACGAAATATGAAAAAATCTCAATATTCTAGCAACGGGATGAGAATCTTTTTACAAAAAGAAATGCACTATTTTAAAAACCTTCACCAACCAGAATACATAGCTCCATATTTTTATACGACAACACCTGCAGCCAGAACTAGATATTTCGGAAAGCACACGTTTACGGCTACGAATGACATTCAATAACGTTTCCATCCGCCATGTTGGCGAATAATTCATGAATGTATTTGTATTATGCATACGGAGCGCCATTGCGGTGCTCCCGCCCAAATTCCACACTTTATAGGCAAAGTTCGCGGGTTGACATCGTAAAGCACATTGTCCTTTATTACGTCATCATGGAAGATGGAACTCCCTAGAAAAACATTACACTTGAATTTAGATCTAAAGTATCAATTTTGAAAGGATAGACGAAAATATAAAATACTTTTTTGTCCTGGATATAGTTTTAAAAAGTTATGGTCACCCTGGTCCTTCTTTTTATTAAAAAAAAAAAAAACCGAATTCGGTGTCTTTTGTACCCATTGTTTTCCTTTATTCAACACCGACTTCGGCAAAGAAAGTTATTTTTCGCTTCAAAGTGTTTTGTTTTGGAAGTCGGTTTGATAAAAAGTGTTTTATTATCCTCTTTTTAGTTTTGGTAGGTACTCTCCAATTAACATGAAAATCATTTGTAGCCAAAGTACATCTCATGACGATTAAAATAAGCAAAAACACGACTAGGATACATTGTTTTATTTCGGCGTTCCAATGGCCATTGTGGTCTTCTTCATCAATTCCACTTCACCAAATGATACTTTCTGAGAGCAAATGATTGCATTATTGATAAAAATACCAAAATCGCTATATGTACGCCTATAATATTTGAGGAGTTCCCTCGATTTCGCTAGGATCACATCACTGGATCCAGGTTTCCTTATCATGGAACCACCTTTGGGATAACTTCTTGCCAACAAAAAAAGAATCATCAAAATCGATTCATAAACGACAAAGTTATTCGCGAACACACATAAAAAAAAAATATATAAACGGTCGAATTGAGAAACCTCCTCCTTTTTGGGAAGTCGGTTAAAAATTCCCTAAACTGCAAAATGATGTTGGTTAGTTTTTTTAATTACCTAGTGATATTCCAAATGTTGACCAAAAAGGCATGGCGGTAAAAGGTCACAAGAATGGCAGAAAACACACTATCTTTAAACCACATACTTATTTGGACTTGCAAATAACCTGATATTATTGTCTTTCTTCCACTTAAAACCGCACAAAGCTCGAAAAAGCGGCTAAAACACATCCTTACCAAACAACATTCAGCTAAACGATCGCACGTGAGCGGCAAAGTGTCAGCAAATATTGAATAGACCCTCTCTGCCTACCAACCTACGTGACTGCCGACGTAAAGCAACACTGCCATTAACCTTACATCTCACTAACAAAATTCAATAACGAAAATCCTGCGAACTTTTGCGATGCCACGATACATCTTAAAAACCACAGGCCCGACAAGTCTGACAAAGGAAAATCGTCTTTATGACTTGGAGGGTAAGGTTTAAGTTGAGTGTAATGTAGAGCTTGTTGTTACTTATTAAGAAACGTTAAACAAGGGCAATACTCGTTGCGAATTTTACAAAGTCGGTCCAAGGGCTGCAAGTTAGATTAAAATAGTTGAAGTCTGGCCGGCCGGCGGCCCCGGCTTGGGCAGGCGGCCTCATATGACAAGAGCAGCATATCTTGTGTTTATTAGCTCGGCGACTTCAAAGACGACTTGTGTTCGCATGCCGCGGTTAGTTGAGAAAGCGGTTTACTTAAAATAATGGAGATTTTTGGTGAAGAATATGAGAAACCATCTTAAGTTTTTGTGGGAGGGCCAACTGGATTTTGAAATCTTACAGTGAGTGAATATTGAACTCGTGTTACATCAATAATAGATATTTGAGGAATATGGGTTAAATTAGGTACTAAATAATTTGGAGGTATGTGAAACAGGGTGTAAAGTCCCACAAACCTCCATAGAAAAGGGAGGATCCTCCGACCAGACGGGTGTTGTGTCTGATCCGGGCAACTGCCCAACGGTTGTTGTCGGACTGTTGTATGTGTTCTAATCGCGCCGAAAACTTTGCTTGCGCGATGCAGGATTTGTGTGACATGTCTTTAGTTCGTAAGTGGCGGCGCTGGTGCCGCTACAATAATAATATACATATTGAGAGGTCTTTGTGCCAGAACCAAATAAGCTGGCATTAATAAGATGATTATTATCAAAGTAGACTACAATTTACCTACCAGAGGATAAGAGGAACAAACAACACTGCATTCTTTGAAATGCTTATCAGACGTACAAACTTGTCCCCTGACAGGATTTCCATTTCCAGTCTTCCTCGATACCTATCAGAATTCCGATCAAAAGAAGTCATAATCAGAAACGCGACGTGCTGTTCACAAAATAGAAACAGAAATGTACCCAACTGCGCCGTTTAAGAAGTCACAGCACAAAACACCTGGCTTGTGTTGTGTACCCAGCATCTACCTTGATTACATTCACCGTCAGTTAGCATTATAAAGGCTAAGCCCGAAGCCCCCGGGACAGGAACCGCCTCCACCGGATTAAGATATGCAAATGATATCGGCGCTACACAAACGTGCAGACAAAACAACTCATTCACACACGTCCTGTATCTGCACAATTGGATCATGTGTGAACGGCCTATTGGCAATGTTAGAGCACAGATAAGGGCTTAATTAAGGCTGTATAATATTGTTATTTTGTTATGTGTGTCGGGATTGAAGAAAAACATGGGCGTTGGTAATGATATCGGTTTAATTTGGGAACATCTCACTACCTGCGGCGGTCTATGGTATGGATAACACAGGTATTAGTGCTGAGCCAATCTGTATGCTAAGCATGGTGATAATCGCAATACGGTCTTTAATGAAAAACTTTACAGCAGCTGCACTTTAGCTCTCTAGGGGATATCCAAGCTTATATCAGAGACACCTACATGGGCAAGGTCAACCGGAAACTTTAAATTTTACGGGCTACTGAAATAATGACAAATATTTAAAGAAGAACATAATTACTTTGACTAACCTAACCTTTACGGCCACACGTGTAGGGTCACGAAGATCGCGACAAACCTCTGGAGATAAGTCCCGCTGTGTTATGAACACAAACACAAACATCTCCCATATTACGGTTTATTTGCTCAAAGAATTTTTGCGAACTTAGGGCAACAAGCTGTTTTTCTTTTATTTCTTGGTAAAATAATATTTTTCTCAAGAATAATATTTTTGTGTGCGCTTTCTGCGGTCTTAAAATAGCCACGATTAAGGTTTAGGATGTCCTAAAATAACAATTGATCAGGTCAGGCTGGCTGCGTAAATGTCCTTTTCTTTTGAAAGCCCTATTTTGAAACGACCCACTCACAGAATTCTCCATTCACAAAATAGCAAGGAATTTGGGGTTCTAGTTTGGGGTTCACTGCCCTGCCTTATTTGTGAATGTACAATTATATTTAATATATTTGATTTCCATGTTAACATCGTCAACCAGTTATAAATTTTTACTTGGAAAATGTTCGTTCAAAAAAGGATTCATTTCAGATTCTTAGATTCTTATTATTCTCTCTCTATATTAATTCTCATTTTAGATTCCCATCTACTTGCCCATGGAGTAACCTCTGAGTTACCTTAAGGGAACCCCACTTTACCTACCTCCTTAGACTTATGGTATTTAGTCTTAGTTGTCAAAGTAAAACTAACCAAAATACGCCACAAGCGCATTCCATTAGCTGATATGAGGAGCACTTTCCGACACTCGATAACACTGTTATCACAATGTGGATATGCTCAAAAGTTCCATGGCCTACAAGTATTTTGGTAACCTCGTAACTGAATGCCAATTACGACAAAAACTGGCAATCAAAACATGTTTTCAAGCTGCATAGGCAAGTAGGTAGAGAGACACAATGAAGATGCAGTAGAGGTATTCCTAAACCTTTTTGCAATGATGAGTGCCACCAGCGGATGAAAGAAGCACAGGGCTGGTGTATGTGGCGACACTTGGGGAAGGTCCATGCCCAGCAGTAAACGTCTTTCACATGAATTGATGCTTATTACTATCAGATCTTTGCAAGGTTGCAATTCGAAGTTTAGTCATATTTATGTCACCCATCACATTCAGTGAACCTTCTCTGCTTGCCTCTTACTTGCCTCTATGTAGGATGTGACGTAATATCCTTCCAACTCTGCCAAGACAGGTGGAGGTGCTAACTCCATCACAACTTGCTTAACTTTGCGCTCATTACAAGTTCATGATTCCGTTAACATTCTAAGGTTATATTTATTTATGTATTTAATAACATAGCACAGCCACATCACATGCATTACCAATCGACAAAAAAATCTTAACAACTATTGGACCAATGCACATGACAAGTACGGCGTACATAGCACTCGTTGTAACATTGCCGCCCTAAAATGACTATAAATTATACAATATAATTCTAAATTCAGTTTGAAAAAAATTAAGTTAGGTACAATTTTAAATATAGGTTAAAATCAGTATAATCTACTTTCACCTATATACATACATCAACAAGGTCTAGGGATATTTCATACTCAATTAAATAACTCGAAAAGTACTGGCCGCATTGGAATCTTTTATACACCGATTTGTTTGTAATTTATCACAGACTAATTCCAAATTCAAATTTCGGTTTCATTTTCGGTTTTTTCATTTTTTGTTTCGGTGGCATAAAAATGTCTTGATGTGTAGGAGAGGGAATTTTCATTTGTGCGAAATTTAGAAAACAATACGAATTACGATTAGTTACAGTTTTTTTTCATTTTTAAACGAAAGTTAAAGTTAAAATTGAGGTATTGTAGCCATGCAATGCCAACATTTGACGAGGGCGGAGAAGTTACGAGCTGTGGGAATGCTGGAAGCTGGGTCTGTTCAGCGTAATGTTATTGAGGCCATAGGGACCCACCAAAATGTAATTTCAAGATTGTGGACACGCTATCGTGCCACAGGTGAAGTAGCGGAGAGGCACCGGGGGCCAAGTCGCATCACTACCCCCAGACAAGACCGATTTTTGCAAATTACTGCGCGAGCTCAACCAAATGCAACGGCGACTCAATTGGTCCAAAGGCTGCGAGTGGAACACCAAGTGCTTGTGAGTGACCAAACTGTAAGAAGGCGGCTGCATGAAAGCAATCTACGCTCTCGTAGACCACTCCGGGTCCCACCTTTACGGAGAGGCAATCGTGGACGACGATTAGAATGGGTTCGGAACCACCTGGACTGGGGCCGTGAGCAATGGTCCAATGTACTGTTCACGGATGAATCCAGGTTCGGCTTCCATCCAGATTCACGAAGGACGCGTGTTCGGCGAGTTCCTGGACGATGGAGCCGTCTTCAGAACCCAGAAGTTCACCCATACCAAGGAGGAACAATTATGGTTTGGGCAGGAATTCGTCTTGGAGGACGGACGGATCTCGTTTGGGTGCGGGGCAATATGACGGCAGAACGATACGTCCAACAGGTGCTGGGGCCCGTAATCTTGCCCCACAGAACACAAATGGGGCAAGATTTCCTGCTCATGCACGACAATGCCCGGGCACACACGGCGAGAACGGTAGCAGCTTGGTTACATACACACAATGTTAGGGCCTTAGACTGGCCTGCTCAATCGCCAGATCTAAATCCCATTTAGCATGCGTGGAATATGCTGCAAAGAAGAGCTCTGAAGGCAGTTCCTGAAAATCTGGCTACAGAAGATCAACTTTTTGCGCACCTCAGAAGGACATGGGACAATATTCCGCAGCAAGACATTGACAACCTTGTTCTGAGCATGCCGAATCGTTGCCGATGTGTTATGAACATCATGGGCGCTTTCTCAGACTACTAACTTCAAGTTTATAAACACAAATTAAATGATTTTTCTATTTTTTTCAGTTTTTACTCATAAATTAAAAGTTAATTCATATACGGTTTCCGTCTATGCTTCATTTTTTTTTCCATAAAATCCTGAAATTTTAATCGAAGTACCTTAACCATTATTAAAAAATGGTAGAATATTAAATAACGTATCTTTTAAATATATACATGTCATATAAATAATTAACACATTGATAGTAATTCGCTTTTTTTTAAATATCCCTAAACCGTGTTGATGTGTTCATATAAATATAGGTCAAAGTAGATTTAAAAAGATTAAACTTCGTTAAATCCATACAAATTAAATTAAAAACATTATAATCAAAATTATAAAGTCAAAATCATTAAAATAAAATAAAAACCAAAATATAAAAACCATATAATGTCAAAAACAATGAACTCAGTAATCAAAATTAATCTAATTCGTTAAAAAATAAATACAAAATCATTATAACAATAAAATAAAATCATAAAGTCAAAAATCAAAACAAAAAAGTCATACATCAAAAACATAAAATCAGAAATCAAAGTCATTAAGAAATAAAATTAAAATCATAAAGTCAAAAACCAAATCATAAAGTCAATAATAAAACCGGCCAAGTGCGAGTCGGACTCGCGCACGGAGGGTTCCGTACCACCAAAAAAAACAGCCTAAAAATCACGTTTGTTGTATGGGAGCCCCACTTAAAACATTTACTTTATTTTGTTTTTAGTATTTTTTGTTATAGCGGCAATAGAAATACATCATCTGTGAAAATTTCAACTGTCTAGCTATCACCGTTCATGAGATACAGCCTGGTGACAGACGGACAGACAGACGGATCGCGGATATAGTTAGGGTCCCATTTTTACCCTTTGGGTACTGAACCCTAAAAATCATAAAATCACAATTAAAATAGTAAAGAAATAAATAAAAATTCAAAATCATTAAAATAAAAAGCATAAAAAATAAATCATTACAGAATTAAAACACAAAATCATCAAAACACCAAAAACAACCTGGCAGGGACAATGTGATTTTTCTTTTGAACTTCGGTAGCTTGTCATGGAATATGTCTTTGTCTAGTTCTAGCAAGTGTAAGACTGCATTATTATATGCCTTGCTTATTCGGACAATGGGAGACTGTAAACCCTGATTGGTTTTGACGAAAGGGATATCGAAAATATTTTTAACTTTTCTGGTCCGTGGGTAGGTTCTTGGAACTGTTGAAAGAAACACTCTCTGTTGGATCAGGTCCAGGATCCAGCACCTGGCGCTGGATCCAGCGGTGCAGATCCGCAATCACGTAAAAATAAGTAACTATCTTTATTTACGCGCGAAAACGCCTCAAAACTTTACGTTATCGCTTTAGAAAATCATCTACTAAAGACGACATGTATCTACAAAAATATGTCATAGAAAATAAAGGAAAGAACCTGAGTTATAATTCTTGACTGCCGCAGTGGAACAGTTTGTTCAGCAAACTAGAACGCTTTAATAGTTTGAAGGTTTGTATCAACAACGCTTTAATCGACATTGAGTCAAACTCAGATACACAATGCTCAACTGACGATTTGGCTCTAATCAATGAATTGATCACCAGCCGTTTAAACTGGCTGTAGAAGCTCTATGCAGACGAGATTCCAGTTTAATAACCGCGGACTTCAAACTTTATAGTTTGTTTTAAATAATCATAACAGCCAAGATGCAATTTTGAGTGCCCAGACACTTCCCCGGAGAATTGGAGAACGGAGTCAACCTGAGGTCACGGAGATGTTAGTATACCTGCAGAACCCAAAGTTAGAAAATTAAGTGAAAAGCCCTCATTCCATTGAAAATAAAATGGAATGTCGCAGGTGATGAAAAATATGCTTATTCGCGTAATTTTTTTTGCTCTTGACTCTAGTCTAGGTCAAAGTTGACAGAGACAGAGTCGACGATGGAGTGAGCTTACCCAGAAGAAGCCTGTTCACTCTAACTTTGAAGGGATTCGGGCTGAATGCGTTCGGAAACACTGACGCAGGTAGCGAGTTCCATTCATTCGCTGTGCGCATTATGAAGGATGTTTGGAAGCGCTTGCTGCGAATTGGTGGAATGGCAACAAGGTAAGGATGATAACTTGCAGTGCAACTAGATGTCCGATGGTAGAAGGGGGCTGGTGGGATGAGGTCGTGGAGTTCTTCAGCACACTCACCGAAGTACAGTCTGTAGAAGACCGACAAGCAGGCAACCTTGCGGTGATGAGCCAAGCTATGAAGCTTGGCATCCGCCAGTTCAACGTCGCCAATGAGCCTCCTGGCTCTGCGTTCCACCAGGTCAAGCGCGGCAAGCTGATATTTAGCTGAGCCATCCCAAAGGTGGCTGCAATACTCCATGCAGGATCGGACTTGCGCTTTGTATAGGGTTAAAAGCTGTCCAGGCGTAAAGTATCGCTTCACTCTATTTAGGATGCCTAGTTTTTTGGCCGCAATTTGGGCTTTGTACTCAATGGAGGTGCCGAAGTTGAGACTGGATGTCAGCTCTATGCCTAGAAGCTCGAGCCAATCAGTCACAGGAACAGACGCACCCCGAAAAGTAGGAGTTTGATCGAAAAGACTCCTTTTAGCGGTAAAAAGACACGCCTGTGTTTTGGTGGCGTTAAAGGAGACCAGATTGTCATCACTCCACTGGTAGACAAGGCTTAAGGTCAAATCTTTCCGCTCCACCATAGCCTCTCTCAAGGAACGAACTTCATCCACGCTGTTTTTTGCGCTGGACAAGTATCTCTCTGAAACAGTACTGTTCTGATATCTCCGGAGGAGAAGGCGTCGTGGAGGCAACCGCCTCGACGCCGCCTAAAACGCCGAAACCCCGCCTGCATCATTGGTAGGTGGGACTCCAGGGTCACGGGTGTTCAGATTGGGGATTCTGTCCACCCAACAAGTGACTCTAGGAAAGACGGTGGCACAGTGATCACGTGCTGCCGTGCACAGCGAGGCTCAGGGGAGACGCTCCTCAGTCTCCCCTGAGCCTCGCTGAGTGGTGAGGAGTGGTCTTTTAAGAGGTAACGGGGCCCCTTCTAAGTGCTGATGGTGATCACCGGGAGGGTTTTAGTGAGGTAAGAATCCCACACTCCCTGGTCTTTTTCCCCAAAAGTCCAGGCGCCTTTTGAAGGTTTCCCCCCGTAAACAAAAAAAAAAAACAAAAAAAAAAGGGCTCTCATCTGGAGGAGAGCAAGTCGACACGGATTTCACCAAACAGTGGTCAGACGTTCCCAGCGGGGCTGAGACCGACACCGAATGACTGTCCAGATCACTTGTCAGGAGAAGGTCTAACCAGTTGGGTGTATGGCCGTCAACATCCGTTACATCTAGCGATAGAGAAAACTTGCGCGCCTCTAACCCGGCATTTTTTTTTTTTTTACCTTTGTGTAGATTCTTTTACCGATTGTGAATATGTGAACATTGTAGGCTTTCTAGATTTCTAGATGATTGTTAACATTTGTTAACTTTTTATTTCGTACATTATTTTTTTTTGTTTGTTTTTTTTCAATTTCGTACGACTTATTGTCGGGCCTACGTTGTCCCCCCATATCCAAGTACTAATGCTGTAACATGGAAATATTGTAAACACAAAAAAAAAAAAAGAGTAACCATGGAGTTTCTTGCCGGTTCTTCTCCATAGGAAACGACTAACCCGAACCGTGCACTTTTTGTCGACGTTTTATAAGTGCCCATGTAGGCCTATGTAAAATAAAAATATTTGATTTTGATTTTGCATGGTCTGTTTTCCGGTACGGGTACAACCACTCTTTATGATGGGCGTTAAAGTCCCCCAGAAAATTAAGCTTCGCTGTTGGGTACATTTGCTGGGCTATGTCAGCCGATTCCACGAGGCAATTAAAGAGCGCTGTCGTCTCCTGGTCACCGGCGTGCAATCGGTAGACGCCGATGTAGAGAGATTTCTCCACGCCAGTGTCCACAAGTAGCCATATGGCAGAAAAGCCCGATTTTTCAAAGCAAAGGAGACGACGACAACAATTGTCATCGCGGACGTACACACAGACCCCAGCTTGCTTCTTGAACTCGTGTTCAAGAGAGTAACCCGGGTAGTTGAGGTACGCCATGACACCGACGGGGTTGTTATCTTCGTCACCGTTAGGAAAAACAGGTGCGGCTTCTCGGTCTCGAGGTGATGGTGGACCGGATCGAGATTAGAGTGCAACCCCCTGATGTTAGTGAGGTGCACTTTTAGTGGGAGGAAGTGCAGCCGTTGTTTCACCATATTCTTCTTTTTTGCTTTGGTCATATATTTTTTTTAAGAATTTGCTGGGGAAGAAGTCGAACTGTCGAGGCGTTGCTCAGTGAACCAAGTGGAAAACTGGAGCTAACCCAACCTATGGGGAACTCATTTGGAGACTGCGGGGACGCCCGTACCTGGATATGGCCACCGGGTACTCCCATCCAGTCGCCAGCTGGCACGGTGGAGCATACCGGGATTTTTCGCGAGTTGGCGGGGCAGCCTTTGGCACGTGGCTGGCGTACCTACTTGGGCCCCCTACTGACTGCGGTCGGCCAACGCCTGGTGCTTCGGATCCCGCTACCCTCCAAAATGAGTTATCCGGCAAGTTTCGCCCAGAGGCCAAGACCGGCTCTGAACAGCGCAACTGACATCCTCCTTCTTCCCCAAAGGCACTGGTAGTCCCACACACCGACGGAACACAGCAAGCTGTTTGGCGCCGGACTCCGGTGGGATGGTGGTCGCTAGCCAGGTGGCCCCTTGCGTAGCCTACCACCGCTTAAGTGGGATCGTTCAGCCGTACCACAGGCAAGCCTGTGGTGCCGTTGCCCGCCGGGATGGACCGCTTGGAGGTAGATCCCATACCCACCCCAAAAACGTATATTAAAACCGTAAATACACGTATATTTGAACCAGTAGCAGCAAAAGCAGAAAATAATGTAATTGAAGTAGAATGCGATGGGGTGGATTCAATGTGAATCTCACATTGGAGCAAGAATTGGAGATCGAACTAAAGAGTGATGAAAGAAAATTTCATGAAACGAAATGAAACTGGATCTGAGAAGGGTTATGATAAGATATTGAAGAAACAAATGGCACTTTATGAAAGTGAGGGAGTAAGAGCTTCTTCTTTTTCGTGTGAGGATGTGGCCACCTCTGGGAACCCCACAGGTCTCTTGACTTGGCTACTTTGTTTGACGTCGTAAGACGACTTAAGAGCTTCAGCTTCTTCTTTCGCGGAGAATCTTAACACCGCCATTCAGAAAATAACTTTAAATGCACAACGCCATCTATCGAATATCGAGTTCAACTGAGTATCTGAATTGCGTGTGTTGTGATAGTTTTACTTCTTGAACACTTTAAATTCATCTAACTTTTGATAAAGTTAACCGATTGCGATGAAACAAAAACAAATTAATACTTCAAGTTGCGCACAATTTTTTATGTATAAAAATTATCTACATTGGTTTCGTAAATTTTACGTGATGCTTGCAAATAAACAGATAAACAGACAAAAAATCCAAAAATGCTGAAAATGGGTTCTGTTGGTCATCCTTTAACATCCCAATGAGGTAGGATAACTATGGAGACGGCATATTCTACTATATGAAGAATAGTTATACAAATATCTATAATATCGACACACGCATGTCAAAAAGCGTTTTGTCTCTTTTTAACTAACCAAGAGCTGCGTATGTAAAGAGAGACATCTAAATGTTTGTCAAGGACTAAACTTGGTAACACTTTTGAGTGACGTCAAAATCATGTCTATGCGTGACCGGTCGCCATGTTAATTGCCGAGTAAAATTGGTAGTTGTGTGCCGTATATGTACGTTTATCTGTGTAGTTGTGCTGTCAAACAGTTGCAAATGGCCTATCTCATTGGCAAATGGGCAGCCATCTTAATTGCCCGATTTATGTAGGTAAGCACGCTAATTTCGTAGGTATGGCAAGTCCATAGGTTTATAAGTCAGTGTAACATCCTGGCTATTTTTTTTGCAAATATTCTCGATGTACTAAAACGACCTTTCTACAGATTTATTATATGTATTGATGATGATGATGATAACTTTTAAACCAACCAGTGGCAGCGTAGAGGCAGAGAGTCTTACTTACTATTAGAGTACTTAAGTAAAACCAAAAATTTGTTATAGGTAACTAAAAACGAATATGTGTTGTAAATTTAAGATTCCAGAGTTAAAAAAAAAACCTTTTTTTTTTATTCTCAAGTTTAATTTTTATGAAAAATCGACTAATTCTGGATCCGTGCTGGATCTAGCTGGATTTTCTTTGATCAATGCAATCCCTAACGGAGACTGATAGCCAAAGGATTCTGAACACTAAGCAGGTGAATGTGTGGACTGCGTCATGCGTGGTAACATTCACCGTGTAAACTGAGGAAAAATGGTTTGCAAATAGTTGGCAATTTCTGGGCCAATTTTAGCAATTTCGTCACCCAGAGTCAATCATGCAGGAATAGATGATTTATCACCGCGTTTGTTTTTTAATAAAGGTCCCAAAGGCTTTAGGGTTTTTTAGGGATGTTGTTCTCTATTTTTGTTTTATACTTGGAGTAGCATTCTTCGTAAAGCTTGAGACAGCGAGAGCGGAGCAGATGATATTCGATTTCGTCTCTGGGATTACCAGATTACTTATATTTCTTTAAAAAAAATCCTTTTCAGAGATGAGTCTTATTAATGAATTACTAAACCACGCGGGGAAGTTGTCATCACAACCAATAGACAAAGCAGAATGCAAGTTTTCTTACATTAGTTGCGATTGTTAGGAGAATGATGACCTACAAGTCTTCCACACCACTTTCTCAGCTGGTGACCCTAGCTGAAGGTATGTCTGGTGTTGAGGGTGTTATGGCTATCCCTGTGATATAGTGTTTATCGGCTATCTATCAATTCAGTGTCATTAATTTTGGAGTTGAGCCATGTTTCCGTAAGAGCAATCACACTGTACCTGGAAGTTTGTATGCTTTTTAAGAGGTCATTAGTTTTTTTCATCAGCCCTTTTACATTTTGGTAATAAATATCAAGCACTGGGACGTAATTTATTTCAAAACATTTGAACAATATCTTAATGAAGAAAGTTGCCACTACAGTTTTAGGCCATAAGGTTTAGGCTGTCAAGACTTTTGATTAGAATTGATTGGAACTCAACTTCTTGCCGAACAAAAATTACATTACGAACCCAAAAAAAATTACATGATATTTCCTTGGCTTTATTCCGAGTAGCAGCGTGCAATGACTTGTTTGCTGGAGTTAAGTGTTGAGACACGAAAACTGGTTTTCTTGGACCTCCTATACCAAGACAAGATGCTTGGAAGACAGTTTACCATCAAACCATGATGTTCTTGTTAAACTCGGTAGTTGCAGCAAGAACAGTATCACGGTGGCGTGCGATTTGCAGTTTGTGTGGTTATCATTAGACATTTTAGCAACCCTCGTTGCATACTGAATGTCACTTTCAGCAAAGGGACTCTTCATAATTTTAGACAATTGAAATATGATGTGTTAATTAGGTTTCCTGAGCGATGCTTTGGAACACCAATAATCTCTATATTAGAGTCACGCATTTGCAGTTCCACTGTATTTAATCTCACTGAGAGATCTTGAACGGTAGATTTCAGCAGTTCATTTTCACGCTTTAGATCATTAATGACAGCAGTTTTCTCTTCAAGGCCCGCTATCATTTCCTCAAATTTAATGTTCTTGATTTACAACGATTCCTGGAAGGTGCCTATATTCTTATGGATACTCGTATTACTGAATTCAGTCGCCACAATTTTTTCATGAGTCAACTTTAGAGCAATGGTGATTTCCTGTTGTAGAATCTCACGAAGTCTGCCCTCTGTTACCAGGTGTCTGAGGACCTTGCGATTAAAATTCTACTGTTCTAGACGGCGCGGTCACTTTGGACTCTTCTATCTTGTGAACCGACGTCGGTGATGACTGCGGGTGTGACCTCTACGTTGACTTTTGGGCTGATTTTGGTTGAGGTTTTTGTTTCGGTTTCGTCGACGGTTTCTGAGATGGTTTCGGTGGTGACTTTTTGCAAACAGTAATATTTGGGCCTCCATATACGTCCTCCTCCCGACCCTTGAATTCGAAGCATAAAGTTGGATGCACAGGAGTGTTGATGTTGCTCCTTTTAGGCTTCCTGCTGCGGCATTCAGGACACTGCCAATAGTTTTTGTGATTAGTGTCCATAAGTTCGTAAATATATGCGCAAACCAGATCGTATTTTGACTTGCAAATATAACATGTGAGATTGGCCTCACTACCAAGCATATTACTATGACAGCTGGCACATTTACGGGTTGATGCCATTATATAATGGTTAACAAACTTAAAAAAAAATCTAATATTGCAAAACAATTGCAGAGGGCTTTGTGATAAATTGTTTTATATTTATTTTTTATTAATTGGTAAGCGATGATGTGGTCGACGATGAAGCACGCTTGCGTAGAAGAAACCTATTCACTCTTGACTTAATAGACTCCCAGGTTGTAGCTATCAGGAAATACAGACTCAGGGAATGCCTCTCCTTACCTATCAAATCAAATCAAATCAAAATATTTATTTGCCAGAAAATACATGGTAAAAGTATTCCCAAAACGCTTGCGTACTGGTGGGATGTCCACCATGTACCGATGACGCATCGACGTACGTCTTGTAGTGCGACGATGGAACGGGCTAGGAGGAATGAGTTCATGCAAACGCACACTCCCCGAAATGTAACCGATAAGAATGGCTCTGGCAATGTTCAAGGCTCTGGAACCTAGACACGACCAGTATCTCTTTGCGCTTTATCAAATCGCCGTCGTCTTCGATATTTTATTTTATTACTTAAGAAAACTTACAGCTAGGATACAGATAGTGCGGCGGGTTCGCGGTGAGTGCTAACGCGTGCCCGTGTTCTCGCCATAAGCGGCACTGGAGGACACCGTGGAGTTTTAGTGGGTTAGAGTCCCACATAACTGCACTATCTCCCCGTGGTAGTGCAATATGCATGAGCATTTCTCCACACAAAAAAAAAAGAAAAAGGATACAGATAGTAGACAGTTAAAAGTTTTAACAGACAATATTAGGGTAGCACAAGAAACAGTGATCAGGCAAGAGAACGTAAGAAATAAGTACTCGTAGAGAATAAAAGAAGAGACCGAACAAGGTTCAGTGATCTCCAAAGAAGTTTTTACATATTTTTTTTTAGTTTCGGTACACTGGTAGAGAACAAATCAAGGTCATCAATACTCTGACTCATGGAGCTGTATGCCCTGCTAGCTCTTATCATGTAAGAGTTTTGTCGATAAGTGCACCGCGCTGAGGGAACATACAGATGTTGATGATTCCTTAAGGTGAAGGATGGGACATGCAGCCCAATTTTGCTCATCAGTTCTGAACAGCTGTTGAACCATTAGCTAAACTGAAAAGGAATGCCATGTCGGCAATTCTTCTCCGCTCAATTAGTGGCAGAATGTAAAACTTACTGCAACGGCTGTAATAGTTATAGTGCGCGCGGAACTAGTTGGCCGCGGCGGCGGTTAGGTGGCGACAGGGGTGAGGGGGCGGGTTAAAACAATGGACAATGACAATTTCAATGGGTCAATGGGTCATCACACCCATTGTCAATGGGTCATCCCGGGTTTTACTGGCGCCCCCGCCTCTCCATCCCACCGCTCACATACCTAGGCGCGGCCAACTAGTTCCGCGCGCACTATAGGTAAATAGGTTTTGGATCTATACTGAATGTACCTTAAGAATTTATTTTGTATACTTTCGATGCGATTGATGTAAGTATTGTAGATCGGATTCCATACTGGTGAGCAGTACTCGAGATGACTGCGTACAAAAGCACAATATAGAATTTTAAGTGTTTTTATGGTTTTAAAATCGGCTGATATCCTCAAGATGAAACCTAGTGCCTTAGAAGCATGTTACCCGGCTGCAAGGAAAGGGTTATTTAATAATATTATCGATGTGTGTGTCAAAAAGAAGTTTCGAGTCAAAAGTGACGCCCATATCAATCGAAGAAGTTATATAATATATCGAATAGATATCTGCCGAATATTTTGGTATTTCAGGTCTATTGTAGCTCTGTGACAAGTGTGACAACCCAGTTGTAGTAAAAAGGAACATGGCGGATTTTGGGCGCCATATTGTAGGGGTTGCAATTTTTTTTTCTTCCATTCCCATCGGGGTATCAAAATGAAGGGATTTTAGAGGTGATTACAAAAATATAAACCACTTTTATGTTTAAAAGTCATTCAAAAAAATAATAATAACTAAAACGTTGTAAATAAAAAAAAAAAAAAAAAAAACAAAGGCCCGCCTGCTTAAGAAGCGACTAAAAAGCTGTAAACAAGAAAAAAAAATGCTGTGCAGTCAGAGGATACAAACTGGCTGACCCCCTGATCCTCCTTTCCTTCTTGTTTACAGCTTTTTAGTTCACTTCTTAATTATTAAATTAGTTAACGTGTTTTAGACCGTGGTTAAAATAAACTGTCTTGCAGAAGAGCGAACTTACCCCGAGTTTACATTTATTCTATCGTCTGCACAATAACATCACAGAACACAAAGTCTCGTCCGGTCCGTATATCTCGGATCCGCGGCCGTCCAGCGCGTATTGTGTCCGAGTTTATCGCTTCCGGCCCGTTGTGGCGGCGCGCAACCGAAACCGTCCCGTTTGCATATCATGTACAAGGAATTCGCGCCCCACTGTATGTAATAAGCTTATACCAGCTAGTGTAAGGTATACATACTGTTCTGTGAAAGAGCTTTTTTATTTTAGTTTTAAATAGGCTCGTGCGTGACCACTATCTCACTTGATGGTAAGCGATGTGGTTGACGGAGAAGCTGGCTGTCCTAGAAGTAATATGACGTATAGTTTTTGAGAAACTCAGAGTCTGGCAGGGAATCCACTTCTATTTCCACACTATTTTTTTCCAAGCTTTGCTCCCGGGGCTGCCACAGGATAAAAAGTAGCTTATGGTACTCAGCGGTGCGGTCACGGACAGAAAGCAGTGTTGCTCTCTGTCAATGAAATCTATACTTCTATACTATATACATGTGCATAACTCCAGCTTCCTCATATGTGATAGAAAAATTCTATCTATGCCAATAATAAAGGCATAATAGCAGCAATCAAAGTTCCGAGTCTTAATTTAGGTGCCACAAAAACTTCGTTAATATGAGTCGTTTAGTATGTGTTAGCTGGAGTGACGTCACCCCAGCTTCCTCATTCAATACAGGCAAACCAGTGAGGTTAGGGTTTTGGACTATAGTCAAAAAAATAAGGCATAATAGCTGCACATGGAAGGAACGAACTGAACGATAATACTTAAAAAGTGATGAAACTATGATAAAAAAACATGTGTGTAAGCTGGAGTGACGTCACCCCAGCTGCCATGTCATATCTGCCGAACAAAAGAAGATATGATTATGTACCATTGCTCAAAAATTGAGGCAGAATAGCAGCCATTGGCAGATAAATTTTCAGACCTCTGGTCAAAATACTCTATAAGTTATTAAACCAACAAATATGTGTAAGCTGGAGTGACGGCACCCCAGCTACTCATGTCATATCTTCCGAACGAAAGTAGATATGATTATGTATTATAGCTTAAAACATAAGAAATAATAGCTGCCACAGGCAGAAAAATTTTCAAATCTCTAGTTCTTGTAGTAAGTAAGTAAGTAATTCTTTATTTTGCAAATATGGGTACAGTACATGGTGATAAACAGATAAAAAGTAGGTTCGGCCATATTTTACCAAGAGGCATGCAAAAGTTAATAGTTTGACGCTAAAAATATAAATAAAGGCAATTAACTGACACAACGAATAGTTTTAAATTACAACTTACTATATCTAGGTCACTGCAACACAATTTATATGGGTACAATTATACATTTAATTTAAGTTATTTATTCACAAACAATTAACATTGTGTAGAATATTGGATACATTATTACAGGAATAGCTGTAACATAATTACAGTAAAATTATCGCTTGAAGATTAATTAAATTATTGTAGCAAATTGTTTTTTTTTTTTCAATTATTATGTCAAATCAATCAATAGGTCACGAACAATTAGAATGTCAAAATAATCAATTATTAAGTCAAATTTATTAATATGTAACAAACATTAATGTCAAATAAATCCTATGTATTCCCCAAGAACTATAATGTCAAATAAATAAAAAATATATATATATGTCACAAACAAATTAGAATGTCAAATTAGAATATCAAATTAGAATATCAAATTAGAATGTCAAATTAGAATGTCAAATTAATCCAATATTACAATTTATATAATAGACACAAATCATTATTACGATTAAATACAGTACTTGTTCAAAATTCTTTCTCAGTGAGGAATTCACTGGTAGTATAGTATGCTTTATGCGCTAAAAAGCTTCGGAGTCTGTTTTTGAATAATGAAAGTGGCAATTCTTTCCATTGCTTAGGTAATTTATTATAAATGACCGGAGCCATGCAGTAGACACTCTTTCGCATTAGTGCCGTTTTGGCGGGATGGGAACACAGTAGGCTATTGTCGCGTCTGTTACGTGGTATTACGTCAGCCAGTTTCTTATAACGATTTGGGTTCGATTTCACAAACACAGCTACTTCCATTATGTACAGACTAGGTAGTGTTAATATTTTGTGCTGTTTAAAGTATGGCATGCAACTATCAGTGGATTTAAGCTTAAACATCGCTCGTATACATCTTTTCTGGGCTTTAAAAACTGTTTCTCTTTCGGTTGAATTTCCCCAGAATATTAAACCGTAACGTAAGTGGGATTCGACTATGCCATAATAAGCAGTAAGAAGTGCCTCCGTGTATACTATTGGGGATAGTGAATATAGAGCATATGCGGACTTACTAATTTTCTTACATAAAGTTTCAGTATGTGCTTTCCAATTTAGGTTTTTATCTATTACCAGTCCCAGAAATTTTGTATTTTCTACTTCTTCTACTGCTTCATTGTTGTAGTTTATATTAGGGCTAATTCTAGAAAGCCGCTGACTAAAATGCACTACTTTTGTTTTTTTTCAAGTTAATTTTTAAATTGTTTTCCTCTAACCAATGAACAACATTTTTTAAACAATTATTAATGTCCGTTTCATATGTCTCCTCACTTTTACATGGGATTGTCATAGTACTATCGTCCGCAAACAGTGTTATTGGTTGTTCAACGCAATCAGGTAAATCGTTTATGTACAGTATGAATTCAAAAGGACCCAACACGGTCCCCTGTGGTACTCCAAACATAACTACACGCTCTGAGGATCGAAATATCTCTTCGCGCTTGCTAACCGGATTAATTTGACATATTTCGGTTACTTGTTTTCGGTCTTTAAGGTAAGACTCAAGAAGACTAAGTAAATTGCCTCTAATACCGTACGCTTCAAGTTTTCTTAAGAGAATATCTTAATCTACGTGGTCAAAGGCCTGTGTCATGTCACAAAATATGCCACATACAGGTATTCGTTTGTCGACATTCTGAATAACATTATAAATAAAGTCATATATGGCCATATTGATAGTTCTATGTTGTCTAAACCCTTTCTGTTCGTCACATAGAACGTTATTTTTTTCAATGAATTTATTCAGTTCGTTATAAATGTATTTCTCAAATATTTTGGCAATCACAGGTATAAGTGCGATTGGCCGGTAAT
This sequence comes from Orthosia incerta, assembly GCA_948252205.1. Taxonomy (NCBI): domain Eukaryota; kingdom Metazoa; phylum Arthropoda; class Insecta; order Lepidoptera; family Noctuidae; genus Orthosia; species Orthosia incerta. Next base: position 30,952,702 of record OX411754.1, on the reverse strand, counting down.
ATTCCATTAATTCTCTATTCTCTTTCTTAAACATTGGTTTTATTATTGAAGTTTTTAAGGCATCGGGGAAGATGCCTGCGCTGATACTAAGATTAATTATATGACTTAAGTGACCACATATTTCTATTGACACGTGTTTGAGTATTTTTGTACTAACACCATCATATCCTACGCTACTTGTATTATTCAAGGTCATTATAATTTTATGTATTTCTAAAGGTACACTAGGTGACATGAACATTGATTTAGTACTCGTGTTTATTTTGCAGCGTTTGGGTTGCCCGGTGTCATTCTGTTTCGGCTGAATTTTATCGACAAAGTAATTATTGAACGCTTCAGCAATGCTCTTGGGATTTGATAGAATGGTGTTTCCAACCTTAATTTTATAAATGTTTTGTTTGGGTAAATTATGCTTTGCGCGATTAATAATTTGCCATGTAGTTTTAGATTTATTTTTAGATAATTTAATTGTATGATTGTTCTGTGCCTTTTGTGTCAAGTGTATAATTTTTTTGTGCAATTTTGAATATTTACTGAATTTAGTTTTACTATCTCTACTTAGGTTTAATCTCATCTGCCACAGAAGCTTTCTTTTTCTTCGGCTACACAACTTAATTCCCTTTGACAGCCACTTAGGTTTTTTAATAACATCAATTTTGATTAATTTAATTGGAAAACACAAATCGTACAAAAGCTTGAAAGAGTCGATAAAATTATTATAGGCTATATTCGGGTCATCCGTGCCATAAATCTCAGAAAAGGTAAGATTTTTGATGTGGCCTTTGAACTTGGCTATGTTTTCCACACTATAATCCCTTCTAGCCGCATACCAGCAGTTTATGACACATTTTGTTTGAACAGGACAGTGAAGGAGCTGTGCCGTATGATCGGATAACGCAAATTCTAACACATCAGTTTTGCAAGATTTACCAAAATTATGCGCAAAATTATCTATACATGTCATGCTTGCCATGCGAGTAGGCTGTCTTAATGCCAATTTTAAGTTATACCTCATTAACAAATATTCAAATGAATTTGTTTGATTATTATTTTTAAGTATATCTATGTTGAAATCTCCAGCAATAACAACGTTTTTATAACGTGCTCGTGATACTTCTCGCAATACAATTTCAAGTTTGTCTAAGCAGTAGTTAAGATTGTTTACATTTGGTACTCTATAGATACATATTACAATTATTCTGTAATGCGTAAGCTCAATAGCACAGCATTCAAATATGCCTGAACAAGATAAATTCGAAATTTTTGGTAATTCCTTCCATTGTATATCATTTCTAGCTAGGATGCAAGCTCCTCCCCTTTTTCTCCCCTCTCTGCAGAAATAGGCAGCTAAACAATAATTTGGAATATACAACTGATTTTGATATCCTTCCATAATAAAGTGCTCTGTAATACACAAGACATCCACATTTATGTTTTTTTCAGAAAGTTCATTTAAACATACAGTGAGAAAGTTAGATTTTGTTATTAAGCCTGCAATATTTTGATGTAGGATTTTAAGAAATTTATTGGCGAAAAAACAGTTCACCAACTTGATCACTATTACATTTACGTGCGTGTTGGGATGTCCCACTATGGTCTTCTTCAAGGAGGTGGATATCGTCGCTAAATATAGTATAGTCTTGATTGTAGTCAATAAAAATTTTGGTTTTAATCTGGTCAAAAATGTCTCTCCATCCGTATTTGTTAATTTTCCCTGTACTGTCAGAGAACATATCAAAAGTCAGGGTGTAATTAGTGTCGAAAAAGTATGCATATTCGCTGTTTTTTATGTCCAAGCTGAGGAGGTTGTTGAATAACTCGACTTTATAATTATGAATAAGTGCACCTCTTATATAAGTCGGAGCGCATATAACAACATTTGTGTGCTTTGTATTTTTCAGCGAGTTTTTCAAGTTGTCAAGGATATCTAGATTCTCGCTATTTTTTATATCGTTTTCTCCAATGAAGATCAGGCAATAGTCTTGCATTGTGAAGTCTTTTAAGTTGTCTTCGACGGTGCGTAGCAATTCTTTTGTGGTAGCGTTATGCAACAAATAATGACAGTATCTAAATTCATTAGAGAATACGTCTTCAATTACCGACAGTTTTCCTTTAGTACACCTACTGCTAATTATAGCGAGTTTATTTTTAGGTTTTGGTCGAGATACGCCTACTGGTTTTTTTAAGGCAACATTACCCAGGTGTGAAGTTGGTCCCAGGTTTTGTTTTTGTACCAATGTGTCATAAATCATCCTGGAAGTTTGCGTTTCTTTGTTGAGAGTGTTGACTTTTACTTCCTTGCAATAATTTATCGAAGCCTGAGAATCATCATTTGAAGCAGTTGGTCGAATGTTGTAATGCTTAGATTTTTGTTTGTTCGATGATGATGGTGTGCTAATTTTTCTACCAGGCGTTAAGCAAATCTTTTTACATGTCTCGACAGTCTTTATAGCTTTTTGCAAATCGGATTTTAACCGGAAGTTTTCGCTGTTGAGGTCGTCTATTTCCTGATGAGCACTCACAAGTTGCATCTTAAGTGTATTTATTTGTTCGTTCAAGTCTTTAATAGTGTCGTCGTTAATGTAATCGTGCAGGCTGTCCGGTATGCTCATCATTGTGGTGTCAAATAGTATTTTTTCATCGTCATTTGTCAAGACAGATAAGTTAGTTAAAGAGCCAGAGTTCGGTTTTCGAAGTGTGATATTATCTGTATCCATGTTTATCCGTGGTTAAGTGACGTAGCTATGTTACTGAGGCGCCCTCTGTGAGCACTTTTAGTAACTAATGTACAAAGTTATTTAATTATGTTGAAATTAGATCTCGCAAAAAGTCATCAATTGTATGTCCCGGATTTGAACTTGAGATTTGAAGCGAGCGTCTGTCACATGTAGCTGCTTAAGTAACTGAGCCACAATGTAGTTAGCGAGTCGTATTGAAATTAAGCAGCGTATGTTATAGGATGTCAAATTTGAATTTTGCAAAGCGGTTAGTATGACATGTCAGGATTTTATTTTTTCCCACTTGACGTAGGTACACCTTTGTTTGGAACACCAATGTAAACACTTTTTTTGTTGAATATGTTCACTTTGAATACAGTTTGTTTGATTAATTGTATTCCTTCTGATATTATATCTGTCTGTCTGTATATTGTCACTGTTATTGTTACTTTTAATTGTCACTTTTTTTGGTTTATTGTGAATAGTTATGGTTGCTATTTTAACACTAATTATTTCAGTCACCGTTGAATTGGTCACTTTGATAACGTTTACACTGGTTAATTGGGCCTTTTTACACATATATTACTGATTTTCAACACAAAAGTACGATTCAAAGATTTTTAAATGAAATTTACACACGGAGCTTATTATTTTGGTCACCATTTGTTTAGTTGGTACCCACATTATAAGTTACCCACATTAAAAAAAACAATATAAGTAGTTCTCTCGTCATCTAAAGTTGATAAGAATCCACTTTTTAATATTACATTCATAGTTCTATTAAAGTTCAGTCGGCTCTCAGTCTATATCTTCAATAAAATATTTTGAGCGCAAGTTAAAATGACTTCTAATGGTATGCTTACTAAGTGCAAACTTGGTTGCAATAATGTAGCGCACGGAATGGCAACGCCGCTCCGTACCTCCTCCGAAGTAATAATTTGATCTTTTTGGCGCGGAAACTATATTTTTGCTTACTACGTGGAAACTACAAGAACTAGAGATTTGAAAATTTTTCTGCCTGTGGCAGCTATTATTTCTTATGTTTTAAGCTATAATACATAATCATATCTTCTTTCGTTCGGAAGATATGACATGAGTAGCTGGGGTGCCGTCACTCCAGCTTACACATATTTGTCGGTTTAATAACTTATAGAGTATTTTGACCAGAGGTCTGAAAATTTATCTGCCAATGGCTGCTATTCTGCCTCAATTTTTGAGCAATGGTACATAATCATATCTTCTTTTGTTCGGCAGATATGACATGGCAGCTGGGGTGACGTCACTCCAGCTTACACACACGTTTTTTTATCATAGTTTCATCACTTTTTAAGTATTATCGTTGAGTTCGTTCCTTCCATGTGCAGCTATTATGCCTTATTTTTTTGACTATAGTCCAAAACCCTAACCTCACTGGTTTGCCTGTATTGAATGAGGAAGCTGGGGTGACGTCACTCCAGCTAACACATACTAAACGACTCATATTAACGAAGTTTTTGTGGCACCTAAATTAAGACTCGGAACTTTGATTGCTGCTATTATGCTTTTATTATTGGCATAGATAGAATTTTTCTATCACATATGAGGAAGCTGGAGTTATGCACATACTATATACTATAATTACTTTATAATATTATAAAGAGGTAAAATTTGTAAGTTTGTAAGTTTGTATGTAGGGGGTAATCTCTGGAACTAATGATCCAATTCTAAAAATTTTTTCACTGTTGGAAAGCTACATTATTCCTGAGTGCTATAGGCTATATAACATCACGCTACGACCAATGGGTCCTGTGGGGTGGTCCACGGGAGCGAAGCCGCGGGCAACAGCTAGTATTTTATATAATTGTATTATTACTGCCAGAGATTACCTCTCACAAACAAATGAATATTATTTTAGCTCTTTAATATTTAAGCTTAGAAGGTAAGTTACCAGTAAACATTCTAGGAAAAACCTTAATTGGATACATCATCGGAAAAATACCTCTCACAGTTGAGATCGGATCGGTTGTCCACATACACATGAGATGTGCATGAAGTCTTTGCTATAAACCACATAGCAAGTTCAATTTGTTAATAACCAAGTCCTTTGATGTGGAGAGATGACGCCAAAGATTGAGATTCGTAGCAAAAGCCTGCTACGCCGTAGCAAAGTTATAGCGCCGTAGTGAATTGCGTAGCGCCGTAGCCTTTCTCATTCAAAGGATACTTCCAGTTCCTACACACAACCAAAACAAAACAATAACACAATCGGGTCAAAGGTCACAGGCGCTCTGTATCGGACACCAAATTAACCACCTGTTCAATATTTAATTAGAAAAAGCTATTCATAGAACATCCAATAAATAAATAAATACTCGATTTCCAGTAACATGAAAAACAGCTTCCGAGAAGATAATTATTCTGAAACTATTCTCCATCAGGAGCTGCATAATTTACTCAGTCAAAAGGGCAAGGGACTGGCCGCTACGGATTTGCATAACTTAACTCCGATTGGGATGCCCTTTGACAAAGAAGGTGCGACGAATAATTAGGTCAGTGCACGTAGCTTACTAATAGTGGCTTAAAGTTTTTGATAAGGGTGAGAAAATGTCTTATTGTGTCTTTTGTTATTTAAAATCAATGAATACTTTTCAGTCCTTTCCGTGCCATGTAAACACAAAAGAGAGGGAGTTCCTCTAATATCTTGAATGACGACACCGCACTTCTTTATGTCCTTCTACAAAAAGAAGTGCGGTCTATCTACTGACGATGCTTATCAGCGGAACAAGTGGCGCCTCATGCCTAACGGGAAGTGGCGTGGTTGAAAAAGGAGGAGTCCTCTATAGAAAACACAATTGAGAAGTAGGATGACATCGATTGATTTACATTTGCCATTGTGTTTTGATTACTCAACTTTGTTTCATGTCTTCCAACCAATATTTCCCTTAAGACAGTGCCTTCTCAAGCCAACGATTAACCACAATGGCGCCTCCAATGTACGTAAGGTATCTGAATTGAGTACCTAATGACCTAATATCGAAGTTCACGTCCCCCAATATCCCTCAAGATAACCCAGAACCTAGTTATTAGCCAGACACCGAGCCGCGTCTGTGGGTGAACGCTGATGATCGCATTATCTAGAAAGATCTCCGATACAATGGCTGTTTATAAGCGGGAAAACATCGCCGTATCTCCGCGCCAGTTAAAAGATAATGAGCGCGTACTCTCCTAATAACATTTGCATATCTTAATGCGAGCCGCGGGCGGCGCCGGGCTGGTACACTAGCGAGCTGAGCAGTCTCGATACTAGCTAATATTGGCTCAATAAACAACCGACACGGGTTCGCAAACAAACCATAGGGAGCGATACGACACTCTCGTAATTACAGATTAATTATAATGGATCTAGTGTTTAATTGTTGAGATATGTTAATGAAAGCGGTCTGCGCGCAGAGTGAAAGATGGCGACGTCGTTGAATTGAGTAAAGGGATTTGCACAAAAATTGTACATCGGGAAATTCGTGGAGACATCAAAGGATGGGCATTCACGAGGGGAACAATAGTGGTGTGCGCATGCAGGTGAATGGCGCCGTGCCGCCACCGCCGCGGAGTCCGCGTTCCTATACGTAAAATTCAAAAATGGAACTATGGAAGAAAACGCGCGTCGTACATTCTGAGAGTTTTGTCCCGGCACAATGGCGCCACTCTGTATAGGAATTCGTTCTAGTTTATTACGGAATACATGGCTTGTAAATCTTTTGTTGACATATTTATATATGCTCTGGTGCAATTGTAGGTATGGATATTTTATTGTACTGCTATTTACCAGATTTATGCTAAGATGAAAATATTGCTCTGTGGTCTGTTTACGCTGTTTATGCCGGTTTCAGATGCTTTATTTAACATTCTTTATTTGGATTAGCTTGAAATTGGTGTAATCATATCGATCAGAAAGATGGTAACATCGCACATAGGTAGCTGAGGAGCATCATAATATCGCAAATTGAGATGCTGGTTGAACTTGAGAAATAGTATCGATTAGATTGAACTCTACGACAGACATAGTTAAAGCAAAAACGCTCTTCAATATTACCTAAGTGTATGTAGGTAGGTACATGGTTTTGTTTGGCAAGTTAACCAGAAGGTGATCCAACGAGACGAAGTGACGGTTAAGGTTTCTTTAGGTTGTTCATATAGAAACAGGAGTTACTTTGCCGACTTATGATAAAAGCTAAGAGAAGCGAGTTTGATGTTAGCACGAAATAGCTACAAGTTCCCAAGACACATTGCCAGCGCTCCGCTGGGCCGCTAGGACGGTGCAGTGGCGATGTCTTGGAGAAAGACTAAAGACCGACCAATTAACTGTAGGCCCTGAACGTCTCTAATAATGATTGATGACTGCGTATTGATTGTATTTAAGCTATAAGTTTCCTAAGATTAATAAAATGAAATAAAATGATGACGGAGCTGGAACAGTGCTAATGAACATTATTAGTCTATGTGTTTATCTGAATGGGTCACTATTGCTTACCCTAAGGTTTATCGGCACCCATAAGGAAATAAAGGTCAAGGCACACTGACGCAAAGTCAAAGCGCGCGTTGAAGCGACAACCTATAAATATATATCGGTACGTTATCGTCCACTTTCCCAAAACCACAGATAATATAATACTAGCATACAGATGCCTCATCCCGTACAAAGAAACCGTGCCGACGTAACTAGCGTTTTTCCTCTGATTAATCTTGTTATTTTTTGTACATCGAACGCGTTCGGTTCTGTTTCACGCTGATAGATAGATGGTGTTAGCAGCGACTTGAAAGTAAAAGGATTTATTAGGTTCGTGAATATTTTTTTCTGTAAATACAGTGAAGGTTCGTTTCATAGTATTTTTTGCACGTTTTTACAGTTTTCTGCACCAAAATGTGTTACAATGCAAATTTTAACATTCTAGTGTAATGCCTCAGAAATGAAAAAATGCGCCATCTATTGGCATCAATTTTAAGTGATCCGTTGAAATAATCTTTGAAATGTGAATTAAGAGCTCAATATTCCATAATTTTGTACTTAGGAGAGTTGATTAAACAAGCACATACAATTTTTATGTTGTAATTCCAGAAAATGTTAATTTAACACACATTCAATAACAGACATGTGCATATTGCGCCATCTAGTGACATTTATTTGAACCACATTTTCTTTGTTAGCAATGAGACCCCGTGCCATAACATACATTTCTTCATTCCAATAAAAGACGCTCGTCTGTAACCAGACCAGCTTCGATTGGTGCGAGCGAAGTCCAGCGCATTTATAGAATTTAATTCGTAACAAAAAAGTCGAGACGAGCGTATTTGATGCTTTGTTTCCCCTCATTCCCCTGTGTCAGTTTGCCTTGACCCTTAGGGACAGTTTTTATTTATTTATTTTATTTTATATCTAGCTGTGCCCGAGGCTTCGCTCCCATCAACTGCTAATGATAACCCTGCGCTACCTACCTTCCGTATTTATTATATTATAATAATCATTGCTACCCTACTTGCCTACCAATTTTTTCTACGGTCATTCTACCGCGGAGGTTCTTAACACCGCGATTCAGAAAATGATGTCAAATGCACAACGCCATCTCTCCAATATGGAGTTCAAATCTATCAATTCATATATCTTTTGATAGAGTGAACCGATTGCGATGAAACAAAAACTTAAGTAATACTTCGACACAGGAAGAAATTCCTAGTGTGGGGCAACGTTTTTTTAAATACAATAATAAACTTCGAGTTACGCACAATTTTATGTATACAAGTTATCTACATTGGTTTCCATTGAGGTATTAATGTACTACGTAGTACATATTATCTCAATGTTGGTTTTTTACATTTTACGTGATGCTTGCACAACTAAACAGACAAAAATTCAAAAAATGCTGGAAATTCGCTATTTCTTATGGAAATATTTTCGATGTACAAAAATCACTTTTCTACAGATTTATTATATGTATTGATTGATTAATGTACACAGTATAATAGATAGATACAACACATAAAGTCAATATAGAGTACAAAGATACGGCTTATTTCTTAAAAATGTCTACCTACAGACCCGCGAACACGTCGTTCGCTTTCATTTTTTGTCTTCTCTTCACTTAAATTCAGTTACCTACATTGCCAAACCAGCTGAGCATGTGTAATTATAGCTATCATTATTTAAAAAAAATCAAATACTTGTGTACCAGAATACTTTGCCACAAGTGAAAAACCACTGGAAAACTTTTCCTGTGCTAAGCGCCATCTATAGTTTTCAGCAAGAACTAATAAGTATGTAAATAGAGTTAGGTAGTCTGCACCGCGGTTTGCTTAAAATATTGTGGAACGAATAGAGTAGTTGAAAATTATATTTTGTCCAACATCATCCTTACACGCACACAGATTTTACACGCTCTAAGCGGCTCGCACTACTGACAGTATCGCGAGAACTGCTTAGGGGTCTCGTCGTGCCGTTTCGAGCGTTTGTGGGTAGTTTCCGTACTGTTTGTCCATATTTATACTGTGCTACAATGCCGCTCCTCGCTGTCGCGCACACAATCACACATAAACAAATAGCGGCACCGCTCTCTTGTTCCGCGGCCGCTATCTGTTTCTTTTCTCTAATCTAAGGCTAAAAGTATAATTATAACTGCTTGCAAGAGGCAAAATGATCGGAGTTGCTGAGAGACGAAGGCTTGCATGGAGAGGCCTATGTCCAGCACTATTATAGCCACACGATGATGATGATGAGACCAAACGGTCTGACCATCGTTGTTGGGAATTCTACCCAACACTTCGGGCGGCCGGAGCGCGCCGTCTACGCGGCACGTGCACACACACTGGTGAGCCACACGGCACTGGTGAGTGGTGTGGTGTGGGAGTGCGCAGCGGACACTCGCTAGCGCTACCACGGACTCCACCGCGACAGTCGACACCTATTCCTAAACTCTAATTGTTTGTCCGGGACAGTTTAATTTAATTCAAATATAACGGCTTTAAAAACCAACCGCCTTTTTATACAGTCCACTCATCTGTTCATCCACGAGCTAACAATCGTCGTGTTGCTCAGGGGGGTAACCATAAGCTCTTAGAGCGGTATCAATTTGATATCGAGTAAGTGACAGATGTATACACGTCAGATACATCTGTCCCTTATTCGATATCAAATTGATACCGCTCTAAGAGCTTATGGTCACCCCCCTGGTCAGTTTCTTTTGTAAATTTTAAAGATCATTTTCTTTGCCACTTCATTCAAACGCCATAAATAGTGTAATTAAGGAATTTAAGAATCTGAACATTTATTAAAGTGTATTTAATAAAGTAGAGCAAAAAGGACAATATTATTATTAGTTTGTTATTCATCTGTATTACTTTGAGATTGTTGCTGTTGTGTTGTCTGTATAGAATAAATATTTTCTCTTCAATCTATACTAAATCTAAATTTAGTAGGTATTTATGAAATAAAACACGAATCACATTGAATACTTTATTTTGTCATAAGTCGCTTACATGGACAAGCAAGGTAAACTAAACAATTAAATGCCACCAACAGATCTACTATAATAATACCAACATGGTCTAAAATAAATCTAAGGTACTTAAACTCAAGATTTGGGAAATAAACCTACAAATGAGATCCTAATATACGGTATATGTAATCTGTGCTTAATACACGATATTTCGTGTTCTACGATTAATTTATATTCTTACATTTAAAGATCTATCATCTTGTATAATTAATTTTAAAACCACATTAAATATGGCACTAAAATAATAAACTAAACTAAATAAAATAAATATAATAAATTCATTAAATTGTTTTTGTGTCATGTAATCAGTAACTAACATTAATTATAAGGTTGTGTACTAACAAAGAATGGACTCCAAAATTGTCTGAATTTGAAATAAATTTAATTTAATTTTAATAATAATTTTAGTGCAATCGACTAAAGAGTGACAGAAAATCGACTAAATAATTAAACATCGGACTAAAAACTTAATTAATATTTAAAGTATTTTTTTTTTTGTTTTTGTAATCTCCTATAGATTGAATGCTTGAATCTTTTAAAACATCGAGTATTATATGTGCTTATAATAAAATTGGACTATAATCATTTTAAATCTTTACTATTCTCACTTGGATGTGGATATAGGAGAATAGTTCTGTCCTTTGTAACACAACTTGTTACAACTAACAAAAAGTTACCTTATTACTTAAATGTTTATGATATTGGCATTTCTCTTGAAGCATTATGTTTTTGAACCAAATCCAAGTTCAGTGATTTTTTTTGGAAACAGGTTGGTACTTATGTCTTTGGCACAAAATATTATGTATTATGCCATAAAATTACATTTATCTTGCTCAAAATGTTATATTACAATGGACAGATGATCTCCACCTTTCTCTTTACATAAAATTAATAACACAAACAAAGAGAGACATTAAATAAAATGACAGTGTAAGAAGACTGGCAGTAAGTAACTGCAAAAAGTATTTCTGATATCAAGACGTAAGATAAATCTTAGCCTATTGAAAAGTTACAGAGATCAAATATAGACAGTTCAATCGATTTTTGAAATCGATTACTTACATTAATTATTAGAAATTTTGAGTTACAAATAGGACCATAATAGCTTCATAATAAGCTATTTCCAATTGTCCATCATCCTTATATCCAATGATATACACAACCATGCATTATGCGCGTACTTTTAAAAGACCACTCGATTAATTCATATATCAGTTTCAAACTGATTGAAGAATAATTATTACAATATTTCAGGAAATTAAAATTAGAGAGCATAAAAAACTAACTTAAAACTAAACAATAACAATCACAGTAATAACGCCATTCTCTCATTCAGAACGACTTTAGTCGAATTATTTTGAGAATCGACTAAAATAGTTCCATAAACTAACACACTCGTATCCTACATCCACACCGGCACATCTCTACCACGGAGGCGATAGCAAATGGAGTACAACTACTATTGTATGCAGACCCAGTATTTTCGAAAACCGATCAATACTGCAAACACAGTTTATTATGAATTTATATTTTTCAGTCGCCTCATCGTTATTTCAAGAAGACAAATTGAATCAACTCTGGCGCGCCACTTCAACCTCTCGACACGCAGAAGCAAACCTACTCTTCTGCTATATAGCCTGCTCTGAACGCGAAGGGGCGACTGATTAGAGAATATCGATTATATTTGTACTGTGCTTATTAACAATTTCCCAATCGTATGAATTATAACGGGGAATGTGATTCACAGCAACTGTTTTAAGTCGCTCGATGCCTGCCTCGATGAATTTGGTCGACTTCGGCAGCTAACTGAATTGACTTCAGTTCGTCGAGTCATCAAACGACTGTCCTGTTGAGCTAGTTTAAATGAGCTTTTAACCTTCGACTACCCGCAGATTACCAATTATATGTAATTTTATTGTAGTTATGTTATTTGATTCCCTCGCTAAGTCCTCCATTCCCTACGTCCTCCGTGCCTGCCCCACCAGATGCTCGTCTAGTTACTGAAGGTCTAATCCAGTTTCTTGTTCTGCTCGAACTCCAGCAGCTCGGCCAGGTTGCTGATCTCGATCTCCTGCACGCGCCGCCCCGCGAACTGCATGAAGTCGTGCGGCGGAGCGTCGGCCGCGCGCTTGCGGACTGCAACGTGCAACGTGCAACGTGAACATCTACGTCACATCGAGACACGGCTGGCGACTATGTATAATGTAAGCGGACTGCGGGTACCGGCAGAGCCACCCAGTAGTTTACGACGTATGGTCGATTCCTGGCTGATAGTCTTTGCTGAAGTCGAAGGTTTAATAATCGTTTGGAGATATGCGGAACAGAGTGTTAAGTCCCGCAAACCTCCGTTGAAATGGGAGGATCCTCCGACCAGAAAGGTGTTGTGTCTGGTGGGGAACTGCCCGATGTATATATATATATATATTCAAAACGCGCCGAAATTGTGTGACGTCACGTCAGGTCGATAGCTCGTATATGGCGGCGTAGATGTCACTACAATCCTATGAAATTCAATTCCAGGTAGACAGTATTTTTTTGTTTAAATACTAGAAGATAAACAGGATATACTCACTGACAACCCCAGTCTCCTTTTGTAGCCTGTAGGTAGGTTTATCAGCACACTTGTCGAGTGCGGCCACCAGCTGCACAGACTCCGCGCTGAGCGGCGGCAGCAGCGCGCGCAGCTCGCTCCGCACGCGCGTCACGTCAAACTCGTCGCCGTGCTGCAGGCCCAGCAGGAACAGCTCCGGCTGCAGCACTAGCTCGGGGTCCATGTCCATGGTGAAGCAGCGCTCCGAGTCCACGATACCTGGAATTAGTGAGGGGAATTGACGCCAAGTTCAAGATGTACACACCCCATAAACAAATAACTGCCTGTTACTGTCCCCCTGCAGGACAAAGGCCTCTTTTCATACAGAGAACGCGCGAGAATTAACCCACCACGCTTGCTCAAGGCGAGTTAGAAAGAGTGTTTATTGTGTTGGTTGAGGAATTCAAACTTACATTAACTGTAAGACCAGCAGCCTAATTGCGTAAGTGAATTCTCATAAGCAAACGAGTCGATTCCTTCAAAGAATCAGAATCATTTCTTACCACTTTTTCGGTATTGCGAAACTAATTTGGAAAAACTACAAACATCCTCCTTTGAGTTGAAGTTCATCTACTGCGTTGTTTCATCAAACTCGAACATTACACAATACGAGTACCAATAGTGAAGTTTTATCTCGATTCTTCCGCTTTCGTTCATTCTTTTCATTAAATTCTGCGTCAAAATATTGGTAATGGAAAGGAACATAACCTTTCCGTTTCAGAGTGTAATATGCAATACATAAAGTCGTTTTTGGGAAAGAATCGACTTGTTTGCTTTGGAGAATTCACTTACACAATTAGGCTGCACGAAGCGTTCCTTCGCCGAAATACAACCACACCACATCCTTATTAAAAATACAGCTCTATTTTAAGAAGACGAGTGAGAAGTAAAATTACAGACCTATCGTACATATGCGAATGATCCATGGTAAAAAAACAGATTTAGTAACTCGTGGTTTGGCTGATTAATACATTAATCAGTAATATCTACATAAATAACCGCATTTCGTTGGAAAACATCCTGTTGCATGGCGAAATATAGGTCGACGGAAATAACACAAATTAAATATTTAATGTTACGGGACAAATAACATAACTAAAAGACTGATCGAAACGCAATAGTTTAGCTTTAACCTATAGGGTAATAGATCATAACCTAACCTTGCAATTGCAGAGTCTACCATCTCCTATCCAAGACAATACTTTTTTTTTTAATCGGAAGGAACCTTCAAAAGGTGCTGGTGCTTTTGAGGAAAACCACTCTGGTAATCACCATCATAACACATAGAAGGTAATACTACTCACCAGTGACGTTAGACTCGAAGTCATGTATGAAGCTGACCGGGTGTCCGTTATTAAAGACAGAGATCTTCTCCACCGACTGGTCGATATCGATGTCCAGCACTTCGCGCAGCAGGTCGAACAGGTGATTTGGGTCTTCGTCCATCAGGCTCACCACCTGTGGACACACGAGGATTAAGCTCGAAGACACCTCGCTCAACCAAGACAAGCCATGACAAGACCTACTGACAAGTAGCTACTACCAACTTGCCGCCCCGTTACTTCTACTAATACTGCAAAAGAAAATCAGTGTAGTGGGCCGAAAAGTTATGGAGTGGCGACCGCGAACCGGAAAACGATACGTTGGAAGGTCTCCCACTAGGTGGACCGATGACCTGGTTAAGGTTGCAGGAAGGCGCTGGATGCGAGACGCACGGGATCGGTCAATGCGAAGACGCCTGGGGAAGGCCTATGTCCAGTAGTGGACGTCTTTCGGTTGAAATGATGATGATAATGAGTGTGGGTAGGTCCTCACTAACTACTTCATCATCATAATCATCAACACCCTTTTAATGTTCCCACTGCTGGGACACAGGCCTCCTGAGAGGAAATGGGCAGTAATCCACCAATCGGGCTCAGTGCGGTTTAGTTAATGTCACATGTCGTCGAATTTTTAATTCTAGGACACGCCTGTTTCCTCACGATGTTTTCCTTCGCCGTTTTGAGAGCAGTGGTGATGAAATAATTTACACTAAGTAAAGCGCCTGCCTGGGTTCAAACCCATGAGCTACACCTTGTAAGTCGCGGCCGTTTCCAATGGGCCACTACTGCTCCCACTTACTACTTGACCTACCTGAATGTTAGGTTCTCCGCGGGCGACGCTGTTAGGGGCACTCTTCCAGCGCAGCGGCATCTTTCGGGACTCCATCATTTGCAGGTCCTGGAACACACGGACAGAACGTAATGAATCCATACTGATATTATTATTATAAAAGCGAAAGTAACTGTCTGTGTCAGTCTGGCAGTCTGTTTGTCACCTTTTCACGTCTTAACGGCTGGACGGATTCAGGTGAAACTTAGCAAAAGGATAGACCCTGTCCAGAGTTACTGGTATAATTTTCGACATTCACGCATGCGAGGCCGCTGGCAGAAGCTAGTATACACCATATGTGACTCCCACAGCACAAAGAGACATGTGCGTCGACAAAAATGCTCTTATCTCTTCTTAATAAGCGTATTTTATGTTGAGTAAGTAAGGCAAGGGTCATCATAGAATATTGTGGAAGTGATAGATGATGGTGGTATGCAGCTACGTCCGCAGCAATTACCTATAACCTACTTGAAGAAAATCGATCAAATTACCTATCAATGTTATATAAGTATGCAAGCAAACGGTCAGGTGGAACTGTCGCATCGCAGGTGTTTCTTTTCTGTTCTCAGATTGAGGTATTTATATAAGTTGACTTAATAGTTCTAGAAAACTACCGTTTTTACAAAGTTTAATAATAGCATATAATTAAGAGAAGAAAATATACGTTCACGACTCATACAGGAAAGTAACTAACCAGACAATTCCGAGAAATCAATCAAATATAATTGTGTAATTTATATGTAAAATCGGTACCTCGTGAAATAGAATTACAATCGTTGCTTGCCTCAATAAATTACCCGAAACCAGCGGAACCTAAACTTTAAAAGTAACGGCTTTCTGAACTCATCCTCACTGAATCTGATGTATTGTTATGGGGCTTGTTTCTTTCTTTTTCTTGTGAGGATGTGGCCACCTCTGGTGTCAGAGTTAATTGAGCCGCCTCTGGAAACCCCACAGGCCGCTGACTTGGCTATTTCAGAATTACATTAACTATATAAGTCCAGGCTTCCTCACGATGTTTTCCTTCACCGTTGCCTGTGATGTCCAAGCTAAACTAAGAAAGTACATATGAATTTTAAAAAGTCACTTTGGTATTTGCCCGGATTTGAAACCACGACCTCAAGCACGCGAGGCAAGGTCTTAGCCACCGGGCCACCACAACTGCCGACTGTGATGGGGCTGAATTCACGCTTCTATAATATAATAATAAAATCGTTTATTTCTCCTCACAAAAACAAACATTAAAAGTTACTTTATTTAGGTATTAAGATACAGGTACATATATTCTAGAATGTGTGAGGAGCTGGTGTCTGAGTTAGGCATAGGAATGCCTGTATTACAAATCACCAGGTCCCCACCCTAGAAAACAAAAGCAATACAATTTAGTGTTTCCGGTCTAGTTACTTTGAATTAGCCAGTTTGTAAGACTGTTAGAAGAAATTAGTAAAATCATTAACAAATCTTAAACATTAACATGCAGAAAAAGAAAACAAATGGAATAAAAACCGCCTCAGTGTGTGTCAAGAAGTTTATTTACTTCGTGTTAGTTGTAGTTATGTGTGTGTGTGCGTTTAAGTGTGAAGCATGTGTGTGTATGAATGTGTGTGCTTGCATTTAATTCAATCCAGTGACTAGTGGGACATACTTTTAAAAATATGTTAGTATCAGTTGTCCCATGGGACTAGTGGGATATATCATCCCACTTGTCCCACCATGTGACTAGGCCAATGGGACTATTGGGACAGACCCGTTCAATTCAATCCAATTAATAATTATAATCCAATCCAATGTAACTCAGTTAAATTCAATTCAACCCAATTCAATTTAATTCAATTCAATTCAACTTAATCTTATTTAACTTAACTTAATCTAACTTAATCCAATTAAATCAATTCAATCTAATTTAATTTAATACAATTTAATCCAATTCAATTCAAATTAATTAAATTCAATACAACTTAACAATTATAATCCAATACAATGTAACTCAATTAAATTTAATCTAATTTAATTCCATTCAATTTAAACTAATCTAATTCAGTCCGATTTAATTTAATTCAATTTAACTAATTATGTAGTAATTTTTCTGTAAGTTCGTAATCTAATTTAATCAACCACTCCATGATCCTCTACAGATTTGCATTTAGCTTTCGGTAAAGGGTACTATAGTTAGTATTCATGTGAGTTCATTTCTTTATCACATTTTTTGCACTATTCCAAATTATTAATTTGTAACTATAGAATTTACAACACAAAATGAATATGTCATCGGTTGTTTTTTCGCGAAATGCTATTTCCTGATGACTTTGCCACGAAACCATTACTTGGAACTTTTGGAATCTCTGAACCACATTATGGTAACGTACAAATAGGTACCTACGTATAATTTAATAACTATGAATAACATTATAACAAACAAACAATTATAAACAGGAAGGAAAACTAAATTAGGTAGGTGTCTAACAAGCCAAGTACAATGTATTATTTGAACGTTCTTGAAGAATCATCAACTTTGGAATTTGTTTTGGAGTGAATTATAAATTGCGGTTTAAATTAAATACCTAAGTTATAAAATTAAATTGAAATTTAATTTTATTGATATTTTATGACACAAAAAACTCTAAAAAGTAAAATATTAACCTCGAATTCGCGTCGGTCGGGGGACCGCCAAATAACAGGCACAGGCAGTAGGTATTTATTTAGAAACCCTTCACAGGACCGTGCAACCGAAACTAATACAAATCGCTTATTTTTTCGGTACACATGAGGTTATTGGATTAAATACTTAGGTAGGTAACTTTCCTGACTGAATTCGTTTGACCTTTTAAGAGAGGGATCTGTGTCCCAGCATCGGGAACATTATTATTATGCTGATTATGCTGATTATGCTATGAAAGTTGCACTGTCAGTATGGTCGTGATAGGCAGATTCTGCAGTTTTATCGTTACTATCCTAGTGACGCACGCGCTGCGAGTATAACAAGATCACAATACACTATTAGAAAATAACAGACTTCCCATACTACATCCAATTACGCCCTGTGGTCTTGATTGGAGGTCGGAGTCAACTGGGTGGGTCAATAGAGTGACCCAGGCATACCTGTTGACATAATGCCACGCGACATTGAACACGATCCGGGGACGATCCCAGTGCCACAGCTGTAAGCGATAGGCTTGACACTGGATTGTTTGATATAATGCATTTAGTTAGGTAAATAGTCGTAGCTCTATTTGAAAAAAGTTAATAAAATCAAAAAATCCGACTGCTTAAAAAGCTAACTAAAAGATGTAAACAAGAAGAAAATCTTACTGTGCAGTCGGAGGATACATATTCGCGAGCTGGCTGACCTAAACCAGATGTATCCTCCGACTGCACAGCAAGATTTTCTTCTTGTTCACATCTTTTCTCTTCTTGTTTGACTCCGGCAGGGAATTCCACTCCTTAGCTGTACGCACAATAAAATGTTTTGTGAGTACCTACTGGTGGGATGTCCACCATATACCGATGACACATGGCCATTCGTCTTGTAGTCTGGAGATGGAACGGACTAGGAAGCAAATTATGCAGTTCCATCGCTCACTCCCCTAAATGCAACCGATAGAAAACCGACAGGCTGGCAACTCGGCGACGATGTTAAAGGCTCTTGAGCCTTGCCTCGATCAGTGTCCCATTGCCGATGAGCCTCTTGACCAGTTTTTCTATCGACTCAAGTGCATTAAGCTGGTATTTGGTAGATCCGACCCAGAGAAGAGAGCAGGACTCCATGCATGATCGGACTTGCGCTTGATACAAGTTAAGCATACCCATATGGATGTTTCTTGTCGAAATAGAGTTTTTTTTTTTTTTTTTTTTAAGCAGCTATTCTTGCGTGAAGTACCGTCTAACCTTCGCAAGGATCCCCAACTTTTTGGCAGACAGCTGAGCCTTTGCCTCAATGTATGGACCAAAATTGAGCGTCAATGTTAACTTAATGCCAAGAACCTCAAGACGGGGTGGAATTGGCTCCTTTTTACGGCAAAAAGACCCCAGGCGTGTCTTTTTTCCGTAAAAAGGAGCCAATTCCACCCCCTCTTAGCAGCGTTGAAATTGACCAGATTGGCATCGCTCCATTCAGAGACTGCCTTCAAGGACAGGTTCAAGCGCTCAACCATGGCCTCCCGGTGAGACCCAGTAGCTAGTAGTAGACGGACATCTTATCTGTCTCCGAAAGGAAGATGAGAGCTGGCCTTATCAGTCTCCAAGTGTTGATAGACTGCATCGAGTTTAGAGTGCAGACCTCTTAAATTACTGAGGTGCACTTTGTGTGGGAGGGCGTGCTGCCGCTGTTCAGCTGTATACTTTTTTCTCCTTTGTATAGTTACGAGTGGAGGAAGAGTGGAAAAGGAAGTGAGACGAGGTTACACTCTGCTAACCTACGGACCTCCACTGAAAAAAAAACCCCATCATTGGGGGACTGGTCTGGAGACTGCGAGGACGACCGAGCCCACCGGGAATGTCCATTGGAGCCTCCCTACTGGTCGCCAACCAGCACGATCGTGCATTCCGGACTTTTTCATCAGATGGCGGGGCAGGTTTCGTGTGTGGCTAGCACACTACTTGGGCCGCCAACTACCTGCCTCGTGCCTCGGATCCCGCTACCCTCCGCGACCAGTCTCCCGATACGTCCGTAACAGCCGGTCTGCCAGCAGTGGAATAGCTATTTCAACCCAACTCCTCTTGTGGCTACACCGAGCACCGTACAGCGGAACTAGGCCGCTTGGCGGTACGTCTCTGCCCGGTGGGTGGTCGCAAGCCTTCGGCCGAAGCCTACTACCAGTTAATGTCACCTGATTTGCACCACCCGGGGACCACGTGTAGGGAATCATATGGGAACTCTCCTATGGGCGTGGGTGACTCAGCCTCCTGGTTTTCAACACATTAAATGGCTTTTAATTGGAAAAGCGAATTGTTACTACAAAAATTGTATTCTTCTCACGCTGTTCATATTATTTTTCTAAAACAGACTTGGTTTATTTTATTCAGATACTGATTAATTTCTCAACGATCATTATACTGCTTTACGTTATGGCAGTTATATCAACGTAAAATATTCTTTAGAATCTTTTTATATATAGAGTTGTGTAACGGCTTTTATTATTGATCAAACAACTGCGCAGCTATTCAATCAAAGTCCTGTATTCCTGTGACACCGTTCAGATCCACAATGTCACAAAACATCTGCATAAACGCGTCAATGGTTTTAGACATGCCATGTTGTTATTCCCCCTCGTCGGTAAATAGGCCAAGAGCGTGTTCAAATCACGCATGTTACACTATCTACCTAATCCATATATAAAGCAGCTTACTGACTGATATAGTTAGCTACGCAACAGGCAACGCCCTTGACGTTGACACTATACAATACCTACACCGGTGAACTGATATAATTTCTTGCAACGATCGTTTAAAATTCATCTAGAAGGTGAACTGAATACTAGAAAGGGGGAAGAAGCGATACTATTGATTTGCGGTCCTAGGCGAGCGTGCATTTTGAGGTTAAATAATCCAACTTTTATTTTATATTAATATATATCGCCCTTTATACACATGTTATGAAATGAAATCGCTTTTCGTTTATGTCTGAGGGGTCGCTTTGTTAAACTACGCAAAGGTTTTTTGTAACGGTTATCACCGCCATTGGATCATTCATCATTTGGATGTTTAGATATTTTATCAATATTGGTGCAGTCTATCAAAAGACTCATCAATTTCCTCAAATTCAATCAATAACATTACCCGTACCCAATCACAAATCATCGTGTCGACTTACGGGCTTCTGACTGCCTGTAATCGTTGAGTCGCTAATCTGTCAATGACTGCCGGGACCCTCTAGGGAGTTAACGTGTTTATTGAAGCACGTAGGGGTCTCGGTATCTATGGGCCGGCAACTTGGAGGTGTGCCCGAGCGGCTGTTATTTTAACGAAGTAGGTAATTTTCTAGACCGAAATATCGCTTAATGTAAACAAGCAAAATCGTTCTGCGTTTTTCTTCCCACTATCCAATTAGTACTTACTTCGCAAAGTTGTCTGCCATTTTCGTCAGACAATACTCCGCTTGTCTGTCATCGCCAATTGCTATTGGTTCAAAACCAAGAACATAAACCCATACATACCCTGGGCAGAGGGATAGAGCAAAAGCCTTGGTAGTGGTTGTGTTGAGCGACGTCACCGTTGACTTGCTCGTAGATCTGCATGAAGGTGATGATGCCCATCATCACCACCAGGAACACCGTGCAGCCCATGCATGCGGCCGCGGCCGCGCCGTTGCGGCGGATTTTCCACGAATCCATCACCGGGATGTCGATGACCTGAGAAAGACCAAAATATTCTTAGGCCAAACCTATTACCTATTTTTAACCGACTTCAAAAAGGAGGAGGTTCTCAATTCGATTGTATTTTTTTTCACCTTAGTTTTTTTTTAGGTGAACTGATTTTGATGATATTTTTTTTTATTTGAAATCTGGTGCTTCTCATGTGGTCCCATGATGAAGGACTTCGGAGATACAACATAACTCTTAAATAAATGACGGCAAAACTCTCGGGATAGCTGCAATCCCATGTCTGTTTATTGTTTACACCATTTCATAACATAAGTCATCACACCGGTACACTTTAAAGGGTTACGCAGATGTGTTCTGTTCACCCTGGTACCCTGGTTTTGTTCAAGTTTCATGTTATTCGGGTAATCTATTCTGGCATTATAAGTACCTTACTAGAGAACTTGCCCTACAACTAAAAAGTGAAAAATAAAAATATTTAAAAAAATACAACTGACTTTCCAAAAAAACACTAGTGGAAAATAATTTCATTTTCGGAAGTCGGTGTCAAATTCGCAAGAACGAAAACAGGAACATCGACTTCGTAAATTGAAGTTATTTTTCACTCTGTAATGTTTTTTACTATGAAGTCGGTTGTATTTTTAATAAAATGTTTCTATTTGAATTTTTTAGTCCCTAAGACCTCTGACCGTATTCACAATTATCCTTCATCAGTTTGTAGCAGAAACTTGCAAAACATACCTATCTGCCGCAAAGTGCATCTGCTAAAAGTATTCTACAAAAGATATTAACCTTAGGCATTTACTGATGTCAAATTTAATGTTACAAGCACAGGAAATTATGCAACTCTTTTTAACCGACTTCAAAAAAGGAGGAGGTTTCTTTTTTCCTTTATTTTTGATTCTCGCGGTCGCGTTGGATCTGCGTTCCGGCCATTTGAAGGGTTAAATGATTGAGCGGGATTGAAAGAATTACCTACACGCTTATATTTTTAAATAATTCGTCGGACATAAACTGAAAATCAATAAACATGTATGTCGCAGTAACTGCATCAAAAATATTTTCATGCGCGACAGGCGCAGCTTCCTAATCAATGCGAAGCTAAATCTGTGATCCAAAAGAAGCCCAATTTTTCTATACAACAAAGGCGTCTATTCTAATTTATCGCATACAGTAAATTGCAGAGCCGATCGATAAAAATTTACTCAATTCATACAAGTGCACTAGTGATATAAATAATATACATACTTCATCGCAATTGTCGTCTATCAACGGGGCTTTCTTTATTGTGAGGCTTGGCTTCGACAAAAATGTCATCTTCACAAGATATATTGCTTGAATTCAAATAAATTATTTATATTTTACAACAATACTCCAGTTTTGACTACAGCAAATACGGAAGTGCGTCAAATGAAAGAAAATTCATCAATATCGTGTTAAATTATGACCAGCAATAAAAATATTTGTAAGTATTTTATATTTTTATTGCAACACTGCATCTTTTGTCAAATCATAGTCGAACCATCAAACTATTCGATTCTTTCGGTTTCAAGTGCTTTAGGATTTTCATTCGATTCTAAAAATATAGATGTTTGCAACATTCAGATGAGACGTTTGTCTATGGTCATTTTAACCGAAAAAAAAGATAGAAAGAAATTCGAGGAGGAAACGGACGAAATAATTCGTGTTGTAGAATATTCTGTGGATTCTGTGTTAAAAAGAGGTTAATGAATCAGCAACGCTAGTGGTGTCGTTAAATCATGTTTGATTAGTTTTCTTCATAATTATTTTATGTGGATCCTTTGTTTCATTGTGTAATTACCACGTTTGTAACGAGACTGCGAGTACGAAAATAAAATGGCGACTGATCCAGTGAAGAACCGCATGCATGTTTTCAAGAACACAGGCAAAGATGTCGACGTAAGTATGGAGACGTAGTTCAATGCCTCGTAATAATATAATTATAGCTAAGATAGTTTGTGACGATGAAATGACGTTTCGTATGTGATTTTAGGAAATGCGTAGACGGAGGAACGAAGTAACTGTAGAACTGAGAAAAAATAAAAGGGACGAAACGCTACAGAAACGTCGTAATGTGCCTATCAGCTACTCAACAGACGAGGATGAAATCGAGAGGACCCTTGCGTCCACGGACCTCAAGGAGTTGGTGATGAATGCGGCGAACGGAGACAACCCTGATGTGCAGCTAGCCGCCGTGCAGCAATGCAGGAAGCTGCTGTCGTCCGACAAGAACCCGCCCATCGACGAACTCATTGCCACTGGAATCCTCTCCATTCTCGTGCAGTGCCTCTCAAGGGCTGACAACCCCACACTTCAGTTTGAAACCGCTTGGGCCTTAACAAACATCGCATCAGGCAACTCCGCACAGACAAATAAAGTTGTCCATGCTGGTGCCGTCCCTGTCTTCCTGCAGCTGCTCATGTCTCCTCACGAGAATGTGTGTGAGCAGGCAGTCTGGGCTCTGGGTAACATCATAGGAGATGGCCCGGTGCTCCGAGACTTTGTTATTGAGTTGGGAGTGGTGAAGCCTTTGTTGAGTTTCATCAAGCCAGATATCCCTATTTCTTTCCTGCGTAATGTGACTTGGGTCATTGTCAACCTGTGCAGGAGTAAGGACCCACCACCACCAGTTAAGACTATTCAAGAAATTCTTCCAGCACTCAATGTCCTCATCACACACAGTGACAACAATGTAAGTACTTTAGATAAACTTTTCAATCACCTACTTTGTGATGCTGTAGTTCATTCAACTCCAGTACTAGAAAATTCGATGCTTATATTCAACAAACATGCCAACTGTGTTACTGCAGGAGACTTTATTATCCAAAGTAAATGAAGGCAAGCTTCAAAAGGTTCATTTATTCATGTTCATTGGAATATACATATTTTATTATAAACTGAGGTAGGTAGTTTTACAATGCCAAGTTAAAGCAAAAGATAAGTTGCATTGTAAATAAAATAAATTACTCAAAATCAATCATTGCAATTTTTATTAACTTAGTGAAATACATTAAATACAGAAAAAAATTGGATATACTTTTTGTTTTCAAAGAGACATACTTCAAAAACCAATTGGAATCAATTAAATCATGGATATTTCTGTGAATAGATTACACAGACAATAATGATTCACCCAATTAGTTAATGTATTGCTAAATCTATTAAGTGGAAACCATACATATTTGTTTTTCAAGGGGTCATTCGCCAAAGTATTAAAACATCTAGAATTTTCTACAAACCATTAAATTAATATTTCTAACAAAGCCAGCTTTGTGACATGTTTTGCTGACTTCAATTTATCTATGACCACAAAAATGATAAAAACAAACTTATCTGATGTAATAATCTGTAGCACCTCAATTGATAATTTCAAATAATTCTCAAGTTTCTTTTATAAATGTTGACCAAATAATGATAAATTAATTCAATTATATTTGAATATTTAATATTCCAACTGTCTCATGCTATTTTATAATTCACTCAAAAGTAGGTATTTATTTGAAAGTGAATCTGTTAAGATAATATTTATCTGTACAGACTAGGTATGAAACTAAATTTTATTGTTTCTACAGTAAACATCATGATAATTTTTTCCTGAATTTGCTTCTGAATACATTATAGTAAGTGTGTATCAACCTGACAACATGATACTATTAATACAATTTGATGCCATGTGGTCAATTACAATCTACTGTGGTTATTATTTTTATACCTTCATGAATAACATTATTTATCTGCTTTATTCCAGATATTAGTAGACACAGTTTGGGCAATCAGCTATTTAACAGACGGTGGCAATGAGCAGATCCAAATGGTGATAGAATCGGGAATAGTGCCGAAGCTGATCCCGCTGCTGTCACACAAGGAGGTGAAGGTTCAGACGGCAGCTTTGAGAGCAGTGGGCAACATCGTAACAGGCACGGATGAGCAGACACAAGTGGTTCTCAACTGTGATGCACTGTCGCACTTCCCCTCCTTACTGTCACATCAGGTATGCTTGATTTAATGTTATTAGAATTGTGGACATTCATTATTTATTTAATTCTTCATGCACATAAATGTACAGAGGGGCACTTAATGCCTTAGGCATTTTCTACCAGTCTTTATTATTTATTTTTGTCTGCCATTCACCAAAATAAACAAATTAGTATTCTGTAAACAAAGTGAGATTGGAATCTTATATGCCTATCACAAATGTGCTACTTTACGATTGTATGCTCCTTAAGTTATGTAGGTTTTTAGACATACTACATTAGTATTGTTTGACAGTACAATAACACAAAGTTTTTGATAATCTACCTTAGTTTACTAGTAACTTTAACTTCATTAACCTGCACAGTTAAGCTACTTCATCTTAGTCTATGTACTAGGGCATGTAATATCAAAAGGTTTTTAATTCCGATATTGATTAACGATATTAGTTCTCAATATCGGAATTCTGAACATCGGAATTGGGCTCATTCGTTATATTTATATCGCGCATCTTTTTGTTAATTGCACAAATTCGGTATGGGGTTGGATTAAGTGCAATAAAAAAACACGTTTATGCCGAGACATAATAAGATTTTATATTGTGTCTCTCTCTGATCAGCAGTGACTGGATAATCGTCGCTTATTTAACTAAACTTCACATTTGTTCCATAGAAAGAATAACTACTAACTTCATGCCTTTCTGAAAAAAGGACAATGCTAAAAAAATCCATGAAATAAATGTTTGTCAATCAATCTGAAAGTGGTCCCGATTAGTGAGTAATTATGATTTTTAAATTCAGTGTCATAGGCCTTCCCTATGTATCACTATCCAAATTCATGCATGGGATATAGGAGATGTCTAACAAAATATTGAAATATTATTTCTGCTCATTCCTATTGAGTTTATTATTTTAATAGACTAGAATAAAATCTGAGGATAGTCTTCTTAATTTGATGCTTTCTAATCAGGAGGATTATTATTATACATTGATTGGACTAGGTATCGTAGAGATCGACGATTAACATATTGATTTTTGTCAGTACAACTTGAGCATTATTATTTAAGTTAAATGAATCGTGGATTGCCGAGATAAACTTATTTTGTAAAACAACTACAATAAACTTAATAAAATATAGCAATGGTAAAATATAATTATCCCACCATTAAAATAATTGTGTAGATACAATGTAGTCAAAGTAGTAGAAGTTGATTTATCCAACAGATTATTGATCGAATATCTAGTCTTCTGCTTGTATTAAATACGCCAAATTAGTCTTAATACAAGCAGAAGACTAAAAAATGTTAAGCTTCTCTAAATTTATTGAGACTTCTAAGCAAGAAACACATTAGAAATTTGAGAGAAAGTTTAACAAGGATTGGTACTTGTTCAGTTCTTGTTACTTGGTACGCGTTCATCATCATCATCATCATTTCAGCCGAAAGACATCCACTGCTGAACATAGTCCTTCCCTATGTATCGCCACATTGACCGATCCCGTGCGTCTTGCATCTAGCAGATTCTCGCAAACTAAACGTTATTCAATGAAAATACAATCTCAGGACTTTAAAGCCGGGATTCAGTTTAAGTAAATAAGCGCCTAATTATTTAATCACCGTAGTCAACGGGTTTAACTACGCTATCGCGCTCGGCGCTTAAAAAGGAGCAAACATTTAGGTTTTTTCTGATTCCGATATTGGTTCACTCAGTATCAGAATTGAAATATCGCAAATATCGTTCCGAGATTCCGAAATTCATGCCCTACTAAGCACCCGTATATTGACGTGTGTAACGTTGTCCGAGCCAATAGGACGGCACCAATTCGTCGTTCAGAAAATATATAAACAAATATAAACAAAATATGCATACAGGACAGATCAACACAAATACATAAAATGTGTAATGAGTGAACGAGTAGAGGTGTTCGCGAGTCTGGTCGGCGGCCAAGATGGTAATTATCTATTATTGTACGCGCGCGAGTTACCGCGCGAACCGCTCAGAATCCGTTGACATAAAGCGTTAGACGCTCAGTACATTGACATGCTTAGTTAAATGGTCATTGACTGATAACGCGGCAGATGTCTGACCTTCATTTTTGTCAATTTTATTAATTCGGCTAACTGCCGCTAACATGTTGTGGTTTTACTGAATAAGTCAATTTACGCTTATTGAATACGTCTATTTAGGCCGACCCAATCCTCTCAGTTCATCACAGTCCACTGCCGAACATAGGCCACTCCCAAGTTATTTACTTCCCACATCTGTTTGTCCGCATCCTTCTATTTATAGCACTGCCTAAAGTACCCGTTGAATGCACTGTTTGATTCGCATTGCGGCCTTCTGATCGGATGTGCGTTCATACACAAACTCATCATTATTCACAGCATGTTTTGTAATTAGTAGAGGAATTGCTACTACTACGTCACTGTAGAGGGTCAGCCGAAACAACTTTAATTGATGCAATTTTATAAGGTTATTATATTGATAAGGATTTATTGTAAACATGGACTATATTATGGCTAATTAAATTGATAGACCTCTTTCACTGAAGCACAGATAATATTATAATACTAGCATACAGATGCCTCATCCCATACAAAGAAACCGTGCCAACATAAATAGAGTTTTTCGTTGGCATGGTTTCTTTGTATGGGATGAGACACCACTGACTGTAGTTTATGAAGACACTAAACTAAAGCAGTAAAATAGTGTTTCTTTTTCTTATTTTACTAATGAACTTTTCCATTAACAGAAAGAGAAGATCTGCAAAGAGGCCGTATGGTTCTTATCAAACATCACAGCGGGCAACAAGCAGCAAGTCCAAGCAGTTATAGATGCAGGCCTACTGCCCAAGATCGTGGAGAACCTCACGAAGGGCGAGTTCCAGACGCAAAAAGAAGCAGCCTGGGCAGTGTCCAACCTCAGCATCAGCGGGACAAAGGAACAGGTTGCCGCCCTCATCAACTGCGGGGTCATACCGCCCTTCTGCAAATTGCTTAGTTGCAAAGATACTCAAGTTATCAATGTAAGTTATTCAATGATTTTACTGTTGTGTCACCTAAACCAAAGAGAACATGGAATGCATGCTGTGTTATACCGGTAAGCAGCCTTGCCAGCTTGTCTCAAGTGTAGTCATGCATCAGTTATGATATGAGTCAAGACTCATGACTGAGGTATAGAACACTCTGGGAACAAAACACCTCTTACCGTGTTTTATGAATAGTTCTCACTGCTATTGTTTAAGCGTATTTACATAGTTTAACTATATTCTTCTTCGTATATTGACTAACGTCAATGAATAACTTATTTGTTTACCAGTTTGGAATGTCTTATGCAAGATATTTCTACAAATTATTGCATGACCTGCAACTTTCTGATTTAGTAGTTATCACATTAGCCCTTGGACTTTTTTCATCATAGTCTTGGCCAACTAGATTAAGTCCGCTAAAATAATACTTGTCATTGTTTTTTCTTCAGGTTGTGTTAGATGGTTTAAGCAACATGTTGAAGATGGCTGGCGAGAACGCCGACCAGGTCGCCAACATGATCGAAGAGTGCGGCGGCATCGACAAGATAGAGGCGCTGCAGAGCCACGAGAAGGTGGAGATCTACAAAATGGCCTACGATATCATTGAGCAATACTTCGCGGGAGAGGTACGTACTGACTGACGTCTTACTTATTATTTACTGTTGCCTATTGGGACAACGGAATAGACGATTTCTCTCTAGTGAACCATTTGTTATTGTTTTTTATTGACAGTGGCGTAAGCAGCTGAAATGTAAAAATGGAGTTTACGCTTTCTGATGTCATGATGTTTTTATTTCATTTGTGTTATTTTACTGTATAGAAGTTGCTAAGTCAGCCTTGGCAAGTTTTATAAGCAGTCTCAGTGGTCACGTAATAATAAAGTGCGTTATGTGTTTGAAGGAGGAGGACGCGACCCTGGTGCCGGCAGCGGCGGAGTCGGGCTTCCACTTCGACGCGGCGGCGGCGCCCGGCCCGCACGAAGGCTTCCGCTTCTAGTGGCGCCCGAGTGCCGCCGGCCGCACGGCACACGTCACTCGTCACACGTCTGACAGTGCTGTGGCTCAGGCGCCCGAGTGCCGTCGGCCGCACGTAACACGTCACTCGTCACACGTCTGACAGTGCTGTGGCTCAGGCGCCCGAGTGCCGTCGGCCGCACGTAACACGTCACTCGTCACACGTCTGACAGTGCTGTGGCTCAGGCGCCCGAGTGCCGTCGGCCGCACGTAACACGTCACTCGTCACACGTCTGACAGTGCTGTGGCTCAGGCGCCCGAGTGCCGTCGGCCGCACGTCACACGTCACTCGTCACACGTCTGACAGTGCTGCGGCTCCGGTGTGATACAGCTCTATTGTGATGTTTGAAAATTTCATCTTTGTTTTTCGATTTCATAACGTACCGAGTAACGGACGATGGACACGAAGTGGATAGCTTTAATATTAAGTGCCGCGTACGCGACGTATGCGTTTAGTGTAATCTGCTTACCGATTGAATTGATGCTTTTGATATAACATAGTATTTATGTTTCGATTTTAACTCCGACCGATAATAAGTAAATGCAGTACCAGGATTCGGGACCGAAACGGCTGCCCCAATATGAATTATGTTGACTTCAGCCCATTTGCATTGTATCTATATATACCAATAAATTCTGTCCAATATAATAATCGTTTTATTTTAAAAACTGAGATTACAATACTAATTTGAGTAAATAGAAGGCAATGAGTCTTGATGCATCTGTTTGTGGATGTATTCGTACTGTTTCTGTGAACAAAGAGTAGGTCATATAATAGTACATTACTGCAGCGGCCAGCAAGAGGCATTGATGGACGAACGTGTAAATGTGGGCCGAAAGCACACATACGTAAGTCCATCTATACCTAGTTGTGGCCAAGGCTTGTATATATAGTACCTACTTTTCTCAAATAATGCGCGGAAATTAAAACTAAGTAGCACTTAGAACTCATTTCGTCAAATACAATTATTTTTGAAATCAATGAGGAACAACAATAATATAATTATTCCCGTGTTAGTGTTTTTTTTTTTCTATATGCAAGCCAGTTCGAAATTTAAATAAAACCTTTGATTGGTTGCTATGTTTCGGACTAAAAGACCGTTCCATTTATAAATTACACGACAGATATGAATTTACACTACGTATTATATTTGGCCGCTAAACACATAGATTTAGAATTTTTTTTGCTACGCAGCTAAACACGACAGATATGGATTTTCATACAACTTGCCGGCCGCTGCTCGCACGTATTTGGCCAGTACAGCAATTTCGATTTACCTCGAAAAATGCTCAAATTTCCAAGCATGTTTGAGAAAATGATATTTCCGTCGGTCACAAAATCGCGAGTGGAACAAAAGACTCACTTTCCTGCGCTGGCAGGCGTAGCACTTGACGTAGCTGTAGCTGCAGCTGTCGTCGGAGGCTTCGGGTTCGGGCACAGAGCGCGCCGTCACTTTGCTGTTTAATGACTCCGCGTCGTAGAACAAGCCCACCTTTTGCTGGAAACTAATATTTACACTAATTAATTAAATAAATTATCCTTCAATGTTAATCATGGAAGGTATATTAAAAACGTGTTTTTATCCTGCGGTCTCGCTCCCGTAGGCAAGATTTTTCGCAATCGGATCACTACAACCAAAGATAAGATTACATTACAAGCATTTTTAACCAACGACGGAAAATGATGGTCTGTGGCGTCATAGCTCCTAAACAGATGAACCGATTGAGATATAGTTTTTTTTTGGAACGAAGTTCCTTATCGCGCGTTGCAAAAGGGGGCTAGACGGAAAAAAATCTAACGAAAAGTTGTAACGACTCTTTTTGCTATAGTTGTAAGCCGTGCGGCGTGCGAGTGTTTCGTGCGTGTTCTAACCTATACGCTGTCGAGAGAGTATATATACTAATAGACCGATAGCGCTGGCCAATTTTGATGTCATAAGTTTAAAAAATTCTAAAGTTTCTGATTTTTTGCCTATGTATAAAGTCGTACCTATGTAGCTTATTATTGCGTTTTGTGTCACATCTGTTACTTGCATTTTCAGTAATTCGATGATTTGTGGTTGATTATTTTTATTCAAATCAAAACTGGCAAAAAAAATATAAAGTTTAAAATAATTATGGTATCATATCTAGGATAGCCTGTGGAGTGTGCAAACCCAATTTGTGTCATATTTGCCCAGTGCAAACTGAAATAGGGTCAGTATGTAAAAACAGTGCGAAAAAAAAATTAAAGTTTATGAAATAACTATTTCCCTTCTCAGATCACTTATATATGCCTATTATTTAAATTTGTGCCAAATTAGGGCACGCAATTTTAAGATTTTTAATTGTTTTGTTTTTCCAAGCTACAAACGCTTCAAAAAAATATTATAATTATTAGAGTTCACATAATCAATATCATAAATGCATGAGAAATCGACATTGTAATTTTGTGTCATTTTCATGCACGATAAGTATTTAAATGAATAAAACACAAAAACAATGGTTGCGGTCGAAGCAGGCAGTCGAAGCGGTCGGACGCGGTCAGGCGGCATTACGCACGCACACAATCATGTTCGTTCGGTACGATTTCTTTTTAGATGCGTAGGCTTCCTATATAAATAACATAACTACCATATTGAGTAATTATTGACTCTTATCTCCGCCACGTAATAAACAAATGTGTAGGTAACCTATAGAGATGAAAATAATGACTTGCGAATTATGTACAAAGCGCGCGTGTCTGCATTCTCATTGCCTACGAATGTCAATTTTCAATGCTAAGAAGACGGTCAATATGGTAAATATTATATTAGATTGACCCTTCGATTCGCTTCGAATTTGAACCTGAAAGCGGTAGGTAGGCAGGCATCGGCATACCTACCTATATAGCTTTCAGATTCAAATTAGCCGTATAACAAAAAAGCGGTAGGTAGGTAGCTAGGTATCGGCGTACCTACCTACCGCTTTTTTGTTATACGGCTTCTCGATATCCCGCGCCCCGCTTCGAGTAGGCAGTGTACAGTCAGCAATACAAAATATACACGAAGCAAAAAATTCTAGATATTTTTGTTGTGTGGTGATAGTGATTAAGTTTAGTTTTATTACAGCGCGCTCCTTAAAACAGTCTGCTTTTCCGTCATCCCTTACAATGTTCGATTTTATGAACTTCAATAATCCTCTTTCTTTAACAATCACTGTATTAACGTCTAGTATGAGACCACATATCGACACCCAATATGAATAACATTGTATCTTTAGTTACACATTGGGTTACAACTTTATGTCATACTAGCTGTTGCCCGCGGCTTCACTCCCGTGGACCACTACACAGGACCCGTTATTGGGATAAAAATATAGCCTATGTCACTCAGGAATAATGTAGCTTTCTATTGGTAAAAGAATTTTGTAAATTGGTCCTGTAGTTTCGGAGCCTATTCGGTAAAAACAAACAAACAAACAAAAAATCTTTCCTCTTTATAATATTAGAGTATAGATGAAATCAGCAAGAACAGAACCTTATTTCTGCCTTTTAACCGTATTTCTGTGCCAATAAGAACTTATTTGTAAAATAAAATAAATTCATTGTAATTAAAAATGAAAAATGTTTCTACTAAAGTATACTTGTAAATCAAGTTCCAATACACAAAAGTTTGGGTAACAACGGTTTCTTTGTGTTAAATTCATTTTAAAATGACATACAATGTAATAATACATTTTAAATTTTGGACTATTTATATTTTAATACAAGAGCGGTGGTCGCCCAGTGATATCGGCCGCGACTTACAAGTTGTAGGTCGTGGGTTCGAGCCCAGGCACGCGCTTTACTTTGTGTAAATTATTTCATCACCACTGCTCTCAAAACACAGAAGTAAAAAAAAAACGAAGACATGTAACATCCATCAACCGACACTGGACGCGCGTGGTGGATTACGGCCCATTCCCACCACTGGGCCATCACTGCTATAATAATAATAATTAATCATCTACCATCGTTCTACTATCCACTGCGTGGTATGCATTACAATAGGGGGAACGTATTTTTTATATTTGATATGCTCGCGCTTGAACACTACCTCACCTGATGTTAAGCGATGACGTGGTCGAACATGAAGCACGCTTACCTAAAAGTAACCTATTCAAAAAACTCCAAAAAACTCCAACTTGTACCTATCGGGCAACACAGACTCCGGCAGGGAATGCCACTTCTTAGCTGTGCGCACAATGAAAGTATTCCCAAAACGTTTAGTGCGTACGGGTGAGATCCTCACCATCTATCGATAGCAAATCACCGTACGTCTTGTAGTCCGATGATGTAATGGGCTAGGTGGAATTAGATCATGTAATTCCATTGCACACTCCCCGAAATGCAGCCGATAAAAAACCGATAAGCTAGCAACTCGGCGACGATGTTCAAGGCTCTGGAGCTTTGACTCGACCAGTGCCTCATTTACGATGAGCTTCTTGACCCGTTTTTTGATAAACTTAAGTGCGTCAAGCTGGTATTTGGCAGATCCGTCCGAGAAATGAGAACAGTACTCCATACATAATCAAACTTGCGCTTGATAAAACTTGAGCAACTGTTCTGGCGTGAATAAACGTCTCACTTTTGCGAGGATCCCCAACTTTTTGGCAGCCAACTGAGCGTTTGCCTCAATGTATGGTCCAAAATTGAGGAACGTGTTAAAAGTAATGCCAAGAAGCTCAAAATGGTCCATTAACGCAACGTTTACACTTCCGAGGGAAGGAGCCGAGTGGAATTGGCTCATTTTAGCGGAAAAAGACATGCCTGGGTTTTAGCGGCATAAACCTGACCAAATTGGCATCGCCCCATTTGGAGACTGCCTTCAAGGATAAACTGAAACGCTCCACCATACCATCACAAAGGACAAGGATAGACAAGTACCTCTCAGCAACAGTGCTGTCGTCTGCATACCCAAGTTTTTAGCAGATCATTCATGTGCAGCTAAAATAAAGTTGCTGAGAGTACCAACCCTTGAGGGATCCATTCATATCCAATTGGTCCGACGAGCAGCCATCGATAACCATTCGAATGGATCGATCCCTCAAGGAATCTGCAATCCAATCACACATACTATTACCAGGCAGACCGGATGAAGGAAGCTTACTAATAAGGCTTCCGTGCCAGACCCTATCGAAAGCTTTCGAGTTGTCGAGAGAGACGGCAAGCGCCTCCCCTTGCCTCTCGATGGCCTTACTCAAGATGTAAATGTAGAAGATCCCCTGTAGAACGATATCGGCGGCAGCCGTATTTAGCTTTTAGGTATGCCAGCACACGTAGAAATGGGTCTGTAATTGGTCGGGTTAGATGGACTGTCCTTCTGGGACACGGGCTGTACGTTAGCTTACTTCCAAGCATTCGGCACTTTCTAGTTTCATACGAAAGGCGAAATAGACGTGTCAAGATCGAAGATAGTTCGGGCGCACAAGTTTTAAGGACAAGTGCTAGTATCCCGTCCGGTCCACTAGCTTTGTTTAAGTCGAGGTTGCAGAGTACGAACCCTACGAACTTCAAATAGAGAGGCAAATAAGTTTGCCTTCTCCTCAGCGAAGTGGGCTAGCGAATCGTCGATATTTTTAGCAGTGGTCGTAGTGAGGGATGGTAGAAGTTCGACTCAACCGACTTACCCAGGAACCAAAACGCTTTACTACCTGCTGGGTAAGAAGCTAGTTATGTCCCTATTCGGCCAATGTGGCCGAATCGAGCCCCTCGCAACTCCTTCTTAAAGGACTTGGCAGCGCTGTTGAAGGCCTTCTTTTCTAACTTACGTGACTCGCACTAACTGTTCGAGCGTCGATCCATGCCAAATAAGCCTCATGTTTAAGCGCGTCTGCGTGGCCGGCCTTTGCTAGACATTGGTAAGTCAGAGAACGGAATGTAGTACTTAATTCTCCAACGCAACACATCAGTCACGGCGTCCGCGCAAGATGAGGGATCAGCATGCGAAGAAAGATCGTATCCCATCCCAATCTGCCAACTTATACCTACAAACCCGCCGTGTGCCTCTTGGGCGAAGAGTAGACGGACACAGACTTTACCAGACAGCGGTCGGAACTACCCAAGGTGAAGTTATCGACATAGAGTACCTATCGGTCTGGATCGGTTTTAAGCAGAAGTTCCAAGCAATTGGCCGTGTGCGAATCAACATCCCCCGTTGCCGTTGCCCCCTGAACCAGATGGCTGATTAGCGCTAACGAAAGCTTACGCATCTCTCTTCCAGCATGATCAATGCACTGGTATGGGAAGAGCCACTCCTGGTGGTGAGCATTAAAGTCCCCCCGTGTCACTAATTAGCCGTAAGGGTACCGCTGCTGTGCCACATCAGCCGCTTCAATAAATATTAATTGAATTACAATAATGATTAAAAAACGAGTTTTATTTGCTCTTCCATAGTACTTCCTGTACTATGGAACCTGTCTTTTTATCCGAATGTAACATTGACACACATTGTAATTGATGCTTACAATAATATTTATCAAAGATGTTGTATGTATAATTTTGAATCGTACAATAAGATACAATAATATTCACAGAAAAAATCTTTCAAAAGTTTTCATGACCCCATTGTAACGGTAGTTACAATGCTATATTAAAAATGCTTAAAATCTCTACATCGTAACATTGCAAAAATCATACTTGGAGTGATTTTAACAAAACTGAAAGAGCAATTAAAATTAGTAACATGAAACCTACAATTGTACAAAACAACTTATGCCTGCAGCTGAAAATAAATAATAAACAATGCAAAAAATGCTGTGTTGAAAACCATGCCTTAATGAGTTACAATACCTGCATTTAAGTCTTTCACAGCTTCATAACTAACTTGCGCAAAATACTTAAATCAGAGTTAGTTGCTGACACTAGGTTAAATTGACAGTTTGATATACAATATTGTCAATTGAACCTCGTGTTAGCAATTCTGAAAGTTTTTCGTGCAAGTGGACCTTAATCAATCGAATACATCATAAATAACGCACGCACTTCTTTGTTGCAACTTACAAATACCGAATGTAAACAAAGAAACGCGCCGCGCGTCTGGCTGGCTGGCACCCGCCCGCCGCCCGCGCCCGCGCTTTTACACGCGCTCGCCCTTCGTGCGAAGAAGTCTAGTTTTTTTTAAAAATAATATGATATCGTGGATAAAAATGACAAATTATGAATAGTGTTTTGTTATACCATAATAATCAAAAGTACGTAAACTCTAATAACTTGCATTTTCTTTTGTGGATATTACAAGTTGTTGTAGTAAAAAAATTAAATATCTATAAAAGCCGTGGATGAATTCGACACAAAATATTTTAAACAACAGATATCAGTACTGAAAAACGCGTAACACCTATTTTACCTATTATAATATTCTTTTAGAGCTAGTTGGGCTACGTGTTAGGTACTGGTTAAGTATTAGGATTCCCGTGGACAGAGATGACACAAAATGCTTATGTACATCAGTTACTACTTCGTTATTAACATGAAAGTAAAATTTTCATCTCTAATTTTCTTTTCTTCCAATACTGGTCGAAAAGACAAATACCTAAATTTCTACCTATGCAAATACCTAGGATGACACAAACTTAGGTATTAGGTTGGGCAAATGGTCCGGAAACTATATGCAAAACACAAACAACTTTAATATTTTTGAAACCTCAAAACCTAGCGCTATCGGTCTATAAAGGAACTTCGTTCCATCCGGGTGTCCCTTGACACCTCTCAAGTTTATGAAAATCGGTTTAGCCGTTTAAAAGTTATGGGCGTTTTATTGTTTGAATCGGGGTATTTTCGCAAGATATCATGTTATAATTACGTGTTCGATAGATTGTTGATCGAAGCGTGTCTATTACTAGATAAACTTTGTACTCTAAAAAGCATGAAATAAAAATGTGTCGGGGGTTTTTTAAATTTATCTTGTTAGATTAATAATGCAAACTGTTACTGTCTCAAAATTCTCAGTAGGGTAAGCAGAAACAATTCAAATGCCTCCTGCATTGAAGTCTGCTATTTGTCGCACCATGATTAATTATATAAATTTTGGATGGATAGAAACTCGCGCTTGTATAACTACTAGGACAAGACGACATAAGCGCGAGTTTCTATCTATCCAAAACTTATATAAAATTTAACGCTTTTCACCTGCCTACACAACACATTTGCATAAATTATATTACAATAGCCGAGTTGCGTGTGGTTTACATTAGTGAATTTTCGACAGTCTTCAAATTATACCGAACTAGTTATAGTACATTACTGCAGCCGCCAGCAAAAGAGGCATTGATTGACGAACGTGTAAATGTGGGCAGAGACACACACACGTAAGTCCATCAATACCTAGTTGTGGCCAAGGCTTGTATAGTACTTTTCCCACATAATGCGCGGGAATTAAATCTAAGTAGTACCTACCTAGAACTCATTTTGTCAAATACAATTATTACTTTTCAAAATCAATGACGAACAACGAGTAACAATAAATTTTGCCCGCGTTAAAGTGTTCATTGGTTTTTTTTCCAATAAAAAGCTTTCTATAAGCAAGCCAGTTCGAAATTTAAATAAAACCTTTGATAAGTTACCTCCTTGGTTGCCATGTCTCGTAGTAAAAGATCGTTCCATTTTTAAATTTTACGACAGGATATGAGTTTACTATGTAGAATAATTTATTTGGCCGCTAAACACGATAGATATGGATTTTCATACAACTAACGCCCGCTGCGCTAATTTCCAAGCATGTTTGAGAAAATATAATTTAGGCCTGTGCCCAAATGGTGATGAATTAACAAGCCTAACTAGCTAAGCTAGCAAAAAAAAGTTTTAAATGTTTACATAGGACCGGTTTTTGGAATGAACATTTTATTTTCTTTGGCAACTGTACATTGCAAAACCAATGACAAATTTGTCAAACGCGTATTATTATTATTATTCTAGCTGTGATTGTTTGAATGACTTGTTAACTGCCAATGGCATCACTAGAATTGCTGTTAATTTTTAACGAGTCTAGTATTAATTTCTCTCTAAAATGTGGGGTGGCCACACCCATTAACTTACTTCGGCAGCGGCTTCGCCCAATGGTTGTCAAGCCGGTTCACCTTCATGATGTCGTTGAGTCGCTGCAGAAGGCTGAAGTTGTCGCTCTGTATCTTGTTCTTCCTGTCCAGTTCGCGCTGGTTCTTCTTCAGTTTGAGCGCGACGTGCGGCCGCGCCGCCGGTGCCCGGTCGTCTATCGCTGGTAAAGCGGATCTTACCTCAAATAGAAAAAAATACTTTTTTACAAAAAACATTGACTTCAAAAGCAAAACACTAATAAGTCGTTGTCGTTTCGGAAGTCTGTCTTTGGTACCTCTTGTTTTGATAATATTTCGACACCGACTTTTTATTTCTCTTTTTAATTTTAGTACACCATCGCTAAAAATTAACTCTGTAGTACGGTACATTTTACACATTCTTGCTGTTTATCGCTAAGGATTTCGGTTGTATGCTCCATGTCTTGAAAGCTGCTAGACCGATTTTGATGAAACTTGCACTATTCCCTAAGTTGAGAGATACTCAATCCAACGCAAAAGGAAAGATCACGATCCGATAAGTAGTTCCGGAGAAATGGGTGCACAAAGATACAAACATACACTTATGGAATTTGGCACAAGAAGCCCACATAGAATAACATGTGAATTTTGTGCAGTTCCAACAACATTACATTCATACGTGTCGAATTCATTACCGGTTAAAACGGGATGAATAGGAACTCAGGGGTCAATGGGAACAAAACTTTGATTAGGGTTTTAACTTTGATACCACTTTGTGGTTTCAAACAAAGCATCGTGTTTTTTAAATAGTTATTTAATATATTGGAGTACCTACTAAAATGCCGCAAATAATTTTTGAATAACGTGAAAATTCCCTTCAAAGTTTTGTTCCCATTCACCCCTGCAGTCCTATTCACCCCATTTTACGGTACCTTCTTCTTTTTTAGGGTTCCGTACCCAAAGGGTAAAAATTGGACCCTATTTTTTTTTTTTTTTTGAGTTGGGTTTGCTCTTGACTCTAGTCTAGGTCAGAGGTGACAGAGACAAAGTCGACGATGGAGTGAGCTTACCCAGAAGTAGCCTGTTCACTCTAACTTTGAAGAGATTCGGGTTGTATGCGTTCGGAAACACAGACGCAGGCAGTGAGTTCCACTCTTTTGCAGTGCGCATTATGAAGGATGTTTGGATTACTAAGTTTCCGCGATCCGTCTGTCACCAGGCTGTATATCATGAACCGTGATAGCTAGACAGCTGAAATTTTCAGAGATGATGTATTTCTGCTGTCGCTATAAAAACAAATACTAAATTAATATTTAAGTGAGGCTCCCATACAACAAACGTGATTTTTTTGTCGTTTTTGCGATAATGGTACGGAACCCTTCGTGCGCGAGTCCGACTCGCACTTGGCTGGTTTTTTGAAGTCTGTAAAAATAGGGACCTGTTTCAATCTCCGGACAAATTAGGGTCAAAGCACATTGACACAAGGTTGATACCAAGCGACGTGTCAGTCAAAAATATTGTAATTCATTGTCCTCTAATGTTTGATTTGATTCAAACGGACAAAGTCTTTTCTAAACTTTCAGAATATTGTATCATTTCTTTAGCTAATGTAATTGACCGAACTAAAGTTACAGTGAGATAATTCTAACGTAATTCATGGATTTTTTATGAAAACATGAACTTTAATCAGTGACTCACTTTTGAACGATGATCTTTGAATCTGCGGTCCTCCCACGGCTGGATCAGAAGTTTATCTCGGCGCGATAACATACTACGACAGCTTCTATTGGCACGGAGCAAGCAACAGTGGGGCTCGTGATCTTGTTTTTATTATAAATGTATTTGTTAGATCAATAGCCGTTTGTAACTATGGGACTAGCAGGAAAAGCTTTCGGTAACTAGGACCAAGTTCGTTCTTTGTTAGTGATCGAGTCCCTATCCATATGAGAGTTGTACATGTGAGTTATGGCATCATACAGTGCACAAAGTTAGTAGGAGCCGGCACTGGAGGGGTTCAGGTTAGCGACTTTTCAAACATGAATGAAATTAACTATTGAAAAGAAAATTGTTGCTTTTGAATAAAATTTATTGCATCAATATTTATAATTAACTAGCTGACCCGGCAAACTTTGTTTTGCCATAAAAACACCAAACATTCATCTACCCTACCCTACCTACCCTGCTTAC
Source organism: Orthosia incerta (assembly GCA_948252205.1). NCBI lineage: Eukaryota > Metazoa > Arthropoda > Insecta > Lepidoptera > Noctuidae > Orthosia > Orthosia incerta. The sequence goes on along the minus strand of OX411754.1, from coordinate 30,912,175 downwards.
GAATCGTTTGTATGGGAGTATAGAAAAGTGTTGTTTTTAGACTTTTTCAAGCAATTTTTTTTATTTTTTCTATCCGTAAGAACCTTCTCCTAACAATAACAAACACAACAAAAAAAGAATTACCTAAATCGATTCAGTGGTTCTCGAGATTTGCGCTTAGCAACACATTTAGCGATAAATTTTTATATTATAGATATAATATCTTGTATAAAAAAGGTCTTTTTAAATTAAGAAAATTGGCTACCTTAGCTAACTGGGTGATATGAGTAGGGAATTGTTACTTGAATAAAACACCAGATGGCAAATTAATAAATAAATTATTGTTAAATATTACATACTGCACTTACATTGGCTCGTTACATCGGATAATATACATTCACAAAAACATACAAACACAAGTTCACAAATACAAATTATAAAATAATATACTTTGAGCAATATAAAAATAAAAAACCGAATCACTCTTATAATCTATACCTAGTTATACTATTAAAACGTTTGATACAGTAATGTAGTTTAGTCGATTTCTGAAGAACTGGTAGGGCGGTACTTTAGTACCCAATACTTAAGTTTTAAGCTAATCATCGCAAGTGTTATTATAAAAAGCTTTAGGAATGTAAAGTCGGCTTTAATTCCTTTCTAAGTTTGGCAATGTTTATTTTATAAAGCTTGTTAGAATTAGTGCACTATAGTTTTCTCATTCGCAATCGATTCGTTTGTCCATCAATCGAACATTTAATATACACTGTCTTACTCTCGTTAATTTCAAACAATTCAATATGTCCATCTTAATACCCCGCGCTGGTCGCTACTGGCGTTGTGCTTGCATTCAATAAATGCGGCTTCAAATGCTGCAATATTCTAGGAAGACTTTGTTATACAGGTGTATCTTGAACTTGAGCTTGGATAGTGATAAAGATCCTTCGATCTGGCTCCTAGCTGATACTTCAAATCTACACCTTGCATATGTATACGAATTTAATTTCAAAACAACCCGATGTGTCGAATACATATTCAACTCGTAACATTTTGTGTGTAAAAAATCGCTCAAAACTTGCAGCGGCGGTACATTTTTCTATTTTTTTTTTACTTATAATTCTCTACACTGAGTTTGCCTCGCATTAAATTCTAATTACATTATTGAGTATAAAACGTATTAAATACATCAAAAAGATCTAGTAACTTACGATCACTGCGTTTTGAGATATGACTTGTGTCGCACGGGTTCTTTACGATAACTCTTATTTTGAAGTAACATGGATAGATACCCAACCAATTATTCTTGAGTAACATAAATATCATTTACGAAAATGTATGTTCATGAACACAAAAAACTCGTTTCTTGATTGCCTTGAATAGCAAGAATAATGCTCATAAATATGAATATTTCATAAGTATACTTACATTACATAATGTCTAATAATAATCATTTACTTAGGTTCATCTAACAACGAACTTATAACACACTATGCTCTTGGTCGAGTAAAGTGTGTTAAAAATTAAAACACCCCAAAAATATTGTAAAAACACAATATAATAATACAATTTGAAAGTTTAAAGGAAATGCCAATTCATAATCTTTTTACAATTCATTTGTAAGAGCGTATGCATGTTTACATTACATAAATTACACAAATACAGTACGACCGATGAGTCGTGGCCCGTCCGAAGTCAGCGCCAAGTGGTTGCGCAGAACATACTTTATGAACCAAATGGCTGTTTTCTTTACGAGTGTACATGCGCGAGAGTTCGCACAGCCTATTTTCAGACGGGCCACTCATCGGTCGTACTGTACGCCTTATTCATCAATGTTTTTACCATTTTCTTTTTATTATGCTTTACTTCATTCTCGTGTATACAGAAGTTATATCTCAAAAGTATCACATGTAATTAATTATAGTGCGTTACCAATACCGGGAGACATCGTAATCTCCAGGATGTTTTCCGTTTAAATTATCTACGGCAATAATATATACTACTTCAAAAAAAATGAAGCTTTTTTGACATAGTCTTCCAACTTCTATTTGGCGATAAGCATCAATTTAGCAAATGCAACTGAAACCAGAAAATTTCATGTAGATTATAATAATTTAGTTTGTTTACGTTTAAAACAAAGCAGGGTTTGTTAAATTAATGTGATATTGATAAATTAATCTCAAATTAGGAAAGTCGTATAGAATGCGTTACTATAATATAAATGCAAATAATCGCTCACACATGCATTGTACAGTCATTCGTTACAAACCGAGGAAAACACCCTCAATGTACTATCATACAGTGTTACATGTAACCTAACCTTATCGCTAAGTTTTCGCATACAAAAATCTCTACACTTGGTGCATCATCAACTGTCAATGTGTAAAATAAAAAGTCCATACAAAAATAATGATCCTGTGTAAAAGCTATTTTACTTAATACTTGCCGTTATGGAGTGTTGCCAAAGTGTTGCACATTACCGTTACACTACAGAACATAGCACAGGTGCTACAACTGAACATGTCAAGGTTTGACTTACAATTAATCGTTGAATGTGATTCGCATTTTAATTTATATATTGGTATCTACAAAATTAATATATTATAAACAATTAATATGTATAAAACAACAAACAAGCTGCCATTGTTATTTTTTTACATGTGGATCGAATAGCGGAGTGTGCGCGCAACATGCCCGGGCCGCCCCCCCGGGTCCCGTATCATTTATAATACATAACGTACAACCCTCTATTCCACTTAATAATAACAAATTCGAAGTCACGTGTTGTGGTGTTGGTGTTTAAAAAATCGCCGAGAATAGAACAGAGCGAATACGACCGACGTCAATAATTTAAAGCTACACTAACATAGGTTAATAATTAAATTTTAAACCTTGAAATTAATCATATATTTATTTTTATATTAATAATATATTATGGTGTATTTTGTGACTGGAGCATAATCTTATCGTTTCGTCCTAATATAAGGTCACCCGGACAGACTGCGCGCACGTAGTTTACAAAAGTAAATAAAAGTGTAACATAAGGTAGAGCTGTTTGTGATGTCGGCGTATAATATTGACTAGCGATTGTCATCTCAGTGGAAATCAACCCGTCGAGATTCCATGCCCACCGCACCAGTTTACACTACATGTTTTATTTATGCCGTAAATCTACAGTTGTAGAGATCAGGCTGCCTTATTTGTTAATCTCTCCAGACAGTGACTTTCTAGTCATGGACATCATCATTTCAACCGAAAGGCGTCCACAGCTGAACATAGGCCTCCCCCAAAGTGTCACCACATTAACCGGTCCCGTGCGTCTCGCATCCAGCGGACTCCTACCACCCTCATCAGGTCATCGGGTCCACCTAGATTGAGGCCTAGTGGTGTTTCTAGTATTCTACCTTTATTATAACCGTTTCGCCCACTAATCGGATGCGTATTTACACCCACACAATTATCTTCACGTATCATAATACTTCTTTAAAAAATCCTAAACCACTTCAAAATGTAAGTGTAAACTGTTGCGGTACCAACCAAACGTTACCTAATTCGTTGTCGTAAAGACTAAAACGTAGGAATATTGTTCATGATATATTTGAGTACGCGATTCCACTAGTCAGACTTATACAGTTGGTGCGTACGCGTCCGGTGCCGCGCGTACGAGCTTGTGGGAGCGGTTGCGACTGACAGTTTTGTGTGAACAATAAAATTGCAATGTTTTATAAGTTAAGGAATGTTTTTTTCTTAATACTTTTTTGGAGATCGAAATGCCGAAGTCAATAGATAGAAGACATGCTTACGTTGTGTAAAAACACATTTTATTGACTGCTCCTCCACTGTTGCCTCCACAGAAAAATACAATATATTGTGCTACAAAATGCCTACTGCCATTAAGCACAACACTGTCAATCGCAACGGAATCCTCTTTACATAGAGCGCGTTAGAAAACCCTTACAAAATTCCCAGTCACTTACAATAAGTTGCCTTCCTTACACATTCCACGATTTTCCCTGATCATGACTTACATTATATCTTACTTAGCCAAACATCACAACATATGCGTCCGTGTACATTACATCATATATCTGAAGCGTCCACTCAGTATATTCGCGGTACTCCGAGACGCGATATAGATTATAATATGCGTAAAACACAGTTTAACTATAACTCATTATAAAATTACACTATCGAACTTACCTAAATAATATGATATAAAATGTTATTAAACACTAATAGAGATAAAGAAGCCAATTTTTGGTTTTGTTATTGTAGTTTAATTAAGTTTAGGCGTTGCTTCAACGCCGCATTATACTAAGGACCGATTTCACCAATGAAACTATTCGCGACTAGTTCAACTAAACTCAGTTTATGCAAATCCAGCGTTGTGATTGTTAGTTTCTCAGTAATAAACGGAGTTTATTTGAACTAATCGCGATTAGTTTTATTGGTGAAATCGGCCCTAAGGCGTGACAGTATAATAGGTGTTCGTGCGAACAGATTCCTGACGACGTTGTACTATTGATGATGTGTTCGTGTGGGAATCTGTTCGACTCGATATCGACTACTTTCGTGCAAAACCCTCACTAACGGTGGTCGGATCCGATCGAGTGTGCGGAGCCTGGATACAAATTTCGTACAAAATTGACAATGCATATACGGAAGCTCTGAACTAGTTTTAACGAGTAAATAGTGGACACCGGAGTACAAAACGGGAAACGCTAATTATACTTACACATTTGTACGGAACGGCACGCCGCGCGGCCACTCGGAATTATACGAAAACTGATTTTGTAGGAAATGAATATATCACACTTGTCAGGCCACCCTATATCTAGTTTATAGTTGTTGCGTTTTAGCAAGGAAACAGCTGTCATTGACCCTCAAAATTTCCAGCAAGTTTTCAATTCAAAAATGGAAATAAAGTCCGTCGACGTCCTGAATTAATATCAGAACATGATTCTCAATTTATGCCGATAATGAAAAACGAAACAGTTTGTTTATCCGATTCCTACGAAGAGAGAGGGTAATGACCGTTATTGGCATGCTAAAACGCGTCGACTATATCAACTGTGTCCCAGTGCTGAGTGGTTCCGTACATCTGTGGCTCGTGCAGCAGCAGCAGCAGCAGCAGCAGTTCAGCACGGCTGCGTGGCCTTGGGCAGCGGCCGCACGAGGTAGAGCTTCTCGCCCTGCTTGTTGGTGTAGATAGGTGCGCGCTGGTAGTGCGCCACCAGCTGCTCCAGCGTCGGGAACTTGCGCTGGCCGATGCAGTACAGCGAGCCCTCCACGTGCACGCGGAAGTGCTTGTTGCGGCCCGGCGCCTTCAGCGACACCGAGTAGTCGCCCACCTGTCGAGTGCCCACCAGTACATGTGGCATGAGTTTGGTTGAATGTATAGTTAGTCATATAAAGACAAAAATGCCATGAAGATTTAAAAAGAGTTCACCATCCCAGATTTAATACAACAGTTAGGAAGTTTATCCCTTTTTTTTTGTTCCAGGGTGGAACATTCTCGTGGATGTCCTTCGCCGACTCTTACTGACTAATTTAAGAATATCTAGTTAAGCTTGGCATGCTCAGATCAAATAAAAAAAGGTAGATAGCGCACTTAGAACAGAAAAATGTAACCACTTTTTGAACTATGTGTGAGTCACTGCGGTGTTGCCACTTTTTAAAAAAAGTCCCTCAACTTATTTAAATGGGTTTAAATATTAATTTCATAATTATGGGTAAGTACTTATTATGTGAATGTGAAAGGAAATCTGTCTCTTTGTTTTTAATAAACGCGTGCAGTCACCCCTGTCGTTGACATGTTGTGTCGCTCGTGTGTAAGAGCACCGAGCAGCTCAGAAAAAGTTATTTTACTTAAACATACAACAAAGATTATGTGAAACAGGTTTATTACAAAAATATCACAAATACAACCATTCCATGGAATTAAAAATATACTTTTTCAGATGAAATGTATAAGTATTTAAGTAAGTACAAAATAGAGCATTAACTTACAACAGAATGCTAACAAACTTAGTGAACTTTAAAAACCGGCCAAGTGCGAGTCGGACTCGCGCACGAAGGGTTATTTATTTATATATGCTTTATTGTAGGTACACCAAGTTAAAACAAAGAAAAGGAAACTTAAAACTAAAATACATACAACGGGCGGCCTTATCGCATACCGTGATCTCCGCACCATTATCGCAAAAAAAGGCCAAAAAATCACGTTTGTTGTATGGGAGCCCCCCTTAAATATTTATTTTATTCTGTTTTTAGTATTTGTTGTTATAGCGGCAACAGAAATACATCATCTGTGAAAATTTCAACTGTCTAGCTATCACGGTTCATGAGATACAGCCTGGTGACAGACGGACAGACAGACGGGTCGCGGAGTCTCAGTAATAGGGTCCCGTTTTTACCCTTTGGGTACGGAACCCTAAAAAAGATTGAAACAAGGTGACCTATTTCTGACATGCAGTCGGATGTCAGAAATAGGTTGTAATTTTTGTGTATTCTTAACATAATGAAAATTATTATTTTTTAACCACAATAGACGACGATGGCTGCCATTATGGTTCATTTCGGCTTAGTCTTATAGCATTTACCCATTCGTTTCTTATTAAAGTTTTCGGTGGAAACCTAAAACCATAATATTTGATAGCAAAATAGAAGGTACTCATGAATTTAAACAAAAATAAATTAGTTAAGAACTAAGTGTTTACCTTGACTTTGATTTATGTAACATACATAAAATCATGTGATTTAATAGAAAATAAACATTAATTAGATGAACTCTCTACTCAATTACTTTTCTTTGACTTTGCCTACAATTTAATTACCCACATTTTGGGTAATTAGAAATAAGAATTACTGGCAACACTCTCCCAATATGTCAATTTCGGGAAAATAACATTATCTGTTCCGAATAACCTCAAAATTATGTTGGAAAACCAAAAAAACAAATAGTTTTGTGTGTAATTACGTGGGAAACGATACTCCTAAAGACTTTTTGTTCAATATAGTGTTGTTTTTGCACCACTTGACAACACAGGACGGCATTTTTTAGGCAATGTTATTGCACGACGGTCCGTGAGATACTAACAAAAATCAGCGTGGTTTTATTGCTTGTGTGTGCGTGAGCGCGTGTGTTTATTGAATCGGCTGGGTTTTGTTGGCTTCACCTAAACTATAGGCCGTGCGCTATCTACCTGTTTTTATTTGATCTGAGTTGGCATGTAACTGTTTTTTATTCCTAACAAATAAAATAAAACCATCCTGGTGTTCCATCTCACATCTACGTTGGGGGTCGCGGGAACGTACGATCCTTTTTTGTCTTGGAGATATGCTCATGCATACTGCACTACCACGGGGGGGTAGTGCAGTTATGTGGGATTGTGCGAGTAACCCTCGTCACCGGCACACCAGAACACGTTACACGCCGTGACCACCCCAGGGACCAAACCGGCACATGGGCGCCAGACGACCCCTTTTATGGCACCCTTGGTCCCTCAGTGACGGGTCAGGACAGTGACCCCGCCACCTACCACTTTCCGGCCGCAGGGGATAGGAAAGCGACCAACGCTATACCGACACTCCTCCTCCCCTGCGGCTCCACCGCGTCCGCCATCAGACGGTGGCGACCCCGTGCAGGCCGCGGAGGATAGGGAGAGCGGCGCACCGCAATACCGGCACTCCTCTCCCGCCGCAGCCTCCAACCCTCAGCCGCGATGCCTCTACCACATCACATCGCGGCCCGCCTTAGTTGCGATGGCGCCCATACGGCACCGCAACCTACTTATTGGCCGGTATGTTGTCGTCGGCTTGTCGGCAAAAGCCCTGAAGAACGGCCCCTCCTCGGGTTCCTCTTCGCTTTACCGTGGTTGTCCAAGCCACGGCTACTGAGCCCCCCCGCCTCGACAATGCGGGAACCCACCGGGGGAGGGGGGAACGTACGATCCTGCCGCAACTCACGGCTGGTATTCGCCTAAGAGCCAACTCAAGTCCTAATGTATGGGGGCGACGGACTTCCCTGAGTCCGCAGCCCGGCTCAGTGGACGAGCCGGCCGCGCCTCTCCCTTTCTCTTTCCGCGGCCTCCTTCTACGAGACGACTATTTCGCAGAAGGATACCACCGCGTCCCAGGACTCGTCGCTGCCTATCATAGATTCGACGACGGCCGGCAGGGACAGCTCACTGGCCACTCCTGAGACGAGGGCACGTCGCGGCACATTCTGGCAGCGTGTGGCGTGTGGCGTGCCGTGTCAGTGTGTAGTGACACCAGGCGTTTGGCTCTAACTGTGCCCCGAGAACACCCGCGTCACCCGTAACGACAGGGAGCCGTGCCTCCTTCACTGAGCCTCGAGCGGCGGCGCTATGCTAAACTATGCCTTCTGCTTGTTGAGGGTCACCTCCAGGCCTAGGTGGCGGCTGCGGTCTCACAGGTGGTGAGCCGCTACGCTGCCTCTCTGAACGAACTCCCCCGGGCGGTGATCAGCGTGTCGTCCGCGTTACACATCAAATCTACGCCCAGCTGGAGTTTGTCCCTCAGTACCCAGTCGTACCCGATGTACACATGCTTAGTACGTAAAGGGGCGGGCCCACGACTAAGCCTTGTAGAACACCACACGACATGCGGTGCTGATTTCCATCATCATGTCCCAAGTACGAGTAGGTGACACACCTCTCCGTCAGATAAGCCCCAACAATGCGTCGGGGGCCGGGCGGCACTCGATGATACCGCAGTGCCCCCCAAATACAACTCCAGGGTAGGGTGTTGAAGACGTTGGAAATTTCCAAGGACAGTGCTTCCTCCGCCAGGACTTTCACACACGATATCGCGTGGATGGTGGAGCGCCTGTGCCGAAAGCCGAACGAGCTTTCTTCTAGGTCCAGTCCCTCTCTGTACAAGTGGCCGACGAGACGGGCAGCGATTATCCGCTCGAATAGCTTACCCACCTCGTCTAGCAGCACTATGGGCCGGTACGCGGACGATCAGATTGACACAAAGTGGAAAACTGGCCCCGCTCAAATCCCGCTGCGTAGAGTCCTCTCAGCCAGGGCTCTAGCTCCTTCAGAGCGAGGTCTAACACGTGGCCGTGGATTCCGTCGGAAGGAAGTTTACCCTTTGCTAACATTTTTTACTGGTTGGTTACTCCACGATGACTTGAACTATTCTTGTAGTGAGTAAATTAAAAAAATGACATACGTTGGTCTCAGAGTCCCGGATGAGGAAGTCTCCGTCGTGTCCGTGCGTGTTGAGCAGCGCGTCGCAGTGCGTGCGCGTGATGGCGCCGTAGTACCACGCGCGCCCCGCCAGCGGAGTGCCGCCTGCCGCGCCCGCCGGGGGCCGCCCGCCCGAGCCGTCGCTGCAGGGAGGGGATAGTAGATATGACAATGACTGTTGCGAACAAATGCCCAAAAACGGTCAAGTTTCCGCAACATAACAATCATAAAGAGTCATTTAGTCTATTAAATGGTTTAATTGAAACAAAAATTTTTGAGTTTAAATCGGCTGAGTGTACCTGTAAGGCGTAGTGAGGTAGTCGGCCAGCTCCTGCAGGTAGTTGCGCGGCACCAGCCCCACGTGCCCGCGCGAGTCCCGCGCGCGGTACCACTCGGGGTCGGACGGCGGCCGCTCGATGATCTCGAGCCGGTCTCCCTTCTCGAACGACAACTCTTGCTCGTTGTTCGACGTGAACGAGTACAGCGCCACCTGCGGGGAGTACTGGGCCCGATCATGTACGTGGACATAAGCAGGACGTTTACGAGGTTGCCAGGTAGAGAATCAAACCTAATGGCGGTGAGGAACTCTCTGCCAATCACTGCGCAGTAGCTAATTCATACAGGATCTGTATTGTACGGCACTGCAGGGTGAGGGTGGGGTTCCGCGCAGAGAAAAGCGAACTTCACATACGTTAATAAGTTTTAATCGACCTTTAGCTTTAGACCGATTTTTGTTTTTTATTTTATTTTTTGCTACTTTAATTTTACAATCGTTTCTTCTCATAATATTGAAGGGGCCCCCCGTGCCTACGAGCCACGTAACCTAGTGGCGCAGGCAGCTATTTATTATAAGCAAAACTTAATTCATCACTGCCTGGATAAATTTCAGGCAAGCTAGAATATTTATAACATTATTTATAGATTTACGACTGCAAGGAAAGGGTTATTTTTTGGTTAAAGAGTTGTTTTCGCGCGTATCTTATGTTTGTATGTATGTAATATTATTTATTACCTCATCTTGCAAACAGCTAGACGGATTTAAATTCCGCCCGAGTGTTGTTGCCGAATCGGAGGATCAGGTGGTCAGCCAGCTCGCGAATATGTATCCTACGACTGCACAGCATGATTTTCTACTTGTTAACATCTTTTTAGTTCGCTTCTTAAGCAGTCGGGTTTTAGATTTTTAAATTACCATTTTCTAAACACCGACGGAAAAAGAGGGATTTTATAAGTTTGACGTGTGTTGCTGTGTATCTGTGTGTCTGTCTGTGACATCATAGCGCCTAAACAGATGAACCGATTTTGATTATTTTTGTTTGAAAGGTGACTTTGTCGAGTGTTCTTAGCTATGTTTGGTGAAAATCGGTTAAGCCGTTCAAAAGTAATGTGCTGTTTTTTGTTTGAAACAGAGTATTTTCGCAAGATATCGTGTCATAATTACGTGTTCGATAGATTGTTGATTGAAGCGTGTCTACTAAAATATGTAGTTTAAAAGTATGAAATAAAATAAATTGCCGGGGGTTATAGAAATTTTTACTTGTTTTGTCCGCCTCTGTACGTTTGTGTGCATGAAGAAACAAACGTACAGAGGCGGACTTAATGCCTCAGGCATTTTCTACCAGTCGACCTTTGGGTGATGCAGAGACAACTATTGGTAGGTGCAATATTTAAAGTAAATCACGATACCTAAGATAGGTTTATTCAAATACAAAGCTATACATACATACAATAGATACTCAAACATATAAACTAAATACACGAATATACATATATATTTTCTATGTATATGCGACAATCAATAAATACTTTTCCTTAATTTTCTATCTATTTACACACTTGAGTCTATGATACAATGACCGATAGATTTAGTTACAAAGAGAATACCGAGAAAGATTATAATGAAATGCATTAATACTCACCACGATGTCGAGTACGTTTTCCGCCATAGCGTACGTATGCACGGGGTCTTCATTGTCGCCCTCTTCGCTGGTGTAGTTCGAAGGAAACCTGTCGGGCATACCTTTGTTAATAATATCATCAAAGTATCCGAAAAAAAATAACACACCACAGGTACACCATGGCCCACGAACATAGAATGCTATTCTGGTAGTACGTTGCCATTTCTGTGGGATAATTGTAGGCTTTCGAGCAAGCAAAGTCGTTGGCAAAAGATAATACATGGATTGTAAGAATATAGTCGCCTGACGTCATCATCATCATCATTAAGACGTAATCCATTTCAAAGAGTGTATATTTATGTTATCCTATTAGTTCTACTGCTAATAAGTGTTGTTCATAAACAAATTATTTGTAATATTTTCCTATACCCTTTATATTTTTGCTATGGTATTGTTCTATAAGTATGTAAAGAAATATCAGAACTAAATGTCCACTTTGCTAAATGGGCACTATAAATTAATTAAGTTTCATTGGCTATAATCGACTTCATAATAAAAGACAATCAATGATACACTAAAAAATAAGTGACTACACTACATAATCATGTGTAACCAATTCTTGTCACACTTCTGACGCGTCGTTCGCACACCATGTGTGCGTAAGTTATTGTTTTACTACTGTCTCTGTAATTAGACGCTAAATGGGAAGTAAAAATAAATCTTGTCATATGAAATTGAGATTACTTTTCTTAGGGCTTGTAACATTAACAGAGTTTAAATGGGCATGTACCGAATTGTTTATAAAATGATTCCAACGAATAGAGGATCTCTTCCTTTTTTGGAGATCATAAAATTTACAGAACATAATATCAGAAGCCAGAACTCGAGCCTATGGTAAAAACGTCTGTATGCTAGTTTAGTCTCAATTAACGTGGCATGTGGCCGTTCTAAAGAAAACAAACACTCACCATCCAGTATGCTGCTGATACTGCCCTCTCCACCAGCCATCATTGCTCTTCTCAAGTATCAGTATCCTCGTCCCCTTCGTAAGGGACAGCTCGTCAGGCTGCTGGGCCTGATAGTTGTACTTGACGACGGCGGTGCCCAGCGCATCAGCTGGCTCCACGCGCCGCGCTCCCGGCTCTCCACCACCCCGCACCGGGGAGCTGTTCGAAGGTAAGGTCTTCGAACCGGAGCCCTTCTTCACCTTCTTCTTAATACTGGAATCGATTTCGAGTATGTTGTTAGTCATCATTGTTGGTGGCACTTCGCCTAGTCTCCGCAGAGGCCGAAATTCGGTCTGGACGACTATTATTATTAAAAATTGTGAGATGATTGATTTTAAGATTGTTAGCACAGGTGGTAGTATCTATAGTATCACTACATTTATTTAACTTTTTTACGGGTTTAACCGTCTGTAACGTTCGCTTCAGCGCTTTTTTCAAAGAGCGCTATATGAATGTGTACGAGAATGGTCCACGAAAGCAGTTCAGGTGCTGTATCTATCGCTGTGGCCAGACAACTAATGTGTTTATTGTTGTGTTTCCTCACAACTAACATTGTTCAGCTTTATTTGATAGACGCATGTTTTCTCGCGATGTTTTCCCTCATTGTCTGACGATATGACACATACATTATATTGTTTTTGAATGAAGACTTGATGTACGGGGATTGAATTTACGTTGAAGTTAATTAAGTGAATGTGTTTTCATCTTTTATTTTTAACACATTTTTGAAGCGTGAAGCAAAATAAGTATGTAAGGATCGTAGCAGGTAGTTTCTGCCTACCCCCATAGGTATAAGTCGTATTTATGTATACATTTTTGAAGGTCATAGTCATAACATTATGATATTATAGTATTGTGGACAAATCTATTGACAAAGTTGACAATACCCATGAAGAAAAAACCTTGTGGAAGAACTAGCACATCCTTGCTAATCTGCAAAATGATACCAGCATGCTCACTACAATAAATCAAATCAAGGAGACCGCAACAACTTGACTGATTAATAATGTTGTACCGGTATGTAATTACACAGACTGATTACCTTCAAACAATAACTACCATTTTCCCTCGGCATTTCAACAAAACGGCAAGAGAAACACAGCTGATATCCGCTACTATATGTTTGTGTACATACCTCACTGAGCAAGAATTTTACTACACTGTTTTGTAAGCACGTGTGAAGCTCTAGTGTGGTAACGTGTGCCATATTTTGTGACAATGGGAACTTGAAAGACAGTATAACAGATGCTCTGACAATTTGCCTTAGAAATTAGATATAAACTTGATATTAGCTTTAGATATAAACAAAGCATCAAGGATTTACCCATGAAAAAAAATATAAATTGAAAAGGGAGTGGTTTGTTTAGCATTTGTCAAATAGGGTAATTGGATTAACGCTACCGCTGGCTATTCATTGTGCAAGAGTAAAGACTAACCTTCTTTAAGCGAACTCTACCATGACGCAATTATGCATAAAATGTTTTTGTGAAGTTTAATATGACTGTGAATTATGAGCCCATATTAATACCCAGTTCACGATCTTCGCCAATTTATATTTATTTAGGTAAACAAATAGATTACATATTTACATAGTGCATTTTTTGGTATAAATGCAAGCTTGATAGCTTCAATGTCACCTTTGTAACACATAGATAAAAGCCAAGATCATGCAATGTTTATTTTTACTTTATATTATAATATTATCGAGGAATGAATATGATACGACTTAGAGGCGTTAACAGGGTATAGGCAGGCGAAAGCAGGAATACATCGAGAAATATAGGGTGCTATGGGGAAGATCTAGACCTGCGCAGCTTTAGCATATTTGCCAATATTTACTGGGAAAAAAATAGGTACTTATCTTCTATACAGATTTTAGGTAGTACCATTCTTCTACGCGATAATAATTGATACAAGACAAGGCTCTCCACTGCAGATTTGTTATTGTACGCTATTGATACGTTTAATTGAATCGCCAATTTATTTGAAGACATAAAGAAGTGCGTATTTGACCGATTTAAAACTGGCCGTGATAATAGTATCTAAACGATGGCCAAACTGCCGAACACATCATTTGTGTATCTGACATAGAATGTGTAAGTGTAGCTCTGTTTAGGGCTAGCCACCGAGGTGTCCTTGACAAAATGACTGGGTATCCTCTAGAGATCTCTAGTTACATGCTCTGAACTGAAGAATCCAGAGATTAAAATACCCAGCAGTCTTCCTCAGACAAGTTTTTCAAGAAGACACCACCCACATGGTAATTATAACGAAAAAAAGACGACTTAGATGTAGCATCAATAATGCCAACTTAGTATTGGTGAGACTATGTCTGAGTGCAGCATCTGCCTGTTTGCTCAACGAAAGTAATTGAGTCGTTAGGCGTAAAGAAGGACCTTGCTACTACCAATACACTGAATAGTAAATCATCGTAATTTTGTTACCTACCGTACTGTTGAATCGTGTGTCATAGTAAACAATGTTATCTTTAGTGTTCTTACAGACAGTGTTTACATATTGCAGACACACATAATCGTATTTTAGGTCCTACATGCGATAAGATGTACACTGTCGCGGATTATATCGATCGACGCAAAAATTGCGATAGTTTGACCGATGCCGAGTCATTTTACTGATCTAAATGATCGAATGATCCTATTGGGTTTTATCTGGCAATAAGGATAAAATTTAAAACCCGCATCTTGGTACAGGCCAAAATACCAGTTGGAATTTTTTACGTGTGACACATAGGTACTTCCTCATTGTATGACGCAACCATGTCATTTTTTAATTTATCGCTGTTTCGATGGTTAAAATAGTTTAAGCTAATTAAGTTATTAGGTTAGTATATTATTTCCCAGTTCGATATGAGTAATCTACAATATACACACTATACTCATGTCCAGATGGAATTAATTCTGGGTCAGGTCACTATAATTTGGAGTATTGTATGTCGTGTTTCTACCAAAGAACGCCATCTGATATCCCATAATGTAAACTGGATGGTGGTAAAACAACCACTTCCTGTCCCATAGAGCAGGCCCAACTACTACTTGTATGAGATTAGGGCTCTCTCCTCACAGAAAGGCAGCTCGAGTCCCAAAAGGCGGACGCATTCCTAAAATGCTCCTGCTTTTGGGACTCGGGCCATCTCTGTGAGTAAAGATCAGCGATAGGTGAGCGACAAGCGACATTAATGGTGCCTATAAATTATCTGGAATTTGCATGAAGATACCTTTCGACAATCGTTGTCGCTGCTGCTTGCGACGTGACGCTCTCAAGCCTTTAGACTACTTAAGTAAACGTGCGATTAGGTAGCCTATTGCAAGCGGCAGCAGCAGGCCATGTGTGGCTAGCTACGGAAGGTATTTCATAGAAACCGGTAGTGTCGCGGCGGCAAGTCGCCTGCTGCAGTCGGCTACGGAATCACAACTTAATGCTCGTTGTACACTCACCTGTCAAACAAGGAAGGCTTCTCCTTCTTAACGTAGTTGCTGGGCACGTAGCCCGACTGGCTGCGCGCGTTCTGCACGCGCCACCAGTGCTTGGAGTCGTCCAACAGGAGGTACCGCTCGTTCTTGCGCAGGTCCAGCTCCTGAGCTCCCTGCGCCGCGTAGTCGTACTTGGCGACCACGTAGCATACGTCATCCTGGAAAAAGAAAAGAAGAAATTAACTTAACATAACCTGTAGTTCCCGAAGCGTGAGAGCGCTTGCGCATTGCCGAAGCCGAATGCTGATTTTGGAAATTTTCTGTATTCGGTCGGACGGCGTTCAGATTTAGTGCACAACCCCTTCTACAATTGGCAGTCCCTACTACGGCTACTGCGGACCGACATTATTTGAATTTATATCGGATGAAGTGCGCAAACGGTCGTAGGCAAAGATCTACCTAAAGTAGGTAGGTTAATTTAAATACATTAACATTTTGCCATAAGTTATTTTATGTTTCACGTAGTAGGGCGCGGGACTTGCCATTGCCATCAATCGGGCTCAAATCTAAACTAGGACCTGCTGCTGGGAAATTCTTGATGGCTACAATCCCAATAACACTGACCGACCTAGAAAATCGCCCGCTAGACCACACGTTCTTTTAAAAAGTTTTTTGTATGTATTGAGGACGGGTTCCCTCAACAACTGGTCTTTTATCACCCCGCGCGTGTTGTAGAAAGCGTTCAGGGTATTATATCAATAGATTCTTTTGTTGCGTAAATATAATCAATAACCAATACAATGCTGTTTCATTGTAGTAGTACAGCCTACCACACGTCTGTGGTTAACACTTTGTCCTTGAGAAGGCTTGTCGTAGTACGGAGTTTCTATAGAATAAAAGGCCAGCTTATACTCGTTTTACTGATGTACGGTCTACTGTACCAAAGCGCACTACTGAGCATGTCTCCTCTAGGTGTAAAAGGAAAGACCCACGGCTTTTTGATCGTGGAGGTACTTGCGATTGTCGGCAACTTTGGGTTCTCAACTCTATTAAGGGGCAGAATACCGAAAATATGTTTTCTTTTTAAGTTTTTCGTCAATCTAATCGAAACTATTTTATTCCAGGACAGCGCAAAAATATATTATGATTTGAAGTAGGCTGTGGAAAGTCATGTTGTATTAGTAATAAATGACATATTAATATTTCAAGAGAATACTGAACAAGGCATATGAACCTACGAATAATACAAATTATATTAATAGTGTCCTAAATTCTATTGGATATTTTAAACATGCCTTAAAAAAGACTCAAAACCTTTTACCGTAAGTGTTTTTTTTATTAATTAAAGCACCAAATCTTAATTAAAATTTAAAGTTTCCAGGTTAACAGTACATAGTCCATTTCACAGTATAGTAAATCTCATTAAAATAATATCAATAAAATTAACTGGCTCTAAAATCATTATAAAAAAAATCACTTACTGTATTTTCTTATATGGAGCAGTCGCATAGAACCAGACATCATTTTAATATTTATTAAATTCGCACCACAAAGACTTTTATGACACATGCCAGGTTACCTGTTCTAGTGATCTTTATTTTCGTAGCAATAAGGTTGCATTCATTGGCAAAATAACTTTGAACGGTGTGATGTCAGATGCTAGCCGCCAGTTTGAAATATCTATATATATAAAACCGGCCAAGTGCGAGTCGGACTCGCGCACGAAGGGTTCCGTACCATTATCGCAAAAAACGGCCTAAAAATCACGTTTATTGTATGGGAGCCCCACTTACTCGGGGCCAAGCCGGCATCGCACCCTCCGGGTAGTAAACAGTTTTGGTCCCTGTCTAAAGCGGTTGAAACTAATTTCTGTCGTCCCAATTTACCTCCAATGCTGAAACCTGATGGGTCGCTGGCTCACTCTGCAAGTGATAAAGCAAATTTATTTGCGTCTCTCTTTGCAAGCAATTCACGTCTGGATGCTGGCTCTAAGCAACCACCTAATATACCTCATTGTGACTCTTCGATGCCGGAGATCGCAGTTCACACTAAAGAGGTTCGGAGAGTACTGTGCAGCCTAGACGTGAACAAGGCCAGCGGGCCTGACGGCATTCCAGCGAGAGTATTGAGGCAGTGTGCGCCTGAACTGTCTCCTGTATTGACACGCTTGTTCCGCCTCTCTCTTAAAAAAAGAACGGTGCCGAAATCCTGGAAGCTTGCAAATGTACAACCAGTACCCAAGAAGGGCGACCGTGCAGACCCTGCCCACTACCGTCTGATAGCCATTACCTCCATACTATGTAAGGTTATGGAAAGAGTACTGAACAGTAAGTTGCTGACCTACCTTGAAGACAATGAGCTCCTCAGTGACCGTCAATATGGCTTTCGCCGGGGACGGTCAACTGGCGATCTTCTTGTGTTTGTCACGCACTGCTGGGGCGAAGCCATCGAGAAACACGGCGAAGCACTTGTCGTATCGCTCGATATCTCGAAGGCCTTTGACAGGGTCTGGCACGCTAGTCTACTCAGCAAGCTTCCTGCTTATGGCATCCCAGCCGGTTTTTGCAGCTGGATATCAGACTTCCTCAGTGAACGGTCGATCCGAGTATTCGTTGACGGCTGCTCCTCTGACCTTATGGCTATTAATGCCGGTGTTCCTCAGGGGTCTGTTCTCTCTGCAACTCTTTTCCTGCTGCACATCAATGACCTACTTCTGCCGGGTATTGTTGGGTACGCAGATGACGCGCCTCCATCGAGTACAAAGCCCAAATTGCGGCATAGAAACTTGGCGTCCTAAACAGAGTGAAGCGATACTTTATGCCTGGACAGCTATTAACTCTTTACAAAGCGCAAGTCCGATCCTGCATGGAGTATTGCAGCCACCTCTGGGATGGCTCAGCTAAATATCAGCTTGCCGCGCTTGACTCGGTGGAACGCAGAGCTAAGAGACTAATTGGCGACGTCAAACTGGTGGATGCCAAGCTTCACAGCTTAGCTCATCGCCGTAAGGTTGCCTGCTTGTCGGTATTCTACAGACTGTATTTTGGCGAGTGTGCTCATGAACTCCACGACCTCATCCCACCGGCCCCCTTCTACCATCGGACATCTAGACGCACTGCAAGTTACCATCCTCACCTAGTTGCTATTCCACCAATTCGCACCAAGCGCTTCCAAACATCCTTCATAATGCGCACTGCAAAAGAGTGGAACTCACTGCCTGCGTCTGTGTTTCCGAACGCATACAACCCGAATCTCTTCAAAGTTAGAGTGAACAGGCTACTTCTGGGTAAGCTCACTCCATCGTCGACTTTGTCTCTGTCACCTCTGACCTAGACTAGAGTCAAGAGCAAACCCATCTCAAATAAAAAAAAAAAAAACTTAAGCATTTACTTTATTTTGTTTTTAGTGTGGTTTTGTTGTTATAGCGGCAATAGAAATACATCATCTGTGAAAATTCAACTGTCTAGCTATCACGGTTCATGAGATACAGCCTGGTGACAGACGGACAGACAGACAGATAGACAGACAGACGGATCGCGGAGTCTTAGTAATAGGGTCCCGTTTTTACCCTTTGGGTACGGAACCCTAAAAATTAATCCCTATTTCCCTTGGTCACGGCATCACGCGTGAACGGCAGGACCGATTTCGCTTATACTTTTTTTGTTGTGTTTTTAATTGTAAAATGGTACCTTACCTACATAGGTAGGGTAGATGAATGTTTGGTGTTGTTATGGCAAAACAAAGTTTGCCGGGTCATCTAGTATATAGATAGTTTTTGTAAAAACCATCGGAAGAGTCCGTTTATGAGTGCCTCTGGGGTCGGTCTTGTGTATTTAATTTTCAAATACTTTTCGCTTCAATTTACTTTTGCCCCTAAGCTATCGATGACAGTGGGCGTGGCTTAAATACCTCAGAAGTCGATTGTCAATTTTTTGTAGTCACGGCCTTAACACGTTCGCCTCGCGCGTGACACAATGGCTTTTTAATTGTTTCAGTAATTACGGCAGCGAACGTGTTAATTTGATAATCTTTCTACGATGTCATGCTTCCGATACCACCAAGTTCAACCTAACTAATTGGTGCGTAACGTGTGTGTAAATATTATATGTAGAGTAATTTAGGTCTAGTATATAATATGTATTGTAAATTTGATTATGTGTTTTTATTAACCCCTGTGCTCGTTCTTTTAGCGATTAGACTAACACTTACCTCAGAGCACAAAGTTCGACGGGCCGCCTCAATGTGATGCCGTCCCAACGTGACACTGACAGAATAATCAAAACCGGCTCAATTGCCAAAAAAAAACAGTCTTAATGGCTAGACGATGCGTCGATAACACCACACCGCGCCGCTAGAGGTGTTAACGAGGGAAAAGCCCCATCTGTTTATAATATGCTGCCGTTTATTATGTGGGCGTGTTAGTACAACAGCTGATTATCTCATAGCTATTGTGGAATGTTGCGTTTACGTCAGACACGAGGCAGAGGGCGTAGAAGATCGGATTTCGACAAAAGACATTGAGAGGTGAGCATGAAGCTCCGGGTGCGATTCCAGGCTCGGACAAAGTGTTAACGGGTTTTTCCAACAGAAATTTCTTAGTAGCAAACTAGCAACCCGGAGTCTGGACTTGTGCCTTGTTGATTCCAATAGCCTCACCACAAACTTAACTGGTGAAATGAGGGTATCCTGTAGGTGCAATCTGCCTAACACTTCAGGAAATATACATACAGAGGTTCTCAACTCAACTTAGTCTATCACAGGGCCCTAACTCAAAATGCCTGCCTAGGAAATGAAGCACTGATAATGCTAGTCTTTTGCTTTACACACACTCCTGGACCTAACATATTTATAGACTTCATCAACTCGAAAAGAAGCTGAGATTTAGTCATTAATGTCATTATACTATTTGTATTTATTCTTCATCCTTTTTAGTTTAAAAGTATTCTATGTAGGTAACTACACAATCTCAAGAATCGATCAGCCATAATGGATAACTGCACATGTTAGGACCTAGCTTCAAATGATTAATATTATAAGATCATTTCAAGTGAAGCACAGTTCAAGTACCTACTTAATATCTATGCTATTGTTTTATAGGCTATTTTCCTGTTTTGGTTTTATTTAAAACTAACAATGGTGCATATTTTTTTCATTATTATATTTATTAGGTCACTGTAATGTTGGAGCAAAAAAGTAACCGTTTTGTAATCATTCTCTAAGGTTCTGAAGAGTTAGTACATGATTAAATTATTGATCACTAGCTTTTCCTGCAGCTTCGCCCCCGCGGCGCTCCCCACAGGACCCATTACTTATTATTTAAATTTTTCGGTATTAAAAGTAGCCTAGATATAACCCAGAGATAGTGTAGTGTAGACTGTAGCTGAGGATAGATATATGGACCGCATTTTCCTCAATTAGACTCCGTTTTCCGTTGTGCCTGCAGGCCTCCTCTCTGTAATAGGGAATGGGCCGCTTTCCAGCACGCGGGCCCAGTGCGATTTGGTGGATGTCACATGTCTTCAAATTTTTGGTTCTAAGACATGCCTGTTTCCTCACAATGTTTTCCTTCACCGTTTTGAGAGCAGTGGTGATAACACTACACTTTACACAAAATAAAGCGCCTTTTTGGGATGGAACCCACAACCTAATACTTGTAAGTCGCGGCCGTTACCACTGGGCCACCATTGCTCTTGACTGTAGCTTTCTAACAATGAAAGCATTTTCGTAATGGGATCAGAACAGTGCTTCCAAAGATTTCTTATTATTATTACAAACAAACTAACTCTTTTTACTTGGAAAATTGAAAAATGGCGGCTTTTGGGCGTCATATTGTACAATTTGCTTTTTCTTCCAAACCCATCGTGTGGGGTATCAAAATAAAGGTTATCAAGAGGTGGTTTCAGAAATATATAACACCTATATGTTTAAATGTACCAAATTTGATAAAAAAAAATAACTAAAAAGTTATAATAAACAGTTATTTAAATACATCTGGTTTGGTCAGCCAGCTCGCGAATATGTATCCTCCGACTGCATAGCATGATTTTCTTCTTGTTTACGTCTTTTTAGTTCGCTTTTTAAGTAGTCGGGTTTTCTCAATTAACTTTTTTTATTAGTTAATATTTATAATTTGGCATATTAACTGATATTGGATTTCTTCAATGAATGGAAATGAATAAGCTATTGTAAAATATTGTCAAAGAAATAATTTAAAATAAACTTGAAATACTTGCCTTCTTTGTTAGTATAATAAGAGAAAGGAAACACATTCATGCTGGTTGAATTATTATTATTTGTCAGTGATATATCATGCAGGTGTTCATTCAATATTTATATTTGAATCAGGATAATTGTGTAAGGAAACCAAAAATAAATTCAATATCATTCATAACATGCGGCTGTGTTTAGTTTAGCTAATTGTAATTAATAAATAAATGAATTTGTCATTTCCTGGACAGTTGCAATAATTTCGTTCAACAATGTCCCAAATAATGGATTGATTAAGTGAAAGATCACTGAGATTACTCATTCTTTTCTTAAGTTGTGATCAAGATAAAGCAACTTCAAAAGAGTCCTCTGAGTTTGTTTCTATGTTTGTCTCAGAGTAGTCAAGTGTGTGAAAGCGTTTAATATGTTTTTTTTGAACAAACTTACAGAAATAAATATCAATTATAATTTTAATTATAGTATTTCTATTGTAACTGCACCAGTAACATATAAATAGTCATAAGAGCAAGAAATTGATAATGAAATTCAAAGAAATATTAAAAATAATAGCAGAATTGTTTACAAGTTACCATTCAACCAGTCAGTTAGGGGCAGACCAATGACTAACATTACAGTCTAATAAAAACAATAAATCAATTATTAGTCATTTCCTCACGGGTTTACAGCTAAAGTCTGCTGATTGATAAAGTAGATACAAAATCTATGTTTATCTGTCAACTTGCGATTGAAGAGGCCTATGTCCAGTAGTGGACTGCTATAGCCTGATGATGAAATGGATGTGTCAACAGGGTTCCTGTCCATGAAGCTGAAGGTTATGTGGTTGTGACACTGATGGACATGACTATATATGGTTTAAGGGATTGTAAACTGGAGAAGAAGTATGTCTGACAATGAATGCAATAAGGTTGATAGTATGCGGGCAAAGAGCAGTGGTGACCCAGTGGTAATGGCCGCAACTTACAAGTTGTAGGTTCAAACCCAGGCAGGCAGGTGCTTTACTTTGTGTAAATTATTTTTCTCAAAACTGTGAAGGAAAACATCATGATGAAACCAGCATATCTTAGACCCAAAAATTCGAAGCCATGTGACATCCACCAACCCGCACTGGGCCGGCGTGGTGGATTACAGCCCATTCCCTCTCACATAGAGGAGGCCTGCATGCACAAAGAAACTAAGTGTGAAAAAGCAGGTCCAACTCCCCAGAAGTGAAATTACACGGATAATTTCACTTCACACTTCTGCCCTTGTTTGAATTTAGTTGGGAGTCGGCACAGCATGTGCCTCTTCTACCATACCACTCTTCATGCCATCCTCTCAATATTTACCTCCTTTACAACTTATGAACTATACTTTTGCAGAGTTCTTAGTTTTTCTTGCCTATTTTTTAATTTAATAAAGATAATTTTAGATGATCGTACAAGCTAAAATTAAATATTTGCACACCATACACTCTGGAAAATAAATGAATTTGAATTTAATTGACAGACATTACAATAATAGAGTAGTCCAGCAATTTATTAAAATGTGTTAGTTATGTCTTATAACAACTTTAGACTAATTTAAATGTAAATTATAGCAAATTTTGTTATACTATGTTAGGTAAGTAATTTTAGATCATTCTGGCAAGATACAATACTCAAGTTGAGGATTCAAAGTGAAAGAAAATTTTATTTATAAGGAAATTCAATGCATATTATGCTGTGGAAGCAACCTGCCACAGTGGTGGCGGCATTTCTATTATAACTATATAAAACTGCATTACCACTGACTGACTGACTGACTGACTCATTGACATAATTGTTCTCCCAGATGGTGGAGGGGGAGGTGGGTATATTTTGACAGATTCGTAAACAAGTAACTCTCGCGAGTATGGGAAAAGTGCCAAACCTCCCCTTTTCCCCCCCCCTCCTCCCCCCCTCTTTCGTATCTCGGAAACTAAGGTACCCGTAGAATGTTTTTTTTACGGATTCGTTTAGAGGAGGCTCGCAAAAGTAAAAACCATTTTTCAAAGTTGACCCCCTCGCCCCCCTTCTCCCCCCCTTTAAGCGGATCTCGAAAGTTGAGAGACTTGGAACATTTCTTTTTTCAGATTCATATAAAGGGGCAATGCTATAGTCACAAAAAACCATTTTTTAAAGTTGACCCCCTTGCCCCCCTTCTCCCCCCTCACCCCCCCCGTTTCGGCGATTCTTTTTTTTTGTTTTTTTTACGGATTCGTTTAGAGGTGGCTCGCAAAAGTAAAGACCATTTTTCAAAGTTGACCCCCTCGCCCCCCTTCTCCCCCCCTTTAAGCGGATCTCGGAAGTTGAGAGACTTGGAACATTTCTTTTTTCAGATTCATATAAAGGGGCAATGCTTTAGTCACAAACAAACCATTTTTTCAAAGTTGACCCCCTTGCCCCCCTTCTCCCCCTCCCCCCCCCCGTTTTGGCGAATCTTTTTTTCGTGTTTTTTTTTAGGATTCATTTAGAGGAGGCTCGGAAAAGTAAAAACCATTTTTCAAAGTTGACCCTCTCGCCCTCCTTCTCCCCCCCTATAAGCGGATATCGGAAGTTGAGAGACTTGGAACATTTCTTTTTTCAGATTCATATAAAGGGGCAATGCTATAGTCACAAACGAACCAGTTTTCAAAGTTGACCCCCTCGCCCCCCTTTCCCCCCCCGTTTTGGCGAATCTTTTTTTTTTGTTTTTTTTACGGATTCAGCGTAGGGATCCCGAGTGGAGCGAACCTAAGAGAGCGAGTGCAGCGCAGGGGGGAGGTGGCGAGCGAAGCGAGCCGGCGACCTCCGTAGCGTAACGAAGGTTGAGTGGGTGAAGCGAAACTCAGTGCCTGGCGACGACAAGCAAACATTAGGGTTATGTTTTTTGGAGCAAAGTGTAGGGTAGGTGTAGGGTAGGTGTAGGGTAGGTGTAGGGTAGGTGTAGGGTAGGTGTAGGGTAGGTGTAGGGTAGGTGTAGGGTAGGTGTAGGGACAACAACACGCGAGCTGCTTGCAGCTCGCGCACCAAGCAAATACTAGTTTCTATTATAATACTTGATAATTTCGTAACACCAAGAAAGATAACTCTATTATGATTTTGTTTATATGATAATCATTGTTTCTATCATATGCAGATTGTCTTGAATAAACATTTTAACAATCTTTCTCTTTTCTTTAATCACATGCAAGAAAATCTCAAAGTTTATTCACACTGATGATTATCTAAACACGGATTAAAAAATAGTGAAAGTGTTAGGAGCATGTATAATAATGCATAATGGATAGCAGCAGACACAATATGAGCAAAAATTAGCAAATATATCTACTCTAGCTCATGAAATTCCACAGGAATTAATTTGAAAAAACTGGCACCTAATTACCAGTGCTCAGGGACAATCAGAATCATATGGTAGCTAATCAGCTCATTAATTTAGCAAACTTAGTGCAGTTTTATGAGAAACTAGTTGGAGGAACTGTACCTATGGTACACAACTAAAAGTTGTCAGTGAATAGTTTTTTTTTAGTAGAGCACCAAACAGGATGTGCCAAATTAATATAGTTAAGCAAGCTGATGACTACGTGCGGCAGTGGGTGTAAAGTGAAGGTATACCTGTGCGTTTTTCCCGTGCCTCGTGTTGGCCATGGCGTGCGGCGCCGGCAGCGGCTTGTTCGCCCACACCGAGTCTGCGGCGCGCGCCGACCGCGTCTCCAGCATGACACCCCCAGCTACGACTCCGCTCGGTCACCGCAGCCCCTCACTGATACATTGCGACCAGCACTCGGACCACTGCACTGCACCACATACACTGCACTCGAGCAATAACACTACACTACACCGATCGATTTACGATGCAGCACCACCACAAAACCTAATGATTGTTTATTGTAGGACCTGCGAATATCTGATCGAAAGCCAGAGAGACACCAAAAGAGCTTCGCACTAATCGACCCCTTAGATCTTCCAAATATTTATTATTCAACAAGAACAATTTATATAGAAGTGTCCTATATCATTTGTAATATTTTTGGTAGGATTTTCACTCAGTATAACATAAATTAACGATTAATTTACTGAAAAGTCTCACTTGTCGGTGGGGCAAACGACGAATCAATAGACAAACTTATTTTTTTTAGAAATCCAGTCAAATCATAGACTATGTTAAAATATTTGATGCTGAGCAGAAGCAATAAAACAAATTATTCGATTATAAATAATTTATTATGACATGCCGTGAATTTCAGTAAACAATAATAATTTAATTTCACACAACTGGTTCCGAAATAAATGTTTTTTTTATTTAATTGCACATTCACTCAATCGCTCATGTGTATTCTAAATCTTCCATCCTGCTTACTCCGGCGAGTGAGCGCATACTTAGGCTTAAGGTTACACCAGTCGAAAAATTTCCCATACAAACGTAGTCTAGGGATTATTCCACTGTTTGACGATGTACGTTCAAAATAAAAAGTTATATCAATTTGTCTCATCATTATCTAGCCCTGTATGGAAGCGAAAAAGTAAAAAAAGATAATATTTGAAAGTTAAGAGCGTCGAAAGTTTCACATTTCGACACTAATTTTAACGCATCTTTGGGCGCAAATAAATACCATAAGAAGACGAAAAATTGCAAAACGGCCTCCATACAGGGATTGATTAGTAGTTCAACAATGCATATAATTATATTTTGAACAGATAGATTTAGTAGTTTTTTCATGATATCTAGACTGCCAAAGGTCTGTTTATAAAATTTCGCGCGCTCGGTTTCGTCCTAAATAATTATCCATTTCGCTACAAATTTGCAAAAGTGTGTATTCGTACGCGAACATAGCTTCCTACTGCATGTATCTCTTACGCGCGGGTTGTCGGTTGATATAAAATGCATTTTAACCCCGCGCAAAAAATAGTTCGTGCCGTCGGCTAGTGTACCCTTAACACGCACTGCGATTTTTATTCGCGCGATTTTTTTCCGCGCAATCTGTTCCCTATGGAAATGTATGAAGCTGCACGCACTGCGGAAAAAAAATCGCGCTCAAATAGAACTAACCTTAGAGATTGAGTGAGCGTATTTGTGTTGTTTGCCACATAAAATAAGATATTGTAATTTTTCTCATTAAAATGTAACTTTTTGAGATGTCTCATGTAATATTTGACTATCAGTTCAGCCACTGGCAACACTGATTGTGACGTTTTGCTACGTACCTGTCTGGTCTGTACCTGTGGTTTGTTTTCGCTGAAATAGTTTTTAATGGGTCAAAATCATTGATTTTAGTCAGGCTAAGAAGTGACAATGTCCGATTCGGAGGCCAGCAATTACTCAGGGAGCGGATCTGAGGCGGGCAGCGTAGGATCCCGTCGTTCGCGAAGGAGCGCTGCGAGCGCCCGTTCAGTGCGTTCCCGCTCGGGCTCCCGGTCGCGTTCCGGAAGCCGCAGCATCTCGCGCACTCCCTCGAGGTCTCGCTCCAGGTCCAAGTCCAAGTCCAAGTCACGATCACGGTCTCGCTCGAGGTAGGTGCTACTTAGTATGTCTACAATAACAATTAACAACATTGTCGATGTTTGCAAACTATTAGCTCAGTTTCATAACAGTTACAGCAAGGTTCATTACTTTAATAACACTGGAAATGGTTTAGTTTAGGAAGCTATTACAAATTGCATGAGGATTAGTCAATTGATTTACAAAGAAACATAACCAACAAATCTTTAGTAATAAGTTATTAAAAGCATAGTAAGTTAACATGAAGATGCTTTCACTGTTCAATATGTATGATCATACATTCCAATAATTATTAGCACAGAGCCCAGTGAGGGTTTCACTCATACATATACAAATAGTTAAAAATCCTATTTATTCAAGCTTACCACTCCGCTTAAACACCTAATCTTATTAGGTAAATCTGTTATTGATAACATGTGGCCATTATTTTTGGTAATCATTAATGGCGTAGTTGTCCGCCTTTGTTCCTTACAATAAACTTAAGCCTGGATTACAGCAGCAGGTAGCAAGTTTTTTCTTCACTAGGCTCAGACATTGTGATCAATCTGAATATTGCTATCTCTGTTTAACTATTATTACAGGCGGGCTATGTGGACTTTAACGCGTTATAAGTAAAGGCTCTCATTTATAAATATATTTGGTGGCTTTCAAAGTGATTCGAGCTATTTCCACTGTTTGCATACGCAAAATATGCACATAGATGTGGAGTTGCAGACACCAGCCCATTTAACCTACCCACCCACCTTCTACTGTTTGGCAAAAATAAATCAATTGGCCAGCTAGTAATGTAATGTTACAGCAATATTAGTAATAGACCAGCAAACGGTGATTTAGATTTTATCAGGAGTAAATTACAGTTTTTTAGTTTAGTTTAGTTTAGTTTAGACGGGCTGTCTCCGCAACTCCACGACCAAGCGCGTATTTTGCGTACGGGTGAGATTCAGTCGCATCATTCGATCCATCCCAGCTCCTCGAGAAAGGCCAGCAGCGCCCTGGTGCTGCCGACTACCTCCTGCAGGGTACCTGGGTTTCCGAAGTGTTTGGCCCTGTAACCAGCGATTACAGGGCAGCTTAGGAGCAGGTGTGCTGCTGTCTCTTCCTCCACCATGCAAGCTCTGCAGAGTGGGCTGTCCGTGATACCTATGACAAAGAGGTGCTTATTAAAGGTCCCATGTCCAGTTGTTACGGCAGTGACCGCACGCAACTGTGGCTTTGTCAGTCGTAGGATCTTTTTCGTGAAACGGCCGTCAATGAGGGGTAGTGCCTCCTTGGCCTGCCTGCATTCGCTATGGTCAGTCCATAGCTTGCTGTGTTGATCCCTGGTGCGTTTTCTTACCAGACCGCGTAGATACCCGAAGGGCAAGGGCACTATGGGCTCCGGGCCTACCGGTTCCATATTTGAGCCCCTTCGGGCGAGCTCATCCGCAGCGTCGTTCCCCCGGGAGTCGCTGTGTCCTTTAATCCATTGAATGGTTACTTTATTGTTCATACCGACCTGGTTCAGGCGCTGATGACACTCGTAAATCAGCCCCGAGTTGACCGTGTGGCTGTTTAGTGCTTGCAGGACGGCCATGCTGTCCGAAAGTATACGTATAGGGAATTCTTTTACCTCCCTAGCCAGGACCGCAGAGGCCGCCATGGAAATGCCCAAGCATTCAGCCTGGAACACCGTGTTGTGGATCCCCAGTGGTTTGGCTAAACGGATATTTAGGTCCTCCGAGAAGACTCCCGCACCCGTGCCTGTACCTGTCTTGGATCCGTCTGTGAAGATCCGCAGCTCATCGGGGCGCAGCCCCTCGCAGCGGCTATCCTCGTGTAACTGGATTTTGTATTTTTTATCAAAAATGACTTTCTTGGGTATACGGTCATTAATGGCTCCAGTCATTGGAATTTCGTGGTGGAGACCCTCGAGCAGAGCGGTGTGTTGAGTCCCTCTCTTACCCCAGAGATCCAGTGTCTTTAAACGTACGGCTGCCATCGTCGCTTCCTGCTGTATAAACAGATGCAGAGGGGGAAGTCCCAGCATAGCCTCGAGGGCTGCGGTCGGCGTAGTCCTCATGCAGCCCGTAGTCGCCATGCATGCCAGTCTCTGCATACGCTGTAGCTTGTTCATGGCTGTGGTTAGTTTAGTGCGAGGCCACCAGACCACGGCCCCATAGGTGATCATGGGCCGGATCACCGCACTGTAAAGCCAGAGTATAATCTTAGGGGATAGGCCCCACTTCTTACCTATCATTTTCCTGCATTGCCAGAAGGTGATGCAGGCCCTGTCTAACTTATTGTCTAAATGCCTGCTCCAGTTCAGCTTGCTGTCAAGGATGACTCCCAGATA
Organism: Orthosia incerta; assembly: GCA_948252205.1. Classification (NCBI taxonomy): domain Eukaryota; kingdom Metazoa; phylum Arthropoda; class Insecta; order Lepidoptera; family Noctuidae; genus Orthosia; species Orthosia incerta. The sequence goes on along the minus strand of OX411754.1, from coordinate 30,882,610 downwards.
CTTGACCTCGTTGGAGAGCTGGAGCTCTGTATCGAACAGCTTGGGCAGGCGGAAGGGGCCTAGTGCCCTTTTCTGGGTGAACATGACCATTTCAGTTTTAGTGGGGTTTACTGATAGTTCATACTCCCTGCACCATCGCTCCACTATACGTAGTGCTTGCTGAGTAAGGTTGCAGATTGTACCAGTCACCTTCCCAGGTACGAGGATTGCGAGGTCGTCTGCATAACCTATTGTATAATAATGGTGTTCGTTTAGTCTGGTGATGAGATCGTTTATTACCAGATTCCATAGAAGGGGTGAGAGCACCCCTCCTTGTGGGCAGCCTCTAGCTATCAAGGCCTGTTGCTGCTCTCCTTCTAGACGAACCGCTCGTTTGCTTAGCATATTATTAATCCAGTCAATCAGTACCTGCTCTACGCCATGTTTGGAGAGGGCCGCACCGATGCTGGAGAAATTTGTCTTGTCGAAGGCCCCTTCGATGTCTATGAATGTGCCCAGGCAGGTACCTTTCTGATGAATTGCTTCCTCTATTTGGCTTACCACCAAGTGAAGAGCGGATTCAGTAGACTAACCCGAGCTGTAAGCGTGTTGGTTACCATGTAAAGGTAATGTAATTAGAGCGCCATCTCGAAGCTCCCTTTCACACAGTCTCTCCATGGTCTTTAGCAAGAACGAGGTCAGGCTGATGGGTCTGTAGGATTTGGCGTTTGTATAATCACTCCTACCTGGTTTAGGGATGAATATTGCCTTCACTTCCCTCCATCCTTTAGGGACGTGTCTAAAGGCCAGGCACGCCCTGAACAGTGGCACCAGTCTTTCTACTACGGGCATACCACCCCATTGTAGTAGCGCAGGGAACACCCCGTCTGGACCGGGCGCCTTGAAAGGATGGAAGCTTTGTATGGCCCACTGGAGTTTTTCCATCGTGATCATCCCCCTTGCATAGTTCCAATCGCCGGTTGTTGGTTGTTGGAGAGTATCCTGCCAGTCTGTTACCTGTACGAAGACGCTCCCTGGGAAGTGTGTTTCTACTAGGACGCGTCTCGTTTCTTCAGGTGACGTGGTGAGTGTGTTATCAGGTTTGCGGAGTGTGGCGGGCCCTGGTGTACTCTGCTGTGCCAGTATTTTCCTTACCCTGTTTGCTTGTTGGCAAGATTCAATGTTCCCACAGTACTTACGCCATCCCGTGGTACGCCTGAATCTAATGAGTTTTTTGTAGCTGGATTTGGCTGCGTAGTAGGCGTCCCAGTCCTCATCCGCACATGTGTTCATGGCTCTATTCAGGGCCTTCCTTACCTTACCGCGCATGCGTTCCAGATCTTTACCCCACCAGGGTTGTTTACCCGGTGTTTTGCGTGGAGTAGTTTCTGGGCATGCCGTGTGGTAGCTGCATATCATAGATTCGGTGAGTTGGTTTACCTGCGTATCTATCTGCGTTGTGTTCGCGTAAGCCAGCTCCTCGCTTAAGGGCGGGAGCTTGGAGGCGAGGGTGCGTGTGTAGACAGCTTTGTCTGTGTTGCGCGGGTTACGCCTAGGTGGTGTAGGTTCAACGCAGACCTGTATGTCGTAGCGGATCCATCTGTGGTCCGAGCAGGAGGCCTCACTGGAGACCTGCCACCCAGTGATGATTTCCGCAGCGCCTTCTGTCGCCAAAGTCAGGTCTATAATCGTCCGACTGCGTCTGGTTACAAACGTCGGTTCCGTGCCTGTGTTTAATAGGGAAAGGTTGGTTGTGAACAAGTATTCTACTAATGCCTTACCCCTTTCATTTTGAGTGTCCATTCCCCACAGTGGGTGATGTGCATTCGCGTCGGTCCCGATGATGACCTCCTCACCTCTGGCCTCACAGTATGTTATGAGGCGGACCAGGTCATGCGGGGGCGGTGTCTCCGCCTCAGGCATATAAACCGAGGCGAAGACGCACGACATCATCGTGGCGCCGCGCTGCATAGTCAGCCTAGCTGCAGAGACATCTCTGCAACAGAAGTCAATTAAAAACTGTGCTTTGATGTTACCTGTTACATATATACAAGATCTAGGGTGATCATGAGCTGAGGTAACAAGGATCTTACCGCCTAAACCGGACAGTCCTCGTATTTGGCCGCCCCTAATCCACGGCTCCTGGATCAGGGCAATGGCCGTGTGTTGAACCTCCAACCACTTGCGTAACTGGGCCGTCGCTGTCTGGCTGTGGTGGAGGTTCGCCTGTACAGCTCTACAGGCCGACGAAGGGGTCGCCATCGCAGATGGGGCCCTCCTCTTCCTCTTCAAGCTGCAGACCCGCGAAGGCGTCACCCACCTCGTCATCCTCCATCGTTCCGGAAGCCGGCGACAATATGCTGTCGTCCAGCTCCCCGCCCGACGGAGGGACGGTGACCGTGATGGCGGTAGTGGTGGTGTGGGCGGCCGGCTCTGCAGCTGTGGCTGCGGCCGTGGTCGCTTCCGGGTTGTCCGCTGGGGGATTACTCACCCCTGCCTCATCGACGAGCTGCTTCGCTAGCGGGTCCCATCCCCGGGGAACACACCCGAAACGGCCGTTCGTTCCTTGGAACTTGATGTAGACCGAGCCCAGACCGAATGACAGTCTGCGCTCGGCGCACATCAAGGCTGGGATGTGGTCCTCGGGAACCCCCAGCACCACGAACCAGCCCGTCTTCTGCCTCTCCGAACGCAGGAGCACCCACTTTTTGATGTCGACAAAGGGGTTCTGGTACCATAGCGTTCTACCCACCATGGTGACATCTTTGTAAACCCCTCTGTCGTCTGGGATTGCGATTCCACATCGCACCTGCTTCTGCAGTTCAGCCTGACTCTTGACGACTAGCTGGGTGCTAACCGAGAGAGTCATGCTGGAGACCGTCCTTTTGAGCCAAGCTAAGGTGTACCCATCGCCACACCAAAGCTTGAGCGCCCCATTGCCGAATTTCGGCCTGGCGACGAAGGACGGTATTTGCCGCTCTGAGGTCTCCCTCTCGGGTGACCACGCCTCCTCCATTATCAGCCTCTGGATCTCGTCATGGATCAGGTTAGACACCTCAAGGCTGATAATGCCCGTGCTGGCGCAGGTTACTGCGACGCACAGGTGGGCGCTTGCAACTCGGGCATAGCTCGTCGCTTCAGCCTGCCCGGACTGATCAAGTCGCAGCCGCTTATGCTCTCCTCGAGGCGACATGGTCTCGTTGAGAGCCCGCTTGGCCACGGCTTGACCCTTCCGGGCGCCCTGCCGCGACGTGCCAGCCGTCTGCGCTGGTCCTGCTGCCGCTGAGTGGCTGTCTTCGGACGCAGTCTGCGACCGCTTCCCTTCCGAGAAGTTCAGACAGCCAGTCTTGGCAGCTTGCCCTAGTTGGGAGACTTTGCCTTTCCCCTTTCTTTTTTGTTGGCGCCTCTCTTTCCGCGTCAGGCCATCCCCCTTGATACCCTGGACTTGAGGGGTCGCTTGTACCAAAAGGTTAGGGCAAGGGTCTTGGGTTTGTTTTTTACTTTTCTTGCCCTTACCCTTGCCCTTATACATCTGCACCCGCCAGGATTCGACCGCCGCCCCCGTTTGACTGGTGGCGGTTGCCCCCCCGGTTTGCGGTGTCGTGTTAGTGGAAGGATTGGGAAGAGGGTGTTTGGAAAGGTTGGAACCGGCAGAGGGATGACTCATTGCCGGCCCCTTACCTTTCGCCAAAGGAGGGTAAGGTTCAGTGCTGGTCCCTTTCAGCCCTGAGCCCTTATGTAGGTTCTGTAGGGACTTTTTGTTGGTCTTAGCTGCGGCTCTCGCCACAGCCGGACCGGTGCCCGCACTGGAGCCCGCGGTGTTAGCCGCAGGTCCAGGGGCAAGCGGAGTGCTAGGTGCACCCCGCTTAATGGCGCTACCCGTACTGGGGCCCGTGGCGTTAGCCGTGGGTTTCCCAAGGGAATGCGTCGCTGTCCAGACTGCAGTTTTCACCGCAGTCGAATTGGTGCCCGCGCTGGATTCTACGGCGTGAGCCGCAGGTCCAGGGGCAAGCGGAGTGCTAGGTGCACCCCGCTTCGGAGTATCGTCAGCTTTCGCCGACTCCACCCCCGAAGTATTCAAGGCTTTGACAAAATCCATTGAATAAATTTGGAAAATTCATCTCTCCGGCTCCCACCCTCCATCGAGCCCGCAACTGGGAACGACCCACCACTCAAGGTGGGCGTTAGGACTACCATTGAGATATAGGTGCGCAGGGCTGGCTTACAGTGCGACATCAGGTGCTCGTTTGGGCTGGCTTGAACAGAACAGCCCTCCCTTACACCGTCAGCGTGACCTTCACCACCACTTCAGCCGTCCGAGGACGACATCAGTGGACCCCACGCACCTCGCTTATACTCTCAGAAGGAGAGCTCAGCCGATTGATCGTGGTAAGCTACTCCCACGACCTCCCGTGTCCGAAGAAATCCAGGCCAAAGTGGTGTGTTGTGTGCAACCTGCTCCACTCAACCACCAGGATCCCTTCATCCCTCTTTACGGGTCCCCGCGCACGGCACAAACACGCAGGAGGTCATTACTGTCCATCATTGTTCTTCTTCAATGGTGAACACCCAGGGGCATGACCTCGCCACCCCTGTGATACGTCGCACGGTGATTTCTGTTGCGTCTATTTCATAGGGAATTAGACCAATAACAGGGCGGCAACCACGAGAAGGATAAACCACCACACTTGCCTTGAGGATCTACACGACCGTGCGCTCTCCCTCAAAACCACGCCACCTTGCCGTCTCTGAAGGAGCCTGACAAGGTAGGACTGCATCTACAAAGCCAAGCCTTAGGAGGCTTGTCGCTGAAAGCTCAAAGCGTAAGTTTGATAATACAGCCCAGCCCCTAAATTACAGTTTTAAGTATGGCAGTTGACGAAGCTGTTTATATCTTATCATCATATCAGCCGAAAGACATCCACTGTTGCACATAGGCCTCCCCCAAGTGTCGCACATTGACCGGTCCCGAGCGTCCCGCATCCAGTGGACCGCCGCAACCTACACCAGGTCATTGGTCCACCTGGTGGGAGGCCTTCCAACGCAACGTCTTCCGGTTCGCAGTCGCCACTACAGAACTTTTCTGTCCCATCAGCCATCTGTTCTGCGAGCAATGTGCCCTTCCCACTGCCACTTAAGTTTGACAATTTTTCGGGCTATGTCGGTAATCCTAGTTCTCCTGCTATTTTTATCTGCGAGAGTTTAAATAAACTTAACATGAAGGAAATGATGGCAGCTTAGTTTGCTCGCTGTGAGAGAGTGAGCTACACTCTAGCTCATTACCTTCAAACCTTACCTATCCATGCTGTGGTGCTCTAAGTTCACAAGCTTGCTTTGCTTGCTCTTGGACTAAAATCAGTTTAAGATAGACTAAAATTATTGCACCCTATAATAATAATAATAAAAATAATAATAATTGCACCCTATATAAATATTATTTTTATGGTAACCAATTGTATGATCAGCAGATCATACAATTGTTTTATTTTTGTGAACAACTAAAACATATTCTGCTCTCAAAATAACATTTGACCGTTTGGTCAGCAAAATAATCAAATAAAATGTAAAAGACGTACCATTTAATTACTTCACATTAGTTAATAACTTAGCTATTCCTACCATTCATTCATAATGACTCAGAATCATTTCTATTTAGTAATTGTGCAGTATTTGCTTTATTTTTGTAAACAATTTTAGGGAATATATCATACCATCATGCCTGAATTCGCCGAAGGATTGGGCAAAAGTAAACCCACATTTCGCCAGTTATGTTTTATGTCCCATGTGGTGAAGCTACTGCCATTAATCAGATAAAACTAAACTTGGATATGTGCCTGGTGTTCTTAATTAAGTTTGTTTATTACCAGTCTTCTTAATAAAGTTTGTTTTATTTTTCCAGGAGTCGTTCAGCTGGCTCTGCATCGCCTGCCAGTCGCAACAGAGATGATGAAGCTAAAGAAGCCTCTGGTGATGAGGAAGTGGAGGTGCGTCTAGGTTTTAACTAAGCACAGTACTCCTAGGAGAGTAAGACAAGCATGTTCACTGTACAGCATGGTCAAGATAACTGAGCACCCAAAATGTCGCCGCCCACTACCGCCATCCGCGGTGCCCCGCCTTCTCTTCTTGAACCAGTAGCGAGAGCACAGATAATATAATACTAGCTTACAGATGCCTCATCAACCTATGGTGGTGATCAACCTATCACCGTGGAACGGAACCGAACGCGAACGATTTACGAAAAATAATCGGTATAACGTCGGCACGGTTTCTTTGTATGGGATGGACACCACTGGCGAGAGTCAAATGGCAGAGTTACATTGACATTTCGGGTGCTCAGTTATGTTGACCGTGTATATAAATATATGTCTTATACATACTTTATTGTACACCAAGATAAAACAATACAAAAAGAAACCTTAAAATTAAAACAAACATACAACAGGCGGCCTTATCGCATTCTGCAATCTCTTTCAGGCAACATTGAATAAAAAGAGATAGCCTGGACACGACATGGGGTTGTAGTTAAAGGCCAACTGCTTAAATGAGACGGTGCCTGAGATAGCTTTGTGGTGCAGAAAACATATGGTCACAAACTAGTTTGCATACAGCACCTAGCCATGTTACTTCGAGCACAGTGTCAATAATGTAAATTAAGTGTTAGGACTGTATAGTATATTTTAGTTAATCAAAGTTATAGTGTATACCGATGATTTTACAGTAAGTAAACTTTTGTACTACCTGCCACAGTATAGTCCTTTTAACCAAAGGTTGACTTGTAGCGAATGCCTTCTTGTATTAAGTCCGTCTATGTACCATTATTGTTTATAAAGAATTGGATAGAATATACTTTATTGTAAACTAAAAAAATCTCTTTGCAAGAACTCAATACTATGGGTACCAGAAAACCTTTGGATGGACTAAAAGAACTTACATAAAAATGGGGTAGTCTGATAGGGGAGGGGGTGATAATATTTCATTTGCAACTAAATCAATCTGTGGCTCCACTTTTTGCCCTAGAAAGATTGTCTTTAGTATACCTGCTTGTAATTTTATCAAATATATTAATAATCTGTAATTTATCAAGTTATTTAGGTACTTATTTCAACTATCTATACTCAAGTTTTATAATGTGTCCCAAACAATAATATAATCTGTGATTGAAGTAATTAATCTTCTAGCATGCCAAACTTAGTATTATCCACACCACACCAGAACAGCAATCAGTGCTCCAGCTCCAAAATAGTTTATCCCATTCACCTATTGGCTACATTAATAATTCACATATATTTATTGCAGGATGAACAAGAGCCCGAAGGTGAGGATCTCGTGGACTCTGAGGAGTATGAAGAAGATGAAGAAGAAGATAGACTGAGGAAAAAACGCAAGAAAGACAGCCGCTATGGTGGATTCATTATTGACGAAGCTGAGGTAAGACTTTAACCTATAGAATAATGAAATTTTTACTTTTGATATGTATGTAGCCCCATAATGTATAGATAGTACGCTGTTCTCGTTTTCGCGTTTGCATATCACTATCATCAACATCTTCAACTTATAGGCTCCTCCAATCGCACGCCATTCGACTGGATCCACAGGAACTCGCATCCAAATACCTACCTCTTCAATTAACTTCCAAATTGTTAAAACTCCTTTTCATGCTACAGGTGGATGACGAAGTCGACGAAGATGACGAATGGGAAGAGGGAGCACAAGAGATGGGCATTGTCGGCAATGAAGTTGACGAGATCGGACCCACCGCCCGGGAGATCGAGGGCAGGCGCCGGGGCACCAACCTCTGGGACTCACAGAAAGAGGAAGAGATTGAAGAGTACCTCCGGAACAAGTATGCTGACGAGTCAGCAGCGCTTCGACACTTCGGCGAGGGTGGCGAGGAAATGTCTGACGAAATCACACAACAAACCCTTCTACCAGGCATCAAGGACCCTAATCTATGGATGGTCAAGTGCAGGATAGGTGAAGAGAAAGCCACGGTCCTACTCCTCATGAGGAAGTTTATAGCCTACCAGTTCTCTGAAGAACCATTCCAGATCAAATCAATTGTAGCACCCGAAGGTGTCAAAGGATACATCTACATTGAAGCTTACAAACAGACTCATGTCAAAAACATCATAACCAACGTCGGAACATTGAGGATGGGTATCTGGAAACAGGACATGGTACCGATCAAGGAAATGACAGATGTCTTGAGAGTAGTTAAGGAACAGTCTGGTTTGAAGCCTAAGCAATGGGTCAGGCTGAAGAGAGGATTGTACAAAGATGATATTGCTCAAGTAGACTATGTAGATTTGGCTCAGAATCAGGTGCATCTGAAATTATTGCCTAGAATAGACTACACAAGGCTCAGAGGGGCTCTAAGAACTGTTCAAAGCGAGAGTGAGGCCGCGAAAAGGAAAAAGAAGAGGCGCCCGGCAGCGAAACCCTTCGACCCTGAAGCCATCAGAGCGATAGGTGGCGAAGTCACATCCGATGGTGACTTCTTAATATTTGAAGGCAACAGATACTCCCGAAAGGGATTCTTATACAAAAATTTCACAATGTCAGCCATATTGGCTGAAGGAGTGAAGCCTACACTGACTGAATTAGAACGATTTGAGGAACAGCCCGAAGGAATCGATATAGAATTAGCAGCACCTGCCAAAGACGACCCGACTAGCTTACATTCGTTCTCTATGGGTGATAATGTAGAAGTATGCTCTGGTGACTTGGCTAACTTGCAAGCTAGGATTATTGCTATAGACGGCTCAATGATAACTGTGATGCCAAAGCACGATGCGCTTAAAGATCCTCTGGTGTTTAAACCTAATGAATTGCGGAAGTACTTCAAACAAGGTGACCACGTGAAGGTATTAGCTGGTCGGTACGAAGGAGACACGGGTCTGATCGTACGTGTAGAGCCACACCGAGTGGTACTTGTGTCGGATCTGACCATGCACGAGCTTGAAGTCTTACCACGCGATCTACAGCTCTGCTCCGACATGGCCACTGGTGTAGACTCCCTCGGTCAGTTCCAATGGGGCGACATGGTTCAACTGGACCCACAGACTGTCGGCGTCATCGTAAGACTAGAAAAAGAAAACTTCCATGTTCTAGGCATGCAGGGTAAAGTTATCGAGTGCAAGCCACAAGCGTTACAAAAAAGACGTGAAAATAGATTCACTATGGCACTAGACTCTGAACAGAATACTATTCAGAAGCGGGATATTGTGAAAGTTATCGACGGTCCCCACGCCGGTCGTAACGGCGAGATCAAGCATTTGTACAGAAATTTCGCATTCTTACAGTCTCGCATGTATTTAGACAACGGAGGTATATTCGTGTGTAAGACTCGCCACTTGCAGTTGGCGGGTGGAAACAAGAACAATAACGCGTCAGCTGGTCTATCGCTCGGGTTCATGTCGCCGCGGATACAGTCTCCTATGCATCCGTCTGGCAGAGGAGGGATGTCCCCGAGAGGTCGTGGGGGACGGGGTGGTAGAGGGGGTGGGGCCACACGTGACAGGGAGCTTATCGGACAGACTATAAAGATCACTGGAGGACCTTACAAGGGTAACGTCGGTATCGTCAAAGACGCTACGGGCAGCACAGCTCGTGTGGAGCTGCATTCGGCGTGTCAGACGATATCCGTGGACCGCTCTCATATCGCCGGCGCTGGTAATACTTCACGCGATGGGGCCAGTTCGTTCTACACGCGCAACACTCCCGGGCGTACTCCCACTCTTGGAGCGCAGACTCCTACATACCGCGACACTGGTATCAAGACGCCTATGCACGGATCCGCTACTCCCATTTACGATGTTGGTGGCAGAACTCCTCACTATGGGTCTGCTACACCATCACACGAAGGTGGTCGAACCCCTGCTCACGGCGCTTGGGATCCTACGGCTGCTAACACACCAGCTCGAGCACCAGATTTTGAATATGGTTCTCTGGACGATGGCAACGACGCGTACGCGGCGGGGCCGTTCACGCCGCAGACGCCGGGCACCATGTACGGCTCGGACCACACGTACAGCCCGTACCGGCCGTCGCCGTCGCCGGCCGGCTACACGGCAGGCTACCCGGCTACTCCGTCGCCCGGCGGCTACTCGCCGCGCTCGCCGTACGCCGCAGCGGACGCCACTGCGCCTGACTGGCACACTACTGAAGTTGAGGTAAGCTACAAATCTAAACATAGCATTAGAGTAGTGTTTCATGTTTTTCTATGGAGCCGCGTTGTTTGTTCTAAACTACGGATGTTATGTTGATGCGGTTTCCTCTCTCCCCTGGCCTACCCTACAGGAACCGTTCATGTTTTCGGGTTAAGGGTCCCCTAATTGGTCATTCGCCCATACAAACGTATTATGACGATTACTCCACTGTTTGACAGTGTACGTTCAAAATGAAATATAATTTAATTTTTTCTCATCACCCCTATAACTTAGCTTAACTTTAGGAAACAAAAAAGTAAAAAAAAAACTTTATATTTGAAAGTTATGAGCGCCAAAAGTTCCATATATCAACACTAATTTTAACGCATCTTTGGGCGGAAATGAATACCATTAGAAGTAAGAAAATTGCCAAATGGTCATCATACAGAGATATATTAGTAGTTCAATAATGAAAATAATTTTATTTTGAACAGATCCATTCTGCCGGGCGAGCTCAGCTTCTGTGATAGGCTTGAGTCACGCATTTTATCACGTTTTTTCGCTCCCAAATCTGACCCAGCGGCGATTCTTTGAAGATCATCGTTAAGATCCTTAGTGGTACTATTGTACTCGTCAGGTCTAACAGATGTATAAAGTTTAACATCGTCGGCGTGTATATGGTACTTGCTTCTCTGGAGGCACTTTACAATATCCGCACAGTACAAAATAAAGAGAATCGGGCCCAATATGGAGCCCTGTGGGTCTCCTCTCTCTAGTGAAGAGTACACTAGAAGAGTGCCGTCATCCAAACACAAATCAACAAATTGCTCCCTATTAGTTTGATAACTGCGGAACCATTGCACAGCACCGGCGTCGAAACTGTAATAATTTAACATGGATAGTAATAGCGGGATATTTATTGCGTCAAATGCACGGGCAAAATCGAGTAAAACCAGTAATGAGCATATTCTAGGGGAATGTGGCAGTCAATAGTCTTGGGCAGATAATATATTATTAGTTACATCCCAGTAAAGCAGTAGATAATTGTACTACGCTGCTTTCTGAAACCAGATTGTAAATCAGGAAAGACGTTATTTTGTTCCAAAAATATTTTTGTTATTTTGCTAACGAATTTTAATCATATTTAACTTGGAACTTTAAATAAAGTCTGTTCTATTAGTGTACTAATAACATGCAGTCAATTCTTGCATGTTTGTATCTTCAATCTAGGACGATAAAAATTAATTGTGGTATGTTAAATGTTTTAGGTCCGAGTCCGCGCTCCTCACGACGACGACGCGCTGGCGGGGCAGACCGGCATCGTACGCGGCCTGTCCGCCGGCATGTGTGCGCTGTACCTGCCGCTGGAGGACCGCGTCGTCAACGTGCTGGCGGACCTGCTGGAGCCCGTGGTGCCGCAGTCCGGCGACCGCGTCAAAGTATGTACACAGTATATCACAACAGTTCGCGGCCTGTCCGCCGGCATGTGTGCGCTGTACCTGCCGCTGGAGGACCGCGTCGTCAACGTGCTGGCGGACCTGCTGGAGCCCGTGGTGCCGCAGTCCGGCGACCGCGTCAAAGTATGTACACAGTATATCACAACAGTTCGCGGCCTGTCCGCCGGCATGTGTGCGCTGTACCTGCCGCTGGAGGACCGCGTCGTCAACGTGCTGGCGGACCTGCTGGAGCCCGTGGTGCCGCAGTCCGGCGACCGCGTCAAAGTATGTACACAGTATATCACAACAGTTCGCGGCCTGTCCGCCGGCATGTGTGCGCTGTACCTGCCGCTGGAGGACCGCGTCGTCAACGTGCTGGCGGACCTGCTGGAGCCCGTGGTGCCGCAGTCCGGCGACCGCGTCAAAGTATGTACACAGTATATCACAACAGTTCGCGGCCTGTCCGCCGGCATGTGTGCGCTGTACCTGCCGCTGGAGGACCGCGTCGTCAACGTGCTGGCGGACCTGCTGGAGCCCGTGGTGCCGCAGTCCGGCGACCGCGTCAAAGTATGTACACAGTATATCACAACAGTTCGCGGCCTGTCCGCCGGCATGTGTGCGCTGTACCTGCCGCTGGAGGACCGCGTCGTCAACGTGCTGGCGGACCTGCTGGAGCCCGTGGTGCCGCAGTCCGGCGACCGCGTCAAAGTATGTACACAGTATATCACAACAGTTCGCGGCCTGTCCGCCGGCATGTGTGCGCTGTACCTGCCGCTGGAGGACCGCGTCGTCAACGTGCTGGCGGACCTGCTGGAGCCCGTGGTGCCGCAGTCCGGCGACCGCGTCAAAGTATGTACACAGTATATCACAACAGTTCGCGGCCTGTCCGCCGGCATGTGTGCGCTGTACCTGCCGCTGGAGGACCGCGTCGTCAACGTGCTGGCGGACCTGCTGGAGCCCGTGGTGCCGCAGTCCGGCGACCGCGTCAAAGTATGTACACAGTATATCACAACAGTTCGCGGCCTGTCCGCCGGCATGTGTGCGCTGTACCTGCCGCTGGAGGACCGCGTCGTCAACGTGCTGGCGGACCTGCTGGAGCCCGTGGTGCCGCAGTCCGGCGACCGCGTCAAAGTATGTACACAGTATATCACAACAGTTCGCGGCCTGTCCGCCGGCATGTGTGCGCTGTACCTGCCGCTGGAGGACCGCGTCGTCAACGTGCTGGCGGACCTGCTGGAGCCCGTGGTGCCGCAGTCCGGCGACCGCGTCAAAGTATGTACACAGTATATCACAACAGTTCGCGGCCTGTCCGCCGGCATGTGTGCGCTGTACCTGCCGCTGGAGGACCGCGTCGTCAACGTGCTGGCGGACCTGCTGGAGCCCGTGGTGCCGCAGTCCGGCGACCGCGTCAAAGTATGTACACAGTATATCACAACAGTTCGCGGCCTGTCCGCCGGCATGTGTGCGCTGTACCTGCCGCTGGAGGACCGCGTCGTCAACGTGCTGGCGGACCTGCTGGAGCCCGTGGTGCCGCAGTCCGGCGACCGCGTCAAAGTATGTACACAGTATATCACAACAGTTCGCGGCCTGTCCGCCGGCATGTGTGCGCTGTACCTGCCGCTGGAGGACCGCGTCGTCAACGTGCTGGCGGACCTGCTGGAGCCCGTGGTGCCGCAGTCCGGCGACCGCGTCAAAGTATGTACACAGTATATCACAACAGTTCGCGGCCTGTCCGCCGGCATGTGTGCGCTGTACCTGCCGCTGGAGGACCGCGTCGTCAACGTGCTGGCGGACCTGCTGGAGCCCGTGGTGCCGCAGTCCGGCGACCGCGTCAAAGTATGTACACAGTATATCACAACAGTTCGCGGCCTGTCCGCCGGCATGTGTGCGCTGTACCTGCCGCTGGAGGACCGCGTCGTCAACGTGCTGGCGGACCTGCTGGAGCCCGTGGTGCCGCAGTCCGGCGACCGCGTCAAAGTATGTACACAGTATATCACAACAGTTCGCGGCCTGTCCGCCGGCATGTGTGCGCTGTACCTGCCGCTGGAGGACCGCGTCGTCAACGTGCTGGCGGACCTGCTGGAGCCCGTGGTGCCGCAGTCCGGCGACCGCGTCAAAGTATGTACACAGTATATCACAACAGTTCGCGGCCTGTCCGCCGGCATGTGTGCGCTGTACCTGCCGCTGGAGGACCGCGTCGTCAACGTGCTGGCGGACCTGCTGGAGCCCGTGGTGCCGCAGTCCGGCGACCGCGTCAAAGTATGTACACAGTATATCACAACAGTTCGCGGCCTGTCCGCCGGCATGTGTGCGCTGTACCTGCCGCTGGAGGACCGCGTCGTCAACGTGCTGGCGGACCTGCTGGAGCCCGTGGTGCCGCAGTCCGGCGACCGCGTCAAAGTATGTACACAGTATATCACAACAGTTCGCGGCCTGTCCGCCGGCATGTGTGCGCTGTACCTGCCGCTGGAGGACCGCGTCGTCAACGTGCTGGCGGACCTGCTGGAGCCCGTGGTGCCGCAGTCCGGCGACCGCGTCAAAGTATGTACACAGTATATCACAACAGTTCGCGGCCTGTCCGCCGGCATGTGTGCGCTGTACCTGCCGCTGGAGGACCGCGTCGTCAACGTGCTGGCGGACCTGCTGGAGCCCGTGGTGCCGCAGTCCGGCGACCGCGTCAAAGTATGTACACAGTATATCACAACAGTTCGCGGCCTGTCCGCCGGCATGTGTGCGCTGTACCTGCCGCTGGAGGACCGCGTCGTCAACGTGCTGGCGGACCTGCTGGAGCCCGTGGTGCCGCAGTCCGGCGACCGCGTCAAAGTATGTACACAGTATATCACAACAGTTCGCGGCCTGTCCGCCGGCATGTGTGCGCTGTACCTGCCGCTGGAGGACCGCGTCGTCAACGTGCTGGCGGACCTGCTGGAGCCCGTGGTGCCGCAGTCCGGCGACCGCGTCAAAGTATGTACACAGTATATCACAACAGTTCGCGGCCTGTCCGCCGGCATGTGTGCGCTGTACCTGCCGCTGGAGGACCGCGTCGTCAACGTGCTGGCGGACCTGCTGGAGCCCGTGGTGCCGCAGTCCGGCGACCGCGTCAAAGTATGTACACAGTATATCACAACATTTTACAGTACGACGCACTATTTGACAGTTTGACACAAATATTTCCAATGGGCTTGGTGCAAAATTTTTACTCGAGCACGTAAAACTGCGGAACTGCGAAACTTATTCAGTAGGCTGGAAAATATAAACGTCTACGTTAATGCGATCGAGTATGTAAAAAAACTCGCATTAAAGTCTCGACAAAGAGACACGCCGCGACAAAATTATGGGTCTTATTTTTACGTACACAACTGGACCGGATCCTCATTTAATTTGTTTTGCCCCTCAACAAAAAAAATGGCTACATAAAGTGGTTTCTTCATCCAAGTGCCCATCGGCAGATATTTTTTTCTGTTCAGTTAAAAAATAAAATGTATTTTAATTTTCAGGTAATCGCTGGCGAAGACCGCGAAGCTGTTGGTCAGCTGATCTCTATAGAGAATCAAGAAGGTGTGGTCAAGTTCGGCACAGACGACATCAAGATCATGCAGCTGCGACACCTCTGCAAGATGAGCACCTCATAGACTTACTGTCACCACTTTAGCTAAACTAGGCTTACTTTAGGGGATACTATTTGTTTTATTTCGTTGTAACTGTAAACTACTTCCTGGTATTATGTGGGGATAACTTGCGATCTAACCAGCACCCTAATTGTATAATGACATCAGTGTACATTATGTTATTGCTACACAATGTTTAATGAATACAGCATTGTTGCTGCAATGGCTTTATTTTGATTAACTTGCAAATTGATATGTTGATCTGCCTTTGCTAATGAACAAAATCAATGAATTAACAAAATGAAAGCGATTGTTAATACGAGTGTGGTATAGTAGCACGCATGTCTGTGGTAACAAAACCTACTGGTTTATCTATTTTCGATCGTTGTGTTTATTTGTACGGTAAAACGGAACGCACCCATTGTCGGATCGAAGATGCGATCGGATTAGCAGTACAAATGAACTCGACGACCGCGTATTCGCTCGGTTATCGTTTTCTATTAGGACGACGCCGAAAGCTCATTCTTCATTCTACCTCTCATTCTATTGAAACTCTGTACTACGCTAGACCAGCTCAAGGTCAAAGTGTTACCACTGCCGTGCGGTTGACTGTACCATGACATGTCAAAACTATCATCGTTTCACTGTGAGAGAGGGACGAAGCTACACAAGACAAATAACTCAGTTCCTTTTTCACAGTCGCACTGTTATGGTTTTCACACGTCATGGTAAGGCCCTAGATGACACTAAATATTATTATCAGTATTTTTCTACGGAGCGACTGACATCTGAATTCTTTAACTCATTTTAATGTAGTCAATATTTTAAGGTTAGATCAATGAACATTGACTATTATTTACTCAAAAATAAACTCAATTAAGGAGTAAAGAATTACTCCATAACGCTCAGAACACTTCATATTTTCCGACGGTTTATTACTGAGTATGTACCGATTTCTTAAACTTAAATCTCTATTTAAATAAAGCTTACGTTATGAGAATATTATGTTATTTACAGAAGTATAAATAAAGTATACAATTGCAATGAATTTAGTTGTAATCATTTTTACGCCTACCAAATATATCAATTAATATAAATACTTTAAGGAGCCTAAAATCCAGTGGCGGACTAAGCCGGTCGGGGACTCGGCCCTCGGGGCTGCTATGGTAAAGTAAATGGAACATCAGACCGTGCTCGAATATTTATGGTCTTGGAAAGGAAAAAATACAGAGCTACCTTGTTAAATGATGCAGAAGAAAAGTTAAGAGAATTGTAAGCGCCAGTGAAACTTAGAATCAATGATAATGAAAAAGATAAAAAATTTGAAAAGAAGCGAAGCATATTTTTTTTTGGATCGATGAATTATTTTTATGCGTATAAATTTATAGATTAGATACTTTGTCAAGTGGGCGTGGATGGCCAAATCCGAAACTGAGGAATAGGGATGATGGCTAAAAATTATTTTTAGTCCGTCAGTAAGATAACCTAAAATTGAACACGGTATTTTTTTATTTGCCACGTAAACAAATAATTACAACTATACAGTGATATTTCGTGTGAAACGGTTTGTTTTTTGAGGAGTTAGGTGCGCCACAAGCCCCACTCCCGATCTTTGATGCGCATTATGTTGGTGACTTTTATTGATTTGATATAGCGAAAAATACGTATCCAATATTTTATGATAATTTAATCGACGGGCTAAATATAATTGGCTTTTTGTACCCCGTCATCATCCCTATTGCGAAAAGCACTCAAAGGAGTCACGAGGCCGATTTTGATGAAGCCTTTCTTTTTTTTTTCTTACTTTTATAAACTAATATTTCATGGGTTCCTATTATCAGATTCTGACAACCTCGAGAGTATACTGTTTTAAACAGAAAAATATGACGGAGTTCGAGCTCGAACATATATTTAAAAAAATAGAAACCTCCTCCTTTTTGGGCAGTCGATTAAAAAATCAATATTCCTAGCCAGGAATCAAACCCGTTGATTTTGAAAACATAAACACACTGCTTCAATTAATATAATATTATAATGGTAAGGCCGCTAATATGGATAAAATACAGGGAAGCAATGTCATCCGGCAAAATTGAAAAGAACCTTATTTTTAACAAAATACTTATTTTTAGTAGGAAATTACGAAACCGCCGCCGCTTTCGTACTTCGAGATGTAAGGGATTGATCACGTGACATTCCGTAACGTGACGTGACGTAATTTTTTACCGACTTTCCAAAAAGGAGGAGGTTCTATGTTCGACTTCATGTTTTTTTTTTCTAATCGCTATCGCCACGTTTTAGTTGATAGAATTTCACGTTGTCTGGGGTCTCCGATCAAACAGTATATATAGGTGTCGACTGTCCCGGTGGATACCGTGGAAGCGAGCGCGGCGGCGAAGACTCGTTAGTCTTCGCCGCCGCGCTGCGCACTCACACACCAATAACGTGTGGTACAATTTCCAACACTTATCATGCAATTGATGGTGATGCGCATACGACCATACGACGTCGTGCAGTTTTTTTTTACAAATACCTAAATCACCTCAGCCGATTCGCACACTGCACCGCATTACGTAGTGTAGCGTGGAAGTGCGTGTTCTTACGTTGCATAAAAGTATCTCTCTTTGCATTGAAAACACGCGTAGTCTCACACAGAATACGCATTCACGCACAGTGTCGTGTCGTGACTTCGTTGCCACGCACCCCGCTGCGTATAGCGGGGCAGTGTGTCAATCTAGTCAAGGGCACCGAACACGAACAAAGAAAACTTGTTTCAAATAAATTGCACTACATGGCGTGATAAGCTTCGATTTGTTATTGAATTTTGTGAAAAATTAAGATTTTCTAGAGACGATCATAAAAAATGTAGTTATGTTCTTGTTTAATTAACTCTCCTAAGCACAACATTAAGGAATATTGGGCTTAATTCACATTTCAAACCACGGTTTTTTAGGAAAGTATTTTATTATCTGCCTTAGTATACGTTAATTACCGACTTCAAAAAGAAGGAGGTATATTCGACAAGTAGGTAAGTATGTAATATTGTTGGAATTGCACAATATTTAGGTAGGTACATGTGTTACTCTATTATGGGCTTCTAAACAGGTGTGCCAAATTTCATAAGTGTGTAATTTCACAACGGATCTTTGTGTCTCTGAATTGGCTGCAAGACCATACGCAGTAGCTATTTTTGTGTCAATGTTAAAAGTGAAGATAGCATTCTATAACTGTCTCTTTCACTCACTTACGTTTGTCGCATCGTCCTATCTCGCTTACTCGATGACAAACTGTTTCTTGCGCAATGGTTGGCAGAGCCAACTTCAGAGACACAAAGATCCGTTGTGACTATTATATGATTGTTTGTATGTATGTTTGTCCACGCATTTCTGCAAAACTACTTATCGGATCGTGATCATTCTTTTTTATTGGATTAAGTATCTCTCAAATTAGAGAACAGTGCAAGTTTCTTCAAAATCGGTTCAGCAGTTTTCAAGATATGGAACATACAATCGAACTCCTTAGCCACAAACAGCACGAATGGGTATTTTGTCAATCCTTTTGGTACCTTACTGTAGAAATAGCATACTTTTTAGTGATAGGGTACTAAAACTAAAAAGAGAGAAATAAAAGCTTTTTCACAAAAATAAACCGACTTCTTAAGAAAAACACTAAAAAGTGCAAAAATAACTTTTGTTTCGGAAGTCGTTGTTAAAAAACGATAAAAACAAGAGGTACCAGTTTTTTTATAGGGAGGTACTTAACATAGACTATACACTTATCATACAGAGAGTAACCTAACTTAACGTAACTAGGAAAAAAAAAGTCATTATTACTTCACAGAATCTGGGGGGTGACCATAAGCCCTTAGAGCAAGGTTGTAAATGACTTGTATACATCTGTCACTTTTTTACAGTCGAACTATGATAGTTTTGACACGTCAGTGTGTGGGGGCATCAGCGACACTATAGAATGGTGTACAGTCACTGACCTCTATCATACAGTATATTAGAGGTCAGTGTGTACAGTATAATACTACTATTTTCTTATTGTCCCTCGGCAAACATATGTTCAGACTTCAGTCAGGCGTCGGATTTCTATCATTTGCCCTTTGCACTTGGTGCAGACCGGATCATCGGACGCTATCAATCAACTTGGAAATAAATAGAGTTGTTAATACTCTTTTAACTTATTGTATTTTATTTTATAAATGGGAGGAAAGTTGCTAAAGGAAAACAGTTTTATAGATCTATAAATAGTTCACACGGAAATAATAACAAAACAAAAAAAAGTATTTAGTTATTAATGCAATTTATTATACAAAATAAATCTAATGATTGATGGACATGGCAATTAGCATTCGTTTGTATTCGACAATGCGATGATTGCCGAGAGACATTAAGGACGCTGTTACATTTTCGACGAACTCAAATTTAGGTAACTAGTCACACACAGGAACATTACGCGTACGCACACATTGAAACTACTGAGCGCTCGATTTTATACATCACTCAAGTAATGTTGGTCCTTGATATTATTTTTTAATTTTATTGAAATTGATTCAGGAAGGTTAGTTGGCACTTTAAAAATGCATTTGGTAACTGTTACAAACCGACGTCGTAAAAAGTAGGTTATTATTTTCAACCTACTTCAAAAAAAGGAGGTTCTCTATCTATTCGACCCGTATGTATCTGCGGTTTTCTTAAAAACCACTAATCCGATATTTATCGGGTTTTCGTCGATAAATGTATGTTATCAGGAAAGGTTTTATTGTATAATGTATTAGGATCTGATAAAGATTTTCGGAGATAGACAATGGAACTCTTCAATAACAAACAGCAAATGACCTGCGATTACTGTGATCGTATGTTTATGTATCGTTTTCACCATACCATAACATAATATCACGCTTGTGCGGTTTTAGGGGTTAAACAGATGTATTTAGTATACCCAATATTTTTCACTTTGTTGTACGCCACGTGATTCAAGTAGATACCTAAAGCCGGTCACAAGGATTAAAAAATTACTTGACATTTTGCATTACATGGAATGGAACATATAAAATATTATTATCTAAAAATTTTTGGAGCATTACATAATGAGCAGCAGCTAATGACATACTACCCAAAAACCATGAAAATGACACCCATGACGAAAATATGTGTAATTTTCGTCGGCGCCATCTACTTTTGTTTTGACCCCGTATTTGATATGAGCGACTCCAAAATCCATGAAAATGACACCCATGACGAAAATTTGTCTAATTTTTGTCGGCGCCATCTTTGGTTTTGGTTTAAGCCCCGTATTCGTCATACATACATACCTAAATACAAACCGGTTAAAATCAAGACCCTACTCCCACCCATCCACTTCTAAACTTCACCGCCGACAGCTTAACCTTACCCATCCAAATCCTAACCTTACTAAGAGCTGCTTAAACCCACCCATCCATTTCTCAACCTTGTCAACAACTGCTTAACACCACATCCAAATCCCGATGTTATCCAACATAATTTCTAAATCACATACATAATATTAGGAAACTCAAACATACTTTTATTTCGGTCCGATAAAATATCAACTGCTTATGATCACGACAAAAGACGCGTGGCGGTACTCACACGCATGCACTCTACAATCTTTTCTGTTACTTTTATCGTATTTATTTTTTGCGAGATAGCGATACGCCTGTCCTTCCGCGCTCAGAAGGGCTCGTGCCCTTCTGAGCGCGGAATGATTGAGCCGTAAGTACGGCTTACGGCTCAATCATTCCGCGCATTCAGTGCAAAATGTATGAAGAAATCGGCAGGTGTTTTTATTTTAGCTAATAATTTAAAAATATAATGATTTAGGTAAAAATAATTAGCTGAACCTGCAAAGGACTATATATATCGCAATTTCTTATAATTTTGAAGATAAAATATTCTGTAAATATACCTAAACTGGGACCTATTCGGACCCTACCTTTTGAATTTTTTTGCGATTATTGTGATGGGCAAAACGTATTTGTGCGAAAATTTTGAATGATTTCAAACAATTTTTCTGATGCCAATCTGGAGCTGAATATATTATCTTTAAATTAAGACCATTATATCTTCACATCTGTGATTGCATATACATTAAAATGGTACCTGAAAAGCACTGTTATTTGTAGAAAAATGTAATACGGTCCTTAAGAAAATAGTTGTACTGTAATAATATAGCGATTTCTTTTTCAATATCAACTGGTTTGATATTATATTATTTTTTCCAAAATCCAATGATGCAGTTTAAGTTTTCATCAACCGGTCTCATGACTCCTTATCATCATCATCATATCAGCCGAAAGACGTCCATTGCTGGACATAGGTCTCTCCCCAAGCGTCACCACATTGACCGGTCCCGGACGTCCCGAATCCAGCGGATCCCCGCAACCTTCACCAGGTCATCGGTCGACCTGGTGGAAAGCCTTCCAACGCAACGTCTTCTGGTTCGTGGTAGCCACTCCAGAACCTTTCTGCCCCTGCCACGCAGAACGGATCTGCCCTGCCCACTGCCACGCAAGGAAACGCCGAGCATAGCCCTTTGGGTGACTGTAAGCTTTCTGATGAGGCCCATTGTTACCGACCACGTCTCAGAGCCATAGGTCATAAACTTTACTCCTTTGAATGTTTTTCGCTATTCCTCACAGTTTTGAAATTGTCTATCCACGCCCACTTGTCACCTGTATACTAAGTAAAGAATCAGAATAAATATATTTAAAAAGATGTAATTTGGCAATTACAAATATACACTTTATAAATAGTGTGCGTTTCCATTGAAGCTGCAGTGGGCAAAATATGGTATGAAGAAATAACAGCCAATAATGATTTTATTAACATTTATTCAATAAATAATACAAAATTGGTTTTCATTGCAATGCTTAAGAATTTCAAACACAAAGTTACAGTCACGTAAACTGAGCAAACTTCCTACCAACAGTACACAGTACACTGATATTCATGAACGATTATTTCTCTTACAATATGATACATCGACAAATATAACGATACCGCTCGTAACACTCGACTTCTCACATTAAATACATCAATGGAATTTTACATTTGATCAGGTAACATTGATTATATTATTAAATTTAATTTAAAATTGTATTTTTATATTAAAAATGGATGTAAATGCTCAGCGAAATGCGGCTAGAAGGATAAAATGCTGCAACATTGTTCAGTAACATTGACTAGCCCCTACCTCACGCTACACAATAACATCAGCCATGATTCACAAAACAATAAAAACTAATCAACAAATTTATAATCCGACCAAATTATGTTGACACGCACACACTTGCTTCACTACTCAACTTATGCGTTATGTAGTACATGTACAATGATAAAATAGTTCCATGATATTCGTAGAGTAAGTAATAAGTCTTCTAAGATTAGCTAGAGATATCCATGAATGTTTTATTATGCTTGTACGAATGCATCATGTGTCAACATAACCGTACTACATTAAACATATCTTCTGCTAAACATTATGCAACACCATGAGCTCGCCTTGAACACTCATTTCTTAAATGAGTCCTCTTTATTATATTACAAATAAACAGATGAACAAAAATGTATTTATTGCAAAATTATTATTATTACATTGCAAACACTATCCCCGATCCCCCTAAGTACTAATACAATTACTTAGTCTAGCGAAGTGTCGTCCCCGCCGCCGAACGTCGCGTACGAACTCATCCGCGGCCTTCACGGTAGGGACTATAGCTATCTACACATGAGACGCTAGGCCAATATCTACAGATATCCGAGGACTTTATAATAATGACGTAAAATTTACTTCCGATCACTCACCACATCAGATCTACATAATTTTAAATTTATACAAAGAATCTCATCAGAAGCGTTCGACCAGTCAAACGGTGTACTTACTTTTTATACATAAACATTACGATCATCCGTCCGCACTCGCACAAGCGAAAATTTAGTATTACAATAATACACTACGATATTTAGACGTAAGACACAAATATGTACACTCCCTAGGACCCGGCCTGGTGACGTCACGCGGCCACACACACACACACACACACCTCACGACGCGTACATGCGCTTGATGTCTTCCTTGTACCGCTCCTGGATGTCTTTCCGCTTGATCTTGAAGGCGGCCGTCACCAGCCCCATGTCGGGAGACCAGACTTCCGTCACCAGCTTCACGGCTGCGGGGACCTCGAACTTCTCCAATCCACCTGGAACCACACAAGAATCAATTAAATACAAGCTTATACTGCCACGTGACCAGGTACTACTGTTCCTAAAGACTAACATCATTAAGCTGCAAGTCGCTTACATAGGTCTCCTGCAAGTTTCAGCATTCTCACTATTTGGGTGTCATTATCAATTTAGCCGAAAGTCTTGCTGGACATAGACCTCTCCGTGCGTGTCGCCACATCCACCAGTCCTGTGACCTCATATCGCTGTTTCCAACACCCTTAACCAGGTTATCGCTACACCTAGCAGGAATCCTTCCAACGCAGGGTCTTTCAGTACGCAGTCGCTAACTTTTCGGTCCCATTGACAATCCGTTCTGTAAGCTGTTACTAAGTTTGTCAATATGCGGTAATCTTGATCCTGCGGATATGTTTATATCTGATCCGATCAGGCAAGTAAACTCCGAGCATAGCCCTCTCCTTTCTCCTCGCCTTATGGGTGAGTTTAAGCTTTCTGATTGCCCCATTGTGAGCGGTCACGTTTCGATTCCGTATGTCATTACTAGCTACACATTGGTCATTGACTTTCATCTTTATACACTGTGGTATGCTAGACGAGAAGATACCGTGCAGCATCCCGAACAATACCGGAATTTTTCTATATAATGTAGTGTTATTATATCAAAAGCAAACTTACATTTCCTAGCATGATCCGCCAACTCCTTCACCACCGCCTTCTCCACGGCAGCACTGCTGCACAGCTGCTCGAAGTCCATGTCGGGCAGGCCAGCCCGGGCCGCCAGCTCGGCCAGGTGCTGCGGGTGCGGCACCAGCAGACACACGGTGTAGCTCTTGAGGCTGTCGCCGTACACGCAGATGTTCTCCACGATGGGACACGTCTTTAGCTCCGCTTCAACTTTGCCGAGGGACACGTACTCGCCGGCTTGGAGTTTGACCAGGTCCTTTTTGCGATCTGTGGAGGGAATGCGAAAGAAAATTGTAGCTGACAGTTATCATTGGATGAGGCACAATAATCTTAAGTGGGTTGTCGAATAAGTAAGAAAGTTGCGCATTTGAATATGAGCAAATAAATAACGTTGTGTTGTATATTTTCACTCTTAAAACTTGTAGATTTTCTTGATTATTACAATGTTCGTATTGTTATACTACGACTCAAATAGAAGTGCTTTTTTTGCCTTCTCAAGCTCCCTGTTTTTTGTTTTCTCTTAGAAGACTTAGATGATGTTGATTTTTAGTAACGGGGCGCGAAATTGTCTGCCAGTGTTTTGTGTTTCATGATAGCTACAACAGTCTTTAATTCCAGAGTGAATAGCGGCCCTCACACGTTGACTTCGGAACGAACGAAATACCACGCGCCACTCCGTCGCGAGCTTAGAAGTGTACGTGTTCTGGAGTTAGAAATTGCAGTTTGGAACGTTAAAGCCGTAACAAGGTTTATAGAAATGTAATAAAACTCTTTCTCATGACTGTGTCCTTCTTTTTATTTTTGAATATATTATGATAGATAAGAAGTAATTGAAATATTCACACTTCATCCACAAAAAAATAATTATAATTGGTTAGTTTTCGTGTAATTCTGTGGGAATTTGAAACTTGCGAAATAATTAAGACGCCTTCTATATTTCTTTGCTCACAATTAGGTCAGCTAAGGCGATTATGATTACCAGTTACCACTAAAGTTCTGCATACTACTTCATGATGAACGTTTCAACACGTTCATCATGAAGTAGTGCAGAACTTTGTCACAGCGGGACACTCCACGCGCCATTCCGAAGTGTGGCCAAAACTGTCGAAATGCCTTTAAACGAGTGTTTTGATGCGTCAGTTCTAATGATAACGCATCTGAGCGCTCCGAAGTGCGGTCAACAACGATATTTTTAAACGAAAGGTTCGGAGCGCGTTCCAAACCGCCGCGCACCGGCTTAGAGCGGTTTGGGGCGACACTCCACGGAGCGCGTTCCAAACCGCCGCGCACCGGCTTAGAGCGGTTTGGGGCGACACTCCACGGAGCGCGTTCCAAACCGCCGCGCACCGGCTTAGAGCGGTTTGGGGCGACACTCCACGGAGCGCGTTCCAAACCGCCGCGCACCGGCTTAGAGCGGTTTGGGGCGACACTCCACGGAGCGCGTTCCAAACCGCCGCGCACCGGCTTAGAGCGGTTTGGGGCGACACTCCACGGAGCGCGTTCCAAACCGCCGCGCACCGGCTTAGAGCGGTTTGGGGCGACACTCCACGGAGCGCGTTCCAAACCGCCGCGCACCGGCTTAGAGCGGTTTGGGGCGACACTCCACGGAGCGCGTTCCAAACCGCCGCGCACCGGCTTAGAGCGGTTTGGGGCGACACTCCACGGAGCGCGTTCCAAACCGCCGCGCACCGGCTTAGAGCGGTTTGGGGCGACACTCCACGGAGCGCGTTCCAAACCGCCGCGCACCGGCTTAGAGCGGTTTGGGGCGACACTCCACGGAGCGCGTTCCAAACCGCCGCGCACCGGCTTAGAGCGGTTTCAAGTGAGTGAGGGCCGCTAATAGCTTACTTCCAGATAAGCATCCTCCATTGTTGGACATGTCATGCATTACCATCAGGTGAAACAGTATTTGACCACTGTCTCACCTGATGGTAGACAATGATCAGCATAGCATAGTATATCGCCAACATATCAATAACACTAACCGATAATCTTAATGCAGCCATCATGATGCAGCTCTCCTATGTCTCCAGACTTGAACCAGCGCCGACCTTCCTCATCAATGAACTCTTCCTTCGTCTTCTCAGGTTTCTTGTAGTAGCCCTCCGCTACGCAGTCGCCGCCGATCACTATTTCACCCTGGAAATGTACAATGAAAATTAGTACTATAAGAAAACATTTTCAATGATGTCACGTCGGCCGTGCGATGAGGAAATCTCCGTACGCCAGAAGATGGAAGGCATTGCCGAGAGTCAAAAACACGTGGCGAGATAACCTGGACGTGTACCACGAGAGCTGGTCAAAATAAGAGTGTCTGGGAAGATATGGGAGAGACCAGCAGCCTAGCAATGGAACACTATATTTTTTCAGTGATTTTAATCATTATGGCTTGACAAATCAAGAGTCGCGCCGGCTCTATGGTGCCGGAGGTCGGCGCCCCCACGCGGCCGGTGGAGCGGTCGTGCGGGTCCATGGTGAGTGAGTAACATGTATGTATACCTGCGGGTAAGGCTTGTTGGCGACCCTGTAGCCGCCCTCGGTCCAGTCGAGCAGCTTGATGTCGGTGCCGGAGGTCGGCGCCCCCACGCGGCCGGTGGAGCGGTCGTGCGGGTCCATGGTGAGTGAGTAACATGTATGTATACCTGCGGGTAAGGCTTGTTGGCGACCCTGTAGCCGCCCTCGGTCCAGTCGAGCAGCTTGATGTCGGTGCCGGAGGTCGGCGCCCCCACGCGGCCGGTGGAGCGGTCGTGCGGGTCCATGGTGAGTGAGTAACATGTATGTATACCTGCGGGTAAGGCTTGTTGGCGACCCTGTAGCCGCCCTCGGTCCAGTCGAGCAGCTTGATGTCGGTGCCGGAGGTCGGCGCCCCCACGCGGCCGGTGGAGCGGTCGTGCGGGTCCATGGTGAGTGAGTAACATGTATGTATACCTGCGGGTAAGGCTTGTTGGCGACCCTGTAGCCGCCCTCGGTCCAGTCGAGCAGCTTGATGTCGGTGCCGGAGGTCGGCGCCCCCACGCGGCCGGTGGAGCGGTCGTGCGGGTCCATGGTGAGTGAGTAACATGTATGTATACCTGCGGGTAAGGCTTGTTGGCGACCCTGTAGCCGCCCTCGGTCCAGTCGAGCAGCTTGATGTCGGTGCCGGAGGTCGGCGCCCCCACGCGGCCGGTGGAGCGGTCGTGCGGGTCCATGGTGAGTGAGTAACATGTATGTATACCTGCGGGTAAGGCTTGTTGGCGACCCTGTAGCCGCCCTCGGTCCAGTCGAGCAGCTTGATGTCGGTGCCGGAGGTCGGCGCCCCCACGCGGCCGGTGGAGCGGTCGTGCGGGTCCATGGTGAGTGAGTAACATGTATGTATACCTGCGGGTAAGGCTTGTTGGCGACCCTGTAGCCGCCCTCGGTCCAGTCGAGCAGCTTGATGTCGGTGCCGGAGGTCGGCGCCCCCACGCGGCCGGTGGAGCGGTCGTGCGGGTCCATGGTGAGTGAGTAACATGTATGTATACCTGCGGGTAAGGCTTGTTGGCGACCCTGTAGCCGCCCTCGGTCCAGTCGAGCAGCTTGATGTCGGTGCCGGAGGTCGGCGCCCCCACGCGGCCGGTGGAGCGGTCGTGCGGGTCCATGGTGAGTGAGTAACATGTATGTATACCTGCGGGTAAGGCTTGTTGGCGACCCTGTAGCCGCCCTCGGTCCAGTCGAGCAGCTTGATGTCGGTGCCGGAGGTCGGCGCCCCCACGCGGCCGGTGGAGCGGTCGTGCGGGTCCATGGTGAGTGAGTAACATGTATGTATACCTGCGGGTAAGGCTTGTTGGCGACCCTGTAGCCGCCCTCGGTCCAGTCGAGCAGCTTGATGTCGGTGCCGGAGGTCGGCGCCCCCACGCGGCCGGTGGAGCGGTCGTGCGGGTCCATGGTGAGTGAGTAACATGTATGTATACCTGCGGGTAAGGCTTGTTGGCGACCCTGTAGCCGCCCTCGGTCCAGTCGAGCAGCTTGATGTCGGTGCCGGAGGTCGGCGCCCCCACGCGGCCGGTGGAGCGGTCGTGCGGGTCCATGGTGAGTGAGTAACATGTATGTATACCTGCGGGTAAGGCTTGTTGGCGACCCTGTAGCCGCCCTCGGTCCAGTCGAGCAGCTTGATGTCGGTGCCGGAGGTCGGCGCCCCCACGCGGCCGGTGGAGCGGTCGTGCGGGTCCATGGTGAGTGAGTAACATGTATGTATACCTGCGGGTAAGGCTTGTTGGCGACCCTGTAGCCGCCCTCGGTCCAGTCGAGCAGCTTGATGTCGGTGCCGGAGGTCGGCGCCCCCACGCGGCCGGTGGAGCGGTCGTGCGGGTCCATGGTGAGTGAGTAACATGTATGTATACCTGCGGGTAAGGCTTGTTGGCGACCCTGTAGCCGCCCTCGGTCCAGTCGAGCAGCTTGATGTCGGTGCCGGAGGTCGGCGCCCCCACGCGGCCGGTGGAGCGGTCGTGCGGGTCCATGGTGAGTGAGTAACATGTATGTATACCTGCGGGTAAGGCTTGTTGGCGACCCTGTAGCCGCCCTCGGTCCAGTCGAGCAGCTTGATGTCGGTGCCGGAGGTCGGCGCCCCCACGCGGCCGGTGGAGCGGTCGTGCGGGTCCATGACGGTCGCGCATGACGTGGTCTCTGTGAGGCCGTAGCCCGCCACTACGTCCGCGCACAGACAGATTCGCACCTGGAAATAGAGAAGGGGAATTTGCACTTAAATAACATCATGATCACTATTCTGCAGCAGTAGTTAAGCTATGTACATCTGTTTAGTGCCGCTTTTTTATGAAAATGTGGACTGAATCGTCCACCGCTCGCCGCAGCCATACCGCATACGAACGCGTGGCTAGATAACAAATGAAGCGAACAGCTATCATGGCAAACCTCAGCTTGTAGCGCGTAGCGGATGATGGACCTGTCAGTTATCATCCAACAAATCACCCTGTAATGATCCTCGTTCCTAATGTTAAGCTGTTCTACTTTACGCTTGTAGCCAGTACAGTTAGGGTATATACCTGCGCGTGTGTGTCAGGCGATAAGGGAGCTCCGCCGCTGATCATCATGCGCACTTTGCCGCCCAGCAGCATGCGGATGCGGGAGAACATCTGGAAAAAGAAAAGACAACTCAGTATGTTGAGATTTCAAAACCAAGCGTGTTTTCGGTATCAAACACCTTTAAAAATAGTGCGATGTTCAGAGACTGGATCTTGGATTTTATCATCCTGGTATAAAAATCATGAAAACGACAACACCTTTGATAAATAATTGGACCTATTTATTGGATGGATTATAATTAACGGTGTCACCTTCCTTGAAATCTATGCATCTAATTAGCCTTGATATGCTTGCTTTATTGATGATCGCAATGATCTCGCTATTAACCGAGACATTCTACTTCGAATATGTGATCTGAGTCACTTGGTTCACGCGATAGTTAGTGTAAATCCGAATTATAATTATGTTAACAATTTCAGAAGGAATAACATACCAGCCTGTTGAGTACGGGCGTGTCGTACCCGCGCCGCATCCAGGTCTGCTTGTACGTGTAGGCCCACTTGAAGAAAGCGCTCGCGAACTCTCCGCTGCGGGACACCTTGTCTGTGATGCCTTTGCTGATGCGGTCCATGATTAACTGTGGGGGGTGACCATGTTTTACTATGAGGAACATCTAAGTATCGTCATCATTTGGAAACTAAAACGTGGGCGTAACTCCAAACTCCACCACCGCGCGGCGCTACTGTAGCTAAACCATCA
Source organism: Orthosia incerta (assembly GCA_948252205.1). Lineage (NCBI taxonomy): Eukaryota > Metazoa > Arthropoda > Insecta > Lepidoptera > Noctuidae > Orthosia > Orthosia incerta. The sequence goes on along the minus strand of OX411754.1, from coordinate 30,852,791 downwards.
GACGACATCCATGCAGTTTTGTAAAACTCAAATCGCTGATGATAGATAAGTTTAAGTAGTATCAACCAAAATTTTTCATTCAACTACAAGGAACATCAGACTCGAATGTGAGCCTATCAAAATAAAAAAGGGGACTATGGAGGTAACATTTACTTCATATACAAAGCATGAATAGTGTAGTAATTACTACCGTAGGTAATTGTTGGTAAGTGCGTCGCTTGGTTTGTAAGTGGTAGTCCGTCTGTATAATTGATGGTTTGATCTGAATAGTAGTTACATGACGTTTGTATAATTAAATGATGATAATAACAAGTAAAATTTAAAATACCCCAACAAATACCTCTTTAAACTACATAGTTTATCTAGTAGTAAACACGTTTCGACCGACAGTCCAAATACCCCGATTCAAAGAGTAAAATCCAAATAACTTTTCAACGGCTTAATCGATTTTCATCAAACATAGATAAAACTTACGATAAAGTCATCTTTCAAACAAAAATAAACGAAAATCCGTTTAGGAACTATTATGTCACAGACAGATACACAAATACACAGTTCAGTCAAACTTATAACACTGTCGGGATTTAAAAATAGGCTTCTCTGAAAAGGAATATTTACGACTAGTGGACTCCTCGCGGTTTCACCCGCGTAGTTCCCGTTCCCTTGGGTATATAGGGATAAAAAGTAGCCACCCGGGGAAAGTGTGGCTTCCCAACGGTGAAAGAATTTTTGAAATCAGTCCAGTAGTTTTTAAGTTTATTCGTTACATACAAAAATACAAATGTTTCCTCTTTATAATATTAGTATAGATGACAATACAGTGAGATTTTTTTAGATCAGCATTTCTCACCATGAAAACTTAGGTGAAATAATCTTGAAATAGGCTGCTGAAGCTATGGATCGGGAGCTCACTTCATCTTAGTTTTCACGGTGAGATTTTACAAGGACAGACCGACGACGGGTCTGTTTGATAAAGACCACAATCACAGTAAGGAGAGTTGTCGTTTGGGGATTTCGTGATCATGAGAACCAATGAATTGTAGTCAGTGTACTTACAGGTACGGTAGTGATGCAGGTGGGTTGCAGGATGGTGGCGTCTCCCTTGGTGCCCTTCATGATCTTGCTGGACGTGTCCAGCATCGTCAGCGGCGTGGAGTAGCCGATAGGGACGCCTGGAATACAATACAACATAGTTAATATTATGTGATGCATGAGAGTATGACACATGTTGCCTACAGGGTATCATCTCGTAACATTAAGGACACAAAACTATTCGTAGATTGCGCCAGAGAAATAGATTTACTCGTTCAGTTTATCTTGTAAATTTATTTAATGAATCTGGCAGACATGTGTCTGTTATGCTGAAGTGAAATTTGTATTGTTTTTCTTTGAAGAAATGTTTTATGAGCATGCAGGAGAATCCTATATTTAATACATTTGACTCCGTCCCGCGATACAAAGAACACGTTCTAAAGTTAAATATTTAACAACGCAAGCTTGTTAATTTTTCAGTATGACTACTGCTTATTCTCCTTATAAGTACTTTGATAATAACTTAAGATATAAACTCAAGTCAAGGCTACACATGTAACTTAGCCAACAATCAGCCTGTCTATATTTAACTTTATAACCGCATCACCGACATTGTCCGCAAACAATAAAACGACAACACGAAACAAACGTGAACGTCTCATAAACACTGTATTTACAGCTGTTTGTAGAACGTTGCAGCTAAGATAAACTATCGATGTACGTGGTGGACTTTGATCGACGGTTATTTATTAAAACCCATGTTAATAAAAATATTATAGTGTGTATCATCATAAAATTGGTTTATACATTGACGTGTTAAAATAAATCGGTCGGATCGGTAATTTTGAATAGGCTGATTGCAGGTTCATGTTTACAAGAAATCTTCATCCTATATCTGGTCAAACGAACATTACAGGTCGATTCAAACTTAAAGACTGTTTGGAACATGCACAGTAACGAATTCATGTGACTGCAGGAAAATGCGCTGTGAAGCGAACTTCACAGCCGCCTTCGATTTTGAATGGACGTGTAACTAGAGGTAGTAGCACTTGAAATATGAAAATCGTCCTTTTAGCTATGAAATAAAGGCGTTGTCTATGTCGAACTGTTACCATAAATGTACAGTTGACTGTCCTGTTTCTCATTGGGAACAACAGGGCCTTTAGTTATCTCAGTCCAGTATCAGATATCAGTATAGTAGACGCTCACCTCCAACCATACACAAGTTCTCGGCCAGCAGCTCGAACACGTGCGCCAGCGGCAGGAAGCCCATGAGTACGTCGCCGTCGTAGATGGGCATGGCGTCGGCGAAGGCCTTCAGCGTGGCCAACATGTTGCGGTGCGACAGCACCACGCCCTTGGGCACGCCCGTGCTGCCCGACGTGTACATGATGATGGCCGTGTCGCCGGGGGACGGCGGGACGGGCTCTGCGAGGGGAACAAGATCCTCCATATTACATGCATAGTGTACATTAGAACGCACGTCAATGGTAACATTTCAAGGTTATGCTTGAGTTAAAATAGAATATGAGGCTAGCTTATACTGTTTTGTTTCCGGAAAACGGAACACTAGGCTGCACGTCAGTGTAAAGCCTAGCCGTAAAGAGTTTTGAATAAAGTAAAATGAATCAATCTCCGAGGATTAAGCTTGTATTTACTGCAACAATAACTAACGAGACATCTTGACGCCTCGACAATGTTTTTCTGGCATTTTTTGTGAACTGTCATAACTTAATGACTACGTAGAGCATTGGTTGTTCCTTCTACCTAATATCCAATCAATTGCTACCAGATATTGGCAGTCTGACGACAATCACACCTGTCTAAAATAAGGTAATTTTATCAAATCACACGAAAACCTATGAAAACATTTCGAAAAAGCTATTCCAAATGATTGATTAATCAATGCACTTACCAATTTTCGATGCGGCACCTTTCTGTACAACGTCCTTGTAGCCGATAATTTTGATCCCTTGCTTGTAGCCGTCTCGGTCAATGGTCTTAAGCTGGTCCTCCATATAGATGATGGTATCCACACGGGGCGTCTTAGCGAGGATCTTCTTGAACTTGGGCAGCAGTTCGTACGTGGTGATCACGGTGGAAACGTCTGTCTCGTTGATGCCGTGAGCTATCGCGTCGTCGCCCAGGGTCGCGTATATTGTTACCACTGGAAAATTAGACATATTTAGTATTATTTTGATAAGGCACGAGACGCTGGCAATAAATTGAAGGCAAGGGATACGGGAACCAAACAGAAAGTCTTGTGTTGTTTTCTAAAATTATCTTGTTTATGAATCAAATTCATTTATTTAGTTAACACTGCGTTTAAGCGTCTTTGATGTAGCCAACTGCCTTAACCAAACATGTTAATTATAAGTAGGTCAGTCGCCGACCATGTCAACCGCAATGGATATCGAATGTGTTACTCCAAAACGAATGCGTTTCCCCGAAAACCGCAACGCAATTATTAATTAATGGCAACTTACCACAAATGGGCTGATGTCTTGGAAGGACATTTATTAAGATTATAACGTTTTTTTCTATTATTGATAGGCTCGCGTTTGACCACAATCTCACCTGATGGGTAAGCAATGATGTGGTCGACTGTGAAGCACGCTAGCCTTTTATTTATATAAACCTGTTTGAGAACCCACCGTGTCAGTCTGCAAAGTATTAGAAGCTCTTGTTAACTTACCAGGTATGCTCTGTTTGAAGCAGCCATGCGCCGCCAACATCCATTCAGCCCTGGTCTCGGCGAACATGACGACGTTCTCCAGCGGCCGACAACCGAGCTCGCGCAGCCCGGCGCCGAAATGACGAGCTTCCTTCTCCACGTCCACGTATGTGCGCCACACGTAGTCGCCCATGTTGAACTGGGGAGAAAACATTCAGGTTACTTTGGCGCTGATACTTTTTACTTGGAGGATTGCGCCAAGTAATGGCAGGCTGCCAGACACTCGGCGTGCGAGACTGTAACCCGGGCCCTCGACGCATACGGTAGCGGTAGGATGTGTGGGGTATTAGTCGGCTGGAGTCCGACATAACCCTCCGTTCCCAGACGGAAGTCATGAAAAGAAAGTGTGCCAGACGTGCGTGGAATAGGGAGAGGCAAACTTTTACCAAGCTGTGGAAACATAATGGATTTAAGGAGATCGCTGTAAAAAGAACCTTCTTTATATTTCGACACCGCTTTATACAAGCTTTTAACTCTAGAGAAATCTTTGGGGTCCGTCTTTTGTAACTTTTAAATACAAAATGTGTTGAATTTCATACTTAGTTTGAATCGAATCCTGAAGAAAAGTTCAGCCTTCAAGTCATTGATAAAATAATTAATGAAGTATAGACCTGTTTGAAAAATTTATCGATAAACAGCAGGTAACTTGGAACCTCTCTCATCCATCTCATATCTGCATATTGGATTATCATACAATCTTATAACTGGTCATTATTAAAAAAAAAAAAAACATAAAAATCTAATTCGGTAGAGAGCAGTGGTGGCCCAGTGGTATCGGCAGCGACTTACAAGTTGTAGGTCGTGGGTTCGAGCCCAGGCAGGCGCTTTACTTTGTGTAAATTATTTCATCACCACTGCTCTCAAAACGGTGAAGGAAAACATCGTGAGGAAACCGGCATGTCCTAGAACCAAAAATTCGAAGACATGTGACATCCACCAACCCGCACTGGGCCCGCGTGGTGGATTACGGCCCATTCCATCTCACAGAGAGGAGGCCTGTGTCCCAGCAGTGGGAACATTAATAGGCTGATGATGTGATGTGAAATTCGGTTCTTAAGAAGTCGGGTTTTTGATTTTTATGAATTAACTTTTTTTATTTATAACTATAAAAACAAACACATTTAACATGTTTTTTTCGATATTGGTACGTAACTAGTACGTTAAGCATATAATATAAGTGTCATATATTTTTGAAATCAGCTCTTAAAACCCTTTATTTTACCCACACGATGGGTTGGAAGATAAAAATAATTAGGCCCCCACAATATGGCGCCCAAAAGCCGCCATTTTTCTATTTGAGTGTCACTGGCTATATTAAAATTTGATTTTAATGTAGACAGTGACACTCGCAAGGTTAAGACGAATCGATTGACGTAAGAATCATTAAAATCAGCCAACGCGTTTGGTCTCTAGAACGCCACATAGGAACAAACATACATAGACTGATAAACACACTACCCTCCTTCGGCAGTCGGGTAACAAGAAAAGTTTGCATACGGTATTGCTCCACGTGCAGGGCAACTATTAACTGTCACCTTGACTTGCCCCACAATTGTTATGGTATCCCCTTATCTAACCACGGGGGCAAAACACACTGGGGGCGTAACCTACGGACCCCGAACAACGGTCTACCTAGCCATTATCAATTAACTGTACCTCTGGAGAACAGCATGTTTCTGATTACTACAAGTTGAGTCATTAGCCATTTGTTCAGAGCGAGTTACTCTCACACGCTCAATGTCAAAGCTTTTGATAAGAATAAATTGCTAAACATCGCTTAGTAAATTGATTTGATTGATTGATGATATCCGTGGGAAAAAGGACCTGTGTTTTATATTTAGCTGACCTAAAAGCCTGTATTCCTGTTGGTGTCTAAGGTTGGATCATCTTCCTGTTTTTGTCTTACGTTACTTAAGGTCGGCGCAACACATTTTCTTCTTCCATTCTCGGATGTCTACCATCACGACATCACTCACTCTCTTTTGTTTCATTTCTTTCCTCACACAGCGCTTCTAATTTTTCTGCTTTACCTCTACCTCTCCATCCACATTTATATATTCTTATAATATATATAACAATCTTTTAATCATATGTTTCATCCTCATCTTGTTTGTAGGACAGGTTGAACAAGTTATTTATTTAAATTAAGAACAGTGTGGGCCCTAAATAAATAAAATACTTATGGCATCCCAAACTGTACTTCCTCATAATGACTTAGGTAACACATACTGTGTTCTGTTAGACAAGTAATCAGCTATCAATGACAAAGGGATATTTCGAATGTCAACATTTTCTATCTTTTTAAGTAGTTTGGGAACAGGATACTGGGTTGAAACACTCCTGTTGTATTTGTAGTGTAGCCCTGATCCATTCAATTGTATAATTTTATATCTTACCTTCTTGAACACCCTCCCGTTAGGTTGCGGCTCATCCTCCTCGCTCAGCACAGTTCTGGTGCCGAGACAAGGCCGGTCGGCCCAGCGCGCGGCGGCGGCGCGGAGCATGCTCTCCATGGAGGTGACTCCGTCGCGGATCAGACGCAGGTGAAGGTCGCATGGTGACGACACCGAGCGGACTGTGATGCTGTTCTGTGACGTCTGGATTATACGAGCCTGGAGACAATAGAGAAAAAGTAAGATTCAGTTCAACACAGCGACAGAAACAAAAGACGAAGACTCCCTTAATAATATACCAATGGTCTGAGTTTAAAACGAAGATAAACGTGAGTTTTAAGTAAGTAAGAAGAATTAGACAGCAAGGCGTAAGATCCTTTACAAAATAAACCAAGTAGAAGAAGTTTCAAGGGCACAATAATATATTACGTCGTAATTCACGACTATACCATGCTGAAAGCGAGCCTTGAATAACAGCCTTAACCAGTATTCTGTTCACACAGTCGTGATTAATCGCAAGGTATTGAATTTCCTTGCAGTAATTCATAAAATAAAATGGTACCTATTTTCTACAGCAAATCATAAGTCAGTATTTAAATTGATTCATTGCCACTTTTTCCTCAAAAACACCAGTATACCACACCCTTGCCAGAGGCAAAAACAATATTTGCATACGATAACATTTACCACAGTAAACAAGTTTTTCATTATAGCAATTCCGTGCGACCATCATCGCAAGAAGACGTGGGCGTAGAGAATTTTAAAACAGGTCAAACGAAAATAACAATACAATGGTTCTGTTCGAGAATAACTGCTATTTACGTAATACATAAAAAGAAGTATATAAAGTTACATACAGCAGTGTACCTGGGCAATGAATCTCTGAAGGGCCGTTAATCAAATCAATATCGAAACTTTCAGATTAGAAAAGCTTTTGATCCTTTGCATTTTAGCAAAGGATCAAAAGCTTTTCTTTTACCGAATTAAACTCTGCCATGATTTAATCAAACTTTTTTTCAGTTTTGCATAATAAAATTATTCCTAGTAATCTCAAAAGTTGTTGAAAAAATTGGGCTGTTCAATTATGAATACAACATGTAGGAGACCAAAATGTAGGGCTTTTTGGAGTCAATACATTTGTACCCAGATTTGCTAACTGAAACTGAAGGTACTTTGCATCGTTTAAGGCGAAAATAAATGTTCCTTGAGAGGCGTCTAAGTTATGTTTAATATTGGATGGGACTACTTTCGTTAAAAGGGTAAGTTAAGACTCCGGCTGCCTAGAAACCCCTAAACCAAGGTTATAACACAAAAGGGAAGAGTTCTATGCTCAGCAAAGGGTGGAACCATGCTGTCAATGAATTATTGGGCAAAGCCAAATTCATCGCTCATCAGAAAATACAAAAAAAAACTGCACTGTTTCTTCAAAATACTGAACGTAGGCCCATAGGCCTACACCAAACCCAACGTGATCCTTTAACTTCCTCATCCAGCTGCTTCTAGCCATTCCTCAACATCCGAAGATAGGGTCTGCCTTACCTTAATTCGTCTGGAGAGCGCTCGTTTCCTCCACGGCCTCTGCGCGATGAGGTGGACTGGGAAGGTGATGATATCGAAGACCAGCGCGACAGCGCGGATGGTCTTCAGTACTGCCGATACCCACCATGACTCCGGCCTGGGGACAAAAGGATAGATATTCTTTAATATACTGTTTTAAAATCAAAAGCCATTTATTCTAATAAGGCTGAGAACCAGCACTTTATGAACGTCAAAATTTAATATAAATAAAGTCTCCAAAACGACCGCCCGTCACGTTTGACGTAAGTAACGATGAAATCCTGACTAAAAATCGTTTTATAGCACATTTCCAAAAGGTTTTAAAGTCGTAATTGGTTATTTTTGCTACATTGGTTAATTAATTGCAAGAGCTAGCTTTGACGTGTCTCGACAGTAGCTGATATGCTGTTAAGAATAAGGATATCATGAACTTTCACCAAGACATTGAGTAAAGCCAGTCCGGCCATAGATTGATGATATCAGCAATTACCATAATAGGTAATTTGCTGGAATAACTTTCCTTCAAGCTTTCCTTTAATATCAACAAATGTCGCACACATTCTGTCATTCATGGGTTACTCATCTTTATAGGAAAATCACGTAAAGGTCCCTAACATAAGTTAAAGTTCATGAAGCTCATCAAATGAAAAATAACAAACATTGTATACAACCTTTGTAACCCAGACGTGACTGTCATATAGCAACTATAAATAGGCAGCAGTTTGTATTTATGTCCTTATGGCGAAAAAAATAAGTAGCTACATCTATATCAAAAGGGCTCAAGGCATACAAGTATGGGGCGGCGTCGGTCGCCTTGGTTTTAATCTAACTGCTATTGAGTTAACTTAACTATGTACTTTCTTGTATAGTATTGAGTCTTTCTGACATCCAATCAATCGTTTCAGACCCTCAGGATAATCAATTGACCTACCTATGGATACTAAGGCAACATCCCATCAGTATTTATATGGCCATCAATAGTCAATACCACTAGCCTTTCGCTTTACTCGTTGAAATTTCTGAAATATCGAGCACGAAATACACATTTTTTCATTCAGGTGCACGCTCGCCTACCTTCAGGTGTCGTCATAATAAATTTCGTTATCTACTCCTGGCGCATTCACCTTGAGCTATATTCAATTTCTGCCAAAATATTGTAGTTTCTACTTTCCGATGACCGTGGCAATACTTTTTACAAAGTTTTAGGAGAATTTAAGATATGTATTTATGAACCCGAAAAATTAAATAAAAGATATCCCAGCATAAAAAGATGGTTATGAGTCAGCTGCAGTTAAGATTTTGCCTTCCTTAGCACTGCTAAATGAATTAACATTTAATTTTCACACTTTAAACCCCACAGACTGCTTGCGGTTCCAGACTGCCAGTACAAATAAAAAAAATATTCTTCCTTCGTGCAACTTTGAACTTTGCACAATCAAGTTATAGTTGAAGATGCCTTTCTGGTAAGAATGACAGTAATTTAAAGGTCAATTGCGCTAAGAGGCCGGCGCTTACCATAAAAAGTAACATGTGCTGCTGCAGGGAACAAGCGAAGCTTTTTATAGAAGTGCACAGACGTCATTTTAAGTACTTCTTACACTGTTTATAATAGTTTTAAGTTCTTTACAAGGAGCGATCTTGAATTCATTCATGCGCACGCTAAAGGAAATTTGAATGGACGGATGAATAAAATAAAAATTTTGTTAATCACATTTGATGGAGTGGCTTCAGCTGTACTTGTAAGAATTTCCTCAAACAAAAGCTTACAGTATTATCTACTACCAATTAAACGGAAAGGTCATGTAAAATAATAAAAGGATATTTCTCAGAGAGCGTGGGTTTATATAAGCTGAAACCGTCATGTAAGTCCTTGTACGGGAGTCTGTTTGTTGAAGTGCTAATTGAATTTCTTCCTGAGGAAATTGTACACTTGGGGAAGACACTAATGACCTTTTCAGACTTCATTAAGGTGAAGAATATATAATACAGCTACTTAGTTTAGCAAGCGAAGATGGAAGCTAATCGAAGAAAATTATTCCTAACGTGAAGTTGAGACGAATTACTTGAGTTTGTCTAGTTTTAACGAATATAGTGTTTCAGACAGCTAGACAAAGAGGCACAAAACCCTCTTTCATCAATCCCGACCTATATTACTCCCCCTTACAATTACAACGCACTGAATCAGATAAGACGAACGCAAACTTTCCACCCAACATTGATACGAGGTCAGTGTCAGGGAGAGCGGATGCATCCGTGGGCGAATTGCCCGCCGCCAATCGGCCAGACGACCGTGACCCGCCCCGCGCTTGCGCGATGCACCCTGGAACCGTGGGTGCAACCCGCACCTACTGAGTATGTAAGTGAATGCCTTTTGCAAGCCTTATTACTTGTGTTCAGATTAAACGGGCACGGGAGATATGTTAAGGCGCCGATTCCCTTGAGTAGCTGATTTTAAAATGAGAATCACATCTAAATGGCTAGTCGAAATTCATAAAAAAAAAATATATGTTACATTAGACCATTTTCTTAATAATTTGATCTAAGGAAATTTTGAGTTTTATTCGTGTAACATAGTGTATTTAATTTGTAAAGTTATGTCTAAAACGGACAAAAACACGATAATCACACCAAAACCGCTGAACATATTGTAATGAAATCGACACCATCTCAAAGACAATTTAATTATCTACATTTTGATCTGAAGCTTTTTTTTTTTAAGTCATAGAATAATAAGAAAAGTACAAAAAAATACTAAATTTTGGGACGCGCGACTGCTAGGCAATTTTGGTGTTTATCATATTCACGCAGAAGCTACAATCTCTCGCACTAGGTAGGTATGCATGCATTCATCATCACGCTTGAACATAATAAACTTGTATTATTAACACTGCAATCTAAAAAGCATAAACTTGAACGATAACAACAATCGCGTCACTCGATTATAATAACAAGAAGATGACTACTGAATGTCATTTGGATGTGACTTCCACGATGGATGGATATGGTCCAATCATATTCACGGTCATTACCTCTGTTCGAGCGTTGAGGGGTTAATAAGATCAAAAACTTGGCTTAATGGCGCCCAAACACGATTGCATCATGGCTATTTAGAACACCAATAAAAACTGGAGCTAATCTTAATAAAAAACCCGTCTAATACAACTTCAATCAAAGATTTCTGGTAGACTGGCTTTGTAACGCCTCAGACACACGTGAAGTTTTTGAATACAACCCTTTGAAAGGCCGTGTACCAAAAAATTCTAAGTACGCAATTCAGATTTTTGCGACCGACAGAAACGGGAGGAAACTTTGTTTTATTCAAGGTAGCGAAACATTCTCAAGATACCGGATCTAGGACAACATAATGCCAAAGGATTTTATACGGTTGAAGACCTTATCATATAAGACCTTGGCTTGAGCCTCTCTCATTATGTTAGGGATTGCGTCCAAGATTTAACTGGACAGATTCGACTTTTGATTCAGGAAAACCTTTAACGAATTCTTATGGAGATTTGAGTTCCACTAGCAAGTTAATGTTCCCACGTAGAGTTGCCATGCCATTAGTTAAGTTACATGCACAAACATCTAGACTTGGAACTACCCTATTAAGTAATAAGATAGTCATAACATGGTGACGTAGGTCAACAGTGGTTATATATGAGGGCAACACTGCGGTGTCAACTTGCTGCTATAAATAATGACAATGTAGGAAACATACGTCTGCTAGACGTACCTCACGTCCCTTGGACGTTATCGTAAGATCTTGAACTACATTGAAATGACCACAAACTAAAACAACGTGCACTTTACAATTATGCCCTACTGAAGCCTCTGAAACAGTTTCTTCGGCTACTAAAACTTTACTGCAGTTAGAACTAGAACTGTGACTGACCACAAGTTTGCGGTTTGTTGCCAAACCACTAAGAGAGTTCCAGAGGCAATTCTGTAACTCTCGGTGCATTCATAGGTCATCTCTATGGATGGAAGGTTTTACTGGATTTTTAAGTTTTATTCTGTAAGACATACAGTTATTTTCCAGGTTACGAAGGAGTCATTTCACCTGCAACTAAACCTGCAGCCATTGCGTAAGTGAATACGGCAACGTAAAGAGTTTGACCGCTATCCAATCGACCAATCACATGCGAGATGAATGACACGATGTGGATTTCCGTCTGTGTGATTAGTCGATTTGGTCGTTTGGTATTAGCTAGCGGTCAAATTCTTCGCGTTGCCGTATTCACTTACGCAATACGGCTGCTGCTTCCTAATTGACGAAGGAATCAATTTTAAACGAGTTCAATATAGGACTCTTACAAAGTTACCTAGTAGAAGATTAGGAAAGCGTCTATGATAAAGAGGTACCTACTCTAGCACGATAAGGTACCACATTAGTGATTAGGATTACTCATCTAACATACATGCAAAAGGTGGCGTGAGCGCAACACGTCATAATTTATGTCGACCAATCATAGAAGGATACGTGGAATAAAACTAGTATTTACCAGGCATGGCATTTTTTGATGCGATTACTTTAATGGACTCATGATTGAATACGATAGGTATCTTTTGAGAAAGCATCTTATCTTATGGAGGGGCCGAGAAATAACTCGGACACTTCGACCCATTGGGATCTATTGTGGTCCCCTAGATAACTTACTCCTCCCCAATCTCGTTGAAAACTGTTTTCATGAGATATGAGCCTGTAGTCTTCTGGTTTTGGATATCCAACCCCTAGGAGACTCATTCGCTTACCAGCCAGTGCATCGCATGTGCACAGAAGGTGCTCCATGCGTTCCGTATGTTCCCCTCACAACCTGCACATGGGTGTCGCGGTTAGACCCATCTTCATGAGCATGTCGTTGGTTCCAAAGTGCCCAGTAAAGGCCCCAAGCAGGTAGCTTGAGAAAGCATAATGCAACATGTGAATTTGCCTGAAATATAGATTATTGAGAGTCAACTAAAGGAATAGGTTCTAGCCAAAACTTTTTCATCGTGGGCCTCGTCTATTCCTGTTACAAGACAAGACAAAGATATTTTATTTCAAGTAGGCCACCAAGCGGCACTTTTGAACGTTAGGTACATTAAAATTTACAAGTTATAAAAGTTGATTCTACCGTGCATTCGGAAAGTAGCTTGTTATGGAGAAGAATGCACAAGAAACTCCATAAAGACGGATTGACGGATACACGGGATTGGCTTTCCTAATTATGCGGCGCCATTTATTTCGGTCTTGTACGTCATCTCCATCACTCCCATCCCATGCTCTTTTGAACCTTCGTCTGGTCAAAACCCTAGCTTAATTTTCTGGTTGCATCAATTTCAAGTGTCTATTCCTTGATAAAGCAACTGAACCTGAATTAATCTATCAACATCATTCGTTAGTGTCTAAACTCAATTGATATCAATTTAAGATAATTTATGATAGACAAGTTTAGATATATTATTATCTAATATTATTCGATGTAGATATAAACTGCCTTGGACTTTGAACTTTGGAACTTGTATCATAACATTATATCCTGCTGCTTAGCTAGATAAATATTAGATGTATTTTTCGCTTCATATATACCAAATCTAGCTCTTTCCTGCTGATAGTATCCTTCTATAAGACTTGGTTTTGCCCCGCGACTTCGCTCCCGTGGCCTAACCAACCCCACACGACCCGTTAATCTTTTCGGGACAAAAAGTAGCCTATGTCACTTGCGACAGCGAAACTTATTATTACTGAAAGAAATTTTATACAGTGATTACCCATTACAAACGTCACAACATACAATTTTACCCCTTTACAACAAATATTAGTTATAACTAGTTGTTGCCCGCGACTTCGTCCGCGTCAAACCAGTTTTTTTTCTCACAGTGCAATTTTTCCGGAATAAAAATCTACCAGTGAAAGTCTCGTCAAAATCGGTCCAGCCGTTTCTGAGATTACTCGGAACAAACAGACAGACAAAAATCTTAGACATGCGTATGTGTTATTAGTACCGTATATACTTTCACTTAGGTATATACGGTAATGGTAATAAAACATTGTTATTTTGATATTACATACAGACACTTTAATTTTATTTATTTGTATATATAGAAGATTATGTAAGGAACATTCCCCAGTCGCCCTGTACAGCTGTCAGTAACTCAGTATGTCTCCTACAACGTACAAGGAAGCACACACCATGGCCAATCGCGTTGCATGTGCAATGCCTGGCCCCGTTATAAATGAATCACTTTCATGCAATGTGCGGTTGCTCAACAATATGTTATGAAGTACTACTAACATAACTTTTGCAATCTTGTACGTTTCTTTTATGATTTTACTGAGAAGTATTTCTGCAAGTGTCTTATTGTATTTTAAAGAACAGGCTTCGACCTTAACTTAATATCATAAAGACGTAAACTTGTAGATATGTAATAAACAATCTCCAGAACCTGAAAGCTACACTATCGCTGAGCTTCATAGGTATACTTGTTATCTCGAGAAATTTTATGCGAGGGGCCCACGAGGCCGAAACTGCGGGAAAAAACGGGAGTCCTATAGAAAGACACAAATATGATCACAAGCTGCTTCTTATATGGATATTTCCAATAAAAAAGATTATGGATCGATATGTAAATTATTCGCCTTCCTGTCACATTAACACGCTAAAAGTAGACCTCCTTCATAACACCACGTTTTCCGGTGGAGCGCTAAGTTGGTCCATCTATTTATGGGAGCTAGTTTGTCGATGTAATAATTATGCGAGTTTAAGTACCCCGTGTTAATTTTATTGCTTCCAATAACCACTTGAACATCGATAAGCCTGAAGTGTTTGGTACTTATGTTGAGAATATGCCATTTTAAGCGTAAACTTACATAGTACCTACCAACCTACCTAGTGTTTCTTCTCCTCTGTGTATAGCAATTTGTCTTCATTTTTTAATTACTTTGTTGTTATTTCGTCTTCTGTTACTTGTGCTTGTTGCTTTTGTATTATGTCCGTGCTTTATTTAAATTATAGCAAGTCGTCAAAATAAATTGCAGTCATTCCAGTTTAGTTTGCTTGCGTATCAATTATTCTATTTCGATATATAGTCTACTTTCATCTTTACATCTTACTTTTTAACCGACTTACCAAAAAGGAGGAGGTTCTATGTTCGACATTATGCATGTTTTTTTTTTTTTAAATTGTGTATGTTCACCGATATCTCCGTCAATTGTGGACCGATTTCGAAAATTATTTTTTTGTTAATAAGAGTATGTTCCGAAATTGGTCCCATTTTAGTTTGGTGAAGATCTGATGAAGAACTTCGGCGATATACAACATAACTCTTAAATAAATAATGGCAAATCTCTCGGGATTGCTGAAATCGCATGTCTGTTCATTGTTTCTAACATTTCATAACATAACATCACGCCAGTACGCTCTTAAGGGGTACGCAGATCTGTCATTTCACCGGTTATGTTCAAGTCTCATGATATCCGGGTAATCTATTCTGGCGTTATAGGTACCTTACTAAACAACTTGCTATTAGGTAGATACAACTAAAAAGTGAAAAATGAGAAAAACTTTTTGCAAAAAAATACTACCGACTTCCAAATAAAAAACTACAAAGTGAAAAATAACTTGGAAGTCGGTGTCCATAACGCAAAAAAATGGTACCTACGAAAGACACCGACTTCCAAAAATACAGTTATTTTTCACTTTGTATTTTTTTATTTGGAAGTCGGTAGTATTTTTTGCAAAAAAGTTTTTTTATTCTGTCAATTAGTCCTTTTATGCCTCGCTCCTTCTCTCTGTGCCTCTATTATATCCTTTCTACAACAGTAGCATCAAACTTATCACTTATTGTCTCACCACTTACTTAACACAATTACTAATTAAATGCCACATTGTTTACATTTCATAATCTTTATCATTCGTTTTAGAAAAGACCGAGGTGTCCAGCGGCCTATCATGTGGCATCCATGCGTTTTGTCGATGTGCTGTTTGTTACCTCCACAGATACGAAGTCTAGTGATTAGGTAATAACATATGTGACAGTAATGATTTCTTAATCGTTTGTTTTTAGTATTGATGTTACGATGTTAGGTCTTGTAGTTAACGCTAATTAAGTATGTTGTTATTTTTATGAAGGTTTTGGTTGCGTCAAACTTGGCTGACATTTTTGTTTTTATTTAATAAATATTTTATTGTACATTCCAAACTTAAGCATGCGACAATCCACTGAATGAGAAGTACAGGACCGGTCGATGTGGCGACACTTGGGGAGGCCTATTTCCAGCAGTGGACGTCTTTCAGCTTATATCATGATGATGACATCACATAACAAGCACAGGACTACGATTTCTAAAAACAAGTGTATAATGGGCAGTCTTATTGCATAGGGCAATCTCTTTCAGACAACCTTTTGGATTTACGTTCATCGGCCATATTTGGATTATAAAATGAGGAATGCAAATAGAAGATGTCTTGCTAAATAAAGGAGTAAGATACGGCACCTACGAATTCGTTATGTGACGCGTCCTTCATTATTTCTTGTTTCTAACAAAGCCTGACGTTAAGCTTGTTTCCTGTAACTAGATATCGTGCCTTTGGTACCACTGGGTCGCCACGAGATACACAGAAATAGAAATGTAGAAATTATCAGAACAACTATTTCCGTATTTTGATAAACGATGCAAATTGTAAGAAACGTTAATAATGATCGCGACTAACTAACAAGAATGATACCAATCATAGAAAGGTTAATGACAGTCAAGTCTGTGAGTCAAAGTTCACATACGTGCTCTGATCTATACAAAATCCTTGACATTCACAAGAAGTGTAAGAACGTATGATACAAGAAAGACGGTTATCAGAATCCGTCTACGAATCGCGGAGATACGACCTAACATACTTAGAAAGACAACAAAAATCAGACGGTTTTTCGCTATAGGTAAGTATAATTAGAAAGTAAAAATAGAAAAACGTCAATCCAGTAATTATCAGTCAGCCTAGCTTTTCCACAACTATGTTGGGGCCGGCTTCCAGTCCTGTCCGGATGCGGTTGAGTACCAGTATTTCACATGGCGCGACTGCCTATCTGACCTCCACAACCCAGTAACTGGGTAGCACGATACCCCTTGGCATGACAAGTAATGCAATTACAGAAGTCATCAACACTGATAACTAAGTACCAAGTAGGCATCAGACCTTGATAGACTCGCCTTGGCACTGTGGTAATTTGTGCCAGCGCTCTACTTCTGAACTTCTTACAAACAACCCGGCAAGTATCACTTATTTTATATACATTTAATGGTAGTATAGTAATGGCATAATAATGGATGTGTGAGACACGTGCAAAGTTTTTATTTGTCAGCCAATGTCCAACCTTACGTAATAGTTAAGTGATGTACCGTAATTAATGAAGTAACCATTGCAATAGTTTTTTTTGCGTGTGTATTAAAATTGTAAAGGAATTACATATTAAAAAGTTCACTTATGAAGGCTACGGCACCTGCCAGATGGGGCGGCACAATTTAAATTGCGTCCATGTGAACGTACTTGCCATTTCGCTTAGTAAAATTCGATGGTATTATCGGCGTGATATAAATCGAAGCGCATCGAGCCATCTGGAAGATCACAAAGTCTTGAAGTTTCTCGGAGCCAATTAAAGTTTTCAGATATTTAAATAGGAATAATGAGACTTCATTCATTAGAGTGACAATTATTTTAAAGAAGCTACCGTCTAGTTTCTACCGTATAACGTCAGGTTATCTAAATGTCATCTGATCAGTTCCAGACATAGCCGGATGCACCAACTTCTAATTTATACCCCGTTTATAAAAAGGATGTTTTCCAAATGTATTAGGGTTGCATGTCCTTTATGTAATTCGTCCAACTGTTTAACGTAAATAAAATTAGGTGCGACCGGCACTCCTAGAAATACGTTTTAATTGATAATAATGTAATCGTCAGGTGGATACAATAATTATCAATTACAATAAAATTAATCATTCATTTTCAAAGGCTAGTGGAAATTTCTTCAGGGCCGGATCACTGACAACGGTGACACACTTGAAAATGATAAGTTAATCCAATTTAATAAATATTATTATTATAAAAAGTAATCCTTCAAGTTAATAATTATGTTTGAAGCACTAGTACTTCTAGGGTTCTATCATAATCACACTAATATTATAAAGGCGAAAGTTTGTGATGTGTTTGTATGTTTGTTACTTCTTCACGCTCAAACGGCTGGACGGATCTGGATAAATTTGGCACAGAGATAGATTATAGTCTGGAATAGCACATAGAATACTTTTATATTTTTATCCCGGGAATATGTTCCTTTGGGATGAGTTTCGACATTCACGCGGGCGAAGCCGCTGGCAGAAGCTAGTAATATTGTAAATGTGAAAGTTTGGATAGATGTGTGTGTGGATGTTCGTGGATATAACGGATCTGGGTGAAATTTGGCAGAGACATAAATTATATTCTGGAATAGCACATAATGATGCTACTTTTCATCCAGGTTTTTTTTTTTTAGATCGCCGCCGCCGGTAGAAACAAAAGTTTACAGGTTACATTCGTATAGTAGTAAGGGTAGGTAGGGTAGGGTAGGGTAGGTAGATTAGAGTAGGTAGGGTAGATAGGGTAGTTATGGGAAATAAAAAAAATAGGGTAGGTAGGTAGGAGGTAGGTAGGTAGCCAGTTGACGGGAGCGAAGCCGCGGGGATCAGCTAGTTTTTTAACAAAATTGATGCCGATTTTGATTTAGTTTTTTTTTTTGTTGAAAAGGTGACTTTAATGAGTGTTCGAAAGTTATGGGCGCTTTACTGTTTGAATCGGGGTATTTTGGCAAGTTATCGTGTCATAATTTTACGTGTTCGATAGATTGTCGATCGAAGCGTGTCTACTTCTAGATAAAGGTAGTTTAAAACGCATGAAATAAAAATATGTCGGTGGTTTTTTAAATTTCGAAATTTTACTTATTAGTCGGATGTACCTATGTACTCGTATATTTCGGTAAGTATATGTCATCTGTCTGGATATCGAAAATATAACTCAGTACAGACAAGGATGCCTTGTAATAGGGTTGCAGGAATCAAGTGGCAGTCCCGAAATTGGCTCTCACATTCAGCCTGATCTGGTTACAATGATGAGCATGAGTAATCCCAATAATACAGACTTGCGATTTTAGACCCAAAAGTACAAAGGCTTTACTAACAATTACTACAGATACCGCAAAATTCCCATGGTTTATTAATTTTATCGTTTGGCTAGTTAAGTTACAAGACATCTTATCATCTTCTGTATGGAGAACAGGTGTAAAGTGGCGCAAACCTCCATTGAATCCTATTTTCAAATCGCATATAAAACTATGTTTTACACACGCGGTACAAGTAAGTACAGTAGGTATCTATGGCTAAAGTAGAAATGTCGTGTCACTGTAATTAATAAGTTACGCATAAAATAGTTGAAGGATTATTTTCCAAAGAATATAGATTAAGGATTTCATAGTTATTTGCTTCAAAGAAATTGATTAGTCTCTAGAGACTCAAGGCAGAGATGACCTCTGTGTGATATCTTTTAAGATAAACATCCTATTTGTGCCTAGGCAAGAAATTATAGATTTATCACCTAAGAACAACTTTTATATAATATTCATGTCTTTACGTACACAATTTATAGATTTCAGTAAATTTTTCTAAGTGAGAACATTTATTTATTTACAATATGTCGAAATGATGGTCCCAAATTATACAATTGTTAATAACCATCGACTAGGGAACCAAAAAATACAGAACTTGGCTATTTTTCCAAAATGCAATTCGTAGATAACCGGCAAAGAATACAACGAAGATTTATATTTAAGCTTTAGCAGTAAAACAATTTCAGTAACGTTTAATACTACACCTACGCAAATAATATACCGAAACCTCTGACCGCCACCGCCACTGTATCAGTTCGTCAATCTTGAAAAGTACAAACTACACCGAAGAGACTACCAGACGCTTAGGTTGCGTCTTTTTCCTTAATATTTGCAAGGTTTCGCGTTCCAAAGCAGAATCATATTACATCTGTGGATGGTTATTTCTGTTGACTAATTAGATTTTCCGTTTTCCTCATACCAACAAAATAATTTGAATTATGTAGGTTATTGTTAATTAAATTACCTGCCTATTAGGATTCCGAGCACTCGAAATAATAATCTAGAACACAGACTATTTATTTGACAACACCTACTATTTAATAAATATTTCACTAACGAGATCGTTTGTGATGGCACCACATCGCAAACGATGCCCCATCTCTTGTCCTGCTCTTTGTGAACAAACACGTTCACCATCCATGACAGAACTATGCGAGGCCAGGGCTGTCGCTAGGGCTGTCGATGTGGCTGAGTTCTAGTCGAAGCACATTTTATTTTTTTCATCGACACGAAGGAAACCAGTGGATTTCACTAAACAACAAAGTTCCTTTGTCTTTGATCTGTTCATTGTTTATAAACAATAAATAAAGACCGTGTTTTGTTCCCAAAAGCCTCAAGTTAGCCAAGTGCTGTGAAGCGTAATGGCTAAAGACAATTCGATCTGAATACGCACAGCCACCAGCAAACCAAGTTCTCTTAGTGGCTTGTGGCTGGCGTCTGATTCGACCTTAACATGTAAGGCTATTAGGGGCAAGTTATATACTCATTATAATTAGCACGTACTGTCCCACTGCTGAAATTAAATTAATTAATTTTAGTAACTTCGGTCTTAGAAAAGGACAAATAATATGAATAGTTTACTCTTATAATAGTTGTATTATGGGGCAATCTTTAAATAATGATGTTGTGCTTTTGCAAATTACCTTTGTCTATTATGGTACACCCACTGAACGACATTCAATCTCCTAGATTGCACTTAATTATATGAAGACCATTGAGAAGACTGTTTTGGCAGCTTACGTTTTCCTGTTACTTACGTTTCCAGGCACTAAGTTTATTTATAACTTATGCTACATTCTGACTGACACGTTAAAATGTTTTGGCCAGAGCCTTTCAGCACTAATGGTGTAAAGACGTGTCTACCCAGCGAGTATTCGGTAGAGATCGTTCACTTAATTGAGAAAATTCTATTGCAGAACCACCCTCGATATACCAATTCAAATGGCCAAGTTTGAAAGAGCGGTGCTAGAAACATGAAACAGAGGAGAATGTGGCAACATCATCATCTTCCTGCCCTTGTCACATGTAACTTGGGGTCGGCGCAACACGTTTTCTTCACCCATACCATCCTGTCCCCCGCAACGCATCACTGACTCCCTTTTCTTTCATCCACTCCTCACACAGTCCATCCATCTTTTCTTTGGCCGTCACCTCCCTATCCATCCATCCACATTTATATTAATAACTCTTTTAGAGGAGAATGTGGCACCAAATGTTGTAATTATAAATCACTAGCTGCCGCCCGGGTGGTATTAGTACTTCTTCCAATATCTTTATAAATTATAGCCTTTGTATTATTCTGATGCTATATTTCTGTAAGGTTTCATCAAAATACTTTCAGTAGTTTTTGTGTGAAAGAGTAACGAACATACGTCAATCCATCTATTCTTCACTTTTATAATAGTAGAAGGATATAATTGAAAGCAATGAATCAAGATATGGCAGTCCCCAAATAAATTAAGATAAAGGCAGGAGAATGATCATGTCGGCATCAAAAAAGTATCTGCTCACGTCAGCACAAGTCGTTCACCCAACTTATGTAACAAGGATGATGGCGAGTACTCGAGTCTCGTATCTACAGACGCACAGGACGGCTCAGAAACCAGGCGCGGTGAAAGTTAGTGCTGAACGCGAACCTGTTTGTCTTTGTTACTGGATTGGACAAATCGCACAGCCGTACGAATCGTGCGGATTCCTCGCAGGAATACGGTAGTTGGTTTCAAAGGCAGGTCTACGTTATTTTGTATATTGGATGCTTGGGTATCGTGCCGAGAATGGTATTGCTAGGCACTGGCATTTATTGGGCTGTGATTTTCCTTTGAGAAAAGTTCGAATTGTCATAGCAACATGAATATATGGTAAAAGAATACGTAAAAGATGTGTTTAGAGATGTTCATCGCATTTTATCTAGAAACTAACACGACGGATTATTGCCCGACCAATGCTAATACCACAGCTATGTATAGAACAGTATAGTTACGTGGACAACAGTTCAGATTATATGGAAAAAGAAAGAAAAGCATATTTCATGCTTAGTAAGAAATAATGTTTGAACTAATACCTTCTATATAATCAAAATAATCCGACAACTGGAATACTTTTACAACGTCTGGCTTCTGACACATCGAAATAAACTGATAATTGTCAGATTTCCTCGTGATAACGAATTTATTCGGTATCTATTAAATTAATAAAAATAAGTATGATTCAATGAAAGTAGAACAATTAACAATTCAAGCCTGTAACATGCTATCGACGATAACGGATATAATGACGCCCTTCGAATAGAACATGCGTATTCATGTCAACAACAGACACCATAATATGACAATATAAATAAATAGGGGTATGAATTGAAAAGAGAGCAAATGATAACGATACCGCCGACAAGGGAAAATGGGAGTGGGACACATTTTGCACTGAACCCAAGCAACGTGGGACCAAAGCAGCAAAAAGAAGAAACAAGACTTAAATGAGAATCAGGACTCAAACCATGAGGTTAACAATTTTCTGACTAGGATGCAACCGATTTACAACCGTTCTAATAAGAGTCTTGGAAAAGCGCCAGCCATTTATGTTAAGACGTGTAGTGACGAAGGATTAAACCACGCGTTGAACAATCCAAGTCCTGAGAATTCCCTTAGGGAGACACCGTAGTCTTATTGTACAATGTACATACGTATGTCGGTAGATATGTTAATTGCATCGCATGGAGGTTAGTAGTCACGCGATGCGTATGCGCCGCTAAATATATCGCATTCACGGTATTGCAAGGATGGCCCAGTCAAGTTATTATGCTACTGTTCGAACCAGTTGGACTGGTACACTCCTGCAGTTAGGCAAACTAGTTTCGAGCTGTATACGATTAATGAAGTATTCTGACAGCATATAAAACTTTACTACAATATAATTTGCAGTTTTCAAAATAACGGCTACAATTTCCTGCACGTTATTTTCTTTATTGTCAAGGATTGCTTCAACGGAATTTAAATGAGCTACTTTTTTACACACAGACTTTAAACACTGTGGTAAAGTTTTGAAACTATTTTCACACACACGTGCTCCGCTGTTCCAATTTTCCTTAGGTGTCGAGGTCGCACTAGATAAAAACACAAATACTGAAATACATACGCTCGAAAAACATAACCAACGTTTGGCAATCGGGTAAAAAGAAAACACACTACTGGTAACAAAAGGACATAGAATAAAAACTACTCACTTCCTACTAGTTGGCATTCCCATATTGACACAATTTCACTAAGCACAAGAACATACAAGTACGCCTCACTGCGGTCAACTAAGTCAGGATTACGACCGATAAACCTTATATGCTCGAATTATCAAGCAATACTATTAATAAGGTTGATAAGTTATCTGATATAGAAATAATTTGAGACGGATGTGTTACGACAGTATTTGTCGATGTCCAAGACGATAGCTGTCTAGTGGACACTTGACCAAAGATCAACAGCTAGTAGCCTGTTTATATAATCAGGTCCATTAGCGAGTAGAAAAGTCATTGTAACAATATGGGATTCGAGGAGAGAATGTTAACTATAAGAAAAGTACAGCTATAAAAAATATTGACAATGAAAGACAATGTCTAAATATGAAGTGAATTCTGAGATGCTTGTTTAAAATACATCTAAGAAACAGAAAAGCAGCAATTCTTTCAAACAAAGGAATTGGGACTGCAACATCAGGAGGTTAATGATGAAGGAAAGGTAAACGCTGACACTAACTTTAACTAGTTTCAAAATAATACGCTTTGGCTTATCGTGTGCGTTTTACCAACGCAGCACATTAAATCAAAATAGAATTTACGATTTGTTTGTGCGTCGATCTTTTGCTTTTACTAGCGGGCAAGTCACCAGGAAAAGACAAATTAAACCACATCTGCGACCAGTTGGGATTAGAGTAACGAAAATGCAGTATCATTCATATCGTCTTCACAAGCAAGAATTTTTTGAACACATTACAATACAGACAAGATTTATATGTAACATGACTCTGCGTGACCCAGTGAATCATAGATTACATTCCAAAAAGCCATTCCTAGACAGACAGGATAATTAGTTCAACTTTTACACGATGATTCACTCATTATAATTGTATTTTCCGTGATTATGTGCTAATTACTTACTAATCCTTTTGACATTGATTAATATTAATATTATTTTTCTTTCCAAGAGTTTAAGGAGTAACTGCAAGCCTCATATGAAATTTATTTTTCTTCGGTGATATATTATAATAGTTACGATGAAAATAAACCATTTTATTTGGATCCGGCCGGACCTACTTTAACTGATACGAATATACGTGTATCGAATACACTTGTTTTATTATGATTATTCTCAGCTAATCTGTATGGTTATACTACACTGTGTATTAAAACGTGATGGTTATTTCAAAACATAGTGATAATGATAAATAACGTAGGTATACTTGTTGACTAGCTACGGTAGGCTTTTTGCACTTGGTGCTTCTTCTCATTCCTGCAGATGGTTTATTTGATTTTACATGCCTGATTTTGTTTTTCAATGTTTTAGTTACCATTAGGTAGTCCCTTCGCCAACATCTTGCTCAAAGCATGGTGATTACCTAAAGCTCTTGCTTTTTCTGTATGAGGAGAGGCATTCGCCCTGTAATGGTCTGTCCGACTGCTGCTGGTATTTTTTTTTCGCAGACCTTTATTGGAAGTACAATGATGAATATATTATGCGGGTTATGTGCGAAACTACTTTTGATCAGAATGTAGAATTTGGTAACTCAAATGTTATTGGTTTCGTAAGTAGGATCCGGGCGGTTCGCAACACTTGTACTGTTACGTTGGCTGTCTGATGGACCGTGACCATGAGGGCAATGTGTCTACCAATCTAGTTCTATAAACAGATTACACACGCGACGGCTGTTGTTTTCCAAGTTTCTGGAACTGGCCACGTGCTACAAGTATAATAGCTAAAGTAGATGCACTAGGAAGAGAGATATATCAGTTGAGTTGAGAGTACTGGATTCAATGAAACCATATGTTTGCTATCTGTTTGTAGGATTTCAGCTCACGTTTTTTAGAAACATCAATACTTATATTATAAATGCGAAAGTAAATTTGTCTGTCTGTTTCTGATCTTTTCACTTCTTATCGGCTGAACTGATTTAGATGAAACTTGCTAAACGGGTAGACTATCTCCCGGATTAGGACCTAGGACACTTTTTATCTAACGCTAACAGAAGCTAATCTAAGCCGTCAACGAGTTCCTTGGTTTATTTTTCCAATGATTTCTGAATAATTAGTAGTTTGTTCTAGAGTCTAGATAAAACGATATTGGCTTGACGAGATGGGTCGGAGTATCAAAGAAAACATTTACAAAGAGATATTAGCAATTTCCTTCGGTATAAGGGACCTTCCGGCCGATATCATGAACAAAGGGAAAGCAGTAACCAGTGATCGGTACGTAGAGAATATTTACCTAGACTGTTACTGAAGTAAACCATAATATGAACATTACTTTCGAGTTTATTCTGCTATCCTGGGAATTGGGATATAATGAGACTAGCTTGTGCCAGCGGCTTTGCCCGCGTGAATGTCGAAAATTTGCCAAAAGGAACATATTCCGAGATTATGTGCTATTCCAGACTATAATCTATCTCTGTGCCAAATTTCGTCCAGATCCGTTCAGCACCTGTAGCCAAGTTGACAATCTACAATCGATAACGCTAGTAGAAAACGCATCAATATATGGGAATGACACATCTAAACGTTGAGTCACGTGGTCAGACCGTACAAATAGAAGGCGTTAACGATTGTAGAAAGAGATTCGATACGAAACGTTTGTAAGTTGGCTAGGGGGCCAGTAGTTTTTGCGTGAAAGAGTAACAAACACACACACACACACTCATAAACTTTCGTGTTTATAATATTAGTGTGATAGTAGGATTAAAATATTTATTGTATATTTTGAGTATATTGCGGACATATCAGTTATGAGGCTATAAAATCATTCAGACATTGCTTATAAACTCAGTGAGCATCTGTTTTGATATAAATCGTATTGTATATTACTCGAGAGTCGAGACGAAAAGCAGTAAGCATCTAATTCGCTACAGCTCCATAAAACCATTGACAACTCCAGTTCGTGACTAGACCTTCGTTCCAGTACATCTTTAGCATAAAGAAATAGTAAGCCAAGTTGAGAAGCAGTCTGCAGAAGAAATAAGTCGAGTCACATTTGGTTGATGAAGGCATAACAGTAAGTAGCGTGCGTGAAAATATTTCAGTCAACGATTTCTACTGCACTATCACAAACTCCGCGGTATACAACAAATACTCATTGACGAGTATCATATCTGAAGGATTATCTCTGGGCAATGCCCGGGTCACTAACTCATATCAGTTAATGTGCTCATTGTGCTGTAATAATAACGACGTATTGTTACCAAACACTAAAACAATTCCATAGAAAAATGGACTTTGATCAACAAAAGCTATTTCATCCAAAAATACAAATTTCGATAAGCAAAAATGGACTTTGGACTACAAAAGCAAATAAAAAAAAGAAAACATTCGATTTCAATGCCAAATGAGTTTTCATAATCGTCATTCGAATTCGAATAACAGACAGAAATACATGAGAGTGCAGAAAAAACCTTCACAACGAAAATAAAAGTGGGATCCAGTGAAACGTCTAGCCGTGTTCTGGCACTAAGCCAGCTCTGTTAATATCTAAGAAAGAGAAAATCTTAATGCACGCTGCAAGATTAGCACGCACTTGTAAAAAACTAACATTTGCTAACTTGATGAAACTGTTTAGATGCAAAACAATAAAGAATTTTATAGACGCAGTCTTCTTCTTTTCGAGTCGATGGGAAACTCTTCATAAATTTTGGGCCCAGTAGGTGGCCACCCCGATTGCGGCGTCAGTGGCGAGCATAAGGTCTTCCAAAGTGCAGGAGTATGGGCACTTGGTGGACATATTTTGCAAAGGGGGCACCGCACTCACACTGGGTATCAGACGGGTCTATAAAACCCCATTTTGCCAAATTGTTTTTGCAGCGGCCTACTTGGGTGCGCAAACGGTTGAGTGCTTTCCATAGGCCACTGCGGTTCACTTCCAGGCGGCAGGTGTTCCTGGGGTTTCAAGAAGACGGACGATTGTAAACTCATGGACACAGTAGTGGTAGTAAATCGATCAGCTTAGCCCAGCTGATAGGCTGACGGCAAGTAGCCGTAGTTGTAGTAATTAATATCTGAGAATTGACAGAAGGTATACACCTAATAGTAGAGACGTATATCCCATAGCACGTGCTACGATCACTAATTAGTTGCTAAAGCGTAGTGATTACAAGTTATTACAGCAATAACCCTAACGATCGGTCATAGCGATGCTGCAAACACTAAATTAGGACGACCGTTTTCCAGCAGCGACCGTTTATGGTCTGATAGGATGCCGTAAATTCACGCCACGCCGATGGCCCATTACTTTGCCGATATCGGTGTTAAAACATTTTTTTTTTACTTTTTAGGGTTCCGTACCCAAAGGAAAACGGAACCCTATTACTAAGACTCCGCGATCCGTCTGTCTGTCAGTCCGTCTGTCACCAGGCTATATCTCATGAACCCTGCTATTGCTATTGCCTTTACCCTTTTTTGCAAAAGGGTAAAGGCAATAGCAAAATGCACCTCCGCCGAGTTTCCCCCAGTTATCCTAAATCAAGAACCTGTATAAAATTTAATTATCTCCCATCGATTTCTAGTTCCGTCGCGCGGCGAACTGCGGCGCGGATGTTGTCAATTGCTCCGGCAATAACGCTTGTTTTTACTGCATCATCATCATCATTTCAGCCGAAAGACGTCCACTGCTGGACATAGGCCTCCCCCAGGCGTCGCCACATTGACCGATCCCGTGCGTCTCGCATCCAGCGCCTTCCCGCAATCTTAACCAGGTCATCGGTCCACCTAGTGGGAGGCCTTCCAACGTATCGTCTTCCGGTTCGCGGTCGCCATTCCAGAACTTTTCTGCCCCATCGGCCATCCGTTCTGCGAGCAATGTGCCCTGAAAACTGCCACTTTAGTTTGGCAATTCTTCGGGCTATGTCGGTAACCGAACCAGGGTTACCGACATAGCCCGAATGCGAATCTTGCGGATCTCTACATTTCTGATTCGATCACGCAAGGAAACTCCGAGCATAGCCCTCTCCATTGCCCTTTGAGTGACTGTAAGCTTCCTGATAAGGCCCATTGTAAGCGACCACGTCTCAGAGCCATATGTCATCACTGGCAACACACACTGGTCATAGACTTTCGTCTTGAGACACTGTGGTAAGTTGGACGAGAAGATACCGCGCAACTTCCCGAACGCTGCCCAGCCGAGTCGGATTCGACGGTTGACCTCTTTATCGAAGTTGGCCCTACCCAATTGGATCGTTTGTCCCAGGTAGACATAGTCACCCACAACTTCGAGTGTAGAGTCTCCGACCTTGATAGGAGTGGGTGTAACATGGGCATTCACCATGACCTTGGTTTTGTCCATGTTCATTTTAAGACCCACTCTTTCGGAAGCTCTACTGAGGTCATCGAGCATTTTACTGAGGCTCTCCATGGTCTCAGCCATGACCACTATGTCGTCGGCAAACCGAAGGTGAGTGATGTACTCGCCATTAACGTTGATGCCAAGCCCTTTCCAATCCAGAACCTTGAAGACATCCTCCAGCGCAGCAGTGAACAGTTTCGGAGAAATGACGTCTCCCTGTCTCACGCCGCGCCGGAGAAGAATTGGTTTCGAGGTCTGATCCTGAAGACGGACTGACATAGTGGCGTTCTTGTACAAACACTTCAACACTTCAATGTACCGGTAGTCGTTCTGGCACCCTTGGAGAGACTGCAGTACAGCCCAAGTCTCGATCGAATCGAAGGCTTTCTCGTAGTCCACAAACGCTAAACAGAGAGGCAGGTTATATATACTCTTCGGTCTTCTGTATAACCTGCCGCAGCGTATGTATGTGGTCTACGGTGCTAAAGCCTTTTCGGAATCCGGCTTGTTCGGGAGGCTGGAAATCGTCAAACCTGCGCGCGAGACGATTCGTGATGACTCTTGAAAACAACTTGTAGACATGGCTAAGAAGTGAGATGGGCCTATAGTTCTTCAGCCGGGCATTGTCGCCCTTCTTGAAGAAGAGTACCACCACACCCCTGCACCATGCCTGTGGCGTTTTGCCCTCGAGTATGACGGAATCAAACAGCTTCTGAAGGGCCTTAAGGACCGGTTTTCCACCCGCCTTCAGGAGTTCAGCCGTGATTCCGTCATCACCCGGCGCCTTGTTGTTTTTAAGCTGTTTCAGAGCCATCCTAATCTCGTACAGGCTGACGTCCGGAATATCTTCGGTATAGTGTCGGGTCAATCTAGCTCTTGGGTCGTTTGCTAGACTCGCAACGGGCTTGCTGATTGATGTGTACAACTGCCCATAGAATGTCTCGATCTCCCCCAGAAGCTCCGGTTTGGCGGATACGATCCTGCCATCGTCGGTCTTCAGTTTCGTGAGCTGGCTCTGCCCAATAGCCAGATCCCTTGAAAAAACCCTGGAGCCTTTATTTTGCTCAATCGCGTCTTTAATACGCTCGGTATTAAAGCGGCGGAGGTCTCTTTTCAAGGATTTAGAGATCTGTCTATTGAGCTGCCGGTATTTGCACGCCTCATCTGAAGACTGCAGGATCATCTCACGCCTCTCCTTCATAAGTTTGAGGGTATGATCAGAGACCTTTTTCTTTCTATCTGTACGACGGGTCTTGAAAAACTTAGACCCGACCGTATGGACAGCTTCCACGAACCCGTCGGCGTAGTCGTCCACGGAGCTCCCTAGGCACTCGAAACGATTCTCGAGTTCGAGCTGAAAGCTTTCGGGGTTTTGGACCTGGATCTGTGCTGGACGGAGCGTGGACTTCATCAGTCGAGACCTTTCAAGCTTAATATTAATGTTCAATGTGCCTCTTACCATGCGGTGATCGCTTCCGGTTTTTACCGAATTGATCACAGAGACATACAGACATTTTTACTGCATAGCATACAAAATATACAAATTTAATTTTAAAATATTCAAGCTTTTTCAAAATATAAATGAAGTACTATTCTTAGTTAGTAATCTCAGTGAGTCCTATTCTTTACGTTCTTTCTTTCTTCTGAAAGTTCAAACATTCCACCTGAGACGTTTCTTTATGTTCTACGTAAACATACATGCATAAACTTATAAATGGGCACTGCGTCGGTCTCCAATAACAGAATTCATAGTGCGTTAATCCCTAAGGACATAGGCCTTCATAAGATTTGCGCTGCAGATAATCCGTCGACTACCTGTCGCTATACTCATTCGGCAAAACCGAAACATGACCGATAAGCCGGCCTTGACTGAACACGCCAAATTGTACAACATACTCGTGATATAATTATTATAATTGTGCTTATAAAGTTTTATAGCTGTCATTAAAGATGATTAACAATGTAACTACATACCGTTGGTATTGATATATTCAATAATCGTGGTAAGAAATCATTGTTAAAAATATTGTTATATCTTGTCTTACTAACTGTACCAAACGTTGATAAAGTTTAAAGTTCCACACAAAAAGAAACGTGGGACGAGTTGCAGAAGGAACATATTATTTACTAGCTGTGCCCGCGGGTTCGCTCCCGTCACTGTCTGCCAACCCTACCCTACTTACCTTCCTGCCTACCCTATTTACCTACCTGCCATTTTTGTTTCTATAGTCATCATTCTTTCGCGGAGAATCTTAACACCGCCATTCAGAAAATGACTTCAAATGCACAACGCCATCTATCGAATACCGAGTTCAACTATCTGAATTGCGTGTGTTGTGTTAATTTTACTTCTTGAACACTTTAAATTCATCTAACTTTTGATAGAGTGAACTGATTGCGATGAAACAAAAACTAAGTAATTCTGCAAGTTACGCACAATTTTTATGTATAAAATTTATCTACATTGGTTTCGAACATTTCACGTGATGCGTGCACAAATAAACAGACAAAAATTCCAAAAATGCTGGAAATAGGTTCTGTTGGTTATCCTTTAACACCCTGGCTATTTTTTTTGGATTTTTTTTTCGATGTACAAAAAATATTTTTCTACAGATTTATTATATGTATTGATTGATTTTGATTATCTGCAAGTCTTCCAAATTTGGCCATGGGCATGTAGGACGAGTTGATGAATTACTCGGTCATAAATATATTAGATGAAAATAATGATAGGGTCTTAATTGAAGGCTGGTTATAATAGGATAAACTGCGTGGGTTTGTACGAAGACCACCATTTATGACAAACATAGTTTCCCTGAAGATAATATCAGTTGACAATGTAATATAAATAAAGCTAAATAAAGGTAAAGTAACTCACGTCTCATTCTCGTCTATAAACATTTCTGTGTGCTTCGACCTGGAACAAAAAACATTAAATCAGTAAAACAATCAGTACCATATCACATCTCAAAGGTATGTAATCTATCCGGCGATATATTACTTCATATATCGTGAATGCAATCGTAAATACTCTGGTTTCCAACTGCGCTGCTGAATCGATACAATCTGTTGTTGTTATTTTGGGTAACGAGAATGTGATCGATAATAATGCGGTATTGAATCCATTAAAACCGATTAATCGATTATACATAGAGCAAATGAATCTAGCCATACTTTGAACTTGAAAGACCATAAGTATCACAGTATTGTAACAATTTTGATTATATTATTTATTTCACAACATTTGTTTAATTTTAACAAGTATAATGTAATGACTCATTAATTAACAATGAATGACATTGCTAATTAACACTTTGCTGTCTATGTAGATGAC
Source organism: Orthosia incerta (assembly GCA_948252205.1). Lineage (NCBI taxonomy): Eukaryota > Metazoa > Arthropoda > Insecta > Lepidoptera > Noctuidae > Orthosia > Orthosia incerta. The sequence goes on along the minus strand of OX411754.1, from coordinate 30,821,042 downwards.
ATGATTTAATTTCTATAATTATATCTTACAGTTTACTATTTAGGTTCGTGATAAGAAAAATTATGTGCTATTGTAGCAAGTAGCGTGATTTTTGCTGATCTTGATAAACATCTAAATGAATTAGTTGTGGTAAGTCAAAAGTGAGACCCTTTTCAAATTTCATCTTCAAAAGATTTATGTGATAATTAAAAAAATACAGATCTATAAGATTTTGGTAAATGTCTGCATGTACAAAATACCAATAGGAAAATATCATTAGGTAAAGATTTTAATCTTGAAGATATAGTACGACATAAAAGCGTAGAAATTAAATATTTGGGAACTAATAGTTTTCATTTTCTGGCAACATCTAAAATAAGTACTTTAGTTGTCAATTTATCTCGATCGGATTCGATTTTCGTAAGAGTTTTGGTTTTTGTGTGATATTTCTGAGTGTGGACAGAAAAACAGTGGCAAATCATGAATAAGGTAATTCGTGGACGTGCCCGTGATATAGTTTACAAAGTTTATATGTGGTGTATAGCCGAATTCCAAGCTGGGAAGCTTCTATGCAACTTAGAAGATGTTTACCATCGTACAGCAGATTTTACTGGTAAGTAACTATTGAAAGTTACGCTGAACGTTAATTACAAACGATTAATACATTCAGGGAGCTAAATTTTCGAACCACATATCATTTACAAATTATTTGTCTACAATTTTTGAGGTTATGCTAAGGTAAACAAATACCTTTGTAGTTATAGCGCGACTTAACAACGTTGATAGTAAGGAAAAACAATTAATGTAATTTATTGCGGATACGACTTTTTTTTTACTATGCCATATTTGTTGATACAATCGACTAAATGGAAAGAAACAATTTTAAAATATATTCACGTTTATTTACCGCGGAACTTCTTTCGTCGGACTGACAGTGATTCTTTTTTTTTGCTTGTTTTAGGTGTTTCTGTAAGCACAGTGCGCAGAATCGTGCAACACGGCATTGAAAACGGTGGGAAATTCTCAACACCAGCTAAACACATGAAGGGTCGGTCGTCCCATGGTGCAGACAGCAGTGACGATGAGAGTGGTTCAGAAATCAGTGACGAATCAATACCAGAGCTTAAAATAGACTACAGTGATCCCATGGAAGGTATTGAGTATTTAGATTTTGATTTATTAGATTAGTTTATTTTATTAATTTTAGTTTATATCTGAGTTTATATGGAAAGCAATTGATTATTAAAAGTACTTATTTTCTGTGAAATTGTTGTTTTATTACTACTACATATTAAATATTTAATAAACATACTTATTTAATATATTTACTCATTTTTTATACCAAATAAATAAATAATACAATTCAAGTATCAAGATCAGCTGGGTCGTTCTAACTGGGTTGCTATCTGAGCGATTGTGGCGCCCTCATTTAATTTCTACTCTTTTATGTTGCACTGTATCTTAGATATTAACTTTATAAGAGAAGAAAATCATGAACGTAACAAAAATGCAAAATACCCTCAAGAAAGAGCAACAGTAACAACTTACTAGAATAATACACAAACTAAAAATAACCAACAGAAAACCTATACAGCAACAACAAACTGAATAAAGAACTCGTCTTCAAAAACAGAAGGCTTTGGACGAAAACTCAATTATGAACCTAGATCAAAAACAAACAAGGTATACTTTAGTGTAAACATTGGCTTTACGTCAGCGACGAGCCCCCACGAGCTAATTTTAGCGTTGCCAACGAAATGTACCATTCAGGTCAAACTTCGTATTGATGACAACTGCATTAGTGTAAATGCTTTTGACGCATTTGCGAACGTAGATATTCTATGTGATGAATATCTACGTTCGTATCGAGAAGTTTGTGAGTGGGTATCAGCAGTTTTATTTTAGATAATGGCGAATAGTACAATGCTTTAAGTTCATGAATCAAACAAAAAATAGCGAGGCAAGGATAGCTCAATTAAATGAATATAAGATTTACCTTCGTCTATATTGTATTCGCATAAATAACATTTTCGCTGTATTAATAGGCTTCTCCCAGACCAATTTAGAGTAACAACTGCTTTTACAAATTTTGGTTGACGAAAGTGACTTTCTTTGCCAGAAGTGTAACAAGTAATGAGCAGAAGCGACTCGTTGGAAGCATTCAAATGTAAGGTGTTGTCAATCTCAAGTGACAAAGACAATGAAAGAAAACAAGAAATAGACCGACATGTTGATCAATACGATCGTGGGAAGGCAAATCTCATCCTATTTGGTTGCCGACGGGCAGTCGAGTAAGTCGTGCCAAGCGTAGTAGAAGATACTATCCGAAGAGTTGGAAGAACTAGTCATTAGGTAAGAAAGAAAGGGTAAATTAATGAAGTGCACCCACACTCCGCAACAGTAGAACTAAACTTACATAATCAGGATAAGAAAGCGAGCTCAACTCTTATCGGGCACAGTTCCAATGCCACACTAGGTATTAAGCTAGAATTAATATCTTAATCTACAGCTTGATTAAATCATGAAGGTGCTATCTAAATCTGCTATTAGTCAAGAAGAAGCATTAACTGGTCAAGATAAACGTAACGAATGTAACAATTGGGTTGCCCTTGATATACTGACCGCAGTGTTTAGGTAATTAAACTGTGGACTCCGACCTCAATTTGGTAGCACGTGCTTGTGGCTAATTGTGGTTGAAATCATCAATGTATATCTAAATATGTCCTCATCGTAAGGTATCCGAAATTATTGGCTAACATTATTTGGTAAAATCTATAGATGAATCTATGCTGATTTATCGAGTTTATATTTACTTATAGATATTTATTTTCTAGTAAACCGTTTTTGTCACAGTTAAACAGATGTAAGGTACGTGATTGCAGTCAAGTCTAGTAAATTTCTGGGATTGGCTGCTTGCATTACCTACGGCTATTACGGGGGAAACTTATGTAACTTTTATTATCAGCTGGGATTTCTCATAATGCTATATTTTATCCTGTACTTAATGACTCAGGAAAATTTTTGCAAAAAATAATTTACTATCGAAATAGTACGTTGAGGAAAACTAAGAGGAATTCTTAATTAGGTAATACATAATACAAAATGACTCAGATTTATTAGGGAAGAACAGACAGACAATAAAATTAAATATATATATTATGCACGTCTTAAGGTCAGTCAGTTACACTATCATGGATGCGTGAACAATGAATAATAAATTTCAGAGAAACGTGTGTTATCTCTAAAATGGAGAGGAATTTGGACCTTATATTGAACTCAGGGAACAAAATCCAATAACATTATCTATGCTTGAAACAGTATTATGCATCATAGAAAGAAAGAAAAAAAGAATGAAAAAGTGTTTATTCGCCACAAAAACGACATACAACATTTTCGACATCTTAAATGAAACCCTTCACGGTATCTAGTATTAGCATAACATGCATGCATGCATGCATAGCATGTTGTTGTTGAATTTGGACAAATAAAGCTATAGAAAGAGGACCTCGGCAAAAAAATAAGAATGCCTACCTACTACAGGTTGAAAGAGCACTGTAAACCAAAAATTAGCTTTTGTATTTCAAGGAACACGGGGCATATTATAAGCATTTATTTGGGAAAACCATTTAGGAAATCTGTCTTTGGTACATCAATTTACCTAGCACAAATTTATAAAACGGCATGTGTAAGCGTCTGCTCCAGTCGTGTTGGCAGAGCCCCGAGAAGACGAGACAGTCTAAGTAGCTCGATTAGTTCAATTAATTCCACAATACACTGAGACGAACACGTAATAAGTTTATACTCCAATTATATTCTGCGCTCCGGGCAAATTGTCTTTAATTGTTATTCATTCATTATCATGAATTTAACGCATTCGTTTGCTTCGTATAAAAAACGATCTTCGTTTAAAGGTTTTATGTAAATTACAACCTAATATAATCAGTTGTTTACCTGCCCGTGTGTGCCAATCCGCGCGAAATGGACCGATCTAATTGGCCCATTTTCGTCGGCGATGCCAAACTACCGGATATTAAAATGCTCCAACAAAACGTTTTCGTGGAAGGCGATAGTGATTGATTAAGCCCCCGAGCAAAATCATATAATACTGTATTATTTAGACTTCTCACAGACAGGTTTTGAATTTCAGATATTCAGCGCAAATTATAACATTGTCTACCGTTATTGTGACTCAACAGGTCAGGTTGTTAGTCTGTTCAGTAAGATAAGCAATTTCACAGAAATATGACATACTAAGCTGTACACTGTATTCTAATTTAGCACATGATACTAGAAATGACGTATATTTGGAGCAAACAAATGAGTTCAAATGTAGCCGTGAGGCGTGTCGCGTCAACAAATTCTGTGCAAAGCTGACAAACGCAATTACATCAGCTCGCGCCTTTTAATTAACATTTAACAATTAATGCTTGCAACTTATCTTCATTATGTGTCCTCCTGTGTGTAGAACCGTAGACAAAAACAATTAATTCTAATGAAAACTAAGCAGGGCACGTAATGAATACCTAAACTTAAGACGAAGCTTTACTTGCTTTAGTTTATTTCAAGGCTATTACCAAGGTCCTCGTTGCACAAAAAGAAAAATCATATTCGTCGACACACACTGGAAAACTTGGCATATTACAGGAAGCATCAAATCTTATCTGAATACTCTGTCCTTTTTATGGTTTTGACAAAGATTTTTGAGTACAGGTTTTACGAAATTGCAAGGTTCGAATACTCCTCCCTTTTTATGGTCTTGACAAGGCAACAGGCACTATAACTACTAAAACCAACCGTTAGAAGACATTGCTAATACACAGAGCCACTAACACAATTTACATAATGCATATTTTGATCACATAACTGCTATTATCATCTCCAAAATGAAGCATACTCACGTCATAGTAAACTGCAGTGACAGACGAGTACAGTAAACACACAGACGGACAGCTCGAGGCACGAGCTACCACGACCGCACACGACATGGGAATAAAGACGGCACGTGATGGACACCATCGGCTCAATTAAACCCGAGCACAGAACGAATATAACACTACGTCAACTACGGTAGTAAGTCTAACAATGCAAGAACGAAGGCCTTTCCAATAAAATGTCGCTGAACTGTTATGAAAGCAAGGCAACGGTTAAATCAATATTTGCATCCGTAATAAATACTTGTTTATTTTGATACAGAATGCCGATCAAAGAATTTTCATATGAAACCTTTGGAACGACCAATTTTGTATCGATTGATTTTTTACATCACATTCTCTAATCTAAGATTGACATATTGTGTGTGTTCAATGTTGAACGCATTCCACATTCCACTACCTGCAGTCCTGCACTCAGCCTATGTTCGACGCGCGCTAGGCTCACAATGGTCAATGTGGTGCGAAGTCCACTCGATCAATTGTAACACAGCACCACATTCACCAATGACATCATGACAAATTGAAACCAAATAAAAACATGGACTTTGGACTCGACAGGCACCGGGGCACTAAGCCGCGGGTGACCATTTGAACCATATACCTCATTCATACGATGAATGGACGTAGTACGTATTGTACGCGCTCGATTGTTATCGAGTATTCGACTAACTACTGAAATGTAATCGAGATTTATTATTCCGGCTCTAGCTTTACGAGATGTTTGCTCAGTCAGCCGCGCAAATCGATGGCGTATGTTTACGAGTATTTTGTTTTTATCCAGCGGATGTATCGGCTTATCTATACGCGCGGCCGCACCAGTTATGAAACGGTTCAGGGTAATAAGACTATTAATGAATTAAATTAGGGAGAAATGGACTCATGATGACCCGATTGGTAGTTGAATCAAAGTGGTGAACTTTAAGTTGTTAGCTGGTATATATGCGTAACTGGGGAAATCCATGAACAGCAGTTAAATGTGTTAGGCAGAACGGAGTTTTGACTAGGGGGAAATCCCGAAACAGTGCTGTTTGTATAGCTAGACATAGAGCATGCCATTAGGAGCACCGCCGTCCCATAATAAATCAAAGGAAAACCGTTCAATAGACACAAGCCAGTGGAAGACAAATACGTGTTCAAATGTCAAGTCAATTACCATAATGAGGGAATGGCGTTGAACTTAGCTTTTGTTGTCTGTCGGCATGACTCACTTCCCCGTATGTACATTTGATTCGCACGTAGGTGTTAGCTATTCGACTGCGAAAAATATTTGGGCCTTACGAACAAACAGGATACCACTTTTTGCCGGTAAGAATTATTGTGACAGGGCTTTGTAAAACAGATGGAGAGTTTTTGCTTGTGTGTACGAGATCAGGCTCATCCTATCATACCAGTCCGTAGTTGTGTAAAAAAATTATGCTACCTGCCATCGACCCTGTGGTCGATGCTACCTGCCGTTGCAACACAGTTCATCGTGTAGATACTCCTGGGTATTGTAAAATCCGATATCTTAATTTCCGAACTTAAGAGGAAATATGGGCAGAGAGCGCCGACTGAATTTCCTTAGTAAAAAGTCATAATTCGAGGTTTGGCTCTCGTCTCTTTCCTCCTCCAATATTGGACCAATTTAAAAGATATTCCATAAACTGGTAAAGTAAGATATATACTATGTCCCTATGTTTCCTTTTTTTCATTTATGTTTGTCAAATTTGTACACTGAGCCTCTGTTGACAGCGCAATTTTGAGCATTTTTTGAGGGTTCTAGTGCTTCTAAAGATAATGTATCAACAAAAAGGAAAACATAGGGACATAGGATATATCTTTAATTTTCAGTTTGTAGAATATCTATTAAATTGGTCCAATATTGGAGGAGGAAATAGGCGAGAGCCAAACCTCGAATTATGACTTCATACTTAGGAAATTCAGTCGGCGCTCTCTGTCCCCGTTTCCTCTTAAGATTTCAAGTACTGTAGGCGCTACTTATTGGCACTGCAACAGACGCTCAGCCCGTCGACCGCTTTTTGCTTAGTTCGTATAAACCATCCAATACACATCCTGCTTTTAATTACATGGTAATTATATAAAAATATATAATCTTGTCTAGTATTTTTTATACGACCAGCTGTGTTGTGACGTCAAACGTTCGTACGATTGTATGATCACATCGATGCTCGATAAGTCATTGTATTATTAATATTGTTCTTAAAGTACATGTACTTTAAGAACAATAGTCTCGGAGTCATTGTCAAGGCCAAATACCGGTTCTTCAGGGCATAATATTGTGATTTTATCTACGGCTTCTTTAACTTGTTCTACGCATTTTAAATCGTAGAACATTGTAGCGCTTGTATGACATCAAGAAAGTTAAAGTTATTGTCTGGAAAGTACTTACTATACTACACTACATTTTTTGCTCGCGACTAACGAACTACTCAGTTACTGAACTATGTTTCCATATTATACTCGTTAAAGAATTTATTGCTCCCACAAACAAACCAAATACTTGGCAGCAATATAAAAAAGTATATAAATTCAAACTCACGACCAATGGAGAGCAACTACCCAAATACTGAACCCAGATTCTAATGATACACCCGACCGTCCAAAAAAATAAATGTAACAAGAAATTACAGATATATTGTAAGGGTATAATAGAATTTATATTTAAATTGAACATTTTTGGCAAAGAAATAGGGGCGAGACGGAATTTGCGTACATAATTATGAAACCTTAAAGGTAATTTAGCATTCTAACAAGAGGTACACTTAAATATTACGACGAATATCACAGTTAACTGTATTGATATACTCGATGATATTGACGGCGATTTATATCTTGTGAAGTTAGTTTAAGTAATAGAATTGTTATCGAAATACAAGGTCCCGGTTAGTAATGTCGATATCATGGACCAACTACGTAACGGATGGGCAAGTCAATATGGTCTATAATAATGGTCAATGAATTAGTCCAAGAGCGAGCGAAGCGAGCTCGTGAGCCTAGGGCACCCCAGCACGGATAGGTTAGGTTCGAAGGGGATGTCGGGAGCTGAAGTGAACGAGCAAAGCGAGCGAACTCAGCTCCCATCATCTCGTTCATAAATTCTCGTTCATGTTAGGTTAGACCCTGCAGACAGAAATAGGTGCTTGATGCTTAAATAGTAATCATACTTACCTATTATTTAAACCAATGTCAAAATTAAAATAATAAAAAAACACATCTTTTTATTGATTGGCCCACTAAGTGATGGGCATTATTCAGAAAGCCCGGTCAATTTAATTATTTCAATAGTTTTATCACTTTGCTTACTGATGTTGGGCATTTTTCAAATTGCCTGGGCATTATGAATAATGCCGTATTAATCACTTGGTCCATAACATCGACATGAAATAGCAAATGCAATCCGCGACGGTTTACAATGGGGCCGAGTGCAACTGACCGCGTTACTCAATTTCGTGTTGCTGCATAGAAATTTATAATTTCTTCGCTGCGTTGCGCTTGGGGTAAATTAAATTTAAAAACCTCCAACATTTTGCATTCTCTATGTTTTTTCTTCCTTTCTCTTCAATTCTTTCTTAAGGACATTTAGATGATCTCTAGATACCACGTCATCATCATTATCATCAGCCTTTTAACGTTCCCACTGCTGGGACACAGACCTCCTCTCTGTGGGAGGGAATGGGTCATAATACACCACGCGATGTCTTATAATTTTTGGCTCTAGGACATGCTGGTTTCCTCACGATATTTTCCTTCGCCGTTTTAAGAGCAGTGGTGTTGAAATCATTTACACAAAGTAAAGCACCTTGGGTTCGAACCCTCAACCTACGACATGTAAGTTGGGGCCGTTACCATGTCTATGTCAACATACCAATAAATGTGAATCAGAATTATTAATAACTTTCGATAACAGCAAAACAGTTGCATTTCCTTTGAACCAATATCAGTAATTGCTGATAGCAAGTTTGCAGTCGAATTGATACAAACATGTTTTTCAATCAATGGTTATCAGTATCGGTATCCGCCAAGCGACCCGACGGTCCGTCCATGAGTGTCCTTACGGCGCCTGTATCTCTGGGGTTATCATTATCACAGGGTTAACTAGATACTACCGTCGGTCTACACCTACAACCGGACGAACCGATAACCTCATTGGACAGTTCAACAGCTCGAAAGGTTACTTTATTATTCCACAGCGGAGAATATGGGCTTCGGAAAGTTATTTTTAGATGTTGTGACATTGTTGAGAGTTCGATCAATGTCCAGGGTTAAAATAATAATTGAAAAGGGGATCCTTGCAGAAGATTAAGTTAAATTTAAAGAAATCAAACCATCCAAGTCTCACAAAAGAAAAGCACACAAGAAAAAAATCAAGTGACACCTCAACAAGGGAATATCAAGGTAATAGTAAACAAAAATGACTATTTCAGGTCTTTCCTCGGAACCTCGATTCGGATATCAAAGTCAGTCAAATAAGTAGGACAAGTCACGGAATTTGCCTCGTGAATTCTATCCAAGTATCGCACAATTGAACCCATGCGCGTAAAGGATCCAAAATAAACAACCAATTTCTGTTAAATTATATTTTAGCCGTGTCTATCACTTCATGTAGTCTTGGTATACAGCAGCTTGTTTCAAGAAAGCCAGGACATGACTGTCTTAATTAATGCCTTTCAGGGTGCTTAATGTTGATTAGGACGTTCATTTGTTCAGTCCATTTGTCTTAACCAAGGTCGAGCTGACGTTAATAGATATTTTGGTGCTACCCACTTCCACCATAAAGAAACAAAACCAGTCTATAGATCAGACACACAATAGTAAGATAACATGTTAGGGTTTCTCGGCCATCTGTTTCGGACTGTCGGCTGCCACGTGACTATATTATTTATTATATTAAGGGCCTACATACGCTTTAGTGTCGTAAAACGGCAACTTTCTATAGCAATCTCCTTAGTAACGGCTAGGTTAAAAGGTTCGAAAAAAATATATATTTATTGATGATTCATGTACATAATTTTGAACACAAGGTTTTTACGTGTAACTAATAGTTTTGCTTAAAAAAAATAATTAACAACACGATAATTTTCGCAACTTTTGGAAACTCCTCCAAAACGACTTGGATGTTTAAAATTATTTTTACACAGAAAAATTGATGGCTGGTATTTCTTCATAACTAACATAGCATATGTAAATCAAATGATATTTTGCAAACAAAACTGTTCAAAAGGAGGTCCAATTTTGATATTTTGGCATCGAGCGGGCGCACGGCTAGTACTGAGTTAGCATTGGGGTGTATATATCGCCTTAATAGCACACCTGCCATATCTTATTCTTTCTACATATTTATTTAGTTAGCGAACAATTTCAATCAGTGGAAGTGAAAGAAGTCGAGGCACGAAGACAATGCAGGATCGGATCAACGAACTCAGCGCGTATTCGTTGGCATAATGGCGTACTCGGTGATGACAAGGCAACAGCTGATGTGTGGAAAGAAGGTCCACAACCATACGGAAAACATTACAGAACTGAGACAACGTGTCAAATTTACAATCAAGGAATGTAGTGGTTCATAATTATTCTTTCATTTTGGCACTGATTGTAATCGCTGTTACTTATTTATTTATTTATTTATTATATGCTTTTCTAAGTTTCTTTGTATAATTGTATTATGGTGTACAATACACCATAATACAATTATACAAAGAAACTTAAAATTAATACAAATACAATGGGCGGCCTTACTTCTGATTTCTTTACAACCTTTTGACTTCTTATCGCCTAGCACTTAGTTGCAATAACGTGCTGTCCTCTGTAACTGGATGATGTGTTTATTTTAATTAATACGGTTACGATAATATTTGTATTTTATTATTATTATCCAGTTCTTATCATTTTTAAAGTTTATGTATAGCTTAATCTGCAACTGCTTTATCAATTCAATACTGAAACTTGGCACAGCTCATGAGAATCACTCGACCGTTGAAAAAACTACGGTGGTACACATAAAAAATTAACTGCGTAGTAGTGCAAAATAGCAAACAAAAAAGACTGGCCATTTACATAATTTACTTCATGGATAAAAAATGATAGTGTGGTGTGGCCGTGTATTACTCGGATTGAATACAACTAGCCATGTTATATATATTGTTATCGTAGACGGATCACGAACCACAAATTACGAATGGCACGATTACATGCCTACATCAGCACTATGAATCTACCCTCACATAAGACATCTTCGAGACACCCCTTTCAATATTAAAACACTCCGCCAAAGACGGGTATTTGTATGCGAAACCGTTCTGAATTTTAGACGACAGCTTTTGAAAAGGTTTTCATTGTGGACAGTCTCTTTCAGAACGTTCTATATAAATCAGAAGGTGGTATGCCTCCCTCTTACTAATATTATAAATTCGAAAGTTTGGATGGATGGGGGATGTTTATTTGTTACTCAATCACGCCAGAACAGCCGAACGGATCTGTATGAAATTTGGTACAGAGATAGACTCTAATGTCAGGCATAGCTCATAGGCTACTTTCATAGCGGTATGATATCGTCTTGCGAAAAGAAAACACTTTTGACGCGGGCAAAGCCGCTGGCATAAGCTAGTATTTCATAAAGCGATTAATCTAGAAAAAGGAAAAAAATTGTCAACAGTGAAAATAAAAGTTGGAAAAGGATTTTTCATTAAACGATTTCCTTTTGTAGATGTGGAAAACTTTTTATTATCAAATTCTACTTGGTAAGAGGCATCGATACATGACCATTCAGTTAATATTCTAAGAAAATATGGTAACATCGTGCATTGTCCGATTGTCACGCATGAATTGTCTTCGACAATCGCCATGGACCGCTATTAGGTAGCATAACGAGCACAACCGTGGAACAGCATGCAATACCTACCTACCTAGTGAAACAATAAAAATAATCATAAATACAATTTTGTACGAAGATTATAAAACTAGTGGACAATAAAATACACTGAGCACTTAAGAAGTAAGCTACCAAATAAGAAAGTTGTAGGTAGGTTATGAGCCTAGATATTTACAATGGAAAATATGCTAGTACATCGCTCGCAGCGAGCATAAGCGAAACCATTTTTTGAATCAATGCTGGGTCCTCGACTATAGTAAAATAATTTCCTCATAACAGAAAATATTGATCACATACATCATATTACCTATCCTGTTACGATTTATACAAAACTTATCCGCTTACAAGACAAGGACACTATCACTCACGTGCAAAAAATTATGGGAAACATCAGAAATATACATTCATCCGTTCCATTAATGTAATCGGTTCAATGAAAACCCAGCCACGAGGCTCATTAGTTGGCGAGCGATCGCGAAGATCTACGAAGGACTCGCGACAACGTAACCATTTACCAAAGGACACACACACGAAGCACGAACAGAACAGACACACCTACCTTTGAAAACCCACTCTATATACCAAACGTCGTAGATTTGTCTTGAAAGGACAACAATTCTAAACGGATTCGCGTGTTTCTGGCCAAGGCCTTTACATTCAATGTCAAGGTCCGCTTTATTGAAGGGGAGAAGGGTTGAACTCCAAACGAAATCAACACTTATTGCGTTGGAAACAACGTTACAGTTAAACAAACATTGTAGCTGGTAGGGTAAAGTTTACAAGAGCTTACAAAGAGCATACAAAATAAAACTCGTCAAGGAGAACCTCGCAAATCAAATAACCTCGAATCGAACACGGGCGTAAAACTAGCCGTTAAATCTTACACTACAAGAAAGTAGTCGTAATTTATTTGCAAACAATCCATTCTCAAGCAATGCTAAAGAGAAGAATGACCCGATGGAAATAGTCATTTGACTCAGTAACGAGTTATTTAAACAATACATATTAATGTTTCAACATTACTAAAATAACAATGGTTCATGACATTGTGACGATTTAATTAAAAACTTGGTCTGGTACAAATAAGTACGTTTTTACAGTTACCGTAACAGTTGCTTTGTTTGTAAATATAGCTTCATTTATATATTAACGATGACTGAAAGATTACACAATTAGACAATAGTGTTTATCTAATAGTGTTAATAAAGAAATTCGGCGTTAATAATATAGCAGTCTGGCCTGACGATGTAGAAGTTTAAGCAGAACAAATTATATTCAAAGAAGAAGCTTATCCAGAAAGTAAACGCAAGTTAAAGCAATCAAACAGAAAAGCTTACAAATTGTGGAGGCGAATGGTAATGGTAAACATAAATTAAATGTCCCTTATCCAATGTCCTAATATTTTAGAACTTTCTGTAGCTGTAAAGTTGAAGAAAGAAGAAAACTGTCTGAAATTTATATATGTCACTAGAAAATATTCAAAATATAAACTATGCTCTCTAGACTATTTGTTAAGATGTTTGGAAGAAGAGAGATACTACCGTTGAGGAATAACAAAATTTTTGATAACATGTTAGAGAGAAAGGCTAAAAAGAAGAACATGGAAGCAGTCAATATTTACCAACATACTTCAACGTAACCATTATGTACAGAAGCCATTATAATTTTAGATCAACTCACAACAAAAACGTGTAACAAGTTAAAATATTTACACTGAGATAAGAACAACGAGCAGGTGATGTATATTATTAGAACTACAGTATTTCTAATTTATCGTCAAACTGAACTCCAGCTGATGACTGCTGTGGCTTCTAATTTTAGCGAGCTATTGACCTCGGAAGATGTACTGTCTTTGTCTAAATAAACAGTCGATGACGTTGATGATATCAATGACTTTCATAGTCTTGGAATCATTGTATCGTGTGCTAAACGATTAGAATCAATCTGCCGTAAAGCACTAGATTGTCAAATGAAATTATGAATTGTGCTAATCATGTCATTTGTATGTAGGTGAGGGCCAACTATAAAACAGCTGAGTCGATATTGAAGTTTATAAATAAAGTAAATAACTTCTATTTGAAATTGTGTCGATTGAATATATCCTTGAATTTAGGTAAACTTCAGTGTATGTGGTGAAAAATGTTTTTATTAATCTACCCGCAAAAAACTCTTGCTAAATTTCGCAAGCAAAAATTAGTCCCACAATGTGAAAGTTCTTAAGTGAGAAGTAAAACCAATCACCTTACTTCTTTGTTAACTTTTTATTCAATCGCAAAAAGTCAGGTGCGCAAAGATCGCTATCAACGCGGTGCACGCTCATATTATTATAGAATAGGTTGTTTACACAATAACGTAGAATATTATCAAGGCACCTATTCTAAAACATCTCATACGATGTTGTTTCTATGAACCCCTATACACAAGGTAATCATCATAACTGTTCATAATGCGGTTAAACTTTGTACTTCACGTGATAGCATATGTCCTGAATAAACTAAAGAAACTTACCGACTAAGCAGTAACAGGTAACCTAGAACTATACTAATATCACTTAACGACTATCACAGCCACTCGATACAAGTGAAAATAAAAAATAACTTTTTCTAGTGACGTTAGGCGAACGCGCGGTGAGTCCGGCCGGCGCGGTGCGCGTTCGGAAACTGAGGCGAAACTCAAAAAGCAGCAGTGACGTGGAACCGGTGAAGGGCCAGTACCACGTGTGGCGAACTCATCTTGTTTCTCGCGCGGACAAACCGCAAACATCGCGTTTGAAAGAATCGGGCAGTTGGGGCAGGTTGGGAATCGTATACAAGTGAATTAGGCGCCCGTGGTAGACGCGGTGGCGTGATCGTGCGACCCCACGTGGCCGTGATTGTTGAAACATCATCCAGCTTCCCTACGTCAGCACATTTCTGTTACGCATAAAAATATTTATCTATAACTGTGCCTTTTGAAATATCTTCCAGCTTCAGAACTGCCATTTATGCTGATTGGTCTTGCCTTGAACTGAACACATAATTTTAAGCGAAAACAATAAGTAGCGTTAGGAAACAACCTTAAGCCTCATTATACCTACGTAATTTGCTTCACATAATGATGGGATGATATATTCTTGTGATTACAAGTTGGAGTTACGACAAGGAGCTAAATTACCGAGTCAATTGTCCCATCAAAGTTCGCATCATCTTGTATTTAAGTAATTATGAAGCAATACAAAGATGATAATTACAGAGGATGAGCTTTCAAAAGCAACATCATTAAACAATTAATTACCTACTGTTAATTATAATTGAAGACATTATATCGCTTCTACGATAAACCGTGACTCTTAATCCAGATAACAAAACTTCAACACTATCTACATAAGAATTAATATTTGTTTCGGGATACGAGTATTTACCATGTATATTTAGATTTTGGTTGAGAGCCCGTTACATGGTAAATATCCCGAAACATATATTAATTCTAATGATTGTGACCATGTCAGCTTAAAAACTTATATTACTATCTTCATAAGCTGAAACGGTATTTTTATATAGACAAGACTTAATTAACAGAGTCATCTATCTACCAATTTAGAACCCGGGACCAAAGTCCTCTGCTCCGAGTCCTCTGCTACTCGAAACAAAATCCGCTAGCTTGGTAGCTTCGCCAACGGTATCAACAGACATCGATACCGGCGTAGAACACTGAACAGTGAGCGCAAACATCTTCACAGCTCAGTGCATCCGCACTCGGCCGGCCGTCGAACCTGATTCCGTTGAATTCAATCAAAGTCCGAATTTAGTCGTAGCTGACGTTCCGTGGACCGTGTTATGGAAGGTCGCCTCTAGTCATCGATACGAATCAAAGGAGGAACACGTTCCTTGTCATTTGAACAACGAAGTTATTTCGCATATTGACTAGCTTGGACTTTGAGTATATACGGAAATACGGAGCCGATTGAGGAATCGTGGAGAAGTGCAGGAAATAGAAGTGGTTGATAAAATTATGGATTGTGAGAGATATAATATATCTATGTGGCATTTCCTTCTTCATAGATCACAATCTATTAATGTGGAAAGCTGATTTCTCGTGTCTCCTGTGCGGGTCACAAATAAATACTTTTTCTTTCTTTCTTTCTTTCATACAAAACATAAAGAAAACTACGATCTCCAAAAGAAGACACATCGTGGTATAGAAGATAACCATAGACGATACATAGGAACCTGTACGGTCCTTGTGATTTTGTACGCCCAAGTTAGCCTGCATATTGACTAGCTTTAGCATTGAGGTGTGCATACGCAAACATGGACCCGATTGCGAAGTTCTTGAGTTATTCAAGTGGTCTATAAAGTTGGAGTCTTTAGAGGTATGAGTATGCAGTTGATGCACTATAAAAAGAAAATGCAGTCTCAGCTGCTAATATTATTACAAAACCACAGTATCCAAAAGAAGTTATAATTATCGAGCGATGGAAGATGACCATCAACATCGTACGAACCGGCACGTTCCTTGTAATATTAACGGCGAAGTTAGCCCGCATATTGATTGCCATTAACTTTGACGTGTGCATACGGAAACAGGGAAACAATTGCAAAATTGTTGAGATATAGAAGTGGTTGATAAGTTGGGTACTTTGAGATGCATGAGAAAAGTATGTCACCTATGAAAGGTGCGAATACCATGTTCATAGTTCTATATTTTGACCAGCCAAGGATTAATAACTATATTCCATTAATAAAGTGATTTCGATAAAGTTAACCTTTTCCTATTACCCTCTTTAGGTGAATTTTATAACCCTATCAGATTAGCAGGTAATTGATCTCCATAAATACTCGTGTCAGCTCGAAAAGATCCAATAAACCGTAGGCAGACAACGATAAAATCATAAATGAGTCAATATCTAAGAAAAATAAGAGTTTCATGAACAAGGCAGATATTGAGCCTTCACTTGATGACGTCAGCATGAGTCCGTAAGTATTCGTGAAACAGCCCCCGTTCGGTGCTATTTTCAGACTTGTTTAATTTCTTTTTATTGGATTTCAATATCTTTTTGTTTATTGAATAAACAAATATTGGAATACAATTACACGGTTCTGTGAATAATGTTTTTGTATTCAGTAACGGAAAAATAATACTGTATGATGAGTAGCTCTTGTTTCTTTGATATAACGTTACATTTCGCTTAACAGCTTTTTATTATTCGTCTAAAAATACTCAAGTAATGATACCTACTTATTTTTTTAGACACTTTGCCCCACACTTGGAATTTTGTCCTGTATCATGGGTGCGTTTACAAACATATAAACTCACATACACAAACACCCAGGGCCGGAACTACTATCTGTAGGTCATACAAATATTTGTCCCGTGCGGGAATCGAACCCGCGACACGCAGCGCAGCAGTCAAGCGCTCAACCACTGCGCCAACCGTGCGCCACATAATTGATACTTCCCAATAATTAGGCACACTGATAACAGAGATCCTCACAATAATGAGCTTAATAGAAACCGATTACTTATCATTACAGTAGCAGATCTGCGAATAGAATAATGCCTTAACAACGAATCGGGACATCCTGCGGAAGGTGTCAACGTAAAATGAACTTTAACACGATGATATAAGAGCTAATGAAGAAGAGGATATAAGATGACAAGTTATTTGTTGTGTTATGAAGACTCCTACACACGTGAGACAATGGGAAAATGCGGGCTGCGGCGGAGTGACCTAAGCACGCTCAGTGTGCAGTGACCATGATGCTTTGTTGTTGGAAGATAATACGGACTTTGCTCCTACTGATTAGCACTTCTGCTTTTTTTGTGACGCACATGTCTTAAATAATACTATGTGATTTGTGTCTCGTGTGGTAACCGCAAAGAACTGAATACAAGTTACGGGAAAAAACCACGTTGTATTTTATTCTCATTAAATAGAAGAAAATTACACAATTCATTAGACTTCGACCTAGCTTTGGGTCACAGCGCTAAGGAAAAAAAATTGGTTCTAAGAAATACCACTAGATGGCGCGATATGCACCTATGTGTTATTGAAATGTATGTAAAATTATCATTTTCTGAAATTGAACATAAATGTTGTATGTTCTTTTTTAATCAACTCTCCTAAGCACAATACTATGGCTCCATATATGAACGGATCATTTAAAATTGATGCCAATAGATGGCGTGGTTTTAAATTTGTGAGGCATTCTACTCGATTGTTGTGATAAAACACTGTCACGTCACTGTATTTAATGAAAAAATATTCATGTACCGAGTAAACCCTTTTACTTGCAAGTCGCTACTAACACCATCTATCTATCGCCGTGGAACGGAACCGAACGCGATCGATGTACAAAAAATAATCAGTTTAATCAGACGAAAAACGCTAGTTACGTCGGCACGGTTTTTTGTATGTGATAAGGCATCTGTTTGCTAGTATTATATTATCTGTGCTTTGGTTTATCAATCACTATAAAATGACGACATTAGCACAAAGTGTACAAAACAAGGCAATGAATGCGTGTCGCAATTCAATCTGGGAATGGCCTGATCGGACCCATGCCCATGAGTAAGTTCATTCACTATTCGTAAACAGATGGCGAAGATATCGAACGATTCGTTCTAACTGAATGAATCATGCGGGTGAATGATTCGCACAGATAAGATGACAGTGCACGATACAAAACAATAACGAGAGATGTTTCGAAAGAAAACACTCAACGAGACAGGTAAACGATTTCAAAGATAAGTTTATTGAACTGAAGAAGATAACATAATAACTCCTCGTCTGCCTCGTTGGTCTGTTCGTAAGCACTACTGATGAGTTCCTGGATTTGAGACCCGAGTCGGGCAACGTGGCATTTCTCAATAGCAGCCGCTCCTGCGGTCTGGCTTTGCTGCTCTCGCAGCGGATGGCAATAGTCTTCCCGGAGATATTTTTTATAGGAAAGAAAGAAAAAGTGTGCATCTCTATACATACATCATGTACTGTATACATTCTTCATGTTTTCTTATATCATAACATAATATCAAAGCCGCGGTAACTATGTTACTGCAACTAAAGTATATTCATAAAGCGAAGTTTTCTAATAGCATCGGCAAGGCGGCATTTATGAATCTTCTTACGAGTTTTCGGCGGCCACGGAAGCGGATAGCATAATGTTGTTTGCAAGTCAACTTAGAAGTTTTAAGTAGCGTAGGTTTTGTAACTTCATAATTTGAGACTAACAAAACTGCTTGCTTGAAGGGACTTATTGGTGATGTTCTTCAGAAAGGACAGGTGCGCGGTAATCATAACCGGCATGCGTGGATGACAAGATTTATGAGCGTAAATGAAGCCAAAGGAGAATGTGAGGGTCGTAGCAGGTGGCCTTCTGTAGTTTCTGCCTACAAAAATGTAACTTAACAGCGAATGATAGATAACTGGAATGACTGCTGAATTGGAAAATACACATGATCAAATAGCGAATAAACAGAATACGCAGTACTAGGAAACGATCATAAATATGAATGTTAGCGGTTCCTGAATGTCAATTACATAATAGCCCCGCGGTCAAAGTTCGAAGAGCGCGCTCTACGGCTCGTTTGGGGTTAATTAATTATGACAAATATTCGTAACTTGTAGTTAAATTAAAGTTTAAATAACGTTTGGTTAGTGGCCTTCCGAATATCAGTCATAAAATGGTCACCTGTGAGCTTAGTGCGAGGTTATACTCGTGCTCGATCGCGTTAACGTAAACGCCAATTTGTATTGAAACTGGATAAGCACCGTCTGGAGGACTGTATTGGTAAACATCTTTATAATGGTAACTCCTTTTTAGGGTTCCGTACCCGAAGGGTCCAAACGGATCCTATTGCAGTCACTCAAGTGTTTGTCGCGTCTGTCACATAGGTTTTACAGCCAAATGGTTTTAGCTACAGTCTTCAAATATTCACAGCATCTTATTGACCCGAAGCCACCCAATTGCCAAAAAATATTTTATAATGTTTTTCCTCCGATACAGCAAAAGTAGACGCGAAAAGAATTTTGACATACCCCATCGAATGGGGTATCAGTGTTTAGAGTTGAGTCTCGTTGAGTAGATAAATACTGTATTTTTTATTTAAAAAATATTGGAAAACAAAGGAGTGAGGAGCCACCAAAAACAGCATTTTTACAAATTTTTGTTCCGAAGATTGTTTTAGCTCCCCATTGACCTATAACTTCAAATATGATATTTATTATTAAGTATATTTTACTAACAAATACCAGTATATTGATAGATCACATTTTTTCTTTGAAATTCCTTAATTTTTCCTATTAAAAAAAACTTGATTTTGCGGTTTGGTACGGAACCCTAAATGTGCGAAGTCCGACACGCATTTGGCCGGCTTTTTTATACAAAAACTAGCGCTAAGGCATGTGCATTAGAAAGAAAGGACATGAATAGTTTTGGTACAAGCCCATCCCATTAATGACCCTTCGCCTGGTCGCCCTACAAACGGATGGCAGTTGCCGGAAAGCGACTCTCGCGCAGACGGGACGATGCCGCGATGGGATAATAGCCGGGCTCGGGTCTGGGGGCGAAGTCCGTACTCCGGACGAGAATAGACGGGACGGGCGATACTTCCAATGCAATCAAATATGGGTGTAGTGTTCTGTCGTTTGCATCCCCTACAACGTAATTTAGACATGGCGGTCACTTATGTGGGCATCCGGTTGAGAGTTAAAGTTTTGAAGGCCGAAGCGATACCCATAATTGGGATTGAAATGTTGGGTATAGGAAATTGCTATCTAACTAAAGGGCATGGAGACAATGGCTAATAGAGCGTAGGTACCAAAACCATCTGCACATCAATCAGTCAATCTGCCTGCATATGCTCTAGTTGAGCCGAGCTAGAGCTAGAGAGTTGGGGTCGGCTTCCACTGTAACCGAATATATTCCAGTACATTACACAAATCGGTTGCCTATCTGACCTTCACGACCTAGTAACTGGGTAACACAGCAGTCCTTGACAATACTGAACCAAAATTTTCTTCATATCGGAAACCTACTCAAAATTCTAGACCCGACTTTCCCTTACAACAACAAATTCCATTCATCATCTCACACGAATCGATCATCCAAGATAACGCACACTAAACAAACAAAATGGCGCGACTCACGAGATATCTTCCGACCTACGTACAAACTCCAAGTATTGTTGCTCTTTGGTCCGTGTCTTAATCTATGTGTGTCAGGTTACTTCGTCGGGTGCACGACTGCACGGCAAGGAGGCAACGGTCATGTCATGTGTCAGCCAGCCCCCGGTCCAATGAGCTCGTGTGTAGACACGCGTGTCCCTATGAACTTTCGCCCCCTTGACACAGTTAGTGCGGCGCGTGCTGAAAGACCTAGCTTAAGAAATAAGTTCGCATTCAACGCGTTTATTTGTGTCTGGTCTTTATTTGTACAGCTCGCCTTGGGAAGTGATGGATGATATTTTTGTTACAGAAGAAATAACCACACATTTGTAAACTTTCGTGATAGACCGCGTTAAAAGTACCGCATTCTATTCATCAAATATTAACTCAATCTAACACGGTATAAGCGAATCAATTTCAAATCAAATTAAGTTCAGGAAAAGCTTAAAAGCAATTAAAAACAGAACGTCAATAACTGAAAGGAAAACGTAACTAAGTTATATTGACACGAAGCTGCGGGCAACGGTTTATATGTCGCAGGGAAATGAGGATACAAGGGATTTCACGAAAGGGATACCACGAAATCACGGGAGATGTCGAATATTTGTTTATTGGGACTTCTTCTTAAAATATTTAGTGACATGACAAAATGCTAATATAATTTCAGTGACCTGTCGTTTCACTAAATTAAATCTAGTAAAATGTCAAAAAAATCATCTCTCAGGAAATCACAGATATCTATGAGGTATTAAACATACTTCTTTCTTTTTGTAAACCCAACCTCGCAACTTACATAAGGGTAAAGAAAAACAGCATTGTGTCTCGACCACCATGTCCGCTCGAATTCTTGTGTCCGCTTTTTGACAGTTTACTAGATTTAATTTAGTGAAATGACATATCACTTGCGTAATTTTTAGCATATTGTCATATCGCTAAATATTTTTAGTAAGAAGACTTAATAAACAAGAATATACGACATCTTCCGTGATTTCGTGGTATCCCTAGGGATTTCGTGAATTCCCTGGTATCCTCATTTCCCTGCGACATATACAAGGTATAGGTGTATACTTAGTAGGTAAGGTATATACAAAATAAAGGATATAAAGAGAAAAAATACACATATTATTACCTAATCAGTTCGAAGGACTTATTGGAAACGGGACTTATACCTGATTGAGCGCGAAAACCAGTTCAGGTTCTACCTGTTTGTCTAATTATCACATTACTTTCATTTTTACTTGATTACTTATAGGATCCTCATGAGTTACGATTGAAAGGCACCTATAGAAGAGGAGACGTGACTGAGAAATCTGTCAAGCTCATCCTTGACCGACAAAAATTTTATTATTACTTAGAGACGCCTTGTTACAGGAACAAAGCATTTCCGAAAGACCAAGATGAGCTAAAGAAAATAACATCACTAACGTATGACCCGCATTTTAAATCATAAAGGCTTATCCTGTAACACAATGATAGACACGATGTAGAGAAAATAGATCAATAGATAGACGGGGGATAAAGTCTGATTCAACCGATAATAGAAATCTAAGGCCTAATGAATAGAGGCTGTAATGCCGTATCTGTGTAGTACTAGACGAGGCCTTATCTTGAAGTAAGCTTCATGGGGAGGGGCACCAGTTATTGCAGTTGAGTTATTTATTAACTCAACTGCAATAACTGGTGTATTATGTATTTGTCCTAGTTGCTATTGGCACGGTAAATATATCTTATGGTATAAGTGTATATATTGAAGTTAATGAATGTAAAACTGACAGATATCTTATTCAACATACATAATATAACGCCTGTATTGCCCGAAGGGTTAGTTAAGTCCCATGTAAGAGGGGGGCGAGCAGACTCCGGGCTGCAACTGAGGCATTCCACATGGAAAAACACAATAACCCTTTGAGCGACCCGGGAATGGAACCCAGGAAAACGGAAAAAAAGTGATATTTATAAAAAAAAACTAAGCCCAAAAATTATTGTTTCGCCCAGGAAAATACAAGAAATTACTTTATGTATAACGCTCTTTTCTGCATTCGCAAGACACTTACAAAACCTTGTAACAAATCAACAAAGATAGGTACTTCCACATGCTTCCGTGTGCCTCCACCGTGTGATAAATAAAAACATAAATAACTTGATGTGTCAATACCGAACTGTAGACTGTCTGATAACCATCGAAGGTCAGCTGCCTATCGGAGGAAGAGGCGACGGCAGACCATGAGATAAACGCTGACATGTTGGAGATAATGATGATAAGGATGTCTGCGCTGTGGACACAAACGGGCCCTTATGGGACCTACTGCATTGAAGGGATCAAAAATGTGCAATTGAATTTTATTTCATATTTGTCAAAACTTCTTGCTTGGGAACACAAGGGCAAAATCAATGTAGAAAGTCGCTTACAAGCCAAATATTAAAAAATGAGCAGTTCCTATACAATAATATGGTTTGCCAGTGACGAAACGGGGTTACCAATGAGAAATGAATCAGCAATATCAGCGAAAAGGAATCTTAATCACAAACAGGAGAAGAATTTTTCACTCCGATATCCTTTTACCCTTTGTAAGCATGATAAATAGATTGTCCTTTAGTCATCACGCGACGTTGCCTCAACTCGACACAAGTGTTTATCAGGTAGTTGACTACGTACCTCGGTCACGTCTGCAGTGTTTACTATTTATCTAAAGACAAGTGGGTCACAGATAAAAGCGGCTCGCCTGATGTGTGAGCGTACTTTGTACTGGACGGGAAAGGGCAGTGTTCAGACAAAAAGATCTTGCACGATGAGATAATGACCTCTGAGAGCGTATTATCTTGGAGGACTGGACATTAGGGACAAATACAATGTTTCGATTGTACATAATACAATATTGCTAAGTCACAGAATTCCCATTAAGGTTACACTAGTCGAAAATTCTTCCATACAAACGTAGTCTAGGGATTATTCCACTGTTTGACGATGTACGTTCAAAATAAAAAGTGATATCAATTTGTCTCATCATTATCTAGACCTGTATGTATGCAAAAAAGTAAAAAACAGAAAATATTCGAAAGTTATGAGCGTCGAAAGTTCCACATTTCGACACTAATTTTAACGCATTTTTGGGCGCAAATAAATACCATAAGAAGACAGAAAATTGCAAAACGGCCTCCATACAGGGATAGATTAGTAGTTCAACAATGCAAATAATTATATTTTGAACAGATAGATTTAGTCGTTTTTTCATGATATCTAGACTGCTAAAGGTCCGTTTATAAAATTTCGCGCGCTCGGTTCGGTCCTAAATCATTATCCATTTCGCTACAAATTTGCAAAAGTGTGTATTCGTACGCGAACTAGCTTCCTACTGCTCATCACAGCATCTATCTCTTCCGCACGTGTTGTCGGTTGATATAAAATGCATTTTAACCCCGCGCACAAAATAGTTCGTGCCGTCGACTAGTGTACCCTTAACACCAATTATGAGGAAAGATAATTTTCCTGGAACTAACCAAGATGATAAAACCCGAACAAGAAATATATGACAAGCGGACAGAAGATATGACAGCGCCAATTCCATAAACGTGCCGTTTTTCCAATTACGGTGCGGAACACAAAAAATAGCTGTCTACGGATCTGTTCAAGAGTTCATTCTATTTCTGTTGGAGTGAAGTGAAAGCATGTTAATTGCCTGATAAGTTGGGACAAAGTGGAGTGAATTGCTTAATTTATTAAGATCGGTGCATTTGATGCTATGGCTTCAGCCATAACGCACACATATTGAAGACTTGGTAACTTCCTGATGGCACTACACAAGTTAAATTGCGTCGATATGCAATACCGCGCACATATTTCAAGTGCAAATCGGTCGGATTGCATCGCATCGCGTCCATGTGAAAGACTTGCAATTTCGCTTATCGTTGTGATATAAATCGCGTCGAGTCATCAGGATTTTTCCTATAAAGTTGTAAGGTAACACGGATGTAGTGTGTTTACCAAGCAGGCTTTGATTTATTTGGGGCCTGAAGTGCATTTAACGAACTTTACAGTTTCGTCTGACTACCCTGATTTTCTTGTCCTGTCAAGCGAAACGGTCAAGCTGACTGCGTGCAATGAAACCAACAATAATTTTGTACAAGTTACTGAACACAACAAATGCTTTAGTTTTTCTCGCTGTGAAATCCTATTTATGAAACAAGCAAGACAAAATTCATAAAATAAAGTCACCTTGTACTTATGAAATAAAAACAAGAGTAGCGATACATATTTGATTGAGGTTGCCCCGACGCGACGGGGGTAAGATTTAAAAGCTTTTGTGTACTGAAGCTTTTAGTAAGTTTGTTGACCCTTCGCATTCCGCCATATTTGATGTACATAGTATGAGTACTATCCATTAGTGCCGGAAAGAATATTCTAACAGATTTTATTACGGGGTAAGCAGAATTGGTAGATGAGACAGCTGGAATACTTTAGATAGAATATGGATCACTAGCTGCCGCCTGCGGCTCCGCCCGCGTTGTACTTCTCCCATTATCTTTATAAATCATAGCATATGCGTTATTGTGATGTTTATGCAAAATTTCTGTAGTTTCATCAAAATCCGTTCAGTAGTATTTGTGTGAAAAAGTAACAAACATCTATCCATCCTCACAAACTTTCACGTTAGTAGTAGGGTTGCTAAGCGAATAGGAACCTACTGGCATTACTGCCTATAACTATTTATCTTGGCAATTCATGCAGTAGTGAGTGTGATAACAAGTTAATTAAAAAAAAAAAACAAAAACACCGACTGCTTAAGTGTCGCCGCACACGGGCCACACGCGACAGCCACAAACACCGCCACGAGAAGCTAGAAGCGTGTAGCGTGTGGCGGCCACCGGCGCACACAGGGCCAGATTGCCAATTTAAGATGACAAAAATAAAGTGTAGGTTTTTACTTACTTTCTGACTTGTTAGTTATGTATTATAATTGTTACAAGGTAGAAACAAAATTTGGAGATGGTACTATCAACAAAAAAAAAAAATTAAAATGAAAATAAGCTTTATTTAAAGTATTATGTAAAAAGGTCCTTAAATTAAGTTCTATTGCTACCTACAACTCATCGTCATCCATATTACTATCGGAATCTTCATTATCTCTGTTTAAAAACGAAAAAAACGTTCATCTCTTAACAACAAAAATAGTTCATTTCTATACAACTTCCTCTGCTGTGAAACGGGATCAATTCGACTACCTAGAAATAAAGGGCATAATTTACAAAGGGAGCGATACGGGGACGAGTTCTTTGCATGTTTTGAATCCTCACGGGTCGTAGTTTCTAAGGAATTATAAAATATAATGGAACTATGTGGAACATTTGTTAAATGTCTATAAACTCAAGTGAATCTTAAAGATTTACGTATAAAATTAGGCTTCCACGTGAAGTTATATTACTCCTCGATTTATAAAGAAAATTGAAAAGTAAACGATAATAATTAGAGTACACACCTGACGCTTCAATATCCATGTTAAAAACTCACAATTTTTATACACTGGGGCACAAAACAAACGTGTTGACTTAGTCAAGCTTTCGGGCGCAACTGACTCACGTTTGCCCTGCGAAAAAAGGGATACAAAGCGCGCTTACACAGGCTTTTGTGTTACTTTAGTCAATGTTATTGTTTTATGATCCTATTGTTCGTTTATTGAAGGAGCTAAACAAAGTATTTTTTTTAAGTTTCTCGACATCACAAAACTATATTTTTGTCATTGTAAATTAGAAAACCGGCCTTGTGTGCGGCGTCAACCGTGTGCGGCGAGTCCATACAAAATGTATGAAAACTACAGGAAATATGCCAGTGGCGTTTTGTGGTTGTGGCCGGTGGCCCCGTGTGCGGGGACCCTAAGAAGCGAACTAAAAAGACGTAAACAAGAAGAAAATCATGCTGTGCGTCTTTTTTGTTAACTTCTGAAGCAGGTTAACATTTATTTTTTTCGAATTTTTTACATGTGTTATATATTTTTGAAATCACCTCTTAAACCCTTTATTTGAATACCCCAAACTATGGGTTTGAAAGAAAAATAAATGTGTCAAAATCCGCCATTTTTATTTGCTAATTTTAATGTAGCCAGTGACACTTGCAAGGTTAAGACGAATCTTGTCGTTTGGTCTCTAGAACGCCACATATGAACAAACATACACAGACTGATAAACACATTACCCTCCTTCGGCGCCGGGTAAAAACGATAATATTGATGTCATAACAGTTATATTTAACTCTTTTTACATAACTTCGCTAATTATTACGAAAACAATTTTAAAGTCCAATTTTCGTAGCAAGTACCTAAACTTTTTTGCTTAAAATCCCGATGGAATGTAACAACACAATTTTATTACAAATATTTAACAAGCCACTAACGAAAACTCTTCAGGGACAAAATAATCAGAAGGTACATATTTTCTCACAAAACAAGAAAATTGAATACTTTTTAACAAACCCTAGAGACACGATTTAATCAAGTTGATCAGATTTTGCCGTTGGAAAAGTTAGCAACTGCTTGTCGGTCTCCTCCAGACTGTATTTTGGCGAGTGTGCTCATGAACTCCACGACCTCATCCCACCGGCCCCCTTCTACCATCGGACATTTAGACGCACTGCAAGTTACCATCCTCACCTGATTGCCATTCCACCAATTCGCACCAAGCGCTTCCAAACATCTTTCAAAATGCGCACAGCAAAAGAGTGAAACTCACTACCTGCGTCTATGTTTCCGAACGCATACAACCCGAATCTCTTCAAAGTTAGAGTGAACAGGCTTCTTCTGGGTAAGCTCACTCCATCGTCGACTTTGTCTCTGTCACCTCTGACCTAGACTAGAGTCAAGAGCAAACCAATCACAAATAAAAAAACAGCAACATTGAAAAAACATAGATGAAGGCGAAAGGTAACTAACTGCGCAAAATCCATTAGCAGATAGGTACCGAGTACAAAACTTCTATCCATAGATATAATATCCAAGTTAAGTCAATCAATATAGATATTTCAAACTATTGTTTAAATGTTAAGTAAAAACGATGTTTCTGTGCAGCTGCTGGGTTCAAGGCAGGTGCCGTCTACTTAACCTTAGAGGCTTGGACTGAAGAAAAACTTGTTCATGCACTGGGCTATGAAATATATAAGAAGTAAGTTATGGGCGAATTTGTTTATAATATGGAAGAGGTAATATAACATTTTAATGCGTTTGGCACATTTTATTGGTCACCACGTCCGCGTCCTGCCAGTCCCAACGCAATCCAATAATAGAAATTAAATGTTTACTGCAATACCTAGGCACTAGGTCGTGGAAATATTCAACTTAATAGAGACGAAGGCAATGATTTCTTTGTTGAAGATAATGAGAAACCCTTTCTCAGTGAATAAACAATCGTTACCGTCAGAATAATGACAGCCGCCCAGCCTCTTGCCAACTATGTTGGAGCAGGCTTCCAGTCCAACCGGATGCAGTTGAATGCACATGAAGGTGCGACTGCCTATCTTACCACCACAACCCAGTTGCTGGATAACACGATATAGTTCTCGCCCAACTTCTTGGCCGCGCTGCTGTCTCGGTGAACAACGGTGCTGTTTTTGTATGAGATTTAATACTGCGCAGCCATTGCAGCTAACTCCAGGGCGGCCAAGAAGTTTGGCGAGATCTATACCCCTTGGCAAAACTGGTCGTATCTTAACCTTGCAGATCGACCCGTGCAGCTGTTTTTAACCACGACCCCCTTTGTCCTACAATCTGATTATACGCATAACATTGCGAAGGTACATAGTTTCCAGCAAAAGCCAGGTGTGATCTTCACCAATCGTCAGCTCTCCGGCGACGCCACGTGCGCCTGCGACGCGTGATGAGCGCAATTTGGGGGACTTGAGCGGGAAGTACAAAGTCCACGGCCTTGCGTGACCCTGCCGCGTGCCGTGCGAACACGCAGCATTATGTGTGAGGTAACCGCTCTATCTCGGAGTGCGTATACTGATAATTGTATGTTTTTTTTTAAGATTGTTGTAGTATTTAAAACTTTGTTTCAAAATTAAGTTTTCTGAGGATAATAGCAAAATAATAATTCAAATTCTCGGATTATTTCAAAACTGATATTCAAAGTCAAAATTCTTTACTTAGTTACCTTTCAATTAGGCCATTAAGCGGCACTTTTGAACGTCAAAAATTTTAATTTCAAAGTAATAATAATTGATTCCACCATCCATTCGTAAAAGTAGCTTGTTATGGGGAAGAAAGGACAAGAAACTCCATACATACTGTTTTAATAAAAAGTGTTTTACAACATTTACATACATTATTATTAATTAATATATGTGATAATAATGCACCCAGACTAACACTACTATACTATGTACAGGTATAAAGTATTACAAGCACTCACAGGTAAATTCATTCATTTGATAAATAGGAACATGGTTTTCACATACTTCAAAACAGCCCGTTTTAACCTAACATAACTTACAAATATTGCAAACCTTAATTATCTAATTCAACAACAACGGAAGAGTATGCGAGTCACAAAGAAAAACAGAAAAAAAAGGCTATACTATAATTTTGAAAATATAAATTAACCAGTTTGATTTTGTTAACACTAAATATTGCCCTATGGAGCAGGACCAGTATGTTTCCAAGCATTCTTATCTAGAATAAAATCATCTAATTTGTAATATGCTTGTTTACAAAGTGTGCTTTTAAAAAAGTTTTAAATCTTTCATTTAGTTTATTAAAACTAATTTAAAACTTAGACTTACTTACAAACAACGCAGCAACAACGCGCGCAATTAACGCAGTACCCCATGAAAGATGTGTGTACTTTAGCTAATAAAAATTATGAAGTGTTATAAGTGCATGTTTGATGTTTGTTTGTAATAGGTAACCTTATTCAATCACGAAAATTCATAATAAAAGCTACACTATGGCTGATTGGCACAGGCTACGAGTACATTAGAAAAATATAAAGGTCCTGTGGGGTAGGCCTTGTTGGGAATGAAGCCACGGGACAACAGCAAATCTTTTAATAATTCAAATGCTCAAACTTTTTATGCATAAAGCTATAAAGATATAAGTACAATTTGTTTGCCATTGAAATAGAATGTCAGAATTATGGAATATTGATCCCACCGGTATATTGAGTCCACTCTGCGATTAATACAGGATCTTATCAGTGATAATACCCAGATATAGAAATCTAACAAGATTCATACTATTGATAAGATGCGTATCAAAACTGAAGAAGTATGGGATTAAGAACAAATCATTGTCAGTATCAATCTGCAAGATTTGAATATTTTTGTTTAAAACTTGTATCTACAAAACAAATAAAATATTAATGTGTTTGTTTTTGTTTTAAATGAGATATTAAAAATACAAAAAGAAACATGTGAAATATTTTCCTTAAGAAAAAATAGTTTATTGACCCCAGCATTCAAGATTGTATTTTTTATAATTACATAACTTCATTAACTCCTATTGTTATGTTAATGGTAAGGTTAGGAGGTCAATTTATAATAATGTAGAATTATGTAAGTTGTAAACAATTAAATTTACATTGTTTGAATGGAGATACAAAACTTTAATTAGCTGTTGTTAACCTTTGGGCACAGAGTGCATAATGATGCCCTGCCAACAGGATTTTGATAGTTTTGCCTTCCAAAACAACAACTTTTTCAGTCAAACTGTATATTAGAATAGAAGAGCTTCCAGCGGGACACATTGTTGGGTGGTCCATCAAAAATGTATGTTGATTACAGTTTAGATGAAAGCAAGGCAGCAAGTCAATGGATTAATTAAGGATATTATTTCCAGAATGCAATATTGTTTGAAAATAGTTTAATTATAAATATTAAAATTATAAATCACTTGTAACATTGCTTTGTCTCAGGAAATATGAAAAGTATCCGCTTGCCACATTAACAAAGGTTAACAGCAATGTGTAATGTTTAAATTGAATTTACAAAACCCAGTACATTTTCTTCCAACTATTATATGCCAACCTCCTTTTAAGGAAGTATAATGTTATAGTACTGTATATGCAATTTGCAATAAAACAATACAAGTTCATCCCGCGACACCGGTTTTTTTTTTTTTTTTTAAATGTCTAGATGATATGCAGGAGAAAATGTATAACATTGATTTTCATTTTTCATTAAGAAAAATATCATGATCAGACCGAATTTGACCGAATATATTTATTAAATAGTACAAAAATTTTAGGAGAAAATATATTATTATGCATTGCGGGTATATCCAATACCCACTATGTAAAAAAATACTATTGTTATAGTAGATTATCAGTACTGAAATAATCCTCCATAGCTACTGATTATCTTATCAAATGCTTTGTTTTGATAAAATTATAAACAAATAGATTGACGCAGCATAACACAAGCGTAAATGCAGTCAACCCGATTTTAAAAGTTGGATTTTGAAATAAAAATATAAATTAATAAAGTCTAAACATAGGGAACGGATTAGTTGTGGCATAAATTTGTTTTATATTGGGATGCAAGACGTGGAACCACTCCCGTTATATTCTAATTTAATGTAAAGTGATAAAGAAAGAATAGTGTTTGTTCAACTTGCGAGGGTATTTATAACAAAACTAAGGGTCAAAATACCTAAATAATATCACTAAATTAACTAAGGTTTCTTATTATATATATTTCCTGCAATTATTTCAACTTGAAAGCAAGTAAAACAGGGAAATTCCAATGAAAATGTAGTACGAAATTTTATTTTAGGTTATATTTTTTGTGATCGGTCTATAATTTCCGTACAGCTCATACAACAAAATATTGAACTGAAACACTCACCTAGTGTCCTTACAGGTCCACTGCGTATATTACACTTGTAAATTATCACCAAATTTTCAAATAAATTTGAGGTAAACACTAGCGGGATTCCTAACGTCTAGCAAATCCGAACTAATCAGTGTTGTACTCTGCTATACAATTTGACACTAATTCGATCATATTGATTTTAGACTTACAAATGAAATTTTGTGTACCTTACAACGCAATTTAAGACCTGTAGGATCGACAAGCAATCAATTAAATATGTTTTAAATATAAAGATATACTATACATAATTTAAATATTGACAGGAAACTATTCGAAAATATAGATAACCTACTTTCTATCGAGTTTGAAATCGAGTTGAAAATCGATATAAGCGTGCAGCACTAGACGTGTTGAATGTGTCGTATTTTTGTTTGGGGTGGGGGATAACACTCTTCGACCAATCATAGAGCTAGAATGGGCATGAAGAAGGTGGCGTGATCGCTACGTCACCTTATACACCACCATAGAGTTGTATAGCACAAACGAATCAATAATACCTGACAATGAATGGAATACACAATGTGCGTATAATATTACAACCTAATCGCTATTAGATGCGGTAATTAAATATAATGGATAGATAGATGTACTTGTAATGTTTGTGTTTTATTTTCCTTTTCATTCATTATTTTTCTACAGTCCCAAGCTTTGTTTTCAAAGTAAGTGACATCTGTTGCGATATGTATAAAGTAATTATTCAAGTTAACTAAGAGAAAGCAAGGAAAAGATGTTGTTCAAGTTTTTATTTGATTACCTACTTTTTACTCGTTTAAGATACGAGAGGGATTTATTTAGAAACGATTCGATTTTATAACTAAGAACATACTATTCACCAAATTCACAGATGGCGCTATTTCAAGAAATACATTATTCACGCCAGTGTCCTCTAAAGCTTGCAGCAGATATCTTTTGCCAGCAAATGGGCCATAATTATGTCGAGCTATTAACATAGGGTCATAAATCCAGACAGTGTTCAACTACTTTGATATTTTTCGTTGCAAAAACTGAATAACACAACACACAGCCCGACCTCTGCAGCGAGCCCCCCACGAACAACCGTCACCACATTATTTGTACAGTACCAAAGATTACTAGGTATTATATACTGGGTAAGTACCTACTACGGCTACATATGCAAATACGTATATACCACCAATACGCACCTACAAGATGGGCCAAATAGGGACTTCTAGTGAGCGTCAGCGCTTAGAGAGGAACCGGTAGGTATGGACCTAGGTTGAAATCATTTTTGTATTTTTTTTAATATAGCTCGCGTTTGAACACTTATCTCAGGTGAGTCACCTGATCTAATGGCGATATTGTGGTCGGTGATTAAGCACTGGCATATAAGTAACCTTTTCACCCTTGACTTACCTAAAGATTTGTATGTTGGAGGTTGTATCTATCGGTCCATGGTAAACACAAACTCCGGCAGGGAATTCCACTCCTTAGCTATATAATTACGCATAATGAAAGTATTTCCAAAACGTTTAGTACCTACGTATGGGTGGGATGTCCATGTCCACATGTACCGTTTTTGACACAATAAACGTTATTATTATATTATTATTATTATTATATCGTTTATTTAATTATGTACACATTTTAAATTTACATTTTTAAATATTTCTTTATAAAAACAAATCATAAAAAAAAAACATTTAAAAATATAAAAAATAATGGTTGTCCGCCGGTATCGGTCCAAAGGGTCCAAGCTACCGGTGGTTAGGGCTCCAGAGACAGGAACCTCCTCACAATGCGAGCCGTATCGAGGAGTACTGCCTTCTGTATCAGACCCTTGATCCAACCGCCCAATGACAGCCTCGACAGATGGTCGTCGAGGCTCTTGGCCATCAGGCCGTTGGCCGTAACGACAATCGGCACAATGATCGCCGAGTCCACATTCCACATGTCGACAACCTCGTGTGCTAAGTCAAGATACTTGATTTGTTTCTCTTTCTCAGCTTTCACGAGGTTCTCGTCATGCGGGATGGTGACATCGATTATCATTGTGCGGCGCGCTAATCGGTCTATCACCACTATATCCGGCTTATTGGCAACAATAGTCCTATCAGTGATGATAGACCGATCCCAGTACAACGTGACATGGTCATTTTCGAGAACTGGGTCGGGCACATACTTGTAATACGGTACCTCCGATTCCACTAGATTGTACTTCAAAGCAAGTTGCTGGTGAACAATCCTGGCCACTTGGTTATGCCTGTGTAAGTACTCGCCGTTAGCCAGACGAGAACAACCAGAGATAATATGTCTGATGGATTCACCAGGACGGTGGCATGCCCGACACACGTCAACCGTCCCGTCCTTCATTATATGTCTCCGGTAGTTATTCGTCAGGATAACTTCGTCCATAATTGCACAGACAAAACCTTCAGTTTCCCCGAAAAGGTCGCCGAAACGTAGCCAGGATACGGATGCTGGGAAATCTACATCGGGCCCATGGAGAGCCCGATAGAAGCGCCCGTGTAGCTCCTTGCCTTGCCATACCTCTTTGCGTTCATCAGTCGATAGTATTACAGGCTTGCGCCAGTTCTCTTTAGCCATGGACAACGGGGTGAGTCCCTTGTCCACTGCAACCACATCCCGGTGCATACGCACTTCAGCTTTTAAAAAGTATTCTCTGAGACTGCACACCTCGCGGTTGTGAAGAGTCTTGGCGTTTAAAAAGCCTCGACCCCCACACTTCCGCGGGATGTACAGTCTCATCACCGATGATCGTGGGTAATGCATCCGGTTTGCAGTCGGCAGTGTCCGGACCCTCCTATCGAGGGCGTCGAGCTCGGTCTGAGTCCATTTGAGTATGCCGAAAGAGTACATCAAAACCGGCATGACCCAACTGTTAAAGGCGCGCACCTTATTGCCGCCCGACAAAAGGCTATTTAATACCTTTTTCAGGCGGCCAAAGAAACGCTCCTTCAGCAGTTGCTTCATGTCAGTACTGTTGATGCCCAACGCTTCCGACATACCCAAATACTTGTAAGTTTCGGTCGAGGAGAGGTGTCTAAGGTGTATGGAATCAGAGAGTTGAATTCCCTCGGATTCCATAATCTCCCCTTGCTTTACATGCATGACTGCACATTTTTCCACACCAAATTCCATCCTGATGGAGTTACTGAAGGTTTCAGTTACCTTCAGTAGCTCCGTCAGTTGGAATTTATTGGGGGTAAAGAGTTTCAGATCATCCATGTAAAGGCCCGGAGGTGAGATATGACCTGACCACCTCTTCTCAACCGATAGCCCAGTCCTGAATCCTCCAGCAGTGTACTTAGAGGATTCAGGGCTAAGCAGAACCAAAGTGGGCTCAAACTGTCGCCCTGAAATATCCCCCGCTTAATCCATACAGGCTCATCATCCCCCTGAATCGATCGACATCCTGGATATCGAAGGACTGTCTTCCATTGCCCCATACATGACTCAAGGAAGGTGCATAGAGTTGCATCTATTTTGTACAACTCCAGCACCCTCATGAGCCCTCATGTCTATCCAGCATGTGGACAGATCCTTGCGGGATCGATGAACCTGCTGGCTTATGGCCATGTCAATGAGGAGTAGCTCCTTAGTGCCGCGAGACCCATTCCTACATCCATTCTGAGAGGTAGACATAATTGAGTTATCTTCAATGTGTTTATAAATTTTTGCTCTCAGGATGGATGTAAGAAGTTTATAAACCGTTGATAAGCATGTTATTGGTCTATAATTCTTGGGTTCCGCGGGACTACCTGTCTTATGGAGCAGGTGGGTAATTCCTGTTGTTAAAAACTGCGGAAGCGACCCAGACTCTAAACATGACTGGAATTGAGATGCCAGAAACGCGTGTGAGCTGCTATACCATTTTAGCCAGAAGTTATGCAGTCCGTCCGGTCCCGGAGACTTCCAGTTCGGTAGCGGACGAACTGCTTTGGCTACATCAAATGAACTAATGATTGCTTTTTCCATTTCTGGTATAGCTTCACACACGCGCTCGACATCACGCATCCAGCCACCCTCAGTGTGACAGACGGGTACCGACCAGATGTTTCGCCAGAATGTACTCGTGGCAACATCATCCGGGCGGCACACGTCAGTCACACTTTGTTCAGGTCGCTCCCAAGTTCTGTATACCCACCTCTCATCACTCTTGAACATGCGATTCTGCGAGTACCGGTCAACCCGCCGCTTATACCGCCGAATACGGCTAGCCCATGCACAAACTTTCTGTTTCAGGAAGTCGATGCGCTCCGTGACACGGGATATGTATTCTCGAGGATTGATTCCAGTCCCCGAAAATGCCCGCCTCACGAAGCGCATCACACGTGGTCGTGTGTTGCCCTCCCTGAAACAGCATAGTTTGCCGATGAGTACCCTAGCCCCATCGATACGCCGTTTGATCCTGCACTGCCAGGCTGGCACGGCAGGCTTTGGCCGCATAGCCTCCTTTGGAAACTTAACTTTGGCCAAACGACATGCCGCAACAGCCCCGCAATACAAGATTGAGTGCGTATCAACAAGGTTCTCGCTGCTTTCAAAGATGTTCTTAAGCAGCGAGTGCAAGGCACACACCAGCGCCCTATTGTTCTTGTGCATAGGCAACCGTGGTAATCGGGGCCTAAGTTCAGTTGGTGTTGACCTATACTCGCGAAGCGCATCTTCCAGAGCGCTCCTCAATCTTTCGTTGCACTGGCTACTTACTGTGGCAACCCTATCATCTGCCTCATCGTTAACAAGATTGGACCGCGGCGGGATCACAATAGTGGCTGGCGGTGCCGCGGTCTGTGTCGGGGTTGAGACGATTTGGTTGCTCAGTACTTCTGAGCGCAGCCTATCAAGTGCGGCGTCATCTAACCTGTGATTGCGCTGGATGACCCGCACCTGATCCGACAATCGTTGGGCCGAGACGTTTACAGTTGGTTCTAGGTCCTGAAACAGAGACAGCATCCTAACACGGTACGCAGTGAGGTTAGTTCCCCCCTCTGTAGACCCGTAATATGCGCGCATGACGTTCTCATTCATACTTTGAGTCCATTTCATGCGCTGCACACAACCACCGGCAGCGAGGACCCGGCTCGGGGCCGGTTGGCTCCTAGATCCCAAGCTCCTCGGTGGCCGGCCTCTCCCCTGCCGACGTACAGGTGTTGGCGACGTCGGTGGGGAAAAATACTCGTCGCTCGAGCTCGACGCAACTGCAGCCGCTGATGACACTGGTGATCCGAGGTCCGGCGGCGGCGAGGCGGAGCTGAGCGACGAGTCCGGGGGTGGATGGCGTGCGCGATAGGCAGCTGCTCTCGTCAACATTATATATTTATTCCTTTACACTTTTTCATTGTAAAAATTTATTGTGTTTGGTTGACGTCTGTCAGTGACGACGTCAACTGGTTTCTTATAATTTACTGATTTTTTATTGAATTTGTTGTGGATTTATAAAACTGTATTTTTTAAATGGGTATTTTATAGCTGGTTTCTGTTGCTGTATATTTTTCTAATATTGGTGGTTGTATGAATTTGTAGGAATTAAATAAACAGTGCAGGAAAAAATTAGACACGTTGACATTTTGGAGTTGCCAACGTATCTTATTATTATTTTTCCATTTATTTGTTATATTTACATATTTTTACATTTTTAAATATCATTCTATAAAAAATAAAATAAAAAAACATTTAAAAATACAAAAATAGTAGCCCACCGGTATCGGGAACAGGGTCCAAGCTACCGGTGGTCAGGGCTCCTGAGAGAGGAACCTCCTAACAATACGAGCCGTGTCCAGGAGTACCGCTTATTATTATTATTATTACCGTACGTGTTGTAGTCGGATGATGAAACGGGCTAGGCGGAATTAGATCATGCAATTCCATCGCATAGGTACTCCCCGAAAAGCAACCGATAAAAAACCAACTCGGCGACGATGTTCAAGGCTCTGGAGCTTTAACTCGACCAGTGCCTCATTGAAGATGAGCCTCTTGGCCCGTTTTTCGACTTAAGTGTATCAAGCTGATATTTGGCAGATCCGAGTAGAAACTCGACTTCGAACAGTCATTGCTTTTGTATATTAGGGGTTCAATCAGACTGCTTATTAGGTTTTTATGGAATTATCACTGTTTATTATACTAGGCTTTTACACACTTGACCTGCGTACAGTCCTACCAACTTATCTGTGAACTGAAAGAGGACGGCATCGTCGATTCAGTGTTGCTAATTAATAGAAGGTGCCCAAAATTGAGTAAGTTTTCAAGAAGGAAATTTCAAATTATACAATATGTACGTTTAATAAGAATTACAGTTTTTACAAATTAAAAACAATGATAGGTATCATTGTTTTTAATTTGTAAAAAAAAACTGTATATAAAAATAATAAAATAAATAAAAAGAATTTGATAATTCACAGTTACGTAGGTACGAGTCTCTTAAGCAGCAATAAACAATGGCTTTATTTAAAAAGTAATCAAATGAAGTGGAAATTTAGCAGATAAAATGTTCCACGGGGGAGATACAACTATAATTTAATGCGAAGTTAAGTAGGTACCTACCCTGCAAGAGGTACCTGGATGTCTGGTATTTAGTTATGACCGTACCTAACCCCTAACACCAGATTTGACTAATTATAATTAGAAGTGGTACCTAGTGGTAGTGTAGTGTAATAAAAAAAAAACAAATTGCTTTACAATGATTTATTGAAAACCGGATGAACCTGCATACACAACTTCATCCTGGTTGTGAGGCCATACTCCGCTTATTTCCGTACCACTATCATCATTATCACTATCGCTTTCGGTTTCAGTGCCACTTACCACTTCTATAATAAAAAGTTTATCTCAATACAAATCATGTTTTAAGTATTCGCCTTCTAACCTGCGAACGTGTTTACAATGCTGTGCCCACTCATGAACTGTAATAACGTCAAAAGCTTTTCTAACTAGGTGGGAATTTCAGCATTTTTGTACTCAATATTTACATCAGCAACTTTTCTTTTCATTGTGCTCCATATGAGTTTAATGGGATTGATATCACAGTGATAAGGTGGTAATATAAGCATTTGTGTCTATTGTCTTCTATTTTTTTTTCAATCTCATAGGTATACAGGTTCAGGCTTGTTTCTCTTAATTATTTCTAAAAGCTGAGGTTTAGTCAAATTCTCTCCGTAGTCAATTTTATTTTGGGTCAACCATAATTGCTTAACTTTTTTTAAGGAATTCGTATTTGGGACTTTATTCACACAAATACGGTGATAAGAAGCATTATCCATCACTATTATGGAAGGCTCTCGTAAATTACTCACAAGTTTTTCAATAACCCACTTTTTAAAGTTGGTACTATTCATCTCGTCATGATAATCACCACTTTTTGTGTTTGATTTAAACACAAGTAGTGTTTGTAACAAATCCAGTATCTCCTCCCGCATGAACAATATTATATCTTTGCCCTTTAGTTATAGGCTCCAATACTCAGTCTTCACCCTCTCCTTGCCAACATTTACCCGATGCATGCGAAGAGTGAATATAGGTCTCTTCTAAATAAATTATGGGCCGGGGCTGGGGAGATTTATTATTTTTATCCACTGCATACAATTACTTAGCTCTCCAAGCTGATATTTCATTACGCTCCATAAGAACCTTCCGTTTGGATTGAGATTTTTTAAAACGAAATCCCACCTTGTGAAGCTGCTTTCGCAGACTCTCTCGCTGTCCTGTGTAATTTATTTCTGTCTTTAAGACCTCTATAAGCTTTTTAATAGTAGGGACCTCTTTTTTAGCAGAAGCAGAATAAAATTCATGTACTTTCCTCCGTGTAACTCCCATGTCAAAATCATCAACATGCACAAATCCACTTTTACGTTTTCTCTCCTTGCCTGGTGTCCGAATTTTTCCCGTGGACCACTGCACAGAACCCGTTTTCGGGATAAAAAAAAATGGCCTATGTTACTCAGGAATAATGTAGCTTTCTATTGGTGAAAGATTTTTTTAAATCGGTCCAGTAGTTTCGGTGCCTATTCGGTACAAACAAACAAACAAAAACATCTTTTCTCTTTATAATATTAGTATAGAAGTATAGATAAAATAAATGTTAGTAGAAATTTGAAATCGGGCAGGTTACTTTGCTCACTCACTTAGCAGGTTACCTAATAGATGTACGTTACCGTTACGCTAACTTGCAGCAAGAATAGAAACGAATATTTCGTGGACTTAAATAATTAGTTAAGTATCGGGTAATTTATAACAAGAAAGTTGACAACACTAATCTGTCGTTGCCGAAATTCGTTTGTTTATTTGATTAAAGGGAATAATCGGAGACCCCGCCCGAGCTTCTTCTTCAAAAAAGGATTTAACCTATAAAATAATGTTTCGAGCATAATTTTTAATAGCTTTCGGCATATTTAACTATAAAAATTCAGCAATATCACGACAAAACAACCAGAGAACCCGAATGTAGTAGACACTGACAATCGAATGACAATACATTTCAACATGACCGCCGTAGTTCCAATTTTCGCCATTTCACAGATATATGTTGGTAGGACTGTACATTCCTTAGCAATTGTGTTACTTATGACCTTCTTTTACAAAACTGGCAGTTTGTGTTTATCAACAAACTGCAATGCAACAAACTTCTGTCATATCCAAAGAAAATTTTTACTGGTCTTATCACCAAGAAGATGGTTCAGTCATTCATGAAAATATTATTTACACCACGATTTACATGACGATTTTTACATTTTTATTGTTTCTTTGCTAGTTCAATTTTGAAAAAAAAATGTTCAAGTACTACAAAGATTTGTGTGATGTGGTGTCACTACTGGTGTATTGTCCCTGTGAGCGATCTTATCTCTTTACCAAAGAGGGCAGTGGAGAAACATGGTTGCCTTCCAGTAAATGTGAGAAGAACTGCTGGAAAATGACAGTTCATAAGATTTATTTTGAGGTACGATGTACCTATCTAACTGAGTGATTTGATAATGAATGAGAGAGGGTGGCGTCCAGGGCACAGTATTCACACAAAGGTAGAGCTGTGATGGATACCTACCCACCCACCTTGCCGCTATTTGACGAAGGTTTAATGACACACAGCAGGCCTATGAATAATACCGTTGATGGTCCGTGGTGTAGTGCTTGTCTTACCATTTCTTTCACATCTTTAGGTTAGGAGCTGTGTCCATGTTATGTAGTGGATAGAAATAAACTTCTTAGACAAAACTAGCACCACTGGGATTCCTCGTGCTCCATCTACTAAAGTTCTCGACGATCCAGTGACTGCTTAGATAATCAATTGATTAACACAGCATAAGAATGAGATGAAACCTCAGTACTTGTCCAATGTAATAACATTGGATAAGTACTGAGGATCCAGTGACTGCTGAGATAATCAATTGATTAACACAGCAGTAGAATGAGATGAAACCTCAGTACTTGTCCAATGTAATTACATTGGATAAGTACTGAGGATCCAGTGACTGCTGAGATAATCAATTGATTAACACAGCAGTAGAATGAGATGAAACCTCAGTACTTGTCCAATGTATGCCTGGTATTGTTGGGTACGCAGGTGACAGTACTGTTTCAGAGAGATACTTGTCTAGCGCAAAAACCGGCGGGGGTGAAGTTCGTTCCTTGAGAGAGGCTATGGTGGAGCGTACTGATTTGACCTTAAGTCTTGTCTCCCGTTGGGGTGATGACAATCTGGGTCTCTTTTAACGCCACCAAAACACAGGCATGTCTTTTTACCGCAAAGAGGACCCATTTCATCCAAACGTCTACTTTTCGGCGTGCATCTGTTCCTGTAACTGATCGGCTCGAGCTCCTTGGCATGGAGTTGACATCCAGTCTCGACTTCGGCGCCTCCATCGAGTATAAAGCCCAAGTGGCGGCAAAGATACTGGGCGTCCTAAACAGAGTGAAGCGATACTTTATGCCTGGACAGCTATTAACTCTTTACAAAGCGCAAGTCCGATCCTGCATGGAGTATTGCAGCCACCTCTGGGATGGCTCAGCTAAATATCAGCTTGCCGCGCTTGACTTGGTGGTACGCAGAGCTAAGAGACTAATTGGCGACGTCAAACTGGTGGATGCCAAGCTTCACGGCTTAGCTCATCGCCGTAAGGTTGCCTGTTTGTCGGTCTTCTACAGACTGTATTTTGGCGAGTGTGCTCATGAACTCCACGATCTCATCCCGCCGGCCCCCTTCTACCATCGGACATCTAGACGCACTGCAAGTTACCATCCTCACCTAGTTGCTATTCCACCAATTCGCACCAAGCGTTTCCAAACATCCTTCATAATGCGCACAGCAAAAGAGTGGAACTCACTGCCTGCGTCTGTGTTTCCGAACGCATACAACCCGAATCTCTTCAAAGTTATAGTGAACAGGCTTCTTCTGGGTAAGCTCACTCCATCGTCGACTTTGTCTCTGTCACCTCTGACCTAGACTAGAGTCAAGAGCAAACTCATCAAGAATAAAAATAAAATGTAATTACATTGGATAAGTACTGAGGATCCAGTGACTGCTGCGATAATCAATTGATTAACACAGCAGTAGAATGAGATGAAACCTCAGTACTTGTCCAATGTAATTACATTGGATAAGTACTGAGGATCCAGTGACTGCTGCGATAATCAATTGATTAACACAGCAGTAGAATGAGATGAAACCTCAGTACTTGTCCAATGTAATTACATTGGATAAGTACTGAGGATCCAGTGACTGCTGCGATAATCAATTGATTAACACAGCAGTAGAAT
The DNA here is from genome assembly GCA_948252205.1 of Orthosia incerta. Lineage (NCBI taxonomy): Eukaryota > Metazoa > Arthropoda > Insecta > Lepidoptera > Noctuidae > Orthosia > Orthosia incerta. The sequence continues at coordinate 30,778,542 of OX411754.1, read as the reverse complement.
GAGATGAAACCTCAGTACTTGTCCAATGTAATTACATTGGATAAGTACTAGGATCCAGTGACTGCTGAGATAATCAATTGATTAACACAGCAGTAGAATGAGATGATGTTGATTCATCTCCTTCTATCTAACCCTGCAATTCTCATTACATCTTTAGGTGTTCAACAAGAGTTACTTCTTCTTCACATCTCCAGTTCCATCCTCACTTTTTTCCTGATGATGACCTTGCAGTTGTTTGGCGTGGACTCCGGCACCTCTTGCCATCCCATCCGCGTGTACAAGGTCTGGCTGCCGAACCATACCCTGCAGTGCGTGTACCATGCCGTGTACAAGGCGGCCGTCAAAACCGACATAAAGAAGAGGCTGAAGAATAAATCTGTTAGTCTCTTGCCTAACCATCTTAATTTTAAGATGGTAAAGAAAAATCTCTAAAGACTCTTCTTTATAGATTTTTCTTTACCGGTCTCTCCCTGATAAGTTAGAGAACAAAATAGCATGCCAGGAGTGGGTTTTAGCTAGTAGGAGTCCGTCACTGCTCCGACTGCTTCACAGTGTGAAGTAGCCTAGGCGCTTTCCCACTCCTGTTAAAAAAAAAACTTTCCCTTTACTACCTAACCCCTAACTTATCGTAAAGCTTGGATCGACTAACTGTTTTGACAGCATTCTCGTATATTTAAGGATTGAGATTAAATTTCTGCGAGCTCTGGCTTCTTGCTTTTTCCATGGGCCGCTATTGTTGGTAATTTTCTTGGTAATTTCAAAATTGGTGTTCTGACATCCCAGGGTTTACGGAACAGGTTCCAGTGGCTGAACGGCGCAGAGCTGGATCGCCAACGAGCCCACTCCTGCCTCCGCAGTCCTGAGATACTCGTGTACTCTAACATGGTCCTTGGCGACGGTAACACCGACAAGAATACGGTACTTACCTACGTAGTGTTATTGTTTTATAAATTCGAGTTGATCACGTTCGCGGGTCAGACATGGCCAGCGACTGCGCAAGACAGAGAACTTTAGAAGGAGAAAAGCCTTTGCCGAGCACACATCACACACATCACATCATCAGCCTATTAATGTTCCCACTGCTGGGACTCAGGCCTCCTCTCTGTGAGGGGAATGGGCCATAATCCACCACGCGGGCCCAGAGCGGGTTGGTGGTTGGTTTGCCGAGCAGCGGGACATAAATTAAGGTAGAAAAATCAAGTAAGCGTTAACAGCGCAAGCATCGATTTTTTGACACTGATAGATACAATTACTCAATTAGTAGAAAAGTAAGGCTGCTTGCTTATATTAGCAGTGGAAGTAGTGGGTGACACCAGGTTGAAATATGATGATGTTTCCTCTATTTAATGTGTTCTATCAAGACTATTTTCAAGTACAATAATTATAGTTGTAGAACTCGATGGACGATAAATAAACTTGTTTTGAAATGTCTTCTCTGGAAGGAGTTGGAAAGTGACGCGCTGGTGGAGATCTGCGAAGAGAATGTGGTGGTCGGAATGGACGTGGCTGGCGGTGCGGTGGCCATGGCATCGCCCAACTTGCAGCTGCTGCAAGCTGCTGGTTACAACCACGACGGTTAACTTCTTATAATCTTCTCAGAATCAGAATCAGAATCAGAATCAGAAATCATTTATTTGCAAAGAATGTAGGTAACAAAAACATAGTTTTGATGGTGTAAAAAACAAAAAACAATTGGATCCAGTACATTCTACCGTATGGCATGCAACATTAAGCACTATAAAAATCAAAAGCATTGCAAATCTATATTAATCAAAAATTGTCATGTAATCAGTTTCTAATGTCATGTTCAAAAGTCAAATTCAAATAATCACCATTTATCAGATCAGTTCATAATGTCACATTCTTAAAAGTAAAATACACTGGAAAATAGTCTTAGTATATCAAATCAGAATATAACATAATAAATTTAAATATTACTGAGAAATTTCATAGGGTGTTATCATTTAAAAACTCGCTGACAGTGTAATAGCATTTTTCAACTAGTAGTTTCGTTAATTTCTTTTTGAAAAAATGAGATGTATCATTTTTAATGTCATTGGGTATTTTATTGTAGATAACTGGTCCCATATGCATAATATTTTTTCTTAATAAAGCTGTTTTGAAACTACCTGTATGTAATAGACCTTTGTATTGGGATCTCAGTAATGCCGGTCTTGAAGAATGATTTATCATTGTTTCAAAAAGATTCAGGTTCATTTTAACAAATAATGCTACCTCCAGAATATAAATTGATGGAAAGGTTAATAATTTTAGGGATTTGAACATAGGAATACAGCTGTCTGTTGAATTAATGCCGGTCATTGATCTCAAGCAATATTTTTGGCCTCTGAATACCCTTTCTCGTTCACTGCAATTCCCCCAAAATACTACTCCATATCTTAAGATAGAGGCAACCAGACCATGGTAAGCTATAATGATAAGCTATTCTGCTAGTGGCATCTCTATTCTTTAACGTAGGCCAATGTTAAGTTGATGGGGATGAAACCAGTCGGGGATGCGCGTGATTTAATTGCATCCGAGCCCTCGACTCATGGCAGCGGTAGGAATTGTGGGGTTTTAGTCGTTATGGTCCGACGGAGGGTATCCATGAGGATTTCTCCACAAAATAAAATCCAATGTTAAGGGGACGTTCAAGTATTACCTACCTAACACAATTTGAGGAGAGGGGAAAACATAAAACGTCTTGTAAACGTCACGATGCTTAACAGGGGGTTCGAACCACGTTCGAACAACGCGTTACGTAACATTATTTTATTTATTTTAATAAAAACATACCTTTAAATGAACTAAGGTAGGTATTTTACTGCGTTACGGGGAGGAAGGAGGACCAAACATCTTAAAAAATTGCGTTACTTAATACATAAACGCCAAACCTTAAAAAAACTGCGTTACGTTATACTTGAACGCCCCCTAAGTACCTACCCCTTAACATGGCACATCAATAGGTACCTACCTATAGGTTGGGAAGTAAAGGATGGGCATAAAATATAAGTAGGAACCGTACTACACCTTCATATTTTTAATCAGGGGACGATGGCGGTTCTGAGGAAGAACCCGCCCTAAAGCTAAGCTAAGCTGTTTTTCTAGGCTTGCGCTTGACCACTGTCTCACCTGATGGTTTAATTTGCAGATCAAATCAGAATGTATCGCGAGTTCGTGATGATGGTGTTCCCCGCGATATACATGAGTATCCACGTCTTCTCGCAGTTTATGATCGACATTGGCTGGCAGAGGTCACAATGCTCAAGTCTGTTCAGGTAGCTCCACTTTATCCAATAAACAAGTAAATGTCGTATCTTGATATCTGCACTGCAGCAGTGGTGACGTCTCATCCCATACAAAGAAACCGTGCCGACGCACTGTACTGATTATACTGATTATTTTATGTACATCAATCTCGTTCGGTCCAGTTCAACGGATATACATGGGGATCTATTTATCGCCGTGGAACGGAACCGAAAGCGATCGATTTACAAAAAATAATCGGTATATAATCAGATGAAAAACGCTAGTTAGGTCGGCACGGGTTTCGTTGTATGGGATGAGACATCTGTATGCTAGTATTATATTATCTGTGTACTGTACTGCAGTAACTATAGTCACATAGACAGCGCTTCTTTTTTTTGTGTGTGTTTTTTTTGTGTGGAGAAATTCTCATGCATACTGCGCTACCACGGGGAGACCAAGCGCAATTATGTGGGACCCCAACCCACTAAAACACCACGGTGTCCTGCTGTGCGGCTTATGGCGGGAACACGGGCACGCGTTAGCACTCACCGCGAACCCGCCGCGGCTGTAGCCCCATCACCGGCGCACCAGAACACACTGTGCGCCGTGACCACCGCCGCAATACCGGCACTCCCCTAGCGCCGCGGCCTCCAACCCTCAGCCGCGATATCGTATGGGTATGGGAGACCCCATACAACATCGCGGCCCGCCTCAGTTGCGATGTCGCCAAGGCAGCACCGCAACCTACATGTCGGCCGCTACGTCGTCGGCTTATCGGCAAAAGCCCTGACGAGCGGCCTCTCCTCGGGTTCCTCTTCGCTTCACCGCTCTCAATTTCTAACTTCTTGCCGAAGTTTCCACAATAAGTTTCTATGCCAGAGCGGCAGACGTGTCAGGCAGAGGAGGTTTGTCGTTCCTGGAGCTGATGCTGTGGACAGCAGCTTTGGAACCTGCTACTCAGCACGTCGGTATGCCAGCCGAGATACGGTGCAGATATATATTCAGGTGAGTCAGCCTACACCTGCAGGATCATCATAAGCCTGTAGCAGACCACAGCTAGCCTTAGCTAGGCCTCCTTATATCTCGCCATCATTCCATATATCCTTGATTAGCACAGCACTACCATACCAGCCTCCTTGCGAAAGATGTCTTTTCGCCTATCCCGAGATCGTCTAATCTTATGCGGCCAGTTCAGTAATAATATAGCAATTATTATTCTTGGGATAGGTAATTGCAGGATGTAGTAGATCCTAAATAAAGTAATTACCAGCAGCCTAATTGCGTAAGTGAATTTGCAAAGCAAACAAGTCGATTCCTTCCCAAAAACAACTTTACGTATTGCATATAATATATATATATATATATATCAAAAATCATTAACAAATCAAATTAAAGAAAACTGCAATAATTCGGCCCGCATTTTAGGCTCCAAATTACCGTTTTTTAATATTTCTCAGAAAGGAATTTGTGCTCATGTAGAATCTAAGTTAAGTGAGGGTGACATAAGGGGGGCGGCCAGACTACTGTTCAGCAGTGATGTGGTGGCGCCTTACTCTCCGGAGACTCTTGCAGCTCTAGAGAGTAAACACCCAGCGCCTGTGGATGGTCTCACCTTTCCCGACCCGCCCGTCCACCCCGACCCCCTCGTTCAGGATTCATCTTTTTTCCAAATTTCAGCCCCGCAGTTGATCGCAGCCGTGAGCTCTTTCCGGAGTGGTTCCGCCGGTGGCCTCGACGGCCTGACTCCACAGCATTTGAAAGATTTGTTGAGTTCAGGCGCCGGGGAAGCTGGTGAGTCGCTCATGAAGGAGCTTGCGGTTCTGATCAACTTAATGCTCTCCGGCGGCGTGAACGATACCGTCGTCGATGTCTTGTATGGGGCTAACCTGTGTGCCCTGTGCAAGAAGGACGGCGGCATTCGTCCCATTGCTGTCGGTTGCACCTACAGGCGTTTGGCAGCCAAAATATGTTGCAAGGTGTTTAGTGAATCGCTTGCAACTAAGTTCCAGCCCCTTCAACTTGGTTTTGGTTCCAGAGGGGGCTGTGAGGCTGCCGTACATGCCTTATCCTCATTTCTTAACTCTAAAAAAGGTGAGGTCATTCTCAAGGTTGACGTCAAAAACGCGTTCAACTCCGTGAACAGGGACACTTTGTTGGCTGAAGTCAAAAAAGAACTCCCCGAAATTTATGGTTTTATGTGGCAATGGTATAGGCATCCATCAAAATTATTGTATAAGGACAACATTTTGGAATCTGCAGTTGGTTGCCAACAAGGTGACCCTCTCGGGCCTGTCATTTTCAGTTTAGCTATTCATCCCATAATCCAACAACTAAATTCAAAATTTAATGTGTGGTATTTAGATGATGGGACGCTAGGAGGTGATGTTGACACCGTTTTGAATGACCTGCAACTCCTCAAACAGAAATTTAAATCTATAGGCCTGGAACTTAACCCCTCTAAGTGCGAAATTTACCTCTCTGACGTTACCGACAGACAATCGACTTTAGATAAATTTAGTGCAATAGCCCCGCAAATCAAAATCTTAGAAAAAAGTTCTCTGCACCTCCTAGGTTCCCCTATTTTAGAAGAAAGTTTTTCATCTTTCATCGAAGATGAAATCAAACATTTTAATAATATTTCGGATAGACTCTCCAAAATTAATATACATTCGGCATTCACCCTTATCAGATATTGCTGTTTCGGTCCAAATTTTATGTATTTTCTCCGTTCTTCTCCTCTTTGGAAGAAACCACAACTTTTGGACAAAATTGACCAAATTATTCGCAACACATTAACATCCATTCTTAATGTGGCCTTGGACGACCGTGCGTGGTTGCAAGCCACCCTACCAATTCGTTTTGGTGGCCTCGGCGTCCGCAAAATTTCTAGTGTAAGCTTACCAGCGTTCCTGTCTTCTGTCCACAGCACTGAAAAGCTAACCAGAAAAATTTTAGCTCTTTCCCTGGTTGACTCGGAAGTGCCGTGCTTGACAGACGCAGAGAACGCCTGGAAAGTGGCTTGCCCGGATACGGATCGGCCCGAGAACCCATTTTCCCAGAGACAGTGGGATGAGCCGCTCTGCAGGTTGGTACGGAATAACCTTATTAATACGTCTACCAATACTGCTGAGCGTGCCCGCTTGCTGGCTGTGGGTGAGTGGGAGTCGGGCCTCTGGCTTCAGGCACTACCGTCGCCTAACATAGGCACTATGCTAGGTGACACAACCTTCCGACTCGCTACATGCCTGCGATTGGGCGCTCCTTGTGGGGCTCCACATCGCTGTCAATGCGGTGAAGCAGTCGACTGCCTCGGACACCATGGCCTTTCTTGTAGTAAGAGTGCAGGTCGGATTGCGCGGCACGCTAGCATTAATGATCTCATCCGTCGTGCTCTTGCCACCGCCGGAGTGCCAGCTGTCTTAGAACCCATTGGCCTGGCACGCGTTGATGGGAAGAGACCAGATGGTATGACCATAATGCCATGGAAGTTGGGTAGGTCTTTGGTGTGGGATGCAACTTGTGTCGACACCCTTGCACCATCCCATCTTCCTAGCACGGTGGGCTGCGCTGGGGCGGCTGCTGCAGGTGCTGAAAACCTCAAACGGCGCAAATACAACAACTTAATTGGTAATTATGTGTTTGAGCCGTTTGGGGTTGAAACACTAGGGCCATGGGGTCCGAGTGCACACCTATTATTTCGGGATATCGCCAAGCGGTTGGTCGACTCTTCACGTGACCAGAGGGCTGGCCTTTTTTTTGGCCAAAGAATCAGCATTGCCATCCAACGTGGCAATGCTGCCAGCCTTCTAGGCACTTTTCCTGTTGACAGCGATGTGGACGAATTTTTTGACGCTCCGTAATTGTACATATGTTTATTCTTATTTTAGTTCTAATATTAGTTTGTAAATAATAATGTACATAATTATGTTAATAAATAAATTATTGCATATTAATACGTAAAGTCGTTTTTGGGAAGGAATCGACTTGTTTGCCTTGCAGAATTCACTTACGCAATTAGGCTGCAGTTCTCATCATTAATCAACACATCTTCGAAGTGCAGGTACTTCGATAATAATCGCGACCAGAAGCTGGAGTATGTGGAGTTCAAAGAGCTGGTGGCTGCCGCGCGGGCTTCCCGACAGCTGCCCATCGACTCTCTCAGTGTAGCTAGGGATACTGATGTCTGCCTCAGGTTTGAACCCATTGTCTAAAATAATATGTTACTAGTCCAAGCATTTCATTGGTTTCTGGAGATTGTGATGTTATGTGTCCAGTGATTAAGATTTGTGAACCCAAAAGTGTATGCGGAACGGAGTGAAGTCGACTCGCAACCTCCATTAAGAAGGGAGGATGCTTCCGTGCTTCGACCAGACGGGGGTTTGATTGCGTCTGGTCACTGGTGGGCAATTGACCGATGGTTGTTGTCGGGCTGTTGAATTTGTTGAAATCGCATGAAAAACTTTGATTGACACATTTTTTGTGGTTCGTATGTGTGCAATTGTACATAGTTGAGTCCAATCTTCTGTAGGGACTACCGTATTGTATATATAGCTAATATAAGCTATGTAACAAATTGCAGACAACTAGGAATGCAGCCGAATTCTCAGCTTCCCATAGCGGAGTTCCTTCGAGGAGTCTCAGAGCTTCGACTGAGAGGCACCAGTTCATTACTGCGCGCCCCAAGGTGTATCTCCGCGTATGTCATGGACCTGCAGTAAGAATATGATTTAAATAAACTACGGATAAAAAGATTTATTAATAATTTTTTATAAACCTATATTCTCCCACTGATGGGCAAAGGTCTCAAAGCCTTCCTCCACTTCTAAGTAATCACGCCAGCTTTTCCCTCAGCGACGACGCCCGTCTTCTGGCTCCCACTGTGTAACGATGAAAAGATAAAATAGTTTATTAAGACGAAAGTTCATTTTTATATCATTTATAGTTTATTTAAAGGCACTCGTTTGACTTGTTATATGTGAAGAGGGGGAGGAGAAATTAAACGCATGTGACTATGAGGGAGGAGGGAGGCAAAACTAAAGATGGATGAATTGTGTGAGGAATTAATGAAAGAAAAGATAGTCTGTGATAGCATGACGATTGACAGCATGAAAGAAGAAAATGTGTAACACCGACCCCCAGTAATGGTTATGATTAATATTGAAGTCAGTAGTGAATACGCGGATTGCGAATTCGCAATCCGCGTATTCACTAATGTGTCGCCTAATTTTCAGACATACCGAGGTTCAAGCTTCAACATCGGCTTCGTCAAGACTGCAGCATATAATAGGATCAGGTATGATCAGTAGGCGACCATTGCCTATGTCTTACTTACCTAACATGATAATCATGATGAAACCATCACGAAGCTCGTCATATTAGGGTCAGGCCTATTCTCAGTAGGTACCTAAGCAATAAAATGTTGCCCACAGAAAAAGAAAACCATGTTGAAGTTGCCATGGACCGACCATTTTACGACCGGTGTTTAAGATCAGAAAACGTAAAGCATACTATGCCGATGCCGTCGGTCTTGACAGAGCTTACTCGAGAAAAAGGGCTGGTATCAGATGACTACGAGTACCGGATATCGAGTTTAATGGCATGCGAATAGAATGCCTGTATTTAGCAGTGGTCTGCTTTCGGCTGACAATATTCTACATCTTCATCCTTATAGATTTTACGTTGTTATGGTCGGTCTTCCTTGTCCTTCTATTCCACTGAGCACGATTTGCTATCGGCTGTCGATGATTGTAGCGGCAACTACGAAACTAATAATTTAGCCAGAAATAGCTTAACAGATTGATTTATAAATGATAGCCGTGACGGCGGCGGTGGTCGGGACGCTTTCAGCGTCGCGCTCGTCGGGGCGCGCGGCATGGCCCGTGGGCACCCCCGGGCAGCCGGAGGAGTACAACTTGGCCGTGCACACCGTGCACATACGACGCCGACCGCCCAACGAGCTCATCGAGCTTAACAACTTCGACGGCAAGTTTGTTTTAGACTTCCTACTAACTCTTTGGAGATTGCCATAGAATCTAACTAAAACTAAAGAAGCAACGCTGAATTGTTTATCGCTGGTGTTTGAATGAAAAGTAAAATAAAAATTGCCTTTCTCAAAGATATGAGTTATGCTGAAAAGTTCTAAAACTTTAAACTAGACAACATGTCGGTTCCACAAAATTACAGCTCACGGCCTCAGCAGGCTCTAGATTACATTTTCAGTCAACTACTAAAAAATAATCTTTGTAAGCATACACTACTTCTAAAACGTAGAGGAAATGTAATGGACAAAAAGTGCGAAAATTGTAACAAACCTCCTCGGGCCTGGTCAGAAAAATATTCATTGATTTGTCTAGAAGATAAATAATCTAATAGATAGGGTGACAGGCTCGAAGACTAGTGGCACTTGTAGCAAGCCATGACCAAGTGCTCCGAGTGAAAAAAACTCCCAAATTGCCGACATTCGGCATCTATTTTCCATAAACTCAAGAAATTTATCGACAATTTATCAATGTCTAAGTAATATATCCGCAAATGAAAAATATATAATATCGCAGCCGTGCAGCACTTGTAACATTACTGTATGACGTAGAGGACGCAGTGAGCCCGTCGAGCGCGCTGCTGCTGGCGCGGGAGGCGAGCTCGTGTGAGCTGCTCGGCGCCAGCTGCTTGCCTATGGAGGCGCTCGCAGCCGTGCATTACTTTGCCAGTACTCTTGACATGCCGCAAGTTGTTAGTACACATAATTAATTTAATAAAGGTATCTCTTAGCTTGCTCAATTAACAGATCTCATCTTGTGACATGCTTTGCCAGTCTCGTCGGCAATCGGTCGGCAGTACGACCGTGGTTAAGCCGGCGTGGTCGTGGGTTTCACCGGCGGAGGAGGTGGCGCTGGGCTCGCTGCTGCTGCGCCTTGCCGAGCTGGTGCGCCCCATCTGTGCCAGCGAGCCCAGGCTGCTGCGGCTAACCTCACCTGTGTGTGCCGTGGGTGAGTTGAGTCCAGATGTGGTCCTACCTGCCACCCGGGTAAAGCGAGTGAGCCACTGGTAAAAACTATTTCGAACAAATAATAAAATTTTGAGAGAACCCAATTATGGGTTAAGCTCGCCTTGTACATAAGCTGTCCTATTGTATCTGTGTCTTTATGTTTTTGTGTACAATAAAGAATAAGAATAAGAGACGTAGAACAAATCCGTTTCCCATAGGTGGCACGCGAAACATCATCTCCTTTTTAGGGTTCCGTAGCCAAATGGCAAAACACGGAACCCTTATGTTTTCGTCATGTCTGTCTGTCTGTCCGTCCGTATGTCACAGCCACTTTTTTCCAAAGTGGTAAAATGCGTGTGTCCCTCCCTGTAACTTCTAAAATAAGAGAATAATAAAACTAAAAATTGGTATGAACGAGATCTAGTAAGTAGTTTTTTTTTTAATACGTCATAAATCGTAAACTGCAATTTACCAAGTACGGAACCCTTCGTGCGCGAATCCGACTCACACTTGGCCGGTTTTTCTTTAAGGTATATTTCTAAAATGTAATTTTGTTGAACCCGGAAAATCAAACCCTCGGTCAAGATACTCTGTGATACCCGCGCAGCGCCCCGCCCGAGCCTCGTGAACGACCCCTCTCCCTGGTACCCGCGCAGCGCCCCGCCCGAGCCTCGTGAACGACCCCTCTCCCTGGTACCCGCGCAGCGCCCCGCCCGAGCCTCGTGAACGACCCCACTCCCTGGTACCCGCGCAGCGCCCCGCCCGAGCCTCGTGAACGACCCCTCTCCCTGGTACCCGCGCAGCGCCCCGCCCGAGCCTCGTGATCGACCCCACTCCCTGGTACCCGCGCAGCGCCCCGCCCGAGCCTCGTGATCGACCCCACTCCCTGGTACCCGCGCAGCGTCCCGCCCGAGCCTCGTGAACGACCCCTCTCCCTGGTACCCGCGCATCGCCCCGCCCGAGCCTCGTGAACGACCCCACTCCCTGGTACCCGCGCAGCGCCCCGCCCGAGCCTCGTGAACGACCCCTCTCCCTGGTACCCGCGCAGCGCCCCGCCCGAGCCTCGTGAACGACCCCACTCCCTGGTACCCGCGCAGCGCCCCGCCCGAGCCTCGTGAACGACCCCTCTCCCTGGTACCCGCGCAGCGCCCCGCCCGAGCCTCGTGATCGACCCCACTCCCTGGTACCCGCGCAGCGCCCCGCCCGAGCCTCGTGAACGACCCCACTCCCTGGTACCCGCGCAGCGCCCCGCCCGAGCCTCGTGAACGACCCCTCTCCCTGGTACCCGCGCAGCGCCCCGCCCGAGCCTCGTGAACGACTCCACTCCCTGGTACCCGCGCAGCGCCCCGCCCGAGCCTCGTGAACGACCCCTCTCCCTGGTACCCGCGCAGCGCCCCGCCCGAGCCTCGTGATCGACCCCACTCCCTGGTACCCGCGCAGCGCCCCGCCCGAGCCTCGTGAACGACCCCTCTCCCTGGTACCCGCGCAGCGCCCCGCCCGAGCCGCGTGAACGACCCCTCTCGCTGGTACCCGCGCAGCGCCCCGCCCGAGCCTCGTGAACGACGCCTCTCCCTGGTACCCGCGCAGCGCCCCGCCCGAGCCTCGTGAACGACCCCACTCCCTGGTACCCGCGCAGCGCCCCGCCCGAGCCTCGTGAACGACCCCTCTCCCTGGTACCCGCGCAGCGCCCCGCCTGAGCCTCGTGATCGACCCCTCTCCCTGGTACCCGTGCAGCGCCCCGCCCGAGCCTCGTGATCGACCCCACTCCCTGGTACCCGCGCAGCGCCCCGCCCGAGCCTCGTGAACGACCCCTCTCCCTGGTACCCGCGCAGCGCCCCGCCCGAGCCTCGTGAACGACCCCACTCCCTGGTACCCGCGCAGCGCCCCGCCCGAGCCTCGTGAACGACCCCACTCCCTGGTACCTGCGCAGCGCCCCGCCCGAGCATCGTGAACGACCCCTCTCCCTGGTACCCGCGCAGCGCCCCGCCCGAGCCTCGTGATCGACCCCACTCCCTGGTACCCGCGCAGCGCCCCGCCCGAGCCTCGTGAACGACCCCTCTCCCTGGTACCCGCGCAGCGCCCCGCCCGAGCCGCGTGAACGACCCCTCTCCCTGGTACCCGCGCAGCGCCCCGCCCGAGCCTCGTGAACGACGCCTCTCCCTGGTACCCGCGCAAAGCCCCGCCCGAGCCTCGTGAACGACCCCACTGCCTGGTACACGCGCGGCGGCGCCCCGCCCGGGCCTCGTGAGCCAACAACAACAGTACAGTCCGAAATCCTGGAAGCTTGCAAATGTGCAACCAGTGCCCAAAAAAGGCAACCGTGCAGACCCGGCCAATTACCGTCCGATCGCCATTACCTCCATTTTGTCCAAAGTTATGGAAAGGGTACTGAACAGTAAGTTGCTGACCTACCTTGAAGACAACAATCTCCTCAGTGACCGTCAATATGGCTTTCGCCGGGGACGGTCAACTGGCGATCTTCTTGTGTATGTCACGCACTGCTGGGGCGAAGCCATTGAGAGACACGGCGAAGCACTTGCTGTTTCGCTTGATATCTCGAAGGCCTTTGATAGGGTCTGGCACGCGAGTCTACTCAGTAAGCTTCCTGCTTATGGCATCCCCGCTGGTTTTTGTAGCTGGATATCAGACTTCCTCAATGAACGGTCGATCCGAGTGGTCATTGACGGCTGCTCCTCTGACTTCATGGCTATTGATGCCGGAGTACCTCAGGGGTCTGTTCTCTCTGCAACTCTTTTCCTGCTACACATCAATGACCTACTTCAGCCTGGTATTATTGGGTACGCAGATGACAGTACTGTTGCAGAGAGATACTTGTCCAGCGCAAGAACCAGCGTGGATGAAGTTCGTTCCTTGAGAGAGGCTATGGTGGAAAGGACAGATTTGACCTTAAACCTTGTCTCCCGGTGGGGTGATGTCAATCTGGTCTCCTTTAACGCCACCAAAACACAGGCGTGTCTTTTTACCGCAAAAAGGAGTATCTTCGATCAAACTCCTACTTTTCGGGGTGCGTCTGTTCCTGTGACTGATCGGCTCGAGCTCCTGGGCATGGAGTTGACATCCAGCCTCAACTTTGGCGCCTCCATTGAGTACAAAGCTCAAATTGCGGCCAAAAAGCTGGGCATCCTAAATAGAGTGAAGCGATACTTTACGCCTGGACAGCTTTTAACCCTTTACAAAGCGCAAGTCCGATCCTGCATGGAGTATTGCAGCCACCTTTGGGATGGCTCAGCTAAGTATCAGCTTGCCGCGCTTGACACGGTGGAACGCAGAGCCAAGAGACTCATTGGCGACGTTGTGCTGGCGGATGCCAAGCTACACAGCTTGGCTCATCGCCGCAAGGTTGCCTGCTTGTCGGTCTTTTACAGACTGTACTTCGGTGAGTGTGCTCAAGAACTCCCCGACCTCATCCCACCAGCCCCCTTCTACCATCGGACATCTAGACGCACTGCAAGTTACCATCCTTACCTTGTTGCCATTCCACCAATACGCACCAAGCGCTTCCAAACATCCTTCATAATGCGCACAGCGAATGAGTGGAACTCACTACCTGCGTCTGTGTTTCCGAACGCATTCAACCCGAATCTCTTCAAAGTTAGAGTGAACAGGCTTCTTCTGGGTAAGCTCGCTCCATCGTCGACTCTGTCTCTGTCACCTTTGACCTAGACTAGAGTCAAGAGCAAACCCATCACAAATAAAAATAAAAAAAAATAAAAAAAAGTCGAACATTACAGTGACATTGACATTTTGGGTGCTCAGTTATCTTGACCGATAGCTATAATAAAACTTGCGCGGTCAAAATGCAGACAATGGAGGGCTGATTTTAGTACTGATTTTCCTTGCCTCCGTTCAACCTTATACTCGTACTTTGTATATTCCTTGTCGATTTAACTTCGTAAAATTAGAAATTTAAGCAGCAGCATGTTTGCAGGTGACCTCCACGGCAATCTGAGTGCCCTTCTATCCATGGAAAGCGCGTTATGGCCGTCCGGTACTGCGCTAGCAGCTACTCGGATCCTGTTCCTCGGTGACTACGTAGACCGAGGGTCATATGGCACTGAGCTGATGGCATACCTCCTCGCTGCCAAGCTGCAGCGACCTAACGCCGTGCACATGGTGCGCGGGAACCACGAGATCAGGGACATACAGAAGATGTTCACTTTTCAAGGGTACATTCTGTGGTTGAACTTCCTATGTAATAATTGAGTAAGGGTCAGAGCAGATGCAACTGCAAACAGCTCAAGCAGTTTTCTTGGCCACTGGGTAGTAGTAGTCTTAGGGGTGGAATTTTAGGAGTTGGAGTATATGTGCGCAAAGAAAACAAAAAAAAATTTGGTTACCTACAAAAAAAAAATCGGTGCTCAATTTGCCTGAAAAATTATTTTCTCGGAAATCTGAAATCGGAAAACTTTATTGCAGTTTTGGGTTAATTTCACCTCTATAATAGTGTTAACACACGCTCGAATTTGGTACGGCCGGACCGACTCCGCCCACAAATGCTTTCTCGCTTACACACGCTTGTTTGGACCGAGACGGAATCAATTTAATAATAATAATGTCCGCGGACCACTCTACACACGCTCGGATATGGTTTTTTTTTTTTTTTTTATTTGTAAAGGGTTTGCTCTTGACTCTAGTCTAGGTCATAGGTGACAGGACTAACCCCGCCCACAAATCCGTGGTCGGGCCGTACCAAATCCGGACGTGTGTTAACACTATAACAAGCAAGGTCCTAAAACGCACCGATTCTAAGATATTAGGCCTTCTATATTTTTTTTTCTTCACCAAAGACAAAACAAAGACAAAAAATACAAAAATTCTTCATTTCAACTAGGCATTAGGCTTGCGGCACTTTTGAATGTCAAAAATTTAAATTTAAAAGTCTTATTAAGTAATTGATTCATCAGTCCATTCGGAAAAGTAGCTTTGCTATCGAGAAGAACGAACAAGAAACTCTACCCCTGGTGTCGTGCTCCGTGCTCTACCCTTTATGAAATCCGCCCTGCAAGTACAGTGCGACATAAAAGAGTAGAAATTAAATATTTGGGAACTAAAGAGTTTCCTTTTTCTGGCAAAATTAGAAGTGAGTACTTGAGCTGTCAATTCTTCTAATATAAATCTAATTAAAATAATACTATTCAAGTATCAAGATCAGCTGGGTCGTACTAACTGGGTTGCTATCTGAGCGATTGTGGCGCCCTCGTTTATTTTCTACTTTTTTATGTCTCACTGTAGTTGCCCAACTATTATTATATTTTCTTTTTAGGGTTCCGTACTCGAACGGTCTAAACGAAGCCCTAATGCTGTCACTCACGTGTCTGTCCAGAAGAAGAGAAATTGATAGATACCAACAACGAGTAAAATGTCGAAATCCACTGACTTGAAGGCGCTAACTACAGTCAAGCAATACGAGCACAGTAAGCGGCTATTATTCTCCATAGCCCAGCGGATATGAGTAAGATAAGATAAACGAGTGATTAAAAATGTGAATTATATATATAAGGGAAATATGAGGGAAGTATAAG
The DNA here is from genome assembly GCA_948252205.1 of Orthosia incerta. Classification (NCBI taxonomy): domain Eukaryota; kingdom Metazoa; phylum Arthropoda; class Insecta; order Lepidoptera; family Noctuidae; genus Orthosia; species Orthosia incerta. Next base: position 30,762,765 of record OX411754.1, on the reverse strand, counting down.
AGTTATCATCCTGGAACACAACTTTTTATTTATTTTAAGGCGACAGAAATGATTATTGAGATCATTGAGGTTCACATCCTGGCACTGATTGGTAGGCAATTTGCCTACAGACTTAAGGAATCGCCATATATCAGAAGAACTGTGGTTATTTAATTGTTCATGAAAGTAGCGTCTCTTAAAGTTAGCATCCTGACACAGAATCACTCGTTTACTTCTTGCTCTTTTCCATCCGTTTGGAAGCAGACGCACATCATACCCTTACCTAAAACCAACAAGTCATTGCTATTAACTTAGTTTACACATGACTGACGATATCCGCTGGGCTATGGAGAATAATAGTCGCTTACTGTGCTCGTATTGCTTGACTGTAGTAACACCTTCAAGTCAGTGGATTTCGACATTTTACTCGTTGTTCTGGTATCTATCAATTTCTCTTCTTCCGCTTTAGCTTGGTTTAAATCGGTTCAATTCTTATCTTAGGGGGCGCTCTCAGTGTGTTCGCCTTGACGAGTCCTTCTCTGATTGGTGTAGCTTCACTGAGGGGGCTCCTGAGGGTTGTGTTCTCTCTCCCCTTCTTTTTTCAATCTTCATTATCTAGTTTCCATCTTTACGCAGATGGCTTGCAGCTGTATCGACATTTTACTTTAGTCGACGACTGGTTCGGCTAATACGGCAATGAACCAAGACCCTGGCATGTATCAGCGCAAGGGCTAGGTCATTTAGTTTGCAAATTAACCCAATTAAATCGCATGCCATGGTTATAGGCAGCAAATTGTTTTGTAATGCAGCTGATTTTAATTCTCTGACGCCTTTATATCTAGACGGTGTTCGCATAAAACTCTACAGAAACCGCAAAAGATCTGGGAGAAATCATTCATAAAAATCATTAAAAATTAAAATTTATTTGGTGCAAACACTTATTCAGCCGATTATACAATATTGTAGAATATACGCGTGCTACCTGAATGCTACAGAGGAGCTATTAAACAAGCGCTTGCAAAACTTATGTAGTTATGTATTTGCTTTGTATATGGTCTACGTAAGTATGATTATGTTTCTCACCTTCGTAAGGAACTCAAGTGGCTCCCAATCAGTCTTCGCAAGAACAATCGGATTTTATGTCTCCTCTTCAACATCTTAACCCGTCCTAACCTTCCTATCTGCGTGAGTGACTCTGTTTCGCTCGCCCTAAAGATGCACTGTGCAGATCACATCTCAAATCTCTCCTTAAGTCCCAATCACATAAAACCAGCTATTATTCCTATTCCTTCTCTGTCCATGCTGTAAGATTGTGGAACTCACTTCTGCCTAGCATCAGAGATTTAAATACTATCTCACTAGTCTAATCTTTATAATCATATGTATATATATTAAGATTCTATATATTTTTTAAATATGTATTTATGTAAGTATATATCCATCATTACATCATTGTGTAGGTGCCTAAGTTTTTATATCTTAGTTCAAATCGTTCACTTTTCTTCTCTTCCTGTTCTCACACATATTGTCTACATTTCTTTTTAATTTTTCCTTTTCGCGGGTCTGCTAGTAGAAATTTCTTAAGAAATAAGCAGTTCCTTGGGTACGTATTAAAATAGCGAAATTAAAAACCCGTATTTTAAAATACCTATAGAAGAAAATGATTGTTTGGACGAAAGTTTTAAATCCCGAAAGTTTATCTGCCCGAAAGATTAAAATCCCGAAGATCCATATCCCGAAATTCAAAATCCCGAAATTACATCCCAAAATTCCCAAAGCCAGTCGCGGGTTCGATTCCCGCACGGAACAAATATTTGTATCATCATCATCATTTCAGCCGAAAGACGTCCACTGCTGGACATGGGCCTCACCCAGTTAGTTGTTATTTTGACCGGGTAAAATAGGTTACGTTAGGTTAGAACTACCGACCACCGACTTCGAGAGTTTCCTTTTCGAGTTGGGCGCCGTCGTAGGCCGAATCCACCCTCGCCCTGTGCTGTTACTAGGGGATCTCAACGCCAAGTCTTCGGCGTGGGGATCTCCGGTAACCGATGCTAGGGGTGAGGCGCTTGAGGAGTGGGCAGTAACCACTGGCCTGGACCCTGGTCATCTTAAACCGGGGCTCGGTTTACACGTGTGTGCGACAGCGGGGCGGGTCAGTAGGGGACGTCTCGGTCGCTAGCCCTGCTGTCGCGAGCCGTGTCCGCGACTGGCACGTCGCCGTGGAGGTAGAGACGTTATCGGATCACCGATATATCCGTTTCGACGTCTCCACCCAGACCGTCGGCCCCACGAACGGACGGCCCGCGCTGGGCGCGCAAGCGCATCGACAGGGAACTTCTCGAGGAGGCCACCATTGTCCAGGCCTGGATCTGTGAGTCAGCAACAACCGGACCCGTCGAAGTCGAACAGGAGGCACTGTGGTTCCGCGGGGCGATGACGCAAATCAGCGACGCGTCCATATGCCCCGGGTCCACACACAGTCAGCAAAGCGCCAGGTGTACTGGTGGTCCGCCGAGATTGCACAGTTACTTGTCGCGTGCGTGGCGGCCACCCGTACCGCGTACACCCGATACCGGAGGAGACGTCGTCGGGTCCCTGACGAAGAAGCCGCGCTGTATGAGGTGTACGGCGCGGTGACGGAGACTCTGCGGCTGGCCATCGGCGAGGCGAAGAAACGAGCCGGGGAGGAGATGTTGGAGACTCTAGACGGAGATCCTTGGGGACGCCCTTATCGAGCGGTTCGAGGGAAACTTCGAGCCACCGCGTCTCCACTTACGGAGAGTCTCCAACCTGAGCTGCTGGAGAACTCCGACAGATTCAATTTGATTATAGGTGGTTTATTTATAGAATGCGTAAAGTTCTAGGTCCTCGCCAGCTACATGTAGCTGTACGCCCAGCGCGTATGCTGATTGCAGCGTCGGTAGGGGCAGCTCAGGCATTTGAACATCGGTATTTTATGTTTCAATATAACGGCTATCGGCATTTAAAACTTTCGTATTTTGAATTTCGTTGTTTTGGTATTTCAGGCATAGTTATTATGAAATTTCGGGATTTTAATACGTACCCAGTTCCTTTGTAATCTATTGTCTTGATGTGTTGTCTTTATGTATTTATACCAAAGAGTATGTAACACTACGTTTAATTTATACTGTGACATTTTTTTGTGTGTGTACCTACATTATAAAATAAAGCAGTTCTTTTGCAGTGAATGCATTGCCAAATACGGTGAGCTTGATGGCATTAAGATATGGAACGCATTAAACAATGTGTTCGACTGTCTCCCTCTAGCGGCCGTCATCGATGACAAAGTAAGCAGGTATTTCTGCCCTTGATCATAATATCATTAGTAGCAATACGTTTAAGGACTCCATTTTCCGCACTTAGACTCCCATTCGGTTGTCAATGCGGATCTTGAATAACACAGCCAGTCTAACTTCGCCGAGAATCACAGAAGCTTCCTGGGAGATTCACAGGCTTCGCGGAATGACCTCATTGTTCCAGAGATTAGTAGCAACTCGGCCTCGCTTTTCAAATGACGTTTTGGAGTGATTCTTCGGCGCTACAGCAGTCCCTGCAAAGTGACAGTGAAACTGGCGAAAGATGGCGTACTGTGTCCCACGGAATCGTTCATGGAGCCGTATCTGCTGTGGGACATTGCTGGTTACGACTGGGTGCTGCGGGCCGACCTCCCTAGCGGCGTCAGCGTAGTTTGCTACGCTGACGACACGCTGGTTCTGGCGCAGGGGCGGTCGCACCAGGCGGCGGTCGAAATACACGCGGGGTTGCGACAGTCGTCAAAAGAATCCGGCAATTGGGACTCGAGGCCACGTGTTTTCATGGTCCTCGAAACGCGCCACCGCCGTTCCCAAATAATGGTAGGAGGGATTAACATCAGCGTCGGGTAGACGATAAAGTAGGTACCGGGACTCGTCCTCGACAGCTGGCGGAATTTCGTGGAGTATTTCCGACGTTTGGCTCCCAGACTGGAGTGGGCCGGGGCTGCCCTTAAGCGTCTACTGTCCAGTCTAGGAGGTCCAAACGCCTCCTGCTGGAGGCTCTACGTGGGGGTCGTGCGGTCCATGGCCCTTTACGGGGCACCGGTGTGGGCGCGTTCCCGGAGGTGGCGACCAGCTCGCTGGTTGAACGCGTCTCAAAGGGTCATCGCCATCCGGCTGGTCCTCCTTGCCGAATTACTGCCATGGGATCTGGAGGCAAAAGTCTTCGGTCACATATATGGGATTGAGATTGAAAGATTGAAAGGGCAAAGAGTATCAAAAATCGACCAATCACATAGACGGCAAGTCACATATCGCCTCTTTCATCTCGTATGTGATTGGTCGATTTTTCATACTCTTTGCCCTTTGCTCTTTCCGAATTCATTACGCAATAAGGCTGCAGGTCTCACACTTTCCTGGCAACCAAGACCTGCCGCTCAGAGCATACAGGGCATTCCTCAAGAATTTGCTGTGCAGAATCTAGGTCGCTTCCACAGTGGTGGCAATTTGCTGTGGCCTCTCGCCCAATCCTATTCAGGTACTTATATCTTGGCAACCGTGCCCGGTTAGTCGCTGAATGAGCCTGTAGGATATGCGTTCCCCTCTTTTCAGCCAGCCACGTGCGATTCGAATAGCCATTTTCCACTGCAGGCAGATTTTAATCCTGCAGCCTCGGACACCTGACAGTTGGTTTGTCCAAACAGGCGCTCCAAAATTATCCTATGAATTTTCATCGATCGCACTACATCCGCGTAGAGGCGGTGAGCTTTTGCCCTCCGAGAATGAGCATAGTCTATGCAGAGCACCCGCTGGCCTACCAACGCGGGGGACCAGGCGCTCGATATGCTCTTCGAAGCTCCACCGTCCATGACTTACGTGAAATAAGACTTGAGCATCAAAACTGTCACAAACAAGCTGGGTGACTCTCTGCTCCTCTGCAGTTTATATACCTATCTATAACACCTCAGTTTTATGAGCCGCTATCTGTAAACTGAAATAGTACATTATGGTACAAGTGTGCAATGTTGGTGATTACCGCTGAGGCGCCATTGAGACCGGAGCCGTAGGTGAGGGTCTTAAGAGAGCCGAGGACGGTAATCATCAATACACACGTGTATCATACGACGTTTTTCAACACACTCGTGAAGAAAATAATACTAAAAAATCATTTTCAACAGTAAATACGAGTTGTGAAATTTTTTTCACAATGGCGGGTAAAATTAATCAGTTTTCCTATGCGCGCGCATTTAACAATGGCGATCGGCCATAGACAAAAGAATGAGGTTTCTTTGTTTTTGCTTTTCGTGGATAGTGTTTTAGCCACGTACAAAATATTTGAGTGAAAGTTTTATTTATTAAGCACGTACAAGTTGAAATTATCTAATTAAATACGAAGTTGCATGAAATGAGCAAGCAATAGGTACATTAATCTAATTGTACTATTGAGCACGATCTTTTTTGTATAGAAACTTTTTTAAGAACAAAGCAGCTCAACCAATAAATAAAAAAAAAACTCTATAACTCACTTGTGAATAATACCTAGCAATGAAAATGTCACAGTTTGATAACAGGTATCATTATGTGCCTAATTGCGGTGAAATTAGAGCCACTTTATGAGCAAGTGTGTTGAAAATGTTATTTACTTTATTTGAATGTATAAATAAAAATTGGCCTTAGGTAGGTATCCAGACTAGCAATTTTAAATTTACAGGTAAAGTTTTATTCTGATTTCCCATTATATTTGGCTCCCCAGTTTCGAAATTTCGATACTGAGGAGCCCAATTACGTAAGCTAATTTCAAAAGTTAATAAAAACAAAAAACCCGAATGCAAAGATGTAAACAAGAAGAAAATCATGTTGTAATAAATATCCTCCGACTGCACAGCATGATTTTCTTCTTGTTTACATCTTTGCAGTCAGGTTTTTTTATTTTATTAACTTTTTTTTTTCACTCAATGATGACCATTGTGTGGATCGCCTGGAGGACACGGTGGAGCATACGGTGGAGGTCTGCCCCGCTTGGGCGGAGCACTGGCGTGTCCTCGCGGAGGCGATCAGCGAAGGACCCAGGCCCGTGTCGAAAGCGCGTAGTGTTCCACGCGCACCTCAAAGAGATTATGTCAGCAAACACTGACGGAGTCCGCTAGGGCCAATGCCTGTCTGGGTTGCGGATAAATTTGAAAGAGAGTTGCCGCGGCCCTGGCACAAGCAACTGAAGGAACACAGGTGGGTTTTACTCAATGAAAGCCTGTAACGCCCTCCCGCTTCACACAGATCGGGAGAAGTCTATGGAGGAATCGCAAAAAAAAAACCGTTTGTGGCTTTTGACCCCTGGCTACCTCCCCAGGTATTCTGCTGTCACGGTGGTCTGCCTCCGCCGTGGGTGTGTCCGCTGATCACGGCCATAGACAAGGTGCCCGTGCCTCTGCCGCGCCCGGCTGAACAGAGCTCTATTGCGTGGGAGCTGATGTGGAACGACCCTGTCAAGTCAGTACCTATACAAGTATAACCCAACCACGGAATAAAGATACGGTACGGTTGTAGTACCAATAGAAGACGTTTCAGGCTTCCTGTCATTTTGTTAACCACGTGCCCATGATAACAATTTGATGCCTTTATATCGTAGCAGTAAGGAGGACTTTCGTAGTGTAGGTAAGTCTTACCACTGAAGTCTTTGCAACATTAATACAGTTAGTAACCCAAACTTCCATCCAGTAGTTTGGCGCCTTATTTGGTTTTTATCAATACTTAACGATCTTCGGACTTGCGGTGGCAGCTGTACCGTCGTATACAAACTATAAAATAGCCCTGGCGTGAACTGATGGCACACCTACATCGCGCTATCAAAGTTCTTTGCGAGATATAAACACAACAGCCATCATTGAGATGGCCATCAGACACAACGCCCGTCTGGTCGGAGGATTCTCCCTTTTCAATGGAGGTAGCAGGTCTTTCCAGCCTATTTCGTATACCTCAATAGTCTCACTAATCCCTGCCATCCAACTCAACCAGGACAAACAAGGTCACAGCGACACTGCAACTGGAACTGGCTGCCAATGAGGGGTTCGCAGCTAATACGAAGCGCGGTACGGGCCACATGTTCGACCAGAATGCGCTGGACCGGTTCCTCCTGGTCAACCAGCTCTCACACGTCGTGAGGGCGCATGAGCTGCATCAGAACGGGTTTATGGTGAGGAGGGAATAGAAGTGTTCTCATCAAAACATAGCAACGTACGGTCAAGAGTCCAAAGTGCAGTCTTACTCTCCCAAAACTTAAATGGCTAGTTTTTGTACAAGAAGTTAAATTATCCACAACTGATATATGTTGAAATCAAAGTATAGATTATACCTACTGACCGACCGTGAAAAGTTGAAATACTTCTGCATAAGAAAAATTGCTTCTACTGTTTTGGTAGAGTGTGTCTGCACTTTTGTACCTACTAGGTACCTACACTGTACCTACTAGTAAATAGATGAGGATGAAAAACTCGTATTTTTGGCGGCATCCGGATCACTTAACTTGCAGCCTAATTGCGTAAATGAATTTGGCAAGGCAAAGGTTTGACACTTTCGTTGGTGAAGATACTCTTTTCGAAAGAGTCCAATTATTTTAGTGATACCTAATTATTTAAAAAGAATTTGTCATACTCTTTCATGGAGTCAAACCCTTTGCCTTGCCGAATTCATTTACGCAATGAGGCTGCAGGTCGGCCATGGTAACGCGTGCCCAGGCGAGAGTCTCTCTGATGGCTCTATAAAGTTGTCAGGAGGCTTGAGCTTGTCCCGCCAAAGATCGTATCTCTCGGAGATGGCGTTTTGCCATCAGATGGACTCACGCAGCCAAGGTAACTTTTCAGCCTTCGGGGAACCTACAAAGCTGTAATTGTGCATTGGGTGCTAGTACTCCAGTAGATGGTTTATCTACTGGAGTACTAGTTGTGAATTTTTTAATAAATATAGTTATTGTTATTAAAACACTTAGATATCTGAATGTTTGATCGCTAAAACTTCTTTAGGAGTAGTAATTTTTGTATAAATTTGGAAATAAATCAGAGATTTTAATAAAGAAATCTTGAAATGAAAATTTAACACCGTGACTACCGCCATCACACCAATGGCATATATGGTATATCTCGTAGACTACTGGAGTACTAGTTGTGAATTTTGGGTATCAATTTTATCTTGCTGGGTAGTAATTTTCTATAATAGACACGGGGTCTCATTGCTAACAAAGAAAATGTGGTTCAAATAAATCTCACTAGATGGCGCAATATGTACCTGTCTGTTATTGAATGTGTGTAAAATTATCATTTTCTGGGATTACAACATAAAAATTGTATGTTCTTGTTTAATTAACTCCCCTAAGTACAAAATAATGGAATATTGAGCTCTTAATTCACATTTCAAAGATTATTTCAACGGATCACTTAAAATTGATGGCAATAGATGGCGCATTTTTAAATTTCTGAGGCATTACACTAGATTGTTAAAATTTGCATTGTAACACATTTTGGTGCAAAAAATCTGTAAAAACGTGCAAAAAAATACTATGAAACGAACCTTCACTGTATTTAAAGAAAAAAATATTCACGAACCTAATAAATCCTTTTACTTTCAAGTCACTGCTAACACCATATATCTATCACCGTGAAACAGAACCGAACGCGTTCGTTGTACAAAAAAATAACAAGATTAATCAGATGAAAAACGCTTGTTACGTCGGCACGGTTTCTTTGTATGGGATAAGGCATCTGTATGCTAGTATTATATTATCTGTGATATAGGTTTGAGGAAAGGCGCAGGCTACTCAAACTTGGAATCAACATTCAAAGTCGTGGTCCTGCTGAACGAGCTAGAGAAAGTTATCATCGTTGATTTCTCGGTAAAAACAAATGTTTCAGTTCTGTTTTTTTTTACGAAATTAATCACATTTATGGGTAGTAATTATTTGTATACATAGAATAGCTGTAACATGCCCCCGGTTTCGGCGCTCATGCTGAATGGAGGGTGACTACCGCAGGACCACCTTCAAAGTCGATTTTCTCGAAAACTACTAAGGTACCAATTTTGTTGTTCGAGTACTAATCGGTACCAATTGAGTAGTAATTATTTACCAAATATGGAAACGATTGGCGTCGGGGTCCTGCGGTAGTCACGGACATCACGCTTTGCCATGGCACAGATAATATAATACTAGGCCATGGCCAACCTGCAGCCTCATTGCGTAATGAATTCGGCAAGGCAAAGAGTATGAATAATCGACCAATCACATGCGAGATGAAAGATGCGATGTGGATTTCCGTGTATGTGATTGGTCAAATGTGGTGGCATTCATTACGCAATAATGCTGCTGGAAAACTAAATAGACTCCACACTCAGGTCGGCCGCAGCAAAGACAACCTCCACAGGTGGGGGTTCTCAGATGGCTCCAATCTTCAGCACTTGTGCGGCATCTCTCTGCAGACCATGGTCCACCTTTCGTCTTGCGCGGCTTGCCCTATCACCTGTGCATATGAGAACCTTAAGGCTGCGTCGCCGTAGAGACTATTATTTGCTACGTGGCGCTGTCCTACTCTTGGTGTTTATTATCGTAGCTTTGTTCTGTTCGTTGGACAAATGAAGGGTTAAAGCTTGTTGGTCTCCTGCAGTGCCAGCTCCGTGGTCGACTGATATCAGTGTTCTCTTCGTATAACTACTGCGGCGGCACCAACGACTGTGGAGTCGCCCTGGTTGAGGGCGGGAAGCTGAGGCTTATGCGAATCGATACCACAGAATGATGCTAGCTCTGGATCTCAGAAGATCCTTAACCTTATCTTGAATAGTATATTGTCAGGGCAGAAAGCTTCAGAGGTTAAAAATTACGAGTGAAAAATCTTGGCTTTGAACTCCCATTTATTTTTGCATATATTTTTATGAAGATTTGTAAATTTAATTTGATGAAAATCATTACAAATAAAATGCAAAAGGATTTCAAATTCTTTTATTTGTTATTCACTTAGAAAACTTCGAAACAAAATATTTAATTTATAATATGAAATAGTTTAACTTACTCGTAACTATATTTTTATAATACAGAGAGATACCTAACGCTAGGACTAAAGACTTCTCCATGACAAAAAGACAAACCATCTATTCAATCATGTCTATAAAAACAAAAGTTTGAGATTTATCAAAATAACAAAATGAAATTAAGCACGAATTTATTTATATCTTCTAAGAAAAAGATTATTATAGGAATGAAAATTTACAACCTTCATAAAAATGTCCGTACTATTACTCTGTCGAACAAACTTGACATCTGGGTGATGACTTCACGCCACACCTATGGAAATAACCTGTGTGATGCCAAGTGAACTCAAGAGGGTATATTTGCTAATATATACATCATCACAATATCTTGCAAAAACATACATATTTATATACTTATTTATTTCGAAAACATGTACTTACTATACTTATCAAATCACTCACCACTCACACAAAATCTTTATTTTAACATTACTATCTACATTATAACTGTCATACTCCTTCAAACATTCGTCGTATACATAACACTAAGAAATCATTCGTTCATAGGTACATCATAATTTATCACAAAATCATTACAAGACAACACATAGCCTAAGTTCCAGTTGCTCCTGTCTTTTTGTCATGGACTTTTAAATTAAATGAATATGAGGAGTGACCTGACAAGTACATACAAGTCTTTTGACTGTGGTGAGTACTCTTTTTAACTATAGATAATTTAATGTTAGGTACTGTTTCAGTGTAAGACCAGCCTTAATCTAGATTAGAAGTAAATATTTAAACAAGTAAATGATATGGATGAATCAAAATGAGTATGTAAGGATCATGGCAGGTGGCATTCTGTAGTTTCTGCCTACCCCCATTGGAAAATGGCGCGAGTTTATGTATGTATGTGTGCGAGAGGGTTTAAGCCTTGTTTTAACAAGCCATGCTTTTCATCTTCTGTTGTGAACTAAAATATTAATATACAATTTAGTATATTTAATGGTCCAGTAATAAACAAATCACTCACATGGACAGTATTACAATTTTATCATATTTACATAACCTTAACTCAATCAATACCTAACATGTTTATAAATAGTAGTTACAAAAAAAAAATACAATTACCGCCCAATCAATGGCTAGGCTCGAAATAATTCATAGCTCGAAGTATTCCATATTTCTGATTCCTTATAGTAAGAGGGAATGAAAGAGATTGTTATTTACATTACAGTTTAATTTGTTTATAACTGAGTTTACGCGAAAATTTACTGAGAATTATAGAGCATTTAAATGGAAATCAAATTGGATGATTCTTAAGAGACGTCAGTAGTGGTTTATTTGATGACTATTCATTACTAAAATTCATTGCTGAAAATGGGACACCCTATGACCTTTCAATGGGAAACAGACATTCATTACACTTGGCATAAAGATTGGTGAATAGTTGGTAGTCTGTAAATTACAACTGATATATTTACATTTATTGGGAACTGAGCTTTAGATAATCAAATAGGTTGATGGTAGCATGATATCTAATTAGAACAATATTTAGACAGCAATGCGTAAACACAAGGTAGTGAAGATTCTACAGACAAGAACAAATTATATTCTAAAAACTCAGATATTAATATAACTAGTTTCTTACATACCTATAATATATTAACAATCGTCTCAGACTTAAAACTGACAATATGTCCATTTGTTTGTGTAAATAAAACTTTGTGTTAGTGATATATTTACTTTACATTTGACGTGTCTCTGCTTTTCCTTTATTTTATTTACCTTTATGAACTTATTTACTCTTTTTAGTTATTATTATAATTGTAGTCTAACTATTTTCTAAAGAAAGGGTGATACTTCTGTATACTTGCAGAACGAGATAAGATAAAATGGTTTTAGGTTGTTGTTAATATTTTATTTACATATTCTCCATCTATACCCTTAAATATTCATTGTGAAACCTCAAAACTGAATGACATGATACTGAGATACAATGGGCATAACAAATATTGTTTACAAATCATAAAAAATATAAGTAATTGGAATAGTCACTGTAGCAGAAAGTATCCAATCCAGATAACATTCAGGGTTGATGACCTCAATGATTTATCTCATCAAGATCTGAGATCACCATAAGTCACATTTTCCACTTCCAAGTTATGTTCAACACATTTCAATCACCAGTAAGCACAGGTACAACACACAGTAAAGTAAACACAGCACTAACACGCGACAGCTGCAGCACTATAGCAGCAGCTTGCCCATGAGGATCTCGAGCGCAGCCTTGCGGCGCAGGTAGGGCATGTGCGCCTGCGTGAAGCTGTAGGCGGCGTCGCGCGACGAGAACTCCGCGAACGTGCACGCGAACATGCCGCAGTCGCTGCCGTTCATCTGCTGCGGGATGTCCTGCAACACACGGGGAGAGGTTAGTCAGGAATAAGCCATTAGTAGCGACAGTATATATGAAACACATGGCAGGCACACTCAAGGGCGCTCGCCGGCGATATTACCAAATTATGGGCATTACTTAGTGATGGTGGAAGTTTTGAGTGTTGTGGCGCCTACGAACTGCCAGCGGCACAGCCGCTTGCTCCGCGACTTCTGCACATTGCGCTGCCTTGCCTAGCCTTCACTATCACAGTATTAAATGTCTAAATAGGACATCATACGATCATAGTGATGACCGTTTTGCATGGTTGTGACGCATACTCTGTATTTGTATTTATGTTTTTCCTTTTTTTTATGGTATGCGTCGTGCCTGGCGCAAATAAACGTTTTCTTTCTTTCTATCATGATTCAATGAAATATAATTTCATAATTTATTCTCTCGTCGTCATAGACCCCCACCACAGAATACATAAGTCAGTTCCAATCAAATTCGTTAGGTTGAAAGATCTCAAGAGTGAACTGCTGTTTGTTTACATCATGAAAGCTCACCTTGAGACACTCAGTCTTCCACCCGCTAGCGTCGAAGGGGGCGCCCTTCTTGTCCTGGTGCTCGTCCTTGAGGTACTGCAGCAGCGCGTCCAGGCAGGCCTGGTTGCGGCCGCCCATACTGTCCAGGTAGCTGATCTTGCGAGCGCGGAAATCCACGAGGCTCATGCACCAGTGCACGCCCATGTGGACCGGAACTACTAGGATGTCGTGCGCGAATATGTCCACCTTGAAGATTTCAAATGAAAATTAGTACTAATGGAGGCCCAGTTGTCCAGAAAAATTACTTTGAATTTGCATGCAGCCAACTTTACTACTCCATCAGTTTGTGAAATAAGCTGCTTAGGGTTTAACTAATTCGCCTCCTTCTGGGAAGCAGTAATGCTCGCGAAGGAGGAGGCGGAACGCGTGAGTGAGACGCAACGGAGACGCCCTCACGCCCCTAGCCACCGCAGGAGACGCCCTGGGCCTCAGGAGTCGCAAGCCGATTCCCGGCCACCGTAGACGCGGGCTTGCGGACGGCGAGTAATGGGTAGCTCGCCGTCCGATAAGGACCAGGCCCGAGTCGACGGCGCGTTGTGTTCCATGCGCGCCTCAAAGAGATGTCAGCAGAACTGATGGGGTCCGCGAGGGCCGATGCCTGTCTGGGTCGCGGATAAATTTGAAAAAGACAAACCGCGGCCCTAGCTCAAGCAACTGAAGGAACACGGGTTGGTTTTAGTCAGTAAAAGTCTAACACGCCCTCCCGCCTCACCCAGAGCGGGAGAAGTCATAGGATAATTTCCCACCCAAACAAAAAAAACAGGGTTCTAATTACATCATACATTCATAAACTCGCGCCTGTTTCTCATGGGTAGGCAGAAACTACAGAACACTACCCAGAGACATTGTAATACCTAGACGGAACGTGTTTACGACGAAAAAGACACTGTCAATTCTTTCGTTCTTACTTATAGAAAAACTCTATGAAAAAGAAAGAGACAAACATAGACAAACGCTACCACCCTGAACGTCAAAGAGACAACTTTTTAGTCACTGTTGTAACCCATCGGTTAGCAGCTCTAATTAAAGTTTTTCGTTGTTTTCACGCCTTTGTTTCGTTTATATCAGGAAGAATTTTGTTGTTTAATTATCTGCATGAACCATGTCGTGTGTAGCTATCGGTTGCAAGAGTAGAATGAGTGTATTAACAGAATATAATCAAAGGATATCTTTCCACAGGTGAGTTATCGACTAGCATACTGAAATTATTGTGCAGGGAATATATTTCATAGGCTGTCCGGAATAAAGGAATCTAAGTTCTAAATACGTCGAGGACGTATAGTATCATTTAATCCATTCTATTTAGTGAAATAATTAACTTTTATACGTTCGCTCATAGAGCTATGACAGTTTACGTACTTACGTTCTGATGTTAGAGATGTGACAAAAGTCACGAGAAAGATTTATCGATACTGTATTTTTATTTTACTTACTTTAATTTATTTCATAAAGTTTATTTACTATTTGTTATTATTACCTAATCTAATATCGATTGTGCAAAGGTTTCCTAAGAGTACTTATTGAAGAAAATAAGTGGATCAAGAATATAAAACGAGCTATAACTGGACACCTTCACTATATTCTCGCTTGTGTTCACTGCATTTTAATGAATCATGCTATCGCTATCCCTTGACCCATATATGGACACTGGTTGATGAATCATGTTTATTTTTACATTTTACTTTTTAAAATTAAATTATTATATTTGAACTGTTATTATTAATTTTATTAGTTTTATATACATACTCGTCTGTAAATTTTCTTTTCAGTCTTGCACAAGAACTAGCATACTATATATATCAATATATTGATTAGTACCTGTTTGTACAGTCCTAGGAATGTACCAAAAACTGTCACTTTGATCTGATGATGTACTTCGTTTTTGCGCAAGGTATAAATACACATTATTATACAACGCGTATAATGCGCAGAAAAATGATGAAATAGTGGCATTTTACACTTACAATGTATAAGTTCAGTCTTTGTACGAGTACACTATTCACTTTTTAAATAATTATAAAGAATCCCTAAAAAAACGTAGAAAAAATTAGCCGCAGTCAGGGACGATTCTTACAGATATTTGACCAAATTTGTAGATCGCTCCTAAACTGAACTCGATAATATCGATATGACAGTGGCACAGATCTAGTACTGATATATGTCTATAGATATGTATCTATAGCATCCTCGGTCACACTGTCACAAAAGATGGCATAGACAAAAGTATATCTATCTCTTTTTGCTTATGATGTTATCTGTTAGTGCGAAAGTGAATACCGATATTGAAATTGCGTCTTAAACACGTTCCGTCTAGGTATTACAATGTCTCTGACACTACCTGACAACACAATCTTTACATACTCGCTTAGCTATGTTTAAGTTCATACACGCTCGCCGGTGATGGGTACTACGCGGGAATCCCCCTCTTGGCATAAAATTTTAGACGTAATATTGTTTGGCGAACGATTTCGCATAAAAGTTATATTATTAGAAATAGGGGTTAAAGTATGAAATTGCCGTTTTATCGTAATACTTCATGTACCTTCATGGTTTGAGATTTTTGAGTGAAACTTTTTTCTCATGGCACTATGAAGTTCTTCTTTTAAAAAATGTGCAACATTTAATTATCGATTTTCAGTTGTTTTTTTATTCAGCTTAGACAAGAAAGATGGATACTTCGAAAATTCCAGTGATTTTTGAATACCGAGTTCCGACGCGGAACTAACGCGGCAGAAACAGCTCGCAATATTTATGTTGCGTTTGGAGAGGGGACTGCTAATGAACGCACGGTGCAATTTTTGTTTAAACGCTTTCGTGATGGAAACTTTGATATGAATAACGAACCACGTGGAAGACCCACACAGGTGAATAACAATGAATTGAAAGAGATGGTGGAAGCCGATCCGAGCCAAACTACCCAGTAATAAGCGGCATGGTATAACGTTACCTTACCAACAATATTGACTCATTTGCGTCAAATCAGTAAAATAAAAAAATATGAAAAATGGGTGCCTCATGATTTGACTGATCTGCAAAAAGAAATGCGCGTTGAAACTTGTGTTGCCTTGTTGGATCGATACAGAAATTAAGGAATATTGGATCGAATTGTGACATGTGATGAAAAGTGGATTCTTATTGATAACCGTAACAGTGTGTTAAAGCAAAGCTTACCAATAAAATGGTTATGGTAACTGTTTGGTGGTCTCAGCATGATGTTATTCACTATAGCTTTCTCCGATCTGGTCAAGCAATAACGGCAGATATCTACTGTGCCAAACTCCGAACAATGATAGCAAAACTAGCAGTGAATCAACCCCGACTCATGATTCGATCTTCACCATTATTGGCTCCATGATAACGCGAGACCTCATACCCACGAGAAGCCGTTTTAACTCTACAGGAACTGCAATTCCATTCGTCACCCTCCGTATTCGCCAGACCCTGCTCCAACGGACTACCATTTTTTTCGTGATTTGGACAATTTTCTACGTGATAAAAAGTTTTCTTCTCAGGAGGCAGTACAAAATGCTTTCACACAGTTTGTCGAATCTAGATCACCAGAGATCTATCGCAAAGACATAAATGATTCTTCCTATGAGATGGCAGCAATGTAATAGATAATAATTGTAATTATTTTGATTAAATAAATATGTTGAATTAAAAAATAAAACTAATTTCAATTTTTCAGGACAAATCGGCAATTTCATACTTTAACCCCTAATAATACTTTGGCATAATGCAATGATTAGCATAACTGTCATTTGGTTTAATTTATTTTGACACAAGAGTTGCATATTAATTGTCTATTAATCTCATTCATGACTCAATTGGATTAGGTTAAGTTGCGGCGGAGATGGCCCTCGAGCCACCCTTGAGCCGCGAACATGTTTGTTTGATTCCAAAGTGTAACTATTATTAAGTGTTTATAACAGTGCTTTATAAAATTATGCTTCATTATTATTATGCCAACAGTATTTATGGCAATACATTTATGACTAATAATATTACGCGTAATGATCATTATGCTGAATTTCGTTATGCCATTGTAAATTATGACAATATATTTTATGCTTATTGCAGTGGGACATTACAGACTCATAATAATAATGATGTGAATACAGCAATCATTGTGGCGATAGTCGTGACGGCCAATGGCATAATAGCCCAGAGCTTCGACGAACATCTGAGGAGGCTCGGTTGGGCAGCTGGATCAAGGGCTTGATCCAGAAAGCGGTACTCCTGACTCCTGGACACGGCACGTATAGTCAGGAGGTTCCTCTCTCAGGAGCCCTGACCAACGGTAGGTTGGACCCTGTTCCCGATACCGGCGGGCTAATATTTATTAATTTTATTATATTTATAAATGTATTTTTTTATATTTTGTTTTTATAAGTTAAATTTAAAATGTAAAAAGTATGTACTAAAATGGAATAAATAAAATAATTATTATAATACCGTACTACGCATTTGGCATTTCTTCCTTTGTTAACTCCCACCGGAAAAAGAGTATTTGTGACGTGTGTAGACATGTGTAGATATTTGTGACGAATGAACCGATTTTGATTTCGTTTTACTGTTTGAATCGGGGTGTTTTTGCAAGATATCATGTCACAATTACGTGTTCAATAGATTGTCGATCGAAGCATGTCTACTACTAGATGAATTAAGTAGATAAAAATGTGTCGGGGGTTTATTAAATTTTAATTGTTAACAACAAATTACAATGTTAACTTTGGTCTAACTAGTCAAATAATTACCTTTCTTGTCCACCTCCTGAGTCCAGCCTGGCCACTTTGCATGAGCTTGGGATAGAAGAAGGTATTTGTGGCGTACACTTTAGGCAAGTCTTTTCGCTCTTGACTTCTCTGCATTAGTAGGTTCATGTAGAAGTTTATCACTTCGTCATTCAACCAGTTAAGACCTGATAGAGTTTGCAGGTCCCGCCTGAAATATCAATATAATAAATGGAATCTTAGATGTTGTATAACAATGTATTAACATAGCTCGGATTTAGGGCTAAAACTTAGGCCAATGTACAAGTTTTACAGTATTAACTACTTTAACAATGTAATTGAAAATGGGTTTTTCTTACGATTTCCATGAAAAGTAGAAATATAAAAAAGAAAATAAGTAAAGAATGTAGTATAACATTATTTTTTTCTGTACAAGTAAATAAAATCATACCTGTGTATCCTCAAATTGAATTTTTCTACTAGCAACTGTCCAGGGGGTCCAGGACCCAGGACTCTGTTCACCAGTTTCTCCTGTTCTGGAGTCAAGGCAGGTAGCTCAACGGTAGGCTGTGGCTCCTCATAGATGCTCTCTGGTATACTCAGCTCATACTTCAGCTTATGCTCCAGATGAGCCATTTTTTGTTCACTGTTAACTTTTGATATGATATCTGATTCCCGGCGAGCATCTTTAAGCTTCTCCTTGGTGTCTTTCAGTTTTTTCTTATATTTAGCATCTAACTTCTGCAGCCAATCCCCTGACGTGATTTTCCTGTCCCTGAAGGAGTCCTTCAGTGTATTTACAGGATCAACCTTCTGAGAAGATGTTGTGGATGACTCTGATGGGACTACCTCTATTTCAGAATCTGACGAGTTGATTGAAGCTACTGTGATAGGATCATACTCTTTTGCGCCACTCTCTCTATCAGCAAGCAAACCTTCCTCTACTAATTTGATTTCATTTAATGCATTTTTCTGTGTTTTCCGCGTCAGTCTGAATGATGCCGCATCGTCAGCAAGATTGATGATATCAAGAGGTTTCCCAGATGACAATGGTTTCATTGAACTTGCAACTCGCCGAATAAGTTCCTGGTAGTTTTTTTTTTCATCTAAATTAAATACTTCTGAGAGTGTTGACCTAGCACTACCATTGAGACCTAGAAATCTATTTCTTGTAATTGAAGAGAGATTTGAAGATACTGGTTTTGAAGGTTGCATCCATCTTGGCAGAGGTGTGGATGGCTTCTTGTATGCCTTGGTGATGCCTGGAGGTGCTTTGAATTTGATAAAGGTTTTAGGTGATGAATTTAATATGCTTCTGTCATTTGATCTTCTCCTTAACTTATAAAAGACCTGTTCATCCTCAGCAGGATCAG
The DNA here is from genome assembly GCA_948252205.1 of Orthosia incerta. NCBI lineage: Eukaryota > Metazoa > Arthropoda > Insecta > Lepidoptera > Noctuidae > Orthosia > Orthosia incerta. Next base: position 30,743,694 of record OX411754.1, on the reverse strand, counting down.
TCTCATCATGGCTCATTTTAGACATGAAGTATTTGTAAGGTCTGATAGGAGGCGGAGTGGTGACTTTCTTCACAAAGATCAAATCATCATCTTGTTGATTGTGGTCAACCTCATCTTCATCTAAATCTATGTACACTCTTGTTGGCTTTTTTGATGTATTTTCTGGTTTTGATTCTACCCACGTCACCTATAATTCAAAATTAATGTTTTTACAATAAATTTTATAAACAGTATTTTACAATCTTTTTGAATAAGCATATGCAACCCCTTTTTAAAAAAAACAGGTGACTCCCTATGTTAATATTATGGCGAGCGAGTAGGTGCATACCTTTCTTGCAAAACCTTTATATGGTCAATGTCTTCACAAGAAGTTATGTAGAGTGCATGCATTCAGAAGATTGTTGAAGAAATCGCAATGGATAAATGGTATTGATAGTAAATTCTTACATTCCTTACAAAAATTTAAAGAGTAACTATTTGTTACTAAACAGTGTGGAAGTGGAAAAGTTTTGGGCCAAACCAATTTAAATGATAGTTGTGCCAGCGACATGTAGAAGAACACTTTAAAAGGACATTGAAGGGACTGTTCAAATAATATAATATTATAGCCGGTAAGCATTATAAACATAAATAATTGCATATAGGTCCTTGTAACCAGACCTTTATTAACTGGTTCACCGTCCCATGACCCACATAATTATTATTTATTTATTTTAATCAATTTTGGATCATACAATTAAACTAAATTAAAAATTATTATGATAAATCAAATTAAAGGATTACATTTGAATTGAAATTTATACATTATCTTAATTGTATTACAAAAGCAATATCTTAACATAAGGGATGTTGTTATTGTTTTCTATGTGGACAGTGAACTTATTAAGTTACATCGTCATACCCAGTATGTAGTTATAAATGGTTTTGACCGTATTGACTTCTCCACTGAAATTGTACTAGGTACTTTTACTGTAACTAATGCAGGACCAATCTATGTTTTTTTACTTTAACTAGGCTTGCAACCATGTCGCCCCAGGTAAAACTGGAATACCCCTTGGGTTCACACCCACAGGATGAAAAACACTTTTAAAGAATACTTACTTCCGATTCTTCATTTTCATCATCTAATAGTGCATGTATAACTGGTCTTACTGGAGTGTGCTTCCTAGATTTACTCGAAGGTGTTGAATGTCCATTTTCAGACAATCCCACAAGTTTGATTGGCACAGTCCTGACTCTGCTTTTATTGAGGGACTCATTGGGTGTGGAGGTGCTGGCATGTCCCTCTATTTGTATCGGCACATATCTTACATTTTTACTATGCTTCTTCTGTGTATTCCAATCATCTAAAACAGTAATTAACACTATTGGTATTCTCATCATAGGAAATGACAGCCATAAGTTCAGATCACATTCAAAAATTTAGTACATTATCTGCCTCATTTAATAATTTTGTGCACAAACTTAATAAATAGAGATCACAAACGATATGGCTAAGAGAGAAACAATAATTATTATGTTACCATAGTATTGACAACGCAGATTCAGCTTTAATAAGTTTAGATAGTTACCATTTGTGGCCATGATGTCTGGGAAATTGGTTGGTTTCAACTGCTTGAGTCTCTTGAGGGCCGGTGTTTCATCGTCGGACGACAAATCATCGTCGGCCCTGGAAAACAAGAAAAACGTGTACACCTTTGCAACATAATGATTTTTTCACCGGTTAACGTGATAACCCACTGCCAAAACTTAGACGCAATTTTCAGCGGCACCGTAAACATTTTGTGTTGTATCTTCAACGCACTAAGATATTTTTTACATCGACTTTGCCGCCATAACTAATGTTGTAAACATGTAATGTCATACCTGTCTCGTTTGAAGCTTGTTCTAAGCGGTGGCGTTTCATCAGACCAACCGAGAAGACTACGGACATAAGCCACTACGGACTTCATTTTAATTAAATTATGTTTCCATTAGCTAGTTTGGTTGCTTTTTTAACGAAAAATGCATAAAACGCTACTCAACCTCAATAGAGACAACTGTGCAATACCATAGACAGTAGACTCCAGCTCCAGTAGACTCTAGAGAAGCACCACTTTTTAATTTATTAGTAACTTGTCTATGGAATGAATAGTCGATTATTGGAAAACTTTAACTACTCTCCACCACCCCTAATTATACAGAGATATTTGCTGAGAAGACAGCATTGTTAATACCCCATCTACACAGTCGGTGGTGGAGGTGACGGCCCTTGATGGAAATATCCCACATACATTACCATTCGGATAAAAGTTCCTCCCAGACGTCAATAGTTGGTTTTAATAATCTAGAGATTTTCTCACGGTCACTCCGCGTTAAAAAGTCGGCGTCCATGGTGTCTCGTGCGGAATAGTACATTGCAGCACGTCGCTGCACTTCAAGGCCGACCGAAAGTACGCCAGCAAGTACCGGTAAGACCTCGGTACTAACAGTCCTATATGCTTTGCATAAGAATATCAAAGCTAAACGCTGACTTTGAAGTAGTTTACGTCGTACCGCCCCTATGGTGGCCCTATCAGCCCAAACAGGCACCCCATAGCACATACAACCCAAGTAAGTAGCCCCATAAATCTATACTCTATACTTACTATATAATATTATAAAGCTGAAGAGTTTTTTTGTTTGAACGCGCTAATCTCAGGAACTACTGGTTGGAATGGAAACATTATTTTTGTGTTGGATAGTCCATTTATCGAGAAAGGTTATAGGCTATATAACATCACGCTACAACCAATAGGAGCCGAGCATAAATGAAAAATGTTGCAAAAACGGACAAAAATATTCCTTTTTGAGAGCTTTTGTTGCGTGCGCTGCGTAAACGGTTTAAGTTACGTAAATATAATGTATGATGGAATTGTTCTTCTTTAAAAGTTCTAAAAAAAAGTCCGCGACAGCATATGTCTATCTTTTAAGATTGACTCACAATAGCAGCTTTTATGTTCTAAATTTTAATTAGATCGCCGCCGCCGGTAGAAACAAAAGTTTACAGGTTATATTCGTATAGTAAGGGTAGGTAGGGTAGGGTAGGTAGGGTAGGGTAGGTAGGGTAGGGTAGGTAGGGTAGGGTAGGTAGGGTAGGGTAGGTAGGGTAGGGTAGGTAGGGTAGGGTAGGTAGGGTAGGGTAGGTAGGGTAGGGTAGGTAGGGTAGGGTAGGTAGGGTAGGGTAGGTAGGGTAGGGTAGGTAGGGTAGGGTAGGTAGGGTAGGGTAGGTAGGGTAGGGTAGGTAGGGTAGGGTAGGTAGGGTAGGGTAGGTAGGGTAGGGTAGGTAGGGTAGGGTAGGTAGGGTAGGGTAGGTAGGGTAGGGTAGGTAGGGTAGGTAGGGTAGGGTAGGTAGGGTAGGGTAGGTAGGGTAGGGTAGGTAGGGTAGGGTAGGTAGGGTAGGGTAGGTAGGGTAGGGTAGATAGGGTAGGGTAGGTAGGGTAGGGTAGGTCGGGTAGGGTAGGTAGGATAGGGTAGGTAGGGTAGGGTAGGTAGGGTAGGGTAGGTAGGGTAGGGTAGGTAGGGTAGGGTAGGTAGGGTAGGGTAGGTAGGGTAGGGTAGGTAGGGTAGGGTAGGTAGGGTAGGGTAGGTAGGGTAGGGTAGGTAGGGTAGGGTAGGTAGGGTAGGGTAGGTAGGGTAGGGTAGGTAGGGTAGGGTAGGTAGGGTAGGGTAGGTAGGGTAGGGTAGGTAGGGTAGGGTAGGTAGGGTAGGGTAGGTAGGGTAGGGTAGGTAGGGTAGGTAGGGTAGGGTAGGTAGGGTAGGGTAGGTAGGGTAGGTAGGGTAGGGTAGGTAGGGTAGGGTAGAGTAGGTAGGGTAGAGTAGGTAGGATAGGGTAGGTACGTAGCCAGTTGACGGGAGCGAAGCTGCGTGGGACAGCTAGTAGTCTCTAAAGTTAAAAAAGACAGACCCCACGTCACTTAATTTGGTTTTAATTGCTTTATAGTACTAAACATAGAGTGAAATAACAAATATCCTGTAAAAATAATACTTAAGTTTTGCCTGTATTCTTTTCCGGTTGAGGTTCTTCATGCCACAGTGGCACATGCCTACAAAATTTCAAGCAGGCAACACATACATAAAGATCTGCAAAACGCGCAGAATAAGTGGAAACATACTATTAAAACCTAACCCGACGCTACCCGACGCCACCCGACGCGAACCATGCACATATACAACACCATGCGTGACGCTTCTGCCAGCGGCTTCGCCCTCGTCAAAAGTGTTTTATCACCCAAGGCAACATTATACCGGGATAAAAAGTAGCCTGTGTGCTATGCTATGCCTGACTATAATCTATCTGTCTGCCAAAGAACAATGGCGAATTCTTAGCTGACTTAAATTTGAGCGTCTGAAAGTGAGGTAAATACGAAAGAAATTGCAATAATTGACTACGTTTTTTGAAAGTATAACATTAACTGGTTCATTTCGGATAAAAAAAAAACATTATAAATTCTTATTCTTATTCTTTATTGTACACAAAACATAAAAACATACAAATACAAAAAGAAAGTTTATGTACAAAGGCGAGCTTAACCCATAGTTGGGTATTAAAGTAAGTTAATAATGTAAGTAAAATATGTATGTATGTTAATAATGTATTTAATGTAAGTTATTTGATTTTTACGTTCACTCTCATTAGCTTAGTGTTGTCATTTTACACTTATTCTGCCAAGTGACAAGTAGTGACTGTAGTAAGTATATAATTATTGTATTTCTTATTATAATAAAACGGAGCAAATGAATGTCAATACAGTTTATGTCTCCCATGAATGTCCCAAATGAATAACTTACTTTCATTAATGATAGGCAAAAAGACTTGTGTCCAAGTCTAAAAAAAAATTGCTTGATTGTTGACGATTGACGACGACCTTTTACACCTCAAAGTAGCTTAAATAAATAAATAATTAAATATACTCTTTCCAAAGAGTATATTTTACATTTTATGCTGAAATAACTAGGAAAGGGAAATACTAATGCGATATTGCCCTTTTATTTCCATGAAATTGAATAATTACCTATTAAGGGTACACTAGTCGACGGCGCGAACCATTTTGTGCGCGGGGTTAAAATGCATTTTATATCAACCGACAACACGTGCGGAAGATATAGATGCTGTGATGAGCAGTAGGAAGCTAGTTCCCGTACGAATACACACTTTAGCAAATTTGTAGCGAAATGGATAATGATTTAGGATGAAACCGAGCGCGCGAAATTTTATAAACAGACCTTTGGCAGTCTAGATATCATGAAAAAACGACTAAATCTATCTATTCAAAATAACATTATTTGCATTGTTGAACTACTATTCTATCCCTGTATGAAGGCCATTTTGCAATTTTTCGTCTTCTTATGGTATTTATTCGCGCCTAAAAATGCGTTAAAATTTGTGTCGAAATGTGGAACTTTCGACGCTCATAACTTTCAAATATTTTCTTTTTTTACTTTTTTGCTTCCATACAGGGCTAGATAATGATGAGACAAATTGATATCACTTTTTATTTTGAACGTACATCGTCAAACAGTGGAATAATCCCTAGACTACGTTTGTATGGCAGAATTTTCGACTAGTGTAACCTTAAACACATTATTTAAGGTTACCCAGACATAACCTACAAAAGTTCTTCACTGTATATCTATTACTAGCTGACCCAGCAAACTTTGTTTTGCCATAAAACACCAAGATACACCTACCCTACACCTACCCTACACCTACCCTACACCTACCATACACCTACCCTACACCTACCCTACACCTACCCTACACCTACCCTACACCTACCCTACACCTACCCTACACCTACCCTACACCTACCCTACACCTACCCTACACCTACCCTACACCTACCCTACACCTACCCTACACCTACCCTACACCTACCCTACACCTACCCTACACCTACCCTACACCTACCCTACACCTACCCTACACCTACCCTACACCTACCCTACACCTACCCTACACCTACCCTACACCTACCCTACACCTACCCTACACCTACCCTACACCTACCCTACACCTACCCTACACCTACCCTACACCTACCCTACACCTACCCTACACCTACCCTACACCTACCCTACACCTACCCTACACCTACCCTACACCTACCCTACACCTACCCTACACCTACCCTACACCTACCCTACACCTACCCTACACCTACCCTACACCTACCCTACACCTACCCTACACCTACCCTACACCTACCCTACACCTACCCTACACCTACCCTACACCTACCCTACACCTACCCTACACCTACCCTACACCTACCCTACACCTACCCTACACCTACCCTACACCTACCCTACACCTACCCTACACCTACCCTACACCTACCCTACACCTACCCTACACCTACCCTACACCTACCCTACACCTACCCTACACCTACCCTACACCTACCCTACACCTACCCTACACCTACCCTACACCTACCCTACACCTACCCTACACCTACCCTACACCTACCCTACACCTACCCTACACCTACCCTACACCTACCCTACACCTACCCTACACCTACCCTACACCTACCCTACACCTACCCTACACCTACCCTACACCTACCCTACACCTACCCTACACCTACCCTACACCTACCCTACACCTACCCTACACCTACCCTACACCTACCCTACACCTACCCTACACCTACCCTACACCTACCCTACACCTACCCTACACCTACCCTACACCTACCCTACACCTACCCTACACCTACCCTACACCTACCCTACACCTACCCTACACCTACCCTACACCTACCCTACACCTACCCTACACCTACCCTACACCTACCCTACACCTACCCTACACCTACCCTACACCTACCCTACACCTACCCTACACCTACCCTACACCTACCCTACACCTACCCTACACCTACCCTACACCTACCCTACACCTACCCTACACCTACCCTACACCTACCCTACACCTACCCTACACCTACCCTACACCTACCCTACACCTACCCTACACCTACCCTACACCTACCCTACACCTACCCTACACCTACCCTACACCTACCCTACACCTACCCTACACCTACCCTACACCTACCCTACACCTACCCTACACCTACCCTACACCTACCCTACACCTACCCTACACCTACCCTACACCTACCCTACACCTACCCTACACCTACCCTACACCTACCCTACACCTACCCTACACCTACCCTACACCTACCCTACACCTACCCTACACCTACCCTACACCTACCCTACACCTACCCTACACCTACCCTACACCTACCCTACACCTACCCTACACCTACCCTACACCTACCCTACACCTACCCTACACCTACCCTACACCTACCCTACACCTACCCTACACCTACCCTACACCTACCCTACACCTAACCTACACCTACACCTACACCTACCCTACACCTACCCTACACCTACCCTACACCTACCTACCTACCTATTTATGTAAGATAAATCGGGCAATTAAGATGGCTGCCCATTTGCCAATGAGGTAGGCCATTTGCAACTGTTTGACAGCACAACTACACAGATAAACGTACATATACGGCACACAACTACCAATTTTACTCGGCAATTAACATGGCGACCGGTCACGCATAGACATGATTTTGACGTCACTCAAAAGTGTTACCAAGTTTAGTCCTTGACAAACATTTAGATGTCTCTCTTTTCATATATGCAGCTCTTGGTTAGTTAAAAAGAGACAAAACGCTTTTTGACATGCGTGTGTCGATATTATAGATATTAGTATAACTATTCTTCATATAGTAGAATATGCCGTCTCCATAGTTATCCTACCTCATTGATTTGACAGGATGACAGGAGGAAAACAAATGTTTGACAGGTACGAAACAAAGGAACATAATTAAATGGAAAAATTGGAAAATGATTCATTTTCATAATTATTTATTCGTCAAGTTTTCATTGTTTTTAAAATGTATTCTGCCATTCAGGGCGGAGACAAATCCAACGAAACAAAAACCATGAAAATTGATCCAGCCGATCTCGAGTTATAAGTGTAGTAACAAACCCGTCTTTGTTTTATATATATAGATTCTCGGCAATCTTGAACAAACATTCTTGCACAAACTTATTCAGAACATGACCCTGAATTAAACAAGATATTTTTCATCTAGAGTCGTAGGAATTTAATCTCAGCTAAAATTATGTATGGGCTTCTGCCATTGTCCTTTCATCTAGATCCGTTAGGCCGGTCTGGCGGGATTGAGTAACAAACATACATCCAAGAAGTAAGATTACTGTAAAAATTGACCACTAACTGTGCCATACCGTAATGTGCCACACAAAAAAGTGAACATTTAAACTTTTTACAATAAACGCTCACCTTCGGCAGTCGGGTAAAAAATACAACCGAATTCCAATTAAAAATTTTACTCAAATAAGTTAATAATTTCTATTATACGAGTAGCATAAACATAAAAATTACCCTCACCGAGTTTGTACCCTAAAATTACCGTGCTAGAATAGAATAGAATAGAAAACATTTATTCGACATAGACACAACACAACAACAACAATCACAAAGTAACTGCGTGCTGATGAAACTTTACTCTAAATTAGGGTAAATTACCTGAAGTTGGCACCACTGATCATAATTATCATAGCTTCGTTTCAAGTATTATATCTAATACTATAATCACGGTATTGACCTGAATTCATATCATATAATATTGAGTACCATTTTACTAATTCTATGAATTGTTCATCCGACATTTTGAATAAAAACATACAAAACATATCTTTATGCCAGGAATGCTCTCGACTAACTGATGCGTGGCGTTTCTCTCCCGGCAACACGCTGATCCAAACCGACTGCGTGTTACCGCGTGTGATTGCGTGTCGTCACATGGCGTGTTGACTATGTGTTCCTGACCATATTAAATATATGGGATGGATTAGTACTTCAACGCGTCAGGAGGCGTCGGGTCGGGTTTTAATAGTATGTTTCCACCTTGCCTGTCACACCCACGGTTGTCACTTTCAAAATCATGCCAATCCAATGAGGAAGGAAAATCTATGGAGACGGCCTATTCTACTATATGAAGAATAATTATACACATATCTATCAAATCGACACACGCATGTCAAAAAGCGTTTTGTCTCTTTTTAACTAACCAAGAACTACATATGAAAAGAGAGACATCTAAATGTTTGTCAAGGACTAAACTTGGTAACACTTTTGTGTGACGTCAAACAGTTGCAAATGGCCTACCTCATTGGCGAATGGGCAGCCATCTTAAGTTCCCGATTTATGTAGGTATCACGCTAATTTCGTAGGTATGGCAAGTCTGCCAATCAATGTCAATTGTGTCTGTCAATTGCAGTCAATTGTCGACTGTCGTTCAATGTCAAACAAACGTGGTACAATATTATTGTTTATCGTTCGTGAATCGATCGTGTGAATATTACTAGTTTAAATCTGTCTGTACTGTTTTAATCAGCAATCAGCATTACCAGAAAATAATTCCAAGAATCATCGTTTGTGCAACAGCAAAAATGTTGCAGCCTGTTATGCATATTTTGAAGCAAAAAAATGTAATTTTAGCAAGTGGATCACCGAGACGGAAAGAGCTCATAGAAAATATAGTAAGCGAGATAGTATAGAATATAATTAAAACCGAAACAATACATACCAAATATTTAGGTACTAGCGTAGTCTTCCTAAAGTGCGTGGAATTCATAAAATATCATCAAACCTTAGTCCAGGCAGGCTTCTTTTTTTACCCTATCTATATAGAAATGGACTCTTGAGCATTAGTGCAGAGCAGAAAATAACTTAAATGAAAATCATTGATGATATTGTTATTGTTCCTGTTATCAATATTTTTATATCATTGTCATGTAGTCATTGATACCTACAGAAAAATCATCATTCAGGCCATTTCTAGTAGACAAAAGATGATGATGACTAAAACTTTGTATTTTACCAAAAATTTATTGTTCTTATTTTTTCAGGGCCTCAAGGTTGTTCTATGCCCATCATTATTTGAAGAGAATTTAGATCCAAAGAGTTTTAACAGCTTCTCAGAGTTCGTAGAAGAAACAGCATTGCAGAAAGTTCTAGAAGTGGAGAAAAGGTTAATTTTGGAGGGAAACAAACCAGACATAGTCATAGGAGCTGATACAATGGTGACTTTGGGTGAAGAAATGTTTGGTAAACCTACCTCAGAAGCTGAGGCATTTGAAATATTGTCACGGTGATTATTTGTTTCTTTTTTAATTTGTTATGTCCCATTGCTGGGCAAAAGCCTCAGAACTTTCTTTTTGCTAGAATCTCACTAAGGCTTTGCACTGCAAAATATCATAGTAACTATCCTGAGAGCCAGTGATATAATAAAAATAACATCAAAATAATTCAGTATGCAATAAGTTGTTTTTTAAACATTTATGCATAGAATTTTATCATCATTCATGCTTAAAATAAATATCACATAAAATTTCCAAAATTGCTGTTGGTTAGTAAATAGTATAATATTTTTTGTTTCAGCTTATCAGGCAGGGGCCACACTGTATACACAGGAGTAGTCATAAAGGCACTGGACAAAGTTGTCAAGTTTACTGAGAAGACTGATGTTTTTTTTGGGAAAATGGATGAGGAGCAAATAAGAGGCTACATTGCTACCGGAGAACCTATGTAAGTTTCCAGTTTTGTTTCAGGGTTCTTTTAATAGTCAGTCAGGCGGGTCAGGGTTTGCCAGTTTCTTCTTATGTTCAATAATACAGAACATTGTAAATAAGTAAAACCAGTATAAGCTTCCCATTCTTTTGAAACTCTGATTCAATCAAATCAAATTATGCAAAGTGTGTCAAAATGCTTCTGTTTTGTTTTCGACAATTTTGTACAACAAGTTCATCTTTGAAAATCTCATCATCATTATCAGCCTTTTAATGTTCTCACTGCTGGGACACAGGCCACCTCTCTGTGAGAGGGAATGGGGCGTCATCCAACACACGGGCGCATTGTGGGTTGAGATTGTTGGGATGTCACATGTCTTCAAAACGTGAATATAAGTTACTAGCTGTTCCCCGCGGCTTCGCTCCCGTGGACCACCCCACAGGGCCCGTTTTCGGGATTCAAAAATAGCCTGTGTTACTCAGGAATAATGTAGCTTTCTATTGGTGAAAGAATTTTTTAAATCAGTCCAGTAGTTTCGGAGCCTATTCGGTACAAACAAACAAAAAAATCTTTCCTCTTTATAATATTAATAAAGAAAATAAAAATATAAAATTAAAGTATAGATGACAATACCAAAAGGTTAAAAACATGCTTGCATGAGTATTTGAGACACATACCATAGATTAGAAACTGGATATTTTCTTCCTTGATTCAATACCGGGCAAAATTGGCAGTAATGTGCCCTATTGAAAGGTCAAAGTGTTACCACTGTGTTTGACTGTATATTCCAAAAATATGGCACTGCATTTTGAATGGGTTGTCAAAAGACATGGTTTATGTATTTCTAGGGACAAGGCGGGAGGCTATGGCATTCAAGGAGTTGGAGGTACATTTGTAGAGCGGGTGGAAGGAGACTACTTCACCGTGGTTGGACTGCCGTTGTTCAGACTCTGCTCAGTTTTGTATGACATGTTTAAACATCAAATATGATATTCTTATTATAATGTTAGTTCAATCAGTAGTACAATAATAGACAAATTTTAAAATAAGAATATTATTTATGTCAAATTAAAGCCTGATTCAAAGACCAATGTGATGACAAGTAATATAGTGAAATCTATCTAGATTATATAAGTATAGTATTTTATAAGTAGACCAAGTGACAGAAAAGATAACCATGTATGGCATATATTATAAATTTAAATGTTTATAAGTAACATTTATTAAAATTATGTAATTATAAATATATACAGATATATATATATATATAATAAAACATCTTTGGGGAATACATGTTTGATTATATTGTTATGTAATACAGATAAATGTTAATTTCCATGTGTGATTTTATTGTTCAGATAACAAGAAAATATTGGTAATTTTTCTGATTATCTTCTTGATAAGAAGCCTCTAAGGCATTCATTTGTTATTTTGAGGCTATTTATTTTTTGTTGAGTTATTAAATGTTTGTTTTATCAATTATATCTTTTTATTTATTTATTTTATTTATTTATTAAAACTTTATGCACAAGTACAAAGGCGGACTTAATGCCTTAGGCATTTTCTGCCAGTCGACCTTAGGGTGGTGCAGAGATAAAAAAAAAAAAAGGGCAGGTGCAACTAAATTAAAGGATAAATAGAGATAAAATATATATAAAAAGAATATATATAAATATATACTTAGATACATACATACATACATAAACAATGTTATAGAGAAACCGAAACCAACAAATCAATTCTGTGATGATTCTGCAAACTTCTTGCGAATGTGCTCACGTGCCTTAAATTTGAAAGTGAACCGACTGGTTGCCATCCTGATATTCTGAGGGAGCGCATTCCAAAGAGAGATAGCCTGGACAAAGAAAGATGAGTGGATAAACCCAGAGCGGTGAGAGGGACATTGAAGAAGACGATTATTGGTGGAACGAAGATTTTTACTGTGAGCAGAGCAAAGGAATTGAACATGAGAAGTCAGATAAGAAGGAGAAGTGGGTTTATCAATAAAAGAAAACAGGGTAGTCAAGGCCCTCAGCGCTCTACGCTGACGAATGGGTAACCATTTTAAAAGTGATCGATGAGTGGATACATGATCACTACTGTAGGCGACGCATCACACATTCATACTTACCTGTAATGTGTACCTACTTAAGCTAATAAACTTATAACTAATCCTAAAACTATAACTTAAAGCTAAATAACCTAAATGTGTCTTAATACTAAATACTTACCTTGTATGTTGCCCATGCCTATTTCATGTATTTATGTGTGGAACTATTGATGTTATGAATAAATTGAAATGCCCGCGCGAGCGTCCCATTCGCGCCTGTGCTCATTCGGTCCGCGATTCGTTTCTACATTCAATCATTCGCGGAAAGGGTTGGCGCGCCATCGCGCCCCCTGGCCCCCGCAGTCAGACGTTAGATTCCAACACGCGCACACGCACCGCGACACAACGCGAAGGACGCTCGCCCGCCGTTTGTTTACCGATGAAAACCGTTGTTTCCGTTCATCCCCCGGCCTCCCAACACACCAGCGACCTACCTACGAACTCTACACTTTACAATCTGGTCCCTCGAGCCGGATCTAGGCCGGGGACGCGAAATCGCAAACGGGAGTGAAAAGACAAAATGGCTACCGAGCCCGTGAAAAGTGTAAAAAGTGCAGTGACTCTGGCATCGTCTGCCTCAATCTCATGTCGCCTGAAACGCCAGCAATTGGAGCTGGCCGCCGCTGAAGCGAAGGCAACAATTGATAAGGAGCTCATCGATAAAAAGCTAAAATGCGAGTTAGCTCTGATTGAAGACGAACGTGAACGCGTGTCTCGAACTCACTCGAGAAACTCTGAGCTTGTGATTATTGATGAATGGCTGGACCATACGTTAGAGCCGCCGGCGACACGTGCCGCGGCAGCAATGTTGGAGCCGCCGGCGACGCCCGCCGCGGCAGCAAAGATGACAGCGCCGACGGAGGCCGCGCCGGCACCAAATGAAAAACATGGCCGCGCACCCGCCCCCGCCGTTCCCGCTGATAGTATTCTCCAGCTAGCCTACGCACTCAGGGACTCCATGGACGCCTCGTCTGCCAGAAGAGAGGATAGGTTACTGACACGCCTGTCCACCCCACGTGAGCTACCTACTTTTTCCGGCGACTGCATAGAATGGTTGCACTTTAAAAGTGCATTCGAAGAGTCGTCCCATATTTGCAACTACACCGAGTCTGAAAACTTGTGGCGACTACGCCGAGCATTGAAAGGTGAAGCCAGGGAGGCGGTCACCGACCTACTCATCGGCAATACGTCACCAGCCGTCGTGATGGAAGCCTTAGAATTGAGGTTTGGGCAAGCTGATATTATTATTCAACATCTCTTGTCACAGATAAGGAAATTACCTCATTTACCTACTAATTATCATCACGAATTAATTAACTTTGCAACCAAAGTTAATAACTGCATAGCTACGTTGGACTCACTAAACCAACGAGACTATCTACGAAGCCCCGAGATTGCCGCTACCATAATATCGAAATTACCTAGCGTGCTACTCAGCCGGTGGACGGACTACGCCCACGATAAAGTCGTACATAACAACATACCTAAACTTGAACTACTTGGATTGTTCCTGAAAAGAGAAGCAAAGATGTTGTCTGTTGTTGGTGTACCACAGACACGGGATTACAGAAAACCCGACCCCGGGCCCCCCAGCCGTAAACACGACGAAAGACAGCGCCACTTCACGAGCCGACCAGTGTTCGCAACAACAGCCACGCCCGAGAGTAGAAGTAATAATAATAATACTTCGTGCCCGCTTTGTAAGAAACCTCACGTTCTTACTGAGTGCCGTACCTTCAAACGCAAACTGAAGAGGGACAGATGGAGATTTGTAAGATCAGAAAATCTATGCTACTGCTGCCTGTTATCACGACACGGCCGTGACACGTGCCCGGCGCCCGTATGTGACATCGATAGCTGTGGGATGGCACACCATCCGCTTCTGCACTACAACGCCAGCAACCCAAGGAGTACGAGTACGATACCTGCGCCTACGTCACCATCACGCGACGAGACCGTGGCGCACGTCGCGACTACGGCCGCGGCGACGCGCCCTCCCGCGCCCGCCGTTTCGGGCTCCGCTGCCGCGCTTGGCGCGCGCGCCCCGTCAGCCCCGACTTCAGCGGTTAGTGAAGTGATGCTAAAGGTAATAAAAGTGAATCTAAGTGGCCCCAAGGGCACCGTTAGTGCGTACGCGTTACTGGACGATGGCGCTTCTATTTCTATGATTGATAAGACTCTAGTTAACGAGCTAGGTTTAGAAACGTCACAATGTAGTCCGATTAAGTTCATAGATGCATTCGGCATCGAAATATTTCAGTCAGAAGTACCTAAAGTTTCTATTAACATTTCTGGTTGTATGCAAAATGCTTAAAATTACAATGTAACTTTACGTCAAGTCGATAATTTGAATTTACCTAAACAAAACTTATCTTGCGTCAAACAATTGCAGTGTAATCATTTGTTAGGTATCAAAGATTATGTCTGTAGCGAATGTGTGGTGCCTCGTTTACTGATAGGGGAAGATAATTACTTTCTTTTAGCCCCCCTACAGATTCTGCATGGTAACAAGCAGGAACCGTATGCAACGAGATGCAGGTTAGGATGGTGCATTCATGGCTGCTATGGTCTCACTCACTCTCCCGTGAACGCGCACGCCTTCCATATCGCTCACTCGACGCATCCGCAAGCGCAGCCGGAGCCGGAAGCTAGCTGTGACGTAAGTAAATTAAACGAATTGGTAAAAATGTCGTTCGAGCTTGACTCCATTGGAATTTCGACCTTACGCCGTGAGAATACGGCACATTTGAGAGCGGTAAAGATTTTGGATGAAACATCGCGAAACATCGGTGGTCAATGGGAAGTTGGTTTACCGTTTACTAAAGACCAGCTTTCTCTCCCGGACACTTTTGATTATGCACATTCTAGATTAAGGGGTTTATTAAAGAAATTTCAGGCTGATGGTAAGTATGCTGAAAAATATTGTCAGGAAATGAAGCGGCTCTTTGACAACGGCTACGCGCGAGAACTAGAGGACAATGAACTTTCGCCGAGTCATACATGGTACCTGTCGCACTTTGGAGTCCAGAACCCGAACAAACCCGAAAAATTAAGGTTAGTGTTTGATTGTGCGGGAAAAGTTAAAGGTGTCTGTCTAAATGATTTTTTACTTACCGGCCCCGATTTGTATAATTCTTTACTAGGAATTATGTTACGTTTTCGTGAGCATAAAATTGCATTAATAACCGACATTAAAGATTTCTTTGTTCAAATTAAAATTCGCCATGAAGATAAACATGTTTTTCGCTTTCTTTGGCAAGAGAGCCCGGATATGCCTTTGAAAAAATGTGTAATGGAAAGTTTACTTTTTGGCGCCACTTGTTCTCCTTTTGTCGCACAATACATTAAAAATAAAAATGCTCTTAAATACCAGGATATGTACCCCGAAGCCGTCGATGTTATCATCAAAGACCATTATATGGACGATTGTCTTCACTCATGTGAAGACGAAAGTCAGGCTATCCGATTAGTGCGCGAAGTAACCGACATACACAAATCAGGCGGATTTGAAATTACGCGCTGGTCGAGCAACAGCCGCTCGGTTCTCGACGCAATCCCGCCCGCCGCTCTAGCGCCTGCCGCCATTGAGCTCACACAAGGAGCTACGAATACGCATGAGCGCACGCTCGGTTTGATGTGGTATCCGAGCGATGACTGTTTTGGTTTTAAAATTGCGTTAGATAGAATACCTCCTACTATTTTAGATGGTTCCGAATCACCTACTAAAGCACAAATGTTAAGCATTTTAATGTCAGTGTATGATATTCACGGTTTCCTTTCTCCGTTTACAATAAAAGGTAAAATTATTTTCCAAAACGTTCATCGCAGCGGAGTCGATTGGAATTGCCGCATCCATTCCGAGGAACATACTCTTTGGGTAAGTTGGCTCGCCGACCTACGTCAGCTGTGTTGGCTTCGTATTCCGCGGCACTATGGCAGCGCACACGAGTGGATTGATTGTTACACTGGCGAGCAGTGGTCATCGAACATTTCGGATTCGAACCAAAATGATATTGTTAACGTACAAATGCATGTTTTTTGCGACGCTTCATCAAAAGCGTATGCAACGGTAGTATATTTTCGTTTTACACGTGCAGATGGCCGTGTACTAGTGTGTTTTGTAAGCAGTAAATGCAGGGTAAGCCCGTTACGACCCGTGTCTATTCCAAGGTTGGAGCTGCAGGGCGCGCTACTGGGAGCGCGGCTCGCCGCCGCGACGCAGCGCGAGCACAAAGATGTTCAGCCTGGGAAGAGGTATTACTGGACGGATTCTAGCACGGTCCTACAATGGATCCGCAGCGACCCACGTAATTATAAGCCTTATGTGGCTCACCGACTGGGTGAGATTGATGAGTTGACGAAGTCGTGTGAATGGCGACACGTCCCAACGGCACACAACGCGGCGGATATCGCCACGCGTGATGACGCGCCGCCGCTGGCGTACTCCAGTACCTGGTTCCAGGGTCCTACGTTTTTGAGGCTGCCAGAAGATCAGTGGCCTAAGGATCGTAAGTTTACCAATTTGCAGGAGGACGCCGAGTGTGAAGTACGTGCGGTAAATGTAGTTGTTGCAGACAGCTGTTCGTCACCGGTTTTGCCTGATGAAGGTAACATTTCTAATTGGATTACTCTTGTCCGTGCCACCGCTAGAGTTTTGTTGTTCATTAGAAAATGTCAGCGTAAGACCTGCGAGCTTGACATTGTTCTAATGAAGGAGGCAGAGGACCTACTGATTCGAAAATCACAATTAGACAGTTTTAATAAGGAAATTGCATGTTTGAAGCAGAACAAACAGCTGCCACCTAGCTGCCGCTTGCGTCAACTTACGCCGTACTTAGATGACGCAGGTATTTTACGTGTTCGTGGTCGTATCGAGTCCGTTGCAGGAGTCCCTGATGACGTACGGCGACCAGCTATTTTAGACGGACACCACAGGATTACCCGTTTGTTGGTGGAATACGCACACCGGCAAGCACTACATGGTGCGAACGAGCTGGTCGTGAATAATTTACGGCAGCGCTATTGGGTGCTGCGACTGCGGCCGACCGTCCGCAGCGTTGCGGCCCGTTGCTTGTTCTGCCGCCACAGACGCGCCGCGCCGCAGCCGCAGCGCATGGCGGACCTGCCGCCGGACCGGCTGCAGCACAATAGGCGTCCCTTTACGTACACAGGCGTTGACTTTTTTGGACCGCTGGAGGTAACCATCGGTCGCAGCAGACCTAAGAGGTATTGTATGCTCTTCACGTGTTTGACCATACGCGCGATACACATTGAGGTGACCGAGGACCTCACCACAGACTCCACCATTATGGCGCTTAGGCGAATGGCCGCTCGTCGTGGTATGCCCCAGGTAATAATATCGGACAATGGTACTAACCTGCGTGGCGCCGACACGGAGCTGAAGCGTAGCATGGCTGACCTAGACCAGGAGGCAGTGCGCGAGGCTGGAGCCATACGTGGAGTAGAGTGGAAATTTATCCCCCCTGGCGCACCTGAGATGGGTGGTGCTTGGGAGCGCATGATCCGCACCGTCAAGTCGTCCCTAAAGGTAATCTTGAAGGAGCGTGCTCCGCATCCTGACACGTTGTTGACATTGATGGCTGAGGTTGAAGCACTGGTTAACAGTCGCCCCATAACGCACGTTTCTGACGACCCGTCCTACTCAGAGGCGCTCACGCCCAATCATTTTTTGATCGGCTCGTCATCCGCTAGCCCACAGTTTGGTAAATATGATAATTCTGACTTATTACTTAGGAAGCGCTGGCGGGTGGCACAGCGACTGGCCGACATGTTTTGGTCACGTTGGGTAAAAGAATACCTACCTACTTTGATACCTCGTCAGAAATGGACGTCAGAGTCTGAGGGTTTACAGGTTGGCGATTACGTGGTGCTCGTCGAACCCAACTTGGAGCGCAGCTGCTGGCGACACGGAGTGGTAAGTGAGACCCATGCAGGTAGAGATGGCCGCGTCCGCGTAGTAGATGTGCGCACTCGCACCGGCTTGTTACGCAGGCCTGTAACTCGCGTCGCTCTACTTACACCTAGGGTTAGTGATAGCGCTAACTAGTTAGCACTAAGGAGGCAGATTGTAGGCGACGCATCACACATTCATACTTACCTGTAATGTGTACCTACTTAAGCTAATAAACTTATAACTAATCCTAAAACTATAACTTAAAGCTAAATAACCTAAATGTGTCTTAATACTAAATACTTACCTTGTATGTTGCCCATGCCTATTTCATGTATTTATGTGTGGAACTATTGATGTTATGAATAAATTGAAATGCCCGCGCGAGCGTCCCATTCGCGCCTGTGCTCATTCGGTCCGCGATTCGTTTCTACATTCAATCATTCGCGGAAAGGGTTGGCGCGCCATCGCGCCCCCTGGCCCCCGCAGTCAGACGTTAGATTCCAACACGCGCACACGCACCGCGACACAACGCGAAGGACGCTCGCCCGCCGTTTGTTTACCGATGAAAACCGTTGTTTCCGTTCATCCCCCGGCCTCCCAACACACCAGCGACCTACCTACGAACTCTACACTTTACAACTACCAAGATACGAGATACGAGCATGTCTCAGTTTGGGAGTCGTTGTCTTAGATTAAAATGACTCTGTACATGTACCTCACTAACATAGATGAAAAAGTTTGTAACGCTTTTGTACTTTTTGAAGAATAAATTTATTATAAATTTATAAATAAATCATACTTACGGAGATTGAAGACAAATCGAATGCAGTTATTTAGAAGGCGGTCAAGTTTATTGAGTAGATCTGCATTCAGGTCATAGTAGCACACATCACCATAGTCAATTAAGGGAAAGATTAGGGACTGTACAAGCATGGCCTTTATGTGAGCTGGGAGAAGATTTTTTAGCCGATACAGTGAACGCAACGTTCCGGTGACCTTTTGGCTGACACTCGTTACCTGTTTGCGCCAGTCAAGGCAAGTGTCGATGAGCAGACCAAGATCTTTAACCTCGGAGCTAAACGGAATTGCTACGTTGTCGAAGATTATAGGTGGAACATTTAAGCTATCGAGCTTTCTCAAGCTATGGGGGCTCCCAAGTATAATAGCCTGACATTTTGCAGGGTTAACCGCCACACCGAATCGGTCTGACCAGCCTTTGATCATAATTAAATCCCGGTTTAGCCCCTCGATCGCATCCGATAAGTTGTCAACACCCGCCTGACAGTAGAGCTGTAAATCGTCAGCGTAGAGATGATACGCACACTGAAGCTCGGTGGTTATAAGATTTATGAAAATGGAGAACAGAAGAGGAGATAAGATACCGCCTTGAGGGACGCCAGCTGCAAGGTCACACCACACAGAAGAAAAGTCTCCAGTACGAACTGACTGCTGACGCCCTCGAAGATAAGAGGAAAACCATTCCAGTACCTCGTGAGAGACCTTAAGATAAGAAAGGATAGACAAAAGGATATCATGATTGACGGTATTAAAGGCATTGGAGAAGTCGATTAACACTAAAACAGTAACTTTAGTGTCCTCCATTCCCCGCCTTATGTCGTCAGTCACTTTAAGGAGAGCTGATACGGTACTGAGCCCGGGCCTGAAACCGGATTGAAACGGGCTGATGAGAGAGTTGTGGTAAATAAAGTAGGACAGTTGTTTATGAACACAGGCCTCGAGCACTTTGGACAGAAAAGGAAGGATTGAAATTGGGCCTTATTTATTTTTGTTCCTAAATATAAAAATGAAATAATAACAGCCGCACGGGTCGATCATCAAGGTTAAGCAACGCTTGACGAGGTCGGTCCGTGGATGGGTGACCATTTCAACATACCGAGTTTCGAGTCCGTGCCTCGGAAAGCACGTTAAGCCGTTGGTCCCGGCTGTCATTTGAAGATCTTTGGCAGTCGTTACGGGTAGTCAGAAGCTTGAGATCTGACACCAGTCTTGCCAAGAGGTACCGTGTTACCCAGTTACTGGGTTGTGGAGGTCAGATAGGCAGTCGCTCCATGTAAAACACTGGTACTTAGCTGAATCCGGTAAGACTGGAAGCCGACCCCAATATAGTTGGGAAAAGGCTAGGCAGATGATGAATAACATACATAGTTAGGTATCTTAGAAATATTTAAAGAAACAATTAATGTTGATTGCAATAATGTTTATTTACTACAAATTTCACATATAATTAGAAATTAAACTAAGTCAATATTTACACATAATAAATTAATTATTTGGATTAATTACTGGTCTGGCCAGCACATTTTTCATATACCAACTGTATTCAATGTATTGTCATAAATATAGGATCTTATCCTCTGCCGTATTTTCAGCCAGTGTGCGCTGGCCTTAAGGCGATATATATGCCCCAATGTTAACGCAGTACTGGGAGGTGACTATAAGCTCTTAGAGTAAAGTTATTTTGAGTGTGTGTAAGGGACTGTATATGACTTGTATCACTTACGCACACTCAAATAACCTTACTCTAAAAGTTTATGGTCACCCCCCTGGCCGTGCGCCCGCTCGATTCCATAATATCAATATTGAACCTCCTTTTGAACATTTTTGTTTGCAAAATATTATTTGATTTACATATGCTATGTTAGTTATGAAGAAAGTCCAGCCATCAATTTTTCTGTGTAATAATATTTTTAAACATCAAGGCTTTGTTTAGGAGTATCTAAAAGTAGCGAAAAACTAGCGTGTTGCTAATTATTTTTTTAAAGCAAAACTATTTGCTATACGAAAAAACCATGTGTTAAAAATAATATACATGAAACAATAATAAATATGTATTTTTTTAAAACCTAGCCGTTACTAAGGAGTATGCTTTATAAAGTTACCGTTTTACGGCACTAAAGTGGATGTAGGCCTTTAAGCTATGAAGTATTCTCTTAGAGAAGATTGATACAAAGAACTTGTATTCTAAATACAACAATAATACAGAGAATCTCCCATTAGTCTAATTCATATTTAAGCTTGGTCCACCAGAAGGCAAATCCCACGTTATCCCCTTACCGCGCGCGAGCCAAATCAAAAAATAAATTTACGACTAAACAATACAATAGTACTAATACAATTGTAACGATGCACTTCCATAATTGTTCAAATATAAATATTAGCCTCTCTATGTGATGTCTTATGGTTCCTAATAATGTATTTATATAAATAACCGTAACGTTCTTGTTCATAAGTTGCACTTACTTACTTTCTCATAGAGGTTTATAAAAAGTAGAGTCCACCTCGGGAGCAACACTATTTTAAGCTCGAGTGACGAAGAAAGTGTTGGAGAATCACTAATAAGAGCAGATTATACAGTATGTGGTGTGTAGGTACAGCTCATAAAGCCGTGTTCTACTTTTATGAATACCAATGATAGCCCAATCACTAAATGATGCGTTATTATTAATGGAGATAGTCTTGGGAATAAACGTGGAATTAAATTGTTTACAGTATGTACTAAAAAAAAACATCATATAGATATATGATTAGGATCAGCAATAATATTATTATGATTTACTATCAATTGTTTATTTACCCGGTAGCTACTGTAGCGGGTCCGTGGCTAAGGCCCCCAGTGGTCGAGGCATCTGTGGCTGAGGCCCCCGATTCGATAAATATAATGTTTATATATTTTGTGCTTTTTCATTTAGTACAGTAAAGGTCAGACCGCACTAGGCGTAACTACGCGATAAAATATATTGTATGAGATAGTGTCGCGTCGCGTAGTTCCGCTGCCGCGTAGTGCGGTTTATCTCATACAATATCATACAAAGTATATTTGGTCATGTCGCGTCGCGTCGCTCCGCTGACGCGTAGTGCGGTTTGACCTTAAGACTAACGCCAACGAACATGAGGGAACAAAACACACTTGTTTCACACTCGCGGGACCCAAAATTTTGTAGTTTTTTGTACTTTCCTTATTATTCTATGACTTTAAAAAAAAGCCTCAGATCAAAATGTAAATAATTAAATTATCTTTGAGATGGTGTTGATTTCATAATACGCCCAGCTGTTTTGGTGTAATTGTCAATTGTCATGTTTTTGTCCGTTTTAGACATAACTTCACAAATTAATTACACTATGTTATACAAATAAAGCGCAAAATTTGCTTAGATCAAATTATTAAGAAAATAGTCTTAGGTATATAACATATATTTTTCAAAGAATTACAACTAGTCATTTACACGTGATTCTTATTTTAAAATCAGCTACTCAAAGGAATTGGCGCCTTAAATGAGATAACTGTTTCACCATAATAAAGTATTTTTGCTTGCTAAACAAAAGTTATCTATCTAATAGCAGAGAGAATAGATCGCCACTTTACCTCATCCTTACACACCTTTTTTCAATTAAAAGCATGTTTATTATGTACAAAAGATTTTACACTTGATTATTTTTATGCTTAGAAAATTTTAAAACATTTCACATGTAAAAAATTTGTTACACTACGAGTACGTATGTTTTTTAAGCCTGATTATTTTGTTTTTATTGCTATTGAAACTGACTGTTATAATTAGTTAAAATTATTCTCATTGGTTTAAGGTTTCATAGTTGATTATGTTTAATTATTATTGTTACAAAGATAAAAAGAACATTTCACTATTTATTTATTTATTTCAGACAAAATTCCAGTCCATAGTTACACGTACATCAAAAAAAAAAAAAACAATGTATAAATTAATTAATTATAAACAGATAAAAACCCAAAATAAAATGATTGAATAATTGAAATTTAAATAATCAAAAATTCATTAAAAGTAGATAATAATTAAAAATGTCAAAAAAATTATAAAAATGTCAGAAATGTATAAAATAATGTCAAATGTAAAATTACTAATTGTAAAATGTTATAAAAATTTAAAATTATTAAAAAAAAAAAAAAATGTAAAAATGTATAAAGTAAGTTGTTCTGCAGTAATTTTTAAAATAACTACCTATCTTATTTTATAACATCTGAGACTGATTATTATAATTAAGTTAAATGATTCTCTTGAATATACTCGTAGGTGATGAAAACTGTGATTTATATGTGTACAAATTATTTACTAGATTTCTTATTGAGATAAATAATGAAAAATAACTAAGACTTTCATCTTTCAAAAGATACAACCAATAAAAAAGCAGACTTTGTTATAAATATAATGATGATTTATTAATATACACATACTAACAATCAATATACATTTATTATTTTTTACATTTTTGTGCCTGACAGTACATTTGATCAAAAACTGCTTCGAAATATATTAATCTAATCGGGGGCGTCGGCCACAGGTGCCTCCACCACTGGGGGCCTAAGCCACGGTCCCACTGTAGCGCCCACAGAACAGAGAAGACAGGCGTTTTTTTTGTTCTGTGGTAGCGCCACCCTCATTACACGCCACTTAATACATTTTAACGGACATTTTTTCATACACAGATATCGTTCTCCTTTACTCTACCCTCCAAAATCTCAAAAAGCTTAACCAGAAACAATAAAACTGGCCAAGTGCGAGTCGGACTCGCGTACTAAGGGTTCCGTACCATTATCGCAAAAACTGCAAAAAATAACACGTTTGTTATATAAGGGAGCCCCACTTTTTATTCTGTTTTTAGTATAGCGGCAACAGAAATACATTATATGCAAAAATTTCAACTATCTAGCTATCACGGTTCATGAGATACAGCCTGGTGACAGACGGACAGACAGACAGACACGGATTCCAGAGTCTTAGTAATATGGGCCCCGTTTTTACCCTTTGGGTAGGTACGGAACCCTAAAAAAGGCGACCCACTGACCGTAAAAAATGCTTATATAAGTAATAAATGATCAATACCCATTTATTAAACCCTGATCAATTAAGAAATGAATTACAGTTCATATCTGGGCAGCTGAACAAAGACGTGACCATACCAGTGGACAATATACAATCAGACCTTAGGTCAGTCTATAGTAGGTTTGCTGAGTGCAAAGGCAAGAGTACCTAATGACAGATTACGTCATATTCGAAATAACATTTCCATTACTAGTAGAGACAGGTAGCAATAAATTTGAATAAGTATGCTTACCTACCTATCAATGTCATTCACGGAACTTCAGCTATGTCAACATAATGCAAATTCATATTTGTGTACAATCGACAAGCACACAAATATGAATTTGCATTATGTCAACTATCTTACCATTGACGAGAAGTTCTGTAAGATTAATCACAACATTATTAATCAATGTGTAGTAAGCAAATCTCAGTGCAGTGTTAAGTGGATTGAGTTGAACGACACATCTAAGTATCTATATTTTTTCTGCTACACATATCCGATCAGGATCACGTGTCAAGGCAAAGACTTTGCTCTATACTCTCGTTCCCATTCGGGAAACATCATAAAAACTGACCCTGAAATAGAAACTCCACAGATAACCGAATTCCATCATTTAGTAAACATCTCCCTATCAGACTACACGGAATCCATAGATCCGCTAAACCAAACATTAGAAAGCATCGGCCAACAGATAAAACAGTTGAAAACGGCTACAGCAAACACTTGAATCGAGATCGATCGAAATCACCTTAGCCTGGATAGGCTAAGGTGGTGGTGGTGGTGGTGGTGTGTGGATACACATGACGTTCATCAATAGTTACGCCATTTGTTATGGCTTGTTGTGCGCGTCCATTGTAGCAGCAGCGGCGTTTCTGTGGCGCAGGAGGAAGGCGTCTACCTGAAACCTCACACAGACGAAACCTACAGTTAAATTTTCGCGAAACATCAATTTAAATTCGAGAAGTGAATCAAGTGAAACTTCCGCGAAAGCAGAGCATAGTGGCTGACCGTCACTTTATTATACTAAATTTATTTTGTTTAAGGACTCAGTGAATGTTTACAATCGAAAAGAATGTAATCTAGATGAAACACGAAATATAGTTGATATTATAACAAACTAGCACTTCGCCCGCAACTTTGTTCGCGTGAGCCGTATTATATCCTACAGATGACTTTTTAGTTCCACCCCCATGAAAGATCAAACCGCACTAGTTACTAAGTTAGTTCCACCTTTAAGGGGGTGGAACTAACTACGCGGCAGCGGAACTTCGCGGCGGCGGAACTACGCGGCAGCGGAACTACGCGACGCGAAACTTTCCGCGTCGCGTAGTTACGCTGCCGCGTAGTGCTGTTTATCTCATACAAAACAAAATATATTTGGTAATGTCGCGTCGCGTCACTCCGCTAAAGCGTAGTGCGGTTTGACCTTAGAGGTCCCTTCTTAGTGCCACATCATAAAATGAAGCCCTGTTGGTAAAGTAAAATTCTTCAAAAATCTTTAATAGGTACCCCTAAATCGTCTTTTAGGAGTAGTTTTGAAAAAGTGATAACGAAAACCTTTACTATTTACTTAGGTTAGTATGTATTTATGCCAAGTTTAAAATATTATGTCTAAAAAATTTCCATCTTTTCACCTCCTTAGGGGTAGAATTTCCAAAAACCAATATAATACATAAATTCTGTTTATATGTATCTATGTATATGTTCGCGTGTCATAGGTACATAAAAGCGTAGAAATTTCACACAAACTTTCCCCCTTTTTACCTCCTTTGGGGGTGGTATTGCCAAAAACTGATAAATACATGAATTATTTTTATCAACCAAGAGTACCTATAAATCTAAAAGTTCAGGTGTCCAACCTACAAACTAGCAATTTTGTATAAACTTTCAACCCCCTTCTTATTTTTACCCCCTTAGGAACAATGATTTATTTTATTTTGGAAATTCTACCCAAAATCCGAAATAAAAAAAAACATTGTTTTTTTATTAACCAAGAGCGTAAACCAACAATTTCAGATGTTTTACCATCCAAACCGAAGAAATATCAGATAATGTTTCAACCCCCTTACGGGTGGAATTTCCAAAAACCAATAAATACATGCATAATTTTTATCAATCAATTCATAATAATTATTTATTTGCTAATATGGGTAATTACATAAAGTTGTTAAAAATATAGCACAAAGAGCGTAAATGTAAAATTTCTCGTGTCCAATTTATAAACTGTAGTTTCATACAAATTTTCAACCCTTTCTAACTCCTTTAGGGGTGGAATTTCCAAATACCAATAAATACTTAAATTCTTTTTATCAACCAACAGCATAAATCTAAAATTTCATGTGTCCAATTTACAAACTGTAGAAATTTCATACAAACCTTCAATGCGGGTTGCATTGAAGGTTTGTATGAAATTTCAACCTTCAATCCCTTCTTAGTGCCACATCATAAAATGAAGCACTGTTGGTAAAGTAAAATTCTTCAAAAATCTTTAATAGGTACCCCTAAATCGTCTTTTAGGTGTAGTTTTGAAAAACTGATAACGAAAACCTTTACTATTTACTTAGGTTAGTATGTATTTATGCCAAGTTTAAAATATTATGCCTAAAAAATTTTCATCTTTTCACCTCCTTAGGGGTAGAATTTCCAAAAATCCTATCTTATTGCGCACTTACGTCACTTGAGGAACTACCATGCCAAATTTCATATTTATAAGTCAAGCGGTTTTCGATATTTCGTGATGAGTGACCTTTCGCTTTTATATAATTATATAGATAGATAATGATTGTGTGCGATGAAGCAGCATTTGGGAAGAGAACCAGCTCCCTAGAGTTTATATCATCATCATCATTTCAGCCGAAAGATGTCCACTGCTGGACATAGACCTCCCCCAAGTGTCGCCACATTTAGGCTCAGCGCAGACAGAACGGAGCGCAGCGGAGAGGATTTTATTAACGCACTTGAAAATAAACTTTAAAATGATTACAATAAAGTGCATAAATGCTTGAATCTGACAAAAAATGCTCGCGCGTCCTCGAAGATACGCGGGCGCTAGCTCGAGCATACGCGATCCGTAAAGAAAATGCCCGAGACCGCGCGGGGATTATTCCTCTCTGTCTGCGCTGAACCTGACCGGTCCCGTGCGTCTCGCATCTAGCAGATCCCCGAAACCTTCACCAGCTAGTATTATATTAACTGTGACCAGGTCATCTGTCTACCTAGTGCGAGTGCTTTCAACGCAACGTCTTCCGATTCGCGGTCGCCACTCCAGAACTTTTCGGCCCCATCGGCCGTCCTTTCTGCGAGCAATGTGCCCTGCCCACTGCCACTTAAGTTTGGCTATTCTTCAGGCTGTGTCGGTAACCTTGGTTCTCTTGCGGATGTCTTCATTTCTGATTCAGTCACGCAAGGAAACTCCGAGCATAGCTGAAAGATAATAATAGATTTTTAACTTTGTTAAGAATTATGTATTAGTGTATGTTTGTATGCTTAATTTGTTTATTTTATCTATGGGCCTTAGTATGTCGTATGCACTGACTTATAAACCTATGGATTTGCCATACCTACGAAATTAGCGTGCTTACCTACATAAATCGGGCAATTAAGATGGCTGCCCATTTGCCAATGAGGTAGCCATTTGTAACTGTTTGACAATTTTACTCGGCAATCAACATGGCGACCGGTCACGCATAGACATCACTCAAAAGTGTTACCAAGTTTAGTCCTTGACAAACATTTAGATGTCTTTCATATGCAGCTCTTGGTTAGTTAAAAAGAGACAAAACGCTTTTTGACATGCGTGTGTCGATATTATAGATATTTGTATAACTATTCTTCATATAGTAGAATATGCCGTCTCCATAGTTTTCCTACCTCATTGGTCTTATGTCGTTTTGTGACAATTATCACTTTTTTTTTCTTTCTTTCTTTTTAAGCCTTCTGATGAGGCCATGATGAGGCCCATTGTGACCGACCACGATTCGGTCCCGTATGTTATCACTGGCAACACACAATAAGAAATGGTCATAGACTTTCGTTTTGAGACTCTGCGATAAGTTGGACGAGAAGATACCGAACTTCCCGAACGCTGCCCAGCCAAATCAGATTCGACCACAGAGTACTTTTTTTTTGATTCGACGATTAACCTCTATCTCGAGTTAGACCTACCCTGGACCTACCTAACTGGACCGTTTGTCTGTGGCGTTTTGTTTTCCCCTCGAGTATGACGGAATCAAACAGCTTCTGAAGGCCCTTAAAGACTGGTTTCCCACCCGCCTTCAAGAGTTCGGCCGTAATTCCGTTATCACCCGGTGCCTTGTTATTTTTAAGCTGTTTCAGAGCCATACTAATCTCGCACGTCCGGGATGTCTTCGGTATAGTGTCGGGTCAATCCAGCTCTTGGGTCGTTTGTTAGATTTATAACGACAACTGCTAATAGAATCTCTCGATCTCCAGAAGCTACGGTTTGGCTGATACAATCCTGCCATCTTTAGTCTTCAGTTTCATGAGCTGGTTCTGCCTAATAGCCAGATCTCTTGCAAATATCTTGGAGCCTTTATTTCGCTAAATTGCGTCTTTAATACGCAAAACGCAAAATTGTTTATGGGTGGATGTGGATGTAGAATTCTATATGCAAAGTAAAATGGAGGAAAATTGCGAATCCATGATGAAGTTTAAAGATTATTTTGATAACCTATTGCAAATATTGCATATTTTATGGTCTTCCACTTCAAACAAACGTAATAAAAGGAGAAAAATTGATTTATTCAATGACTATTATATTACTGATGCTCAAATACAATTAACATGTGAAGAAATTATTGTTTGGCATATTTAGGGTACCGTACCCGAAGGGTCAAAACGGAGCCCTATTGCTATCACTCACGTGTCTGTCTGTCCGTCTGCTGTCACAATTTTGTTCCGGAGATTGAACATATTTTTTAGATTTTTATAAAAAAAGTGATTCTTAAGATGAAACTCGAGTTAAAATAATTAGAAAAAATTGTTACTGTTTATTTTAAGGTTTAATTTTATAAATAAATGACTTATATACAATATATTTTTATTTTTACTTCAACGAAGTACTACCTAAATTATCGAAATAATACATAAAATGTAGATTATAATTACATTTAATAGATATCTATTCTTGTGCTCTCTAAAGAAACCACGAGACGGTTCGCGTCGCAATTTCAGCGCGACGAGTGGAGGTAAGTCGTGAAACGCATTGCGATTTTTATCCGCGCGAATTTTTATGGTATTTCCCCAATGCGTGCAGCTTTATACAATACCATAAGTCGCAAAATGGGCGGAAAAATTCGCGCGAATAAAAATCACAGTGCGTGCTAAGCATAATGAGTAGGTCAAGTCACGTGATCATTCGCTCCAGTTTTTTGTATTATTTCTTTATAAGATTTTAAGTTGCGTGTTCGGTCTTGTGATGCAAATGTACAGTACAAAGAAACTATGACAATAACATACATTTTTCACACATAAATAATTAAAGTAAAAAAAAGTATCCAATCAAGATTACATTCAGGGTTGATGACCTCAATGATTTATCTCATCAAGATCTGAGATCTCCATAAGTCACATTTTCCACTTCCAAGTTTTGTTCAACACATTTCAATCACCAGTAAGCACAGGTACAACACACAGTAAAGTAAACACAGCACTAACACGCGACAGCTGCAGCACTATAGCAGCAGCTTGCCCATGAGGATCTCGAGCGCAGCCTTGCGGCGCAGGTAGGGCATGTGCGCCTGCGTGAAGCTGTAGGCGGCGTCGCGCGACGAGAACTCCGCGAACGTGCACGCGAACATGCCGCAGTCGCTGCCGTTCATCTGCTGCGGGATGTCCTGCCATGCAAGAATGAGCTTTATTGATAAGTAGTTCTAAAGAAAATATTGCCACCAGTCAAGGGCAGTAGAAAAGAACATAAAACGAGCCGGTATTCCAAAGCAAGTATCTGGGGCCGCAGTGCCCCCAACAAGTCAAGCAAACAAAGGCACAGTCGTACCATCCTTTTCTCGAAGTCATTCAGGACATTTTCAACCCCCTTGTAACTTCGTTGTGGATAAAGCTAGAAGTCAGAATTTAGAAGAACACAATAATGTCGACCCCTTATGTAAAAGTAGAACCAAGTCGGTTAATGTGTTTGTTTGTAACCTAATTATTAAGGTACCTACTGAAAAATTATCCCACTTGGTTTTACATTTGATCTCACTACTTTTTGCGGTAGGAGAACTGCGTCGCGAGACTTCTATGAGGAGGAGCTTCTATGTTCGACTTTGTTCTTTTTATTTTTTGTGTTTGTTCATACATGTTATGTTTTTGATGGGATTTTACTTACTTTGGGACATTCGGTCAGCCAGTCACTCAAATCAATGGGTGCTCCCTTCTTGTCTTTATGTTCATCCGTCAGATACTGCAGTAGAGCATCCAGGCACTCCAGGTTGGGCACTCTCTGACTGTCTAGGTACTTAATGACATGCGTGCGGAAATCAACGATGCTAAGACACCAGTGATTGCCGATATTAACAGGCACCATGAAGAGATCATATGCAAATATGTCAACCTGGAAGATGGATGGAAACATTTATAAAGAAAGAAAAAAAAAGAGAGGAGATTTTCGTCGAAAAAGAGAAACAAACGGCGCGAGTGAATTTCGTTCCGAATCCCGCGCGCGTATTTATGTTTCCGTGTCCAATAGGAGGCAGTACTGCATTGAAACGCGCACGGGTTTGTTACGCTAACTCATTTTCCAAATCCGTGTTCCATTTAAGGCGATCGTCCTCCAATCGCGCACGGGTTTGCAACGCAAATTGTTCTTCCAAACACGTGTTCAAGGCGATGCATGGAACTTAGTCCTCCAAACGCGCACGGGTTTGCAAGGAGCATGCGCTTTGATTTACCGCCACAAATCCGTGTTTAGTCATGGGCATTTTTGTGTTTGATGAATGTGCAAGAAAACTCAAACCAAATCTTTAATTTTTAATTAGGACAAACAAATCTACATTCAAACATGTATGAGTATGATACCTATTGAAGGTAAGGCAATCAACGTAGATATTATGTTCTTAAATAATTCCATATTAATCGAAAGCACAATATAAACATAACTTCAAAATGTTCTTATGGTATAATTTCATATTATCACAATATAAAGTGTTAATTGTTCACAATATTACCAATTCATCTTTGAATAGAAGAAACGGATGAAGAAGAACTCGCTCAAGAAACAGGATGGATACGGCAAAAAAGCAGGAAGAAAAGAAAATTGAACACCTCTCCCGCCCAACCCACTTTGAATGAACAAGAAAGTGAAAATAATAAGGGTAAGGTAAAACCCATTAAAATTCCTTTACCACCACCAATTGTAGTAGATGGTATCCAGGATTACCAGAAATTCTACGATTTTCTGTCTGAGAGCCAACCAGCTGACGCGTTCAGCATCAAAATGATGAACGGCGATACAATCAAAGTAAATGCCAAAAACGATGATTCGTACAGAGCAATTACAAAGGCCCTCTCACTCAACAATTGCCTCTGGCACTCGTATGAGAACAAGCAAGAGAGACCAATTAGAGTAATGGCAAAAAAATTGCATTTCACATGCCTTCCGAAGAGAATTGTTGAAGACTTGCGTGGCAAAGGCTACAAAATTCTAGAAGCAGTCAACAAATTGAGTTGGAAAACCAAAGAGCCACTCAATATGTTCATGCTAACATTCTCAAACGATGAAGAAACTAGCAAAATTTATAACATCAAAACTGTATTGGGGTGTAATGTGGAAATACAACCAGTAAAATCCACAAAACTGGTACCTCAGTGCAAAAGATGCCAGGCTTACGGCCATACGCAAAAGTACTGCTCCAAGGAGCCGAGGTGCGTAAAGTGCACAGGCAAACATCTCACGAAGGATTGCAGAAAATCAAAAGAGGAGAAGCCAAAGTGTGTCCACTGTGGAGCGCCACATCCAGCTAACTATAGGGGATGTATCGTAGCGAAAGAAATCCAGCAGATACGAAACAAAAAATCGAAAGGCAATAATACTGCCCCTCAAGAAAATACACGTACGGGAAGAGTCGAAGTCCCCATCCAGCACAATCGAAGTCAAAGCACAATGAAAACTACGACAAAAAACGTATCCTATGCCCAGGTAGCGACAAGAGGCCTAGCCAAGGCGCCTTTGGTTGATATGTACAGTGACAAAAAGTTGGATGAAATCTTAAAGTTAATGACATCATTCGACGAGAGATTGAAAAAAATTGAAAATAGCAACAAAGCTGCTACTTCTAAGCCACAAAAATGAATACTGCACTAAAAATTATGGCGTGGAACTCAAATGGGTTACAAAAACATCAGAACGAGTTACAAGTAGTATTAGACATAAAAAATATTGATGTGTGCCTCAATCAGAAAGCCATTTCACAAAGCAATCTCACATTAAGTTTAAAGGGTACAAAGTATACCATGCACTCCACCCAGACAATTCTGCAAGAGGTGGTAGTGCCATTATTGTAAAAGAAAACCTACAGCACTATGAAGAGTTCAAACACGAAGAGAAGGACATCCAAGCAGTGGCGATTTGTCTACAAACCAAAAAATATCCTGTAACAGTATCTGCCATCTACTGTCCACCACGGTATGTGATAAAAAAAGACCACTATATGAACTTTCTAACTCGCTTTAGAAGTCGATTTATATTAGGAGGTGACTTCAATGCTAAAAATACGTATTGGGGCTCCAGATTAACAACTACTAAAGGCAAAGAACTACTAAGTGCCATAAAAGAGTTGAAATGTGATGTCATATCAACTGGCAAGCCGACCTATTGGCCAACAGATCAAAATAAAATACCGGACTTAATAGATTTTTTTATAACCAAGGACCTATCAACTAGTTATATAAAATCGGAACAAAGCTATGACATGAATTCAGATCACTCTGCAATATATCTAGAAATTAGCGAAACCATTCTTTATAAAGAAAACAGGCCCACTCTTGTTAATAAATGTACAGACTGGGAGAGCTTTAAGTCCAGATTGAATGATCAGATAGACCTTAAAGTTCCATTAAAAACACCCGAACATCTAAACATAGAAGTCGAAAAGTTCATAATGCATATCCAGCAAGCAGCGTGGGAAAATACACCTGACTTCAACAAGAGGACGAAGGGAAATACTTACCCGCTCAGTATCAAGCAGCTCATTATGGAGAAAAGAAAACAGAGAAAAACGTGGCATCAATCTAGGTGCCCTGAAGACAAACGAAAATTGAATAATCTAACAAAAAAAATAAGAAGACTAATCCAAGACATTAAAGACGAGTCAACCAAAACCTATATTCAGAGTCTAAGTAACGATCAAAGGACAGACTACTCTCTTTGGAA
The DNA here is from genome assembly GCA_948252205.1 of Orthosia incerta. NCBI lineage: Eukaryota > Metazoa > Arthropoda > Insecta > Lepidoptera > Noctuidae > Orthosia > Orthosia incerta. The sequence goes on along the minus strand of OX411754.1, from coordinate 30,709,763 downwards.
GGCTACTAAGCACTTAAAAAGGCCGATTACCCAAATCCCACCTATCAAATGTGAAAATGGACAGTGGGCAATAACTAACGAACAAAAAGCGAAGAGGTTTGCAGAACACCTAAAAAATATCTTCCAACCAAACGACGGGGAAATCATTAAAGATCACACTTTGCCTAATATGGTGACATCGGAAAATGAAGTTACCATAAAACTAGTAACACCGAGAGAAGTCGCGCGAGAAATAAAATACAATATAAGCACACGAAAATCACCAGGGTACGATTTAATAACAGGAGAAGTTCTTCATAACCTACCAAGAAAGGGTCTGGTTAAATTAACGACCCTTATCAATGCCGCACTAAGGCTTAAATATGTACCAGACTTGTGGAAGGTGGCTGAAGTAATAATGATAGCTAAGCCAGGTAAACCGGCTCACGAAACATCATCATATAGGCCTATTTCCTTGCTACCAATAATGTCCAAGCTATTTGAAAAGCTGTTACTCAGACGACTAAAACCTATAATAGATTGCAAAAACATAATACCAGAGCACCAATTTGGTTTTCGAGAAAAACATTCTACTATTGATCAAGTGCATAGGATTACAAATGTAATAGAAAACGCCCTAGAAGACAAGAAAGTATGTTCTACCGTATTCCTAGACGTGGCGCAAGCGTTTGACAAAGTATGGCATGAAGGCCTTATACATAAATTGAAGAACTTGTTACCGAAGCAGTTTGCAGATATATTGGAGTCCTACATTCTAAACAGAGTCTTTAGAATAAGACAAGAAGATGCTTACTCAGACCTGAAACAAATAAATGCTGGCGTACCGCAAGGAAGTGTGTTAGGTCCGGTCCTGTACCTACTATACACTTGTGATATTCCTGAATTAGAGCAAAACACGATTGGGACCTTTGCTGATGATACAGCTATAATGGCTGTAGGAAACAACCACGCCGAAGCAGTAGAAAAGGTTCAAATGGCTGTTAATAAAGTTTATGACTGGACCAAAAAATGGAGGATTAAACTAAATGAATCCAAATCTGTTCACATAGATTTTACCAACAAAAAACACCAGTATTCTCCAGTTTATATTAATAATAAACAAGTTCCATACGAGAATACAGCCAAATATCTCGGTATGACCCTTGACGCAAAGTTACGCTGGAAAGCCCACGTCAAGAAGAAAAAAGAAGAACTCGACTTCCGATTTAAAAGAATGTATTGGCTGCTTGGAAGAAACTCCATGCTGTCTGTGCAAAACAAATTATTGCTATACAAACAAGTCCTGATGCCAGTTTGGACTTATGGTATTCAGCTATGGGGCTGCACCAAACAGAGCAATATATTAATTATACAACGATTCCAGAACAAAGTGCTAAGGGCAATTGTAAATGCACCTTGGTACATACGAAATGATGACCTCCATCGGGACCTAAAAGTTGAGTTCATCGAAAAAGTGATCAAAAAATTTGCAGAAGCTCACGAAAAGAGACTTCATCAGCATGTGAACGTCGAGGCAATCCAGCTTCTCGACCACACAAACATAGTGAGAAGACTAAAAAGAACAAAACCGTTCGAGTTAGTGTTTATTGAATGTGAATAGTGTAACGTACGAAAGTGCTACCAAATAAACACAAGAACGAAGTGTATTCCCCTTAATAGAGACAATAAGAAAAGTGCTACTGGACACATTCTTACTAAAGACAATTTAATAGTTTATGTTATAATTAAATTACTTATTAGTCTATTTATAAGGCTAGATTGTAATAAGATTAGGGTCCATCCTATTGATGAACCCTATAAAAGGAAAAAAAAAAAAAAAAAAAAAAAAAAAAAACTTTGAATAGTTCTATAATCTAGTATTTTTGATTATTTGAAACCACACTAAATTGAAACGTTGCGCCCTGCACAGTGGAAAAACAAACGAATGCGACTAGCGAAGTGGCGAGACGCTAGCGGTAAAGTTTACGCGCATGCATCGTCTTGAACACGTGTTTGGAAGAAGAGTTTTCGTTGCAAACCCGTGCGCGATTGGAGGACGCGTGCCTTAAATTGAACACGAAATTGGAAAGGGATTTAGCGTAGCAAATCCGTGCGTGTTTCAAGGCAGTAATGCCTCCTATTGTACACGGAAACGTAAATACGCATCCCGCGCGGGATTTGCCTCAGTTTGGTCAGAACTTAAAGAATCAACATCATACCTTTCTCGTCCATCTCCTGAGTCCAGCCTGGCCACTTTGCATGAGCTTGGGATAGAAGAAGCTATTCATGGCGTACACTTTAGGCAAGTCTTTTCGCTCTTGACTTCTCTGCATAATCAAGTTCATATAGAAGTTTATCACTGCATCATTCAGCCAGAATGTGTCCGCTAGAGTTTGCATGTCTAGTCTGGAAAACAAATAAATTAACTTCATGAATAATTAATAATGAAAACTTTTACTATTTACTGAGGTTAGTATTTATGCCAAGTTTCAAATACATATGCCCAACAAATTTCCACGTTTACACCTCCTAAGGAGTAAAATTGCCAAAAATCAATAAATACATGAATTCTTTTTTTTATCAACCAAAAGCATAAATCTTTAATTACACGTGTCACACTTAAAAGCGTAGAAATTTCAAACAAACTTTCAACCCCCTTTTTACCTCCTTAGGGGTGGAATTTCCAAAAACCAATAAATACATGAATTCTTTTTATCAACCAAGAGTATATATATTAAAGTTCAGGTGTCCAACATACGAACTATAGAAAATACATACAAACTTTCAACTCCCTAAGGGGTAGAAACACCGAAAAAAAAAAACTTTTTTTTTTTTAAACCGTCAGCTTAAACCTACAATTTCAGATGTTTTACCTTCCAAACGTTTCAACCCCTATTTTTATTTTTTTATCCCCATAGGGATAGAATTTCCAGAAACCAATAAATACATGAATTCTTTTTATCAACCAAGAGCGTAAATCTGAAATTTCATGTGTCTAATTTACAATCTGTAGTAATTTCATACAAACTTTCAACCCCTTTTCCAGTGGAATTTCCAAAAACCAATAAATATATGAATTCTTTTCATCAACCAAGAGCGTGAATCAAAAATTTCGTGTCCAATTTACAAACTGTAGAAATTTCATACATATTACATACTTTCGACCAGTGGCGGCTGGTGGATCATAGTAGTAGTACACTTTGCCGTCTCACTGGGTATTGGGTAATAGTGTTACATTTACTAAAATTCACAGGAGCCTATGTAAATCCGTAAAATACTCCCCGTGCGCTTTAGCCTAGCGCACGGGGAGTATTTTTTTACAGCAATATACGTCTTATTACTTTAGCAAAGAGCTTAAATATGTTCGTCATAATTTCGTAAATATTGAATATATCGTTAATCATATATTATTAAACATTTTTATTTTATTTCTAAACCTATTCAAATCTGGCAGTTCAGTGCACAAGTGAACTTAAAGTACAGCCGCCTCTGCTTTCGACCCCCCTTAGTCAAATCCTTTCTTAGTGCGCACTTACGTAACTGAAGGGGCAGATTGAAGAATCGGAATAGTTTTTGAGGTTAACCAAAACATTTAATGACAACAGTTCTAGTGAGGCAAAGAAGAGAAAGTGGCTCCTCAAACATCCTCCTCCGACTATGTTGAGCCTGCAGAAAAGCTCCCTGCAGGCCACCAACTTCCATGGCCCACCTGGCAATCTTTATGCCGACTCCGAAGCCAAGTGGGTCGCTGCAGGCATAACTTAGTTAGATGGGGGTATGCTGTACAGCTTTTCTTTTATTTTTCCTTGGCATAGTTGAGTGAAAAAGGGGAGGAGAAGTCAGTGAGACGAGGTTCCACGCTAGCAGCCCACAGACACGCACTGACAGGACGCCATCAATGGGGCACTGATCTGGAAACTGCGGGGACGCCCGAGCTCCCCGGGAATGTTCATCGGGCCCTGTCTTCTGGTCGCTAACCAGCACGAACGGTGCATTCCGGGCTTTTTCGATAGTTGGCGGGGCAGCCTTTCGTGTGTGGCCGGCACACCACTTGGGCCCCCAACTATCTGTGGTCGGCCAGCGGCGCTCCGTGCCTCGATCCCACTACCCTCCGCGACCAGTCTCCCGATACACCCATAACAGCGCGTGTCAGGCTGGTCCGCCTGCAGTGGAACAGCTATCTCGACCCAACTCCTCTAATTGGCTACACCAAGCATCGTACCGGAACACGTCTTTGCCTGGTGTGTGGTCGCAAGCCTTCGGCCGTAACCTACCACCAGTTAATTAATGTCACCTGTTCTATGTTAGGGGGGTTTTGTTTCCGCCCTTAGTCCCTCAAATGGACCCTTGTACGTGGGCCATAGCGGCCGTTGGGTGGTCATTCCAACCAGCCCACCTCCCTCCAGAAGTCAATTAGAAGCTCCTGGTTCCCTCAAAACATCCGTGTAAGATCTGGGTGACCCGAGGGTTCGTGTTCTTATCTGGGTGATACCTGTGCACTCAAAGAGAACGTGCGCGACGGTTTCCTCGGCCTCCATGCATGCCCTGCATAGAGGACTGTCTGTTATGCCCATTGTGTGGAAGTATTTGTTGAGTGAGCAATGTACCGTGATGGTCCCCGTCACCAGTCGCAGGCCATTCCTGTCCAGGCGTAAAATACGCCTGGTAAGCCTACTGTCCAAGGATGGCAAAGCTTCTTTGGATTGCCTACAGCCCGGTGTCGAAGCCCACCAGTTCTCCGCCTGTGTCTGGGTGAATTCCTGTAGCCACCTGCGTATTTGGTTGAAGGGAATGGGTACGACAGGCTCGGGTCCATAGACCGCCGAGCTGAATCCGCGTCTCGCAAGCTTGTCAGCCGCGTCGTTGCCCAGCGATCCGCTGTGTCCCTTTATCCATTGTAGTGTCACTGTGTTACGGCTAGATACAGTTATTTGTTCTAGTGCGTTGTGACATTCTAGTACTAGTTTTGATGTAATGTATTTTTTTCGTAAGGATTGGAGGACTGATGTGCTGTCGAAGAGTATCCGTATGTGGGTGTCCGTAACCCTCCTGGCTTCTAGGGCATGGACCTCTTGTATGATGCCCACACACTCCGCCTGATAGACGGTGTTGAACCATCCTGGCGGTCTGGATATATTTATATTGAAATCGTGTGAGAAGACTCCGACTGCGGTACCGGAGTCAGTTTTCGATCCGTCGGTGTATATTCTCATCTCTTTCGGGCCAGAGTAGTCACATCTTTCCTTTGTGAGTATTATGTTGTAGTGCCTATGGAAGGAGAGCAGTGGTGGCCCAGTGTAAATTATTACATCACCACTGCTCTCAAAAACGGTGAGGGAAAACATCGTGAGGAAACCGGCATGTCCTAGAACCAAAAATTCGAATACATGTGACATCCACCAACCCGCACTGGGCCCGCGTGGTGGATTACGGCCCTTCCCCTCTTACAGAGAGGAGGCCTGTGTCCCAGCAGTGGGAACATTAATAGGCTGATGATGTGCCTATGGAAGTAGTGTGTTTTTGGGGCTTTGTCGCATGGTGATGCTAACATCGGTTTACGCTTGATCGCATCTTCCTTTATGCGTGTGTGCTTAATTCTGGAGTCTTTATTTAGGGAACCTGATAGGTGGAGTCTAAAAGTGGCCAGGGCTGCCTCCTCCCGCACAATTAGGTGTAGAGGTGGCAGTCCCAGCATTGCCTGTAGGGTGTAGGGTTAATGTCACCTGATTTGCACAAACCGGGGGCCACGTGTAGGGATTCGTATGGGGTGCTCTCCTACGGACGAGTGTGACTCAGCCCCCAAGAGACGACGAATTTAGTGAAGACGATTTACTGCGTTGAAATATCGCGTAACGTCACTCTGTTAGTACACTCTATTCTGACATAGTGACTTCACAAGCCCCCACTCCTGAACTTTGATGCACTATCTTTTTGAACTTTTATTGATTTAGTAAAGCAAAAAATATGTGTCCAATATTATTTGATAATATCACTGACGGACTGGTATTATAATTTTTCTAACCCGGAAACATCCCTATTTTCTTGATCGGATCAGTACTTCTAAAGCCTTTACAAACAAAACAATCAATTCTACCTCTATATAATATCAATAACTTGTAACTACTAACCTGTGAATCTTCATATTGAATTTCTCCACAAGTATTTCATCTTCTGGCCCTTGGTCTAGACCTAATTCTACGATTTTTTCTTGTTCAGGGGTCAAAGCAGGCAGGTGAAAGTCCATATTGGGCTGTTCTTCTATATCACTATCGTCACCATTCGATTTTCTATTTTGTTCACTACTGTTATTACTCTTTTCTTGCTGATGGTTTTTATAGAGAGAACCTAATTGCATCATCAAATCTTTAGAGGTATTAAACTTCAATGAATGAGCTTCATTTCGTTCACTGTTCACTTTTGATATGTTGGTCACCTCTTGCATATGGTCAGTTTCCATTTGCATATTTGGCTGTTCTGTTTCATGTTCAAAATCTAATTTTGATATCTTTGATGGCCTTTCAGCTGTGGTTTCTGGCCTGTGCAATAGAGCTTCATTTTCCTCCCTATTAATTTTCGGTATCATATCTGATGCCAGACTTATATCATTTAGCGCTTTTTGCTGTACCTCATTACATCTAGACTTCAGTTTTGCTAGGCAATCATCTGTGATGTCCAGTTTTGTTGAGCGAGGTTTGCTTGGTTCACCATTCATTTTTGATATGTTCTTCAATGCTTGCCTTGCTTTATTAAGATCTTCCTGATTCTTAGATGCAGTTTTATATTGATCATCTAATTTAGACAGCCAATTCTGCGCAGTAGTGGGCAGATACGAACGGGCGCAGTTTGTTTCACCGCGTTCTTTGGGTATGTAAGATTCCCGAAGAGCACCATCCAGCTGGTCTCGAGTGTCAGGCACATCTTTTTGATAATTTGATTCTACTATATAAACATCGTTTTGTTCATCATTCACTTTTGGAACAATATTCGAATCGTGGCGTGCGTTGTTAAGGCTTTGTTGAGTTTTTAGTGATGATGAAAAATACTCTGCTTCTAATCTTGACAGCCATTTGCTTCTGGGACTGAGTTCAGTGTTCACTTTAGATACGATTACAGGCACTTGCACTGCTTCACTATGTTTTTCTTGTGACTTAAGCTGGTCAGCTTTATATTTAGTTTCTAATTTCGACAGCCAATCTCCAATACCTGGTTCGGAAGATTGAGCTTTATTTGGTTGCATATCATTACCCTTTTTTGTTGGTTTTGGTATTGAAAAATATTTTTCATCTAATTTTGCAAGCCAGTCATTAATGTTCTCTGGTTTGGAAGAGCGAGTCCCGTTTCGTTCATTGTTCCCGTTTGGTGTGAAGTCCGCCATCTTGCGGGAATCATTAAGTTGTTCTTGCGTTTTTTGCGTCTCTGGTTTATTATGTGATTGATTAATGTTGTATTCTGAACTCAATTTAGACCGTAAGACCTCTAACGTGCCCATTTTGTCAGCACTGGGCGTACGACCTATGTTTTGATCACTGTTTACTTTGGATGTGGTGTCTGATACTCGAGAAACTCGCTCTGCTTTAATCTCCTCCTCCTCAAACTTGTTGTACTTAGAATATAGTTCCAGCAACCACTGTTTTGACTTTCTCTCAAAATCTTTATTTATTGAAGACGTCGTCGAAGATTCAGGTGTAACTACCTCTACGTCAGAATCGCTGGAATCCGATAAAGATACTCTGACAGGATCATCCTCTTTAGTCGTATTTCGTTGTCCGCCAGCATTTAATTCACTGTCCAATTCTGATGTTGCGTCTTCCAGTTTGCTTTCGGCAACAATTTTCGTTTTTGAAACTGGTTTTATTGGAATAGGAATTCGCTGGAGCAGTTCTTGATACTCAAGTGTTTCATCCAGCATTATTGTGTCTAAAACTTTAGATTGGAGGAAGTATTTGTGTGGACTGGTTGGAGAAGTGATGACATCTTTCACGAAGACCACGTCATCATCCTGCTGATTGTCATCGCTATCATCTTCATCTACATCCATATGGAGTATGCAAGGCTTCTTTGGTGTATTATCAAATTGTGACCCCACCTGAAATATAGTGCAGGTATGATTTAATTAAGGGTTAGTCAATATTCACATCAAATACTTGAGAAAATTAAACAGTTAAAGGTATTAAATTAAATAGTTAAAGGTATTAATAATAAATGGTTTGCCATTCTGACATATTTTTTACCTTTACAGAATAGCAGTCCAGGGTGAGGATGTGTGAAGACAGACCAGACCCATTTCATTTATACAGGGTGATTGGAAGTTGGGTGCAAAGCTTTAAGGTGAAGTTAGTACAGACAATTTAGTACCATTTAAGCCAGGTTGTCTTTTAAACTAACTTTTAGGTTTTTTTTTCGAAAATTCCCAAAATTTTAACTAAACTGCTTATTTATGGCATGGGGTCTCAATTCAAACAAATTATAATTAGTATTAAAAAAAAGATCATAGATGGCAGCATAGGTAATAAATGTGAAAGTAACAATCACCTAAAAATGTTAAACAGCAGATTTAGGCTGAAATAAGTTTAGTAAAAATCAAAACTTGCTTCTTTAATGTTAATTTTTCCATTTACACTCATTAATCAGGTTTTTTGAACAAAAAATATAAGTGAAGACTTTGTATGTTAAATTAGTTGAAAGTAGCTATTGACTTTTCGTTTTGTTTTGAGTTATTTGCAATAGATGGCGTTTTTCACAATTTGTCCTAAACTATATATCCATCGTAAGAATATTTTTTAAGACAGTTATTATTTATCATAGGCGTAATTTAAAAGATATTAATTATTATAGGCGTAATTTAAAAGATATTAATTATTATAGGCGTAATTTTAATATTAAAGTCTTACCTTCTTACTAATAAACGCGGTATAAATTTATACCAAGTATAAACCTATGAAAATGTATGGTTATTCCTTTGTTATACCTGGTATAACTTTATACCGCGTTTATTAGTAAGAGGTTTGGTCTATTACTTAAAATCACTTTTTTGTGAAGCTTGTTTACACGTCGAATTAACTAGATACCTCGCTGGAACAGGACTCGTATCGTGCTAGGGTCTACTTAAATCGCACGGGTAATAAAAAAAGAAGGGGTGAGGGGGTGAGGGGTAGGTACTGAGCAGCGAGTAGCGTTTTTTATTTATTATTTATTTATTTATTATTATAGATAGGCTCGCGCTTGACACTATCTAAAAAAAAAAAAACTTTAACTTTTTTCTAAACCTTTTTAAAACATCATTAAGTTTGAATCGACGTCCCGTTACTAAATACGTAAATAATAATATCCTAAAGTATTTTTTTTCTTGTGATTACACGGCTTCACTACTCGTACAGTTCGATTCAAACTTAATGGCGGCTTCAAACACTCGTATGAGTCGCTGCGTACCCCTAACCACCGCTGGCACAATTATTTTTTAATATGCAGTGTCTGTTGCGAGTCGCCATTAAGTTTGATTCTTGTCTACATTAAATTTGTTCAACTAGTCCATGCTACGTACCTAACTAAAGTATTAAAAGTAATCATTTTTGTAAAAACATCCTGTTTATATAACTTAGTACCTACCTAAAATAAAATAAGGATAACTCTAATAGTGAATAATAAAATGACATGAAGTAGGTACCTACTTCATGTCATTCCGTTGCCGCGGAAGCCAGCTACCTACCTAAATTTAACTCTACAAGGAATTCTATAGTTTTGATTGATTTGGAATCTTCGTGAATATTCTGAAATTCGCTGCACAATGCGACCAGTTACCGCGGTCTGAGCGGAGTCTGTCCCGATCATACCTAATGTTATTATTACGAATACGAAGTAAGCGTTCAAGGAAAACTGGCAAATAAAGTCTCTGAGTACATGATGCGATTCCTCGCTCAAATTGCCATATGATTTAGTATCTAGGCAAACTACTAGATGGCGTTAGAAAACCACAGTCTCGGGCTATTAAGAGTCACTGGTGCTGCCGTCTGTTTAAAATATGGAGAAGGAAAAAATAGCCCGACCAATAGCCCGACTTAAGGAGGTGACATTTCTTTGTATGGGATTGGGTATCTGTACTGTAGTATTATATTATCTGTGTTTATGGTCCAATTGAATGATAAATGAATTCATTTTTATTTTATTTCATTAAAGTAATGCGTAAGCAATCTAGCAAAACATGTTTCAGGTCTCTGTGTCGTTAGATACTTTTTTACAGACATTTAAAGTTCATAAAAAAATTAAAATTCGTAAATGTTTTATGTAAACCTTATTAAAAAAAAATGGGGTGTGCTTTTTTTGTTCAAACCTTTTTGAAAACATGCTTCACAATGACTCTTTCTTTTGAGGTATCATTTACGCGGATATCTTACAAATTTATGAAATTAGGACCTACTAACCAATTTGTGGGAGAAAATTTTAATTTTAGTCATACTTTTAAAACAAAATTTTTGCTTTACTTTACGTGTACGAAATGATAACTTAATTAAAAATTTAAGATTTTTTTTACATGCAAATTGAGGGGATTATCTTAACAATGGCCGCAGCGCGCGATGCGATGGATTTCCAGGTAGAACACCCAGTGAATAGAAAATAGCCATAAGTACGTTGGTTTTTACGGCAAAATGTCTTAGTTACTAAGGCAACAAAGTCGTGTTTCTTTAGTAAGGGTCAGTCAGTCTGTGTTGAAGCCGTTACATCTTTTACTTATTATTATTAGTCAAACTACAGCTGCCCTTGTGAGTGGGCGTTGTCGTGTTGATTCACAATTTATCGTGTTCAGTTGTAAGGGAGCACTTAAATAATTGCTTATCTGACAGCTGGATCGGCAGAGATGGACCTATCCCTTGGCCCGCTCGCTCACCAGATCTCACCCCTGGAGCTCGTGGAAAATCAGATGAGGAAACGTAGTACTTAGCATAAAAGTGTCCATTTCAAAGATAACGATGACTGATAGATAACTGTTGATGTACTTAAGTTTTGAATATGAAAATTACACACGTTCATGTACTTAGGACGTACTAAGTTTCTATATTTGTTTTTCCATGAGCTCTAACGATTTTCATATGAATTCAGCGATAAAATGAATCATCAAATTGGCGGGACCAATGTTTTTATCACATAACTCTAATTTGGCACTTACAATTATATTGAAAATTGAGTATATAGCTGTACAAATGTAGTACTAAGACTTCGGGTGTGAATTACCTGCCTCTGAGTAGCGCTGCCAGAAGGTCCCGCCACATTGAATTGACGTCAAAGTGGCGGGACCAGGGAAGTCTTGATATACTTCCTTTACCTTTAGAAGTACAAATGTCTTGTTCAGGGTACAAATAGTACATATGTAGTAATATGATACATTTTAAATTGAGGACTTGATCCCGCCATCTTGATGCTCACCAATTTGACCATAAATAAGCAGTTTAGTTAAAATGTCGGGCATTTTCGAAAAAAAAACTTAAAAGTTAGTTTAAAAAAAAATGGTAAGACTTCGTCTAAGACAACCATGGCTTAAATGGTTCTAAATTATCTGTAGTACCTTCGCCTTAAAGCTTTGCACCCAATTTCCAATGACCCTGTATTACAGACCTTATTTTTATTACATACCAGACAAAATCGACGACAACTTCTCGCCACCACATGAGTTTTAAGATTGTCGTATCTTATACAACATCAAGCTCGCTTCAGTGTTCCACAGAACTTTCATGAAGCTCTGAAAAGTAACAAGGCATGAATGTGGAAATGTATTTTTGATGATGATGTAAAATAATGGGTCTGTTACCAGCATGACCCGATTTCAGGCTAAACTACTTTGTCCTAAGCTATACCAGTACATCCTATTCCACTTTTGGCAATCTATCTTGGTTGAGTGACAATAATAAAGGGCGAAGGGCAATCTCTGCTCGTAACTTTTTTATTTTGACACTTGTAACAATTAAATCATTTAGCCTAGGCCAAACTAGATTGTCATGCTCGATTAGTATCCTCCTGACATGCATAGGATAAATCAGGATAGCCTAGGACAAACTAGTTTAGCCCGACATAGGGTTTGGCCGATAACATAATATGTATGAAATAAAAGAATTGTTAGTGATGGGTACTTTATGGTGATGAATCATAGGATACTGGCCAAGTTGCCACTACAATAGTCAATCACACAGGGCCTCTAGAGAGGTTGTAACCTTTTTAATTATTCTCGCATAGAATTTTGATTGCCTGATTATTAAAATGTCCTCTGTTACACAAGGTCACTTGTTCTCTTCTTCAGTATCTGTGACCAAATTAGTTGGAAACACTAAGTAGACTACTGTTTTCTCAAAAACAAAGTGGGTTTGAGTTAAAATCTGTCCTATGATAATGTAAAGATGAAAGAAAGAAATAGCATTCATTGCCACAAAAATGCTTAAGCATGCCTAAACTAAGAAAAACTTAATGATAGTATTATAGTAAGGTTTTCCATTCTTAAATCGATTTATTTTCTTGATTGTGTTGTCTCTTTTCGAAGTATCTATCTCGATTCAGTGTGCCTCCGGGCAAAGGCCTCCTCTAACAATATCCCCTGTTTTCTGTCTGTAGCTACTCTTTTCCAGTTAGGACCTGTTTTCTATTTAAATATGTCCTCCCATCTTTTTTTCTGTCCCCCTCTGTCTATGCTATCCCTAGGATACCAATAAGTCACAATATTGCTCCATTTTTCTTGGAAGTTACATAGTTCATGATGATATGAGTAGTACTTCAATTATGTTAGTGAAGAGGTAATGTAGTATGTAAGTGCAGTTATAGTTGTGACAACCTAAGAAGTCGGATTTGAGAGCTATCAAAACACTTAATAATAATTAAACTTGATGCTTACAAATGATACTTGTTATAAAAGTGTATGGGTACAATAGTAATTAATTACGATTATAAATATTGTTTTTCAATTTCTTATGTACAAAGTTATCTCAGCATGTAAATTGAGAAAAATCTTCGGACTTCTTTGATTGTCACAATTATAGGATTTTAGCTAGCATGTTATTCGCATAAAGCATAGGTGATGGATCTTGGATTACATTGAGTGACAGTGAGATGGTCTACTTACTTGTTGCTTACTTACAAAAAATGTATCTACCAAAACACCAGGTCTTCACCAAAGCTACATGCTAGATAGCATTTGTTTGATTTAAAGGTCTGATAGTAAAATGCCTGTCTGAATAAGTCAGCAAACAAAAGTTTAGGATTCAGTAACAATATAATTGTTAATTTTATAATACTCACTGTGGGTTCATTATGTTCCAGCACTTTTGCATCTATTATAGGTTTCACAGATGCGGTTTTCCTTAGGGGTGTACGGGTAGTTGGACCATGTCTTGAGAACTCTGGCAGGTCAGCTGGCACGTTTCCATTGGGGGACTCATTTGGTGTGGAAGTGGTAAAAGAACCCTTAACTGGTACTGGCACATTCCTTACACTGTTGCTACGTCTAGAGTTTTTGTCATCATTATCTGAAAGGGATATTACTCTTAAATCTATGTATTTTTTTTGCTCTACTTAGATAAGTATAAAGATCTATCCACACATATTAGGGCTGTGCCCGGGACGTGACAGTTTTTATATTTTATGGTTTATGCCTATTGGCCACCCTCAAGTTGCCACCCCGGTGGTCAATGGGGATTATTTAATGAAGTCTGCCACCTTCCTTTATTCCTATCTGCCACCGGGGTGGTGGATGGCACTAACTTGATGGCGTTTGCAGGTTTATTCCCATCTGCCACCTTCATAAGTTTAGTCGTGTGGTTGATTATCATGACCGTAAAACGGGGTGTATAGAAATTGCGGGGTGAATTGAAAAATATCAAGAAAGTTTTCAAGGTTCATATTAGACTATTTTTCGTTGAAGGATTTTGGTAGAATTTTAAACCATTACACATTAACATTTTTTCTTTGCGTTGGCAACAATTTCATGTAATTTTTTTCTGAGTTCTTTTAATAATCTCCTCTTGCTCTGTCCTTCTCATACTACTGATTTTGTTCACTCTTCCTTCCATATTAACTAGTCCATTCTTCGTTCTATATACAGTCCATTCTTCTCTGGGACGGTAAACATAGTACACGGTTAGTCGACTGTTTGCGTGACCAGAGGGCTGGCCTTTTCTTTAGCCAGAGAATTAGCATTGCCATTCAACCAGCCAGATCGCTGACAACATTGAATGTTGTCTAAGTTGATCTGGCCATGTTTCCCATTAATATCGATGTAAACAAATTTTTTGATGCGCAATGAGCCTTTTTCCTCCCATTGTATATAATACAAGTTTGCTTTGTTATTAGTCATAAGATTAGAAATATTCAATTGTAGGTATATTATTTTTTAATAAAAGTGTACATTTTTATAATAAAAATAATATCATACAAGATTGAATGTTTCTTCCACGTGCTCTTAATATAGTTTTCATCCGACTAGACATGTTGAGAATAATTTTATTCATTGTTTCCTCTGGTACTCTCTAATATGTCTATACACTGACGTTTCGCAGTTCACCCACATTGACAGGTATGGGTATATTTATAATTATGAATTTTTATCTTCGATTCTCGTTTTTCAAGTCAACCTGAAGTGCTAGTCTATCTTCGAGCGTTGGAATAGTGGCAAAAACTTACATGTCCTTGGAAAAGCATAATTAATAGTTTCGATGAATGGAGGCACTGATCGATATCATTCACACATACTACAAACAAAAAAGGACCAAGCGAACCCTGAGACACTCCGCTGGGCACGTTTATCCAACTAGACATATAATTATTGAGAACTACTGCTTGTGTCAGAAGAGAACCACCTCAAGAGGCCCCCACAAATGCCCATGTAACTTAGCTTCTTTATCAGGGTATTGTGGTAGATCCGAACAAATGCCTTACTAAAATCAATGCAAACCACATCAACCTGCTTACTATTATCCATAGCATCCGTGATAAAATCATTAAATAAAATCAAATTAGAAGTGGTAGACCGTCCTTTTAAAAATCTGTTCTGAAAGAACTAGCAAGGGCAGATATAACTGGTTATAAATAATCCTCTCAAATATTTTAGCTATAATGCACAGTTTGGATATAGGCCCATGATTAGTAGGTAATCTCTTTTTATACCCCTTATTATGTACGGGCGAAATAAAAACAGATTTCTATAATTTGGGGACAACATCTTGAGTTACACTTTCAAAAAACAAAATTGAAATAGGTAGGCAATGCAAGGCGCGCATTTAATTAGTAATTTAGATGATATTAATATGTTATCAGGGCCAGCACCTTTATTTGGATCCAAGTAACAAAGTAAACTAGTCACAGCATCAACATTCACTTTTATGTGACAAATGTAATGAGAGTCGACCACCACCCCGGTGGCAGATGGGAATGAAGGAAGGTGGCAGATTTCACAAAATAATTCCCATCGACCACCGGGGTGGCAACTTGAGTGTGGCAGATGGGAATAAACCTATTTTATTGAGCCCCTGACGGGGCACGGCCCGGCCACGTCCCTGGCACGGCTCTGATGTGTGGATAGACCTTAAATCTTATTTATTAAAAGTAAAGTCCTCTAACAATTTCAAAGAGCATTATGAATTGCAAAATCTAACAGTTTTGTCATGAAATAAAATACTTATAGTGCTCGGTCACTTAAGTAAAACAAAGCAGGTTCTGATTTGTAAGGTTTAAATACATACTGTTTGTGGCTTTGTCTGAGAAGCGAAGTCTCTTCACGTGCCTGAAATCCAGCAGAGGTAATTCATCATCGGACGAAAAATCATCATAGACCCTGGAAAGTGATTTATTGAATTGGTTATTGAAGAATTTATTCAAAGGTTATTGTGGAATAGTGATGTGTTATGAACCCACGTCATTAGTCACGAAGTCCCCGATTCTTTTGACCCAAGAAGTGGTGTGAGTGCGCATAGTTCAACTTCAATTTTGTGGTTTTGGGGATTATGGAAGATGTCTCGCTGACCGGGCACAGCTGGCAACAAGACATTATTTATGTTATTATGAGATAGAAACATTGAAATATCCTTAGTACCTGCTACGTTTCAAGCTTTTCCGAAACGGTGGAGGTTCATCCAGCAAACCTAAAAATCTTAAAAACCTATAAAGAACATCCATTGCGGAGTTTCACCGAGTTTCTGTTTAAATCAGTTAAAATTTCATTACTTAGTACTGTTGCCTTATTATTCTTTAGAGCACTCCAGACAAAACAGAAAAACAAGTATTCACAAAATCACAAAAGCAAGAGTCATAAAGGAAAATAATATATCGCAAGTGTACCAATACTACCAATCAAAGATTACTATTATTCACTTCACTTCACTTATTATAATTATATCTATACATACTGCAACATCAACATGTCCACTGACTTAAAAACCTATGGACTTGCCATACCTATGAAATTAGCATGCATACCTACATAAATCGGGCAATTAAGATGGCTGCCCATTAGCCAATGAGGTAGGCCTTTTGCAACTGTTTGACAGCACAACTACACAGGTAAACATACATATACGGCTCACAACTACCAATTTTACTCGGCAATCAACATGGCGACCGGTCACGCATAGACATGATTTTGACGTCACTCAAAAGTGTTACCAAGTTTAGTCCTTGACAAACATTTAGATGTCTCTCTTTTCATATGCAGCTCTTGGTTAGTTAAAAAGAGACAAAACGCTTTTTGACATGCGTGTGTCGATATTTTAGATATTAGTATAACTATTCTTCATATAGTAGAATATGCCGTCTCCATAGTTTTCCTACCTCATTGAACATGTCCAACAAACTCACTGACTTATAAACCTATGATACGTAGTATCTCTTAGTAGTCTGTGAACCTATGGACTTGCCATACCTACGAAATTAGCGTGCATACCTACATAAATCGGGCAATTAAGATGGCTGCCCATTTGCCAATGAGGTAGGCCATTTGCAGCTCTTTGACAGCACAACTACACAGATAAACGTACATATACGGCACACAACTACCAATTTTACTCGGCAATCAACATGGCGACCGGTCACGCATAGACATGATTTTGACGTCACTCAAAAGTGTTACCAAGTTTAGTCCTTGACTAACATTTAGATGTCTCTCTTTTCATATGCAGCTCTTGGTTAGTTAAAAAGAGACAAAACGCTTTTTGACATGCGTGTGTCGATATTATAGATATTTGTTGATATTCTTCTTATAGTAGAATATGCCGTCTCCATAGTTTTCCTACCTCATTGAACAAACTTATCAAAGAGTATCTATATATTATATATAAATAGTCTATGGTCCAACTCCACACCTCCTATATTTCAATGTACTCCAGCGTGACAGCACACTCCACACCAGTGCTGCCGATGTCCATGGTCTACACAATTAGGTAGGAAAACTATGGAGACGGCATATTCTACTATATTATTATGAAGAATAGTTATACTATATTAATATCTATAATATCGACACACGCATGTCAAAAAGCGTTTTGTCTCTTTTTAACTAACCAAGAGCTGCATATGAAAAGAGAAACATCTAAATGTTTGTCAAGGACTAAACTTGGTAACACTTTTGAGTGACGTCAAAATCATGTCTATGCGTGACCGGTCGCCATGTTGATTGCCGAGTAAAATTGGTAGTTGTGTGCCGTATATATACGTTTATCTGTGTAGTTGTGCTGTCAAACAGTTGCAAATGGGCCAATGAGGTTATAAGTCAGTGCAAATGGGCAGCCATCTTAATTGCCCGATTTTTGTAGGTATGCACGCTAATTTCGTAGGTATGGCAAGTCCATGGTCTACATTACCCAAAAACCTGACTGAACAACCCCAATTTTGGGGAAAATAAAATCAATATTCCGCACATCGTCCCCACAAATGTTTATCAAATAAATAAAGTAATGTTCATATTAATCAAATATTTACTACAAAATCTTTAGTTATATTTATGAATAAGAAAGATGTTACATAATTTAATCTACTTTTTGCAACTCTAATTACGCCATTTTTTTTTTGGTTAACATATCATTTGAAGGATCAAATATGCTCCCTTCTCTCTAGTGGCCATACCTCCATAAGCACTACTACTGTGTCAGTATGTAGGCAATTACGATGCTCTGCTCTGTATTCAAATTCTTTAGAACGCTAAATTTTCATTCGACAATAAATGAGAACGAGCAATAAATAATATATTTGAATGATATATTTCATGAATGTATTTGTATTGTATAAACTCAATTTCCTTAGTATTGTATAACTGCACAGCACGTGTGTGAGTACTATGTACCCAACTGTAAATCTAACATTTACTGTACCTGTTTGTCGTTCGTTGACTTGTGTGTGCCCTGGCAGTTGAGTGTGTCATGCTCTCTCAAATGTCTCTCTGATGGTGGCGCGTGTGTTGGATCATCCGGTTTCCTTCATGATGCTGGGTGCTGCCAATTCATGCGTCATGTTCGTGAACGGACGCCGTCAGTTGGGATTGGTCATAACTTAACTGCTTCGGATGTTAATGCTTTTCTAGCATCTATTATATAATTGCGCAGTACATGTGTGAGTACTTTTATTACTTTATTCCTGTACGTAGTATAGTGTGTAGTGCTATTCTGGGTGCATTGTCCTAACATATATGAATTTATTAATGTATGTACTTATGTAACTAAATATTGTAAAAAAACATTTTCTTTAAAAGAGTAAGTATGGAGTTTCTTGTCCTTTCTTCTCCATAACAAGCTACTTTCCGAATCCACGGTAGAATCAACTTTTATAACTTGTAAATTTTAATGTACCTAACGTTCAAAAGTGCCGCTTGGTGGCCTACTTGAAATAAAATATCTTTGTCTTTGTCATATAAAATAATTATTAGACCTCTAGACCAGACCTCCGGACCGGACTGCCTCCTCATAATTTAATCTACATTTTGTAACTTTCATTACGTAGGTATGCCAACTTTTTACCTTATCTAGTGGCAATAAGAGCATCGTAATCTCCACATAATCGCTCTCCCCACCAATTACCCAATCGGACTAAAAGTCCCCGCAGTTTGGGGAATTCCCCACAGATTGGCAACGCTGCTCCACAGATGCCACACAGACAGAAAGACACAACCACTGACTTATAAACCTATGGACTTGCCATACCTACGAAATTAGCGTGATACCTACATAAATCTGGCAATTAAGATGGCTGGCCATTGGCCAATGAGGTAGGCCATTTGCAACTGTTTGACAGCACAACTCCACAGATAAACGTACATAAACAGCACACAACTACCAATTTTACTCGGCAATCAACATGGCGACCGGCCACGCATAGACATGATTTTGACGTCACACAAAAGTGTTACTAAGTTTAGTCCTTGACAAACATTTAGATGTCTCTCTTTTCATATGTAGTTCTTGGTTAGTTAAAAAGAGACAAAACGCTTTTTGACATGCGTGTGTCGATTTGATAGATATGTGTATAACTATTCTTCCTAAAGTAGAATAGGCCGTCTCCATAGATTTTCCTTCCTCATTGGACACAACAGTAATCTTTGACAGAACAAAATATTTTTTTATCTAACAGATAGTTAACATAATAAAAAACCATAAGTGTACACAATGTTACCAGTGTAAATTAAATTCTCGTTATTAGTCAATCCCAATAGGTCCCAGCAGTGAGTAGAGCCAGTAGATCAGTACGGTATCAGTAATAATCAGTAGTTGGCGCTACATGAGTTAAGCCACATGTGTATTTTATGGAATTACAATGCTAAATAATAACAGCCGCACGGGTCGATCATCTAGGTTAAGCAACGCTTGACGAGGTCGGTCCGTGGATGGGTGACCATTCCAACATACCGAGTTTCCTCCGTGCCTCGGAAAGCACGTTAAACCGTTGGTCCCGGCTGTTATTTGAAGATCTTCGACACTCGTTACGGGTAGTCAGAAGCATGAGACCACCAACACATCAGACACCAGTCTTGCCAAGGGGTACCGTGTTACCTAGTTACTGGGTTGTGGAGGTCAGATAGGCAGTCGCTCAATGTAAAACACTGGTACTTAGCTGATTCCGGTGAGACTGGAAGCCGACCCCAATATAGTTGGGAAAAGGCTAGGCAGATGATGATGACAATGCTAATGCACTATTATTCCATTTATTTATTATATTACTAGCTGACCCGGCAAACTTTGTTTTGCCATAAAAACACCAAACATTCACCTACCCTACACCTACCCTACACCTACCCTACACCTACCCTACACCTACCCTACACCTACCCTACACCTACCCTACACCTACCCTACACCTACCCTACACCTACCCTACACCTACCCTACACCTACCCTACACCTACCCTACACCTACCCTACACCTACCCTACACCTACCCTACACCTACCCTACACCTACCCTACACCTACCCTACACCTACCCTACACCTACCCTACACCTACCCTACACCTACCCTACACCTACCCTACACCTACCCTACACCTACCCTACACCTACCCTACACCTACCCTACACCTACCCTACACCTACCCTACACCTACCCTACACCTACCCTACACCTACCCTACACCTACCCTACACCTACCCTACACCTACCCTACACCTACCCTACACCTACCCTACACCTACCCTACACCTACCCTACACCTACCCTACACCTACCCTACACCTACCCTACACCTACCCTACACCTACCCTACACCTACCCTACACCTACCCTACACCTACCCTACACCTACCCTACACCTACCCTACACCTACCCTACACCTACCCTACACCTACCCTACACCTACCCTACACCTACCCTACACCTACCCTACACCTACCCTACACCTACCCTACACCTACCCTACACCTACCCTACACCTACCCTACACCTACCCTACACCTACCCTACACCTACCCTACACCTACCCTACACCTACCCTACACCTACCCTACACCTACCCTACACCTACCCTACACCTACCCTACACCTACCCTACACCTACCCTACACCTACCCTACACCTACCCTACACCTACCCTACACCTACCCTACACCTACCCTACACCTACCCTACACCTACCCTACACCTACCCTACACCTACCCTACACCTACCCTACACCTACCCTACACCTACCCTACACCTACCCTACACCTACCCTACACCTACCCTACACCTACCCTACACCTACCCTACACCTACCCTACACCTACCCTACACCTACCCTACACCTACCCTACACCTACCCTACACCTACCCTACACCTACCCTACACCTACCCTACACCTACCCTACACCTACCCTACACCTACCCTACACCTACCCTACACCTACCCTACACCTACCCTACACCTACCCTACACCTACCCTACACCTACCCTACACCTACCCTACCCTTTTTTCCCCATTTTTTTTGTTTTTAAACCTTCCCTGTATTCTGTCGAACAAAACAAAAAAAGAATTATCCAAATCGGCCCAACCATTCTCGAGTTTTAATCAGACTAACGAACAACAATTCATTTTTATTTATATAGAAGATAGATTATATAGATAAGATCCGACGTGGAATTTAATTAAAAAAAACATAACAACACGTAACCTGAACTTTATTGTACTTTAATTTATCAATTCAATTAGGAAACAGAATCCATAAAACAATAATAAATATGTTGCATCAAGGGTGGCCGATAGATATAAACCATCGGGAAGTCTGGATGTATTCGCTTAGGTTAAGACATAGTGTGTGGGCAGGTCGGTGGGTACAATCGCGAAAATGAAATCACACAAGTTATTCGATACACTGGGTTTATTCAAATAGTCACAACTCACAGTTACAATCTTGCTTACTAATATTACGGATCGACAGTGATTCTACGACGACTTAGCTCCAAGGCAGTCAGTACACAACTGCCATATTCCCCACCACGCAAGTGCTTATAAAAAGCGTGCCAATGCGTATTTGCTCTTGAAAGCTGCCAGGGGCGTGCTTGTGATTTGACTTGACGTCCGTTTCTATTGACTAAACCCGACAAATATATATTTTTTCAAACCTTTTAACCTAGCCGGAGTATGCTTTAGAAAGTTACCGTTTTACGACACTAAAGCGGATGTAGGCCCTGACGGCTGTACGTGGTTCCAGTATCCATAATTCTGGTTGTTTACATGACGCTATATGCGTTGTTCGAGACCGAAGTAGAGACCGAGATCGCGATCGGGATTGGTACCGAGGTCACTATTGAGATCGGAACCGAGATCGCAATCGGCAACGTTTACAAGATTTGGTACGAGACGATTCTCGAGACTCGTGACGTCCCATTCATAGATCTTTTGCTTCAGGAAAAGGGGCTCTGTAATTTTTTGGGAATTTGACGTTAGCTACACGACATGCTGCAGCAGCCACAAAGTACAGGATTGAGTGGGTATCGGCAAGGTCTTTTCTGCTATCAAAACAATTTGATAGCTGCGAATCTAGGGCATACACCAGGACAGCACCCTATTTTTCTTATGCATGGGCAGACGAGGTAGTCGAGTCTAAGCTCAGGCGGTGTGGGGCGATACTCCATGATGGCACACTCCAAAGCGCTCCTTAAACGTGCATTGCATTGGTTACTCACGTATATAGCCCCGTCGTCGTCATCCTCACCAACATGATCGGGTCGCGGTGTAACACTGGGTTGCAGTTGCACCACGGCCGGTGGCAAAGCAGGCGAGACACGGCTATTCCGTGATTCGTTGCGCAGTCTATCATAAGTACCTTGTCAGAGGCCGACGGGCCTCGAGGTCCCAGGCTGTCAGGTGCCCGGCGTCATCCCCGTCGACGCGCGGTGGCGTCCGGGATCGCTTGACTCACGATTGTAGGTGGTCATATTATATCATATAATAGTTATATTATATTATATATTATTATTAGAAAAACTACGTGACGTCAGTTTGAGTAAACTCCCTTGTGCAAATGGTTTCCAGTTGCAATTGAACTTTTATCTTAACAGCTTGCAAAAAACAATGATTGAAACATTACTTGAAATACAGCAGTAAACATTGACACAAATTGCAATCAAGGTATATAACGAAACTGGTGTTCAAAGTACAGACATAATTTTTAACCGACTGCCCAAAAAGGAGGAGGTTCTCAATTCAGATGTATAAATATATATTTATTTATGTATTTTCTGGCATAACTCCGTCATAGAATAGAATAGGTACACCATAAAATTATAGGTACACATGTACAAGAAAACTTATACGGGTACAAAGGCGATCTTATCGCTGACAGCGATATCTACCAGACAACCTTTTATATTAAAGGGATTTGCAATATTCTTTGTTGTTCTAAAATAGTTATTTATGGTACAAGTGCGGAAGGTAGGTGATTTCCGATGAGTGGATAAATCGACACGAGTCGATTTGTACACGTACGTAAGATGATTTCCGACTCGTGTCGATTTATCCACTCATAGGAAATCACCTACCTTCCGCACTTGTAGCATAAATAACTATTTCCGAGATGGTTCCATTTAAATTTGGTAAAGATCTGATGAAGAACTTTGGAGATATACAACAGAACTCTTCAATAAATGATGGCAAATTGTCTAGAATAGAATAGAATGCATTTATTTGTCAGAATATTTATTTTTAACTGTCAGAATATTGTACAAAGCTGGGGGGTGACCATAAGCTCTTAGAGACACGTCAGATACATCTGTCCCTTGGGGACAGATGTATCTGACGTGTATACATCTGTCACTTACTCGATCTCAAATTGATACCGCTCTAATTGATACCGCTCTAAGAGCTTATGGTCACCCCCCTGTTATGTGAATTATGTATTACGATCATAATATTCTGCCGTTTCCGGCGTACAAATATGGTTTGTAAAATTATGGGTCATCATTACGTTAAAATTAAGTTATTAATCATTAGAATTAGAATTATAAATAATTTAAATGAATTGAACAATAGTTGTAAAAGAGATTAATTATATAAGTCAGAATTCAATTAAGTCAAGGAGATAAATATGATTTATAGGCAACAATGTCAAATATTTAGTTAAATTTTTCATTTATAAAATCTTCAGTCGAGTAGTAACACTTGCTTAAAAGAAAGTTAAATAATTTACATTTAAATGTTCTGAGACTGAGAGTTTTGAAGTCATCAGGTAATTTGTTATAAACAGTAATGGACATGCAGTATACACCATTAGAAAACAACTTTGTTCTACGTCTAGGAACATCAAGCAAATGCACTTTGCGGTTGGGTCTGGATACAACATCGTTATGCAAGTCAAATTCATTTCTGTTTTGGTGTACAAAGATACAAATTTCGAAAATGTATAGTGCCGGAAGTGGCAGTATTTTAAGTTTTATAAATAGTGAAACACAATTGTCCAGTGGGTGCGCTCCAAAAATTGAGCGTACGCATTTTTTCTGAGCTCGAAACACTATCAAGCTCAACAGAATTACTCCATATTATAATGCCGTAGCGCAAAACTGATGAGACATAGCCATATGCACACAGTGCCGCGTTAACCCTAGCCACACGTATTAGTCTATATAAAACAAATCTATCTATCTTCTTCATCAATATGAAATTTCCAGTTACAGTTTTTGTCAATTATTATCCGCAAGAATTTGCGCTATCAACCTGTTCTATTGTCTCATTTCTATATTGTATTTCAGCCGTGGACGCGTAGGTACTGGTATATGTCTGGAATTTTATCATTTTTGTTTTCTAATATTAATATGAAGATTATTGTGTTCAAGCCATGTAATAATTTTATTTTATGTCATGTTTATATCATTTTGGTACTCAACAATGTTGTCATTTTCTTTTATAATACTTAGGTTCATATCGTCAGCGTATTAGTATAGTATGCAATTGTGTGTAGTTACACCAGGCAAGTCGTATTCGCAGGCAAGAATAAAGGTGGTCCCAGTATGGTCCCTTGGGGCACACCGCAGTTATTTTCACGATACTGAGGCCTATATGCGAGCATTTGATTTCCTGTTTGTCCCGAAATCTCAACACACTGCTGTCGATGTGTAAGGTAGCTTTCGAGCCATTTCAACGCTTTTCCCCTTATGCCATATCGGTCTAATTTATAAACTAAATAGTATTATGGTCCACGAAATCAAAAGCCTTGGAAATATCTAGAAATATGGAGACAATTAGTAGTTTATCATTAAGGCTTTTCGTTATTAATTTTAATAGAGCAAAACAAGCTGTTGTGCTCGATTTATTTTACTGAAACCAAATTGATCTTCACTTAGAATTTCGTATTTGGATAAAAATCCGGTGAGTTTTTCATGCATGACCTTTTCAAAGATCTTTGACAATATTGGAATGAGTGTTAAGGGGCGGTAATTATTCATATGACTTTTATCACCTTTCTTGTGGATTGGTTTAACAATTGAGAATTTTAACCGTGAAGGGAATAAATTGCGTATATGAAAAAAAATATAATATGGCTAATGTGAGTTGATAAAAATGTAGAGCATAATTTAAGGATTTTTTATGTTAATGTCATCGTAGCCTGTAGAGTTGGTCGATTTTAAAGAGTTTATTATCTTATATACATTGGTGTCATTAGTTGGGGTCAAATACATAGTATTTGGATGATAAGTCATCGGTGGTGTGTAGTCTATAGGTGGGACAATGGTCTTATTAGAAATATCAATAAAAACATTGTTAAAAAAAGTCAGCTATCTATCTTTTCAGGTTGAGTTTAAGAGTCCCTACAAGTTTCGCGAGCCAAAAACAGAAAACAGCTACTTTTTCAGCGAAAATTTCTCATTAACTACAAGATATAGATATAGATAAAATATATAACGACAAAAAAAAAAACGATACAGGTCCGTCGTCTACAAGCCCATGAGCAAAATTGAATGTCTCGCGCGAGCGCAACGGTTTATAAGGTAAAATTAGTACTCAAAAATAAAATATAAAAATTGGATTCGATTGATAAACACCTCAAATTTCAAATTATTTATCAGTTATTTTTATATTCAACATATTCTTACACGTAGCCGACGCTTTCGCACATGATAAAATTGCCTTTTTTCCGCGAGGACAATATCGTTTTTAAGTACAAATACAATAAACTTTAAAAAACAAAATTGGTGGCTTACTAGTATACTATATGCCCAGTCTACACAATTTTTTGCAGATTGTTATTCGCCATCAGTAAGCTGAAAAAGCAATTGAAAAACCTGGTGTTTCGGGATTACGTAAAAAGTGTGTTAGGAATTTATTTTTACTCATTTTAATTGAGCAGTTATCAAAAATATGTAATGTCTATTTCCTAGATAACTATGTGACGCAAAAACTGCTTTAAAAAATGTATCATATATCTTGTGGTTATTGAGAAATTTGCCCTGAAAAAGTAGCTTTTTTCTGTTTTTAGCTCGTGAAACTTGTAGGGGCTCTTAAGTTTAATTGTCTAATTGAATTTTATTTATATCAAGAGAATTTAGTTTTTCTCTGGTATTATTTTTTATTACTTTCCAGGCAGCCTTACATTTGTTGCTGAATTGAGACAAATAACTCGT
Organism: Orthosia incerta; assembly: GCA_948252205.1. NCBI lineage: Eukaryota > Metazoa > Arthropoda > Insecta > Lepidoptera > Noctuidae > Orthosia > Orthosia incerta. Next base: position 30,683,239 of record OX411754.1, on the reverse strand, counting down.
ATCCCGCATTTTTGTGCCTGCAACATGCATGCATCTTTTTAGAATACCAATATATTTACAGTAGTTGTCTTTATGACGTTTTTTATTTGCTGTTGAGAGAAGATGTTTTAGATATAGACGCCGTTTGTTTATACAACATTTGTTTATGCCTTTTGTCATCCAATTATGTTTTAAGGGCTTAATGTTATTTTAAACTTGATTTGGAGGAATCATAAATTATAAAATAATAATAGAATGTCATGGAACTAATTAAATTCAATTTCGGTAGGTATCTTCAGTCTAGTAAATATCTGAGAATGACAATGTAGATAGACAGTTTACAAACTTATCTATATTATCTTAATAAAAATCGCGTCTTTTAATTTAAAATGAAATGGTCTTTTAATATTCGTGGTGTACAGTTACCTCAAAACATATAGATTGTCTGTTTCGTGATCAGATAGAGCTAGATAGTGTATTTGGGGCTTATTTGGTATATTACTCGTAATCGGTTGGCTATTGTTTTCACTGTTGCTTAATATTATAGGATTAGAATTATGATTAGTAGTAATAGGCTGTTATTTTTTTAATATTATGGTATAGTTCCTTTTTTGTGCATATTTGTTTTTGTAACATTGTTAATATTATACGTATGTACAAAGCAAATATGTTGCATATCTTTGTTGGCACGTCTTGATTACAATTGTGAAGTTGCTAATTTCTGGTAGTTTATGTTGTCGATTTCTATATTTATTTTAAAACACGTAGAGCGCCTCGCTCGATACAAAATTATAGTTATTAGCGCTCCTCATAACATCAGATGTATCAATGAATTTTTCAGTTTGGATAGTTTTTCACGATCAGTTTTATGTGTTTATTTAATAGGTTAGTTTTTAAATAGAGATTATTTAGAACGCTTAGGATGAGCACTTTGTTATTTTTTAAGTTTATGAAGTGAAGAACATAACTCATAAGTAGGTAAGTAGGACTTTTTATCGTTACTTCCAATATACCTAATACAATAATGTCATCATTTTGTCTATCTTCAGATAATTTGAGAAAGTTGCACAGGACTTTTGTACCTACTCGTTCGTTGCATTTGGTGTTGAGATTCCCGATACCGAGTAATTGTTGATCCATTTATTATTATAATTATTATCTTTGTGTTGCTATTTCTTGAGCATATTCCCGGACTTGTTGAGCACCTAAAACTAATATCCTCGGAGTACCTAGATATTTTTTGGCTATATATCATCATCTGCCTAGCCTTTTCCCAACTATATTGGGGTGGGCTTCCAGTCTTACCGGATTCAGCTAAGTACCAGTGTTTTACATGGAGCGACTGCCTATCTGACCTCCACAACCCAGTAACTGGGTAACACGGTACCCCTTGGCAATACTGGTGTCAGATCTCAAGCTTCTGACTACCCGTAACGACTGTCAAAGATCTTCAAATGACAGCCGGGACCAACGGCTTAACGTGCTTGCCGAGGCACGGAGGAAACTCGGTATTGTATGTTGAAATGGTCACCCATCCACGGACCGACCTCGTCAAGCGTTGGTTAACCTTGATGATCGACCCGTGCGGCTGTTATTATTTAGCCACGAGCTCCTCATTTGGCATTTTGTGGCTATATATATGAATCTATATGTTTTTCAAACCTTTAACCTTGTCGTTACTAAGGAGTATGCTTTAGAAAGCAACCGTTTTACAACACTTTCAGCGGTGGAAGGCCCTTAATGGTATTTATTGAATGGAGACAACATACATTTTACTATAGTGATGAGTCACATGCTAGTCAATGGGTATTAGATATTTATGTATAGACTAGACCAATCAAAGTCCTAATGACCTAGGCTAGAAGTTGCCTTTATATTTTATCGTGGCCAATGAATTTAGTCATGACTCTTCATTTCTTCTTATGATCCGTCAATAATTTTATAAAATTAAAACAATAATAAGAGTAGTTAGACGTTATTCGATGTGTAATCCAATGTTTGTCTAAAATATCATCGACAGTTTGTAGCTACCTACCTACCAGTGTGTCAGTTGAACATCTAGTTTCGGTTGTATAATTGTGTTCAAGTTGTAATTTAGGAAGAAAGAAAGTAAAAAACCTATTAAAAACGTGGGTTCTTATTGTCCCAAACTACTGCGTACTAGCGTACCTAAAATAATATAGGTGTTATCTAAGGATGGCACACATAGCCAAGAAATAGCTGAAAAGAAGACACTAGCCCAAACAATAGCCAAGAGTGGCCCTACCTCCTTTTAATGGCGCATGATCCGTGAGTCAGTCTGTAATGAGAAGCCATGATCACCGATTGTTTGTTACATCGGAGGTGTCACCTTCGCCCTCTGCTCGATCACCGGTCGAGTTACATTGTAAGAACATAATGGGTGCAAACTGCACTGATGACTGATTTGCTGTGTGACTCAGGACTTTTTGTGTTGGCCAGAGTAATGTAGGAACACTATATATTATAACAACATTCTATAAATTAAACTACTATAATTCAAGAAATGACACCAATAAAACTATAAGAAGGATGGCCGCATATCAAACTTCCATATTATATACTCAACTGTAAAGTAGACTAGACTACTAGACGTAGACTAATTTAGTCGATTGCCTTTTCCTAATCAATAATACTGTCTCAAGCGCTGTCCACACATTTCAAGGACCCGTCTCCGACGGAACAAGGCAGGAATCGGTTATACGATTAGTACAAACTTGTTCACACATCTCCGTGTCAGGGGGATACGGATCGTTCATACAAATCGTATGTAAGTGTTCCGTCTGGGACGGGAACCCGGAAATGTAAAACAGCAGTGTGCATGGACAGCGCTTTAGGGCGTTTACGCACTACACGTCCGAGTTCGTAAGCTTCCCTACAAGAAGTACTATGGCTACTGTGGAACCGATATTTCACGTACACGGATTGGATGTAGTGTCGCTCTTACGTGGGTATTGGAAGCCGACCCCAACATTATAGGCAAAGTCTAGGTGTAACCAGGGAATCTCAAGACTGTCTATCACGTTTGATAGGTAGCCAAGCTATGACGTCTTTCTGCCATTCAGCGGCTTTGACGGACTTTGAAGTAGCTACTTGTTTACAATATTATTACGGCAATAATCATTCGATGGCAGTTTACATTCATTTGCAAGACAAACAAAGAAAACTGCAACAGAACAGGGACAAGTTGTCCCCATAAAGTGAACCAGGTAGTCTAGCTAAACACCACTGCCTGACAAGACAATACCGGCGTGGGTGCATAATTACGCATATAATAAGTACTTATTTCCCCGCCGGTTCGTGTTCCTACTTCATTAGCCAGCTTTCCGTGTATTAACTTGCTCCATTGTGTCGCGATGCTCTCGTTTTGATTGTTGTCATAATGCATGGGAGCGCGGAACTCTGTTACGTATCGTTTATTTGATAGAGATGGTTCTTGATATTGTAAATTGATTTATATCGATGTATCAATGAGGTAAATCCGAGCAACGCTAATACTCTCTATTAGGTGAAGGTTGGACAGAGAAGAGAAGAGAAGAGTTTGGTAACAACACTGGTGGTATTGTGGCAACTTGCTCGTAGGTCCGATTTTTTGCTTTCCTATTCTGTGCACACCCTCCACTACTTCTAAGTTTCGCGATCCGCGAATTCTAATTCAGTGCATGTAGGTTTTCCAGAATATTTTCTGATGACCACATTTTTTTTTAGGAATAAGATATTTTTCTAAAAAAATACTAGGATTTTTTTCCTGTATCGTGGGTGCGTTTACAAACATATAAACTCACATACACAACACCCAGAGCCGGAACAAGTATCTGCAGGTCATACAAATATTTGTTACATGCGGGAATCGAACCTGCGATACGCGGCGCAGCAGTCAATAGCTCAACCACTGTGCCAACCGAAGAGTAATATTTATTCACAGAAACTTTACAGTACATATCAAAAAAATGAAGTGACTTGACTTAAGATAAATTACACAAAATTTGAACATTTGAGGCCAAAATAGGCATAGCCTGCGTCCATCATCATCATTTCAGCCGAAAGACGTCCACTGCTGGACATAGGCCTCCACCAAGCGTCGCCACACTGATCGGTCCTATGCGTTTCGCATCCACCTGACTCCCGCAGTCTTGACCAGGGTCTCCACCTAGAGGGAGGCCTTCCAAAGCAACGTCTTCCGGTTCGCGGTCGCAACTCCAGAACTTTTCGGCCCCAACGGCCATCAATTCTACGAGCATTGTGCCCTGCCAACTGCCACTTTAGATTGGCAATTCAAATTATGTCGGCGGTAACCTTGGTTCTCTTGCGGATATCTTCATTTTTGATTCGATCACGCAAGGAAACGCCGAACATAGCCCTCTCCATTGCCCTTCGGGCGACTTCTGATGAGGCCCATTGTGAGCGACCACGTCTCTGTCCCGTAAGTGATCGCTGGCAACACACACTGTTCCATCCCACCATAGCCTGTATTTCAGCCTAAATGAGTTTGATTGATTGTGTGTGAATGAGAAATTCATTACCTATGTAATGTAGCATTAGCGGTGCCCATATGTTGCTTGCAGGCTCACAGTGATTTTATTACTATAATAATACGCAGTATTCGCCTTTACAAATAACTAGTAGTTTAATTGCCAAAATACATTGACTAAAACTTCACAGCGCGATTAGCAATAAATAAAACATCTGTCGATATTCCCGTCAGACCAACTCTAACCTCATTATTTTTTTTCGACACTGGTAGGCAAGATGCCACTTGTGCCTGTTCTAAAAAAAACTATTGTGCTCTGTGGGAACTAGAGATTTGCCACCTGTGTAGCGCGCGATTTTGTATTTCGAACTAATTCGTTTTTGGCGCTAGCGCATCGAATTAATTACTAAGCACATAGTGCAAAATGCATCTTTTTGTCAAGGTTGGGTATAATTTATTTTTATTTAAAGTCGTGTATATCGTTTCGTAACGTGCGGTAATAAATAGTGTTTATTTATTTGCATTCGTTTTGGAGTATGGGTGGATGTTTTTATTGTGATTGTTGCGAAATACGTCGGTTGGTAATGTTGTGGTGCTGTTAAGTTTTATTGGATTGGTTTTGTTGTTGTAATTTGTGCTTCCGTTTGGCAAATAAAAACTTATAGAGGATGCTGGTCATACCTAACTGTTTTACACCATGTGTTACATAGGATTTTCAGATAGGTATGTGATAGATATTCTATTGTTGATTAATAAACTATATCTCTAACCTACCAGGTAGTTAGATGATAAGGATACCGCAGGGTGCCCCCATAGCATTCCTCTAACGTAAGTACCTACAGTACTCCCCGATCTTATTGGCCGGTCTGAACATTGGCTTTCCGGTGCGCAGCTATATTTGTATGATATTTACTACTGCGCAGCCATTGCCACAAGTCAACATTTCCTACCTCAAATTGAAAATCCTCTCAACTTCCGAGTTTAAATAAAACAATCCCTAACATCCAATCATGCAACACGGATGTCATGTAAAAAATCGGCGGGGTGTGGGAATCGCGGACAGATGCGCGTACGCAGCATCCGCGGCATGTGGCTACACAATGCATCCTCACAAACAGAAAGATACCAGAAGTTCTACGTGGCGTTTTTGTAAATAGTTCTAATACTGCCAAAAGAAGTTAAGTATCTACTAATAACAGAATAAAAGTAACTCAAATAACGTCATGATTAAACAAAATAGACGTGTTACAACTGAAACAAAAAAAAACACCTTTAAGTTGCAGGTGCAGCCATTGTAGGTCAACCAGAGGAAGAGTTCATATCTTAACTCAACGGAAACGATGAAAACAGTTTAATGGTAAAACCTGCCAAATAAAGTTTCAAAGCAAATTAAAAAGCGAACTCATTCACAGGCTCTTAATTTCCGGTTGAAGTTACCGACTGACACTGCTAGTAACGCTTTAATTTTTTTTTTCGTTATCACGATCATCATTATAGCCTGTATTAATCGCAAAAACTGCATTCTGTCACAGTCATTCAGAATAGCTTACATCTACGACTTTTCTAATGTTGTTCAAGTTAGACCTTCTATCCCGTCCCTCCTAATGGCGTGAAATGCTCTGAAGATAATAGTGATCATCTGTGTCGGGATTGTGGACTCTCACGGCTTCGCTCTAGGAGTAGGAAGGAGTTAATTAATTTAATTGGGATATTTATTATAACAGTGGTTATAGTGGGATGCTGTGAAAAAAACGTGTGTTACTCCCTAGTTTAGCTAAACGTGTGTTACTCCCTAGTTTAGCTAAACGTGTGTTACTCCCTAGTTTAGCTAAACGTGTGTTACTCCCTAGTTTAGCTAAACGTGTGTTACTCCCAAGTTTAGATACGATTTACAGATAAATACATCTTTATACTTTAATTGATAACTCAATTCGTTTTAACTAATCCATACTAATTATTATAAATGCGAAAGTAACTCTGTCTGTATCTGTCTGATTGTGTCTGTCTGTCTGAACCGATATAGATGGTATTTGATATGGAGATAGTTTGAGACCTTGGGAAGGACATAGGATAGTTTTTATCCCGGCAATCGGCATCCATAAGGGGGTGGACAGGGGGTAGAAGTTTGTATGGTGAACTTAAAATTTATCAAGTATGGCGGCCCACACACCTATAATATTATGGCGCGATATAAAAAATAGCCTATTCAAAGTACTAATGCTACGCAGACGAAGTTCGCGGGCAACAGCTAGTACTCCATATTTATACTTTGTTAATACTTAGTGTAATATTCATCATCTGCCTAGCCTTTTTCCCAACTACATTGGGGTCGGCTTCCAGTCTTACCGGATTCAGCTAAGTACCAGTGTTTTACATGGAGCGACTGCCTATCTGACCTCCACAACCCAGTAACTGGGTATCACGGTACCCCTTGGCAAGACTGGTGTCAGATCTCAAGCTTCCGACCTCGTCAAGCGTTGCTTAACCTTGATGATTGACCCGTGCGGCTGTTACTATTTAGCCACGAGCTCCTCTTTATTCTAATATTCGATTTATATAAATAAAATAATCAGAGGTCAACCGTCGAAGCCGATTCGGCTGGGCAGCGTTCGGGAAGTTGCGCGGTATCTTCTCGTCCAACTTACCACAGAGTCTCAAAACGAAAGTCTATGACCAATGTGTGTTGCCTAACGCTCACAATAGGCCTCATCAGAAGGCTTAAAGTCACCCAAAGGGGAATGGGGAAGGCTATGCTCGGAATTTCCATGCGTGATCGAATCATAAATTAAGACATCCGCAAAAGAACCAAGGTTACCGAACCGATCAGTGTGGCGATGCATGGGGGAGGCCTATGTCCAGCAGTGGACGTCTTTTGGCTGAAATGATGATGATAAGCGAATTTCACTAAGCGAATATTTCGAAGACCGATTTTCACTAGAAATTTGCAAAAAAAATGTGTCGCGCGGTCACGCCATCAATATCTAAATATTTATTGCACGGCTGTATTTTGATTTACAATTTTAATTGTTTTGTTGCTGAGCTCAGCGTGGAAAAGCCAATTGTGCGCATTCATTTAGGTGCCACCTACTGTTAATGAAAACTATATTGAAATAGAAGTCACCTACTGTTCTGATACGCTCATACGCACCCTAATTGCGTACAGACGGATGCCGGCATTTCTATGTAAGCTTTTGTGTACGTGAGCATTTCGGCTTACCGTCCCAGTGCAACATTGTATCTGTTTACTTTAAGCGGAAAGCCAAGTTCATTACAAAATTAACTGTGTTCAAATGTGTTTGTTTGTCGCTTACGTTCTCCGAAACAATGTTACCCCTTTGAAGGGCGGCCATTTCCGGCGCGTCCGGGCGGCTTCCGGCGCGAGAATAGACAATGTCAAGTTCGCAAGTGCACACGCAGCCCTTATGTTGCACACGGGTTAACGTAAACGGAGCTAGAAGCTACAATTTTACAATTAAATCCACTGCCGTACACAAAAGATTAACTCACACCGTGTTTCAGAAACTTGGACTGTTGGAAATTATAGAAGTAGCTGCTGTGCCTGTACGGGTTTTTATTTTTATTATAGATAGGCTCGCGCTTGACCACGATCTCACTTGATGGTAAGCTATGATGTGGTCGACGGTGTAGCACGCTTGCCTAGAAGTAACCTATTCATTCTTGACTTAAAGACCCCGTGGTTGTAGCTACCGGTAAACACAGACTCCGGCAGGGAATTCCACTCCTTAGCTGTACCCATAATGAAAGTATTTCCAAAACGTTTAGTGCATATGGGTGGAATGTCCACCATTTACCGATGGCGCATCGCTGTACGTCTTGTATTCCGATGATGCAATGGGCTAGGTGGAATTAGGTCATGCAATTCCATCGCACACTCCCCGAAATGTAACCGATAAAAACCGACAAGACGAGTTGCCTACTCGATGACGATGTTCAAGGCTCTGGAGCTTTGACATGACCAGTGCTTCATTGCCGATCAGCCTATTGGCCCGTTTTTCGATAGACTCTAGTTGATCAAGCTGGTATTTGGCAGATCCGTCCCAGAGATGAGACCAGTAGGTACTGCATGCAAGATTAAACATGCGCTTGGGTGTATTTATATGTAGGTAGGTACTCGTATATTTTAAATTGGAGAAACTCTGTCTTTTGCTGGATCTTATAGGAACTATGGCATAACTGACTATGGTTTAGATTTCGTTGGTGGAGCTAACGCGTCAAGAAGGATATCTATCTTAGAACACCAGTACATATAGTTTACAGTTATTAACAGTTTTTTAATGCTTGCTAAAAAAAATGGATTGTAAGGATGTCAGACCTACGTGACATAATATAAATTATATCATTTACCTTTTTAGTACAATATTTTGAAAGAGATTTTGATCGCCCACAATATGCGCGACACCTGTTTCAGTGGGCGACTTATCTAAGGCTATAGTTGGCCATATGTTTGACCCATAGACCTTTCAATCATCGCCCACTTTGATGACCTTCGCTGGAAAAGCCCTTCGTGCATTGATTCTTGGATTTATGCCAAACTGGGCGCGATGAAGGCGCTGTGTATCTATTGTATCACAATAATCTATATTTTCCCAAATAACTTAGATTCTGAGCAACTTTGCCACACTTGACGCGTTCTGCGTCCTGGTCAACTCGAACATAGGGTGAGGGTAGTGTTCGAGTGACCGGACCGCAGGAAGCAGAACGCATCCAGTGTCACAATCACAAGTCCTCCCTACCTAACTTTTAAGTTAAGCGTAATCAAAACTTAGGGAGGAGACTACACTGACAGCTAGTATGTTATTTTATAATATGTTTAGTTTAGATGAGCTGGGGGGTGACCATAAGCTCTTAGAGTAAGGTTATTTTGAGTGTGTGTAAGATACAGATCAACAATAAGACAAAAACAAAACAAGTCATATACATCTGTCCCTTAGACACACTCAAAATAACATTAGTCTAAGAGCTTATGGTCACCCCCCTCGTCCACGTATTGAATCGCCCTTAGTCTTTGTCTATGGTAACTGGGGAACTTATTATTTTTATTAGAATGTCTATAACAGGGGTTGTAAGTTGCAAGTAGTTTATCGACGAAGGCCAACTTAGTATTAGCACTTAGTATATCTACTAGGTACATAAATAACACATCAGTTTCATAAGACTTATTTACTTTAAAGCGTTTTATTCCTGCCCACACCAGATTCTACCGGGTGGGCGAACTTATAAGGCCATAAGTGGCCATGTGTTGATCATTAACCAACATTGTCGCCTACAGAAAGCCCTTTGGCCTAAAATTTTAAATTACATCGTGTTCTATTACTAAGTAGGCGTTAGTGTTGTTATGTGCATAATTAAGTTATTTGTTGATTGATATAAGGTAGATGGACGATCACCGTCACCCACGCTACCTATGCCTGTTAATCGAATAAACAATTATTATGACAAAGATCAATGCTTGTGAGAATGAGTTGGCTACGTCTGCCGTATGCTCCAATGAGCCACTATGCTGGTCATTGACATAACCAGAAGGTGTTTCGGAAGACCCCGTAGAAGATGAACAGAGGAGCTAGACAGAACAAACGATCAGCGGTCTGCATTAGCCCAGGATCGAAAGAGCTGGATGGTTGGGGAATTAGGGAGAGGCTCTTTCCCAGCAGTTGGATGATGCAGACTGACAGTAATCAAGAACCATTGCTTCTACAGGTAGTATAATGCTCCAGGCAGCGCCCTAATCCGCAGTTAACATAAGTACCGGTGTGTGTGTTTTGAGGGTTCCGTACCCAAACGGTAAAAACGGGACCCTATTACTAAGACTCCGCGGTCTGTCTGTCTGTCACCAGGCTGTATTTCATGAACCGTGAATGCTAGACAGTAGAATTGATTTTCACAGATGATGTATTTCTGTTGCCGCTGGTACTAAAAACAGAATAAAATAAATATTTAAGAGGTGCTCCCATACAATAAACGTGTTTTTTTGCGAGGTACGGAACCCTTCGCACGCAAGTCCGACTCGCACTTGGCCGGTTTTTATTAATAGCACTAACTCATCACCTGATGGTAAGCGATGATGTGGTCGACGGTGAAGCACGCTTGCCTAGCTATCCTTCTCAGTTCTTATGAGTTATGTTGCTTGTCAAGTTATATACATTCATCCATTATTGCATTCGTTAATATTTTATACTAAGTACTACCTAGAAACTTGAAATAAGTGTATGATCGTAATGCCTGAATCAATTATTACGCCTAAAATAGCTTGTTAAATCTGAGATTAGTATTTATTTTCATAGAATTACTGTTTGGATACCAGCTATTATGCAATCAAAACATCACTTCTCACGCCCAGCAGTGGGCGAAGCGCCCACTTTTGTCCCCGATACGGTAAAATAGACGAACCTGACATTTTATAATACCACCATATCAAGAACATTTGGAAGTGTCCCGTGTTTTACAAGGTCTGTCACTGACTATGTTTTAAATAGGCAGTTTTTTTTAAGATAAACTTATGTTTTTATTATTTAAATTATATAATTTAAATCTGTGGGTTGTCATTGTGTTTATCTCTTTTGGATAAGATTTCCTTTTTTGGAATATTTATTTATATAAGTAGATTTGTTATTTGAATTTTATCTTTGACCGGAAGTCTTGAATTCAGGCACCTTTCTCACCTAATCTATATTTCTCTTGCAATTGCCCTTCGATATCGTTATTTGGGGAGTCGGCGCAATATATTCTGTTCTCGTATCAGCCCGACATCTCAGTATTCACTTCCATCAATGCAATTATCTTACACACAATCCATGTTTCTTTGACCTTCCTCATTTCTAGATCCACCTTTTTTCACCTACTACAAATATATGTCATTTTAAAATGTTAGTTTGTCATACGTTAACAAGATTGCGTAATTCGACAAGGCCTTAGGGCTCGAAGGTCGGCCAATCAAGACGGGGGCGTCGTTGCTACCACTTGTGGTCATTGAGATCCATATGGTCATGTTTACTACAGCCAGACTTGTTTACGATACGCGGGTAATTGGCTGCAAGGCGACGCTGGTTATACTATTAAAATGTCGTCAGGTTTCGCAATTGTTTAATTAATTAATTAATGTGACATTTATATTCGATAAATTCAATCCGCAGGATTGCATATGCACTGCGGTCTACGTACTTGCAAGTGTTGCAACGCTTAGGGAAGGCCTATATCCGGCAGTGGATGTCTTACGGCTAAGATGATGATAATATGACATTCCATTAGCACTTGAGTTGTTGTACTAGCAGATTATTTTTAACCGGTTCCTGTGGCTATGTTTAATGTTGAATGCCCACGTTACACCCACTCCTATCAAGGTTGCAGACTCTACACTCGAAGTTGTGGACGACCATGTCTACCTGGGACAAACGATCCAGTTGGGTAGGGCCAACTTCTAGAAAGAGGTCAACCGTCGAATCCGACTCGGCTGGGCAGCGTTCGGGAAGTTGCGCGGTGTCTTCTCGTCCAACTTACCACAGTGTCTCAAGACAAAAGCCTATGGCCAGTGTGTGTTGCCAGTGATGACATGGCTCTGAGACGTGGTCGCTTACAATGGGCCTCATCAGAAAGCTTACAGTCACTCAAATTCAAATTCAAATTCAAATTCAAATCTTTATTGCTTAACACAGTTCTGACTGGAGGATGATATGTTATTTAATTCACTACGTTTTTCCTGATTGTGTCCAGTTAACATTAAAGGCTTTTTCATGAGAAATTCGTTTGTGTATTTGAGATAGTCAATTTCAATATTCAATTTATAGCTAAGTTCATTCAGATAGGTGCGATTATTTTGTTTTATATAAAAGTATCGCTTATAATAGGAGAAATCATTTACACAAATAAATTTACAGTTTGAGAAATTTTGCGTTAGAAGTTGTAAATTTTGGTTTAACATTTTCTGATTTAAATAATTATTACACTGTACACCCAGTACATAGATTTGTTGACACGTTTTTAGGTTATTTAGTGCTATACATAATTCTTTCTGGAGTTTACATGGATTATTATCATTTGTACCTATCGATAGTATAACAATATCTTGTTCGGTCAGCGAGTTACATAATTCCAAGTTATTACACAGGATTTCGGAGCATGTTGCACCTGGTTTGACCATGGCTGAAACCGTGTAACAGTCATTCCATTTAGCTGTCCTTTTATTAATTAATACTTGCGTGAGTCCTCTAACTTGTTCATCGCCCAGTATTATTATTCTCGGTTTATCAAATAATTGTCTATTTGTCAGATTCTGTAAATGTTCTTGATTTTGGTCTTGAGATGTTTTTAATCTGATTTCATTTGGCAGTGCAGTATCACTATCTTCTCTTTCGAAATCAAGTGTTTTGCTACACTGCTTTTGCTTTTTGTTTCTTCTCTTACGGGCCGGGTTTGTACTCTGCGGAGTGCTTGTACATATTGTTTTTAAATACGCAATTTGTTTTTGTTGTTCCTGCGTTACTTTGGTAAGTGAGCTATTCTCAAGTAATAGTTCGTCTATTTGTTCGTGTGCGCTATTAAGCTGATCAGTTAGTGATTTTATTTGGTCTTTTAAATTTTTGGTGTGGTCATTGTCGTAATTTGTGGATTTTTCGGGTAGACTGTCAAAGGGCAATGGAGAGGGCTATGCTCGGCGTTTCCTTGCGTGATCGAATCAGAAATGTTTAGATCCGTAAGAGAACCAGGGTTACCGACATAGCCCGAAGAATTGCCAAACTTAAGTGGCAGTGGGCAGGGCACATAGCTCGCAGAACGGATGGCTGATGGGGCAGAAAGGTCCTGGAGTGGCGACCGCGAACCGGAAGACGTTGCGTTGGAAGGCCTCCCACCAGGTGGAGCGATGTCCTGGTGAAGGTTGCAGGAATCCACTGGTTGCGGGACGCACGGGACCGGTCAATGTGGGGAGGCCTATGTCCAGCAGTGGACGTCTTTCGGCTGATATGATGATGATGATGTGGCAATACAGTGTAATGAGTATCTACTTAGGGCTATACTGTGAGCTACGTTGTAAGAGTAGACGCACGGTTTTGCACCCCAAAAAGTAGGAAAAGGCTAGGAAGATGATGTACGTTGATTGTATTCGTATCCATACGTAGACAAAGTCGCATAAAAGCTATGTTATAACTACCGTAAACAATGTCCCCTGTCGTTGCAAAGATCTAACTGTTAGCCAGACAGACCTGATTAGGTTTTTATCTGAACTGAAGCATCAATAAACAACTGTTCGGTTCTTGTTACGTTCCGTGAATACCCGAGTGTGGGAGCGGTATCAGGTTCGACTCCCGCGCAGCACAATCGCCACAGATATTGCTCAACCGATACTAACAGAGGTAACTGTAGAGTTATGACTGGTAAAAGGGAAATTATAGTGTCATCTTGTTATAATGAGGTAACAATTATCAGGACTCAGGTGTTTATTATTCTGTCTGTTCGTTTCAGCACGCCTGTGATACGGCAATGAATTTGTATCATCTTCATCATATCAGCCGAAAGACGTCCACTGCTGGACATAGGCCTATAATTGAATAGATGAATTAGGCCATGAATTTGTATACTGTTAGCAAATGTTAGCTGACAAAAAGTACATTTACTTTGGTATGTGTTTTTTTTTCAAAAAGTGCATACATAGCGCACATTGTAATTCTTATTAAGTCCTGTTTGCCAATTAGTGAGAGTGCTTATTGCACTTGATACAATTTGAACTGTATGCATATTATTTAATTAAGTACTTAATAAAGAAAATTATGTTTGTTTTAACACTTACTGTTCTTTTGTAATTAATTTCATTGGACAGATAATCGTTTGTCCGGGACTCTTTGTGCTTCATATCTGCGGCGGTTCTCTGCTGACCCCTGTTAATTATGGCTCTGCTGGCCTAGAGAGTGGTTACAAATATTGAGATAGAGTTGTCAAAAAAAACATAATACTGACATTAATATAATTTCCAGTTATAATTAAATTTCAAGCAAGTGTTAACGGTAACAAAATACTGTTAGTTTTGTTAGTACGTAAAGTTATTTTACACAATATAATGGCGTTGCGTGGTCGTAAGTAGCGTGAAGAGTCGGTTTTGCTACCAAGCTCCACTTGATCATTAGGGCAGACAAAAAGCGTGAGACATAGCTGAAGAAGCCTATAACAATGATATGGAATGAACAACATGGAAATACCACAAAGAAAATAAGCCTATAGGTTGGTTTCAGACAAGATCCCTGTTACTTCTACTTAATACAATTCTTAAATTCATATAATTTGAGTGCATAAAATTAAGTCAAGGGTTCCTTGTAACATTGGATTGGACCACTAAGGAAGGATTTTTGAAAATACATCGGTTAGTAAATTGTTTGATTGATGCCATTAAATTTTTTTCAACACACTTGCTCATAAAGTGGCTCTAATTTCACCGCAATTAGGCATATAATGATACCTGTAATCAAACTGTGACTTTTTCATTGCTATTGTTCACAAGTGAGTTATAGGTTTTTTTTTAATGGTTTCCTGCCTTCGTTTTAAATACTTTTAAATTAAACAAATTTTAAAAGTGTCACAAATCAATCCAATGAAAATTAATAAAATAAGTCATTAATTCTAATCCAGTTAAAATTGAAGTATTTTCAATATATTAAAATGTAACACTGATAATCAATTAAAAGTGTCCCATTCGACATTAATCTCTTTCTATTCCTGTCTTGGAAGTAGTAAGTACTTACTATATCCATAACATGATATGGGTAGTAATTACTATTTCCATGATATCCATTAAATACATAAAATGTGGCATAGCTTCTAGTCAAACAATTCAGCAAAATGCTAGAACCTAACATATTGCTTGCTCATTTCATGCAACTTCGTATTCAACTAGATAATTTCAACTTGTATGTGTTAAATAAATAAAATTTCCCCTTAAATATAACTTTTGTTTCTCTGCAATAAAGAAAACTTGAAATTCCCCATTTTGTACGTGGCTAAAACGCTATCCGCGAAAAGCTAATAAAAGAAAGTAACCTCAATTTTTTAGTCTATGGCCGATCGCCATTGTTAGGTAGATGCGCGCGCTTAGGAAAACTGATTTAATTTACCCCGCCATTGTGAAAAAATTTTCACAACTCGTTTTTATATTAAAATGATTTTTTTGTATTATTTTCTTCACAAGTGTGTTGAAAAACGTCGTATGATACACGTGTGTATTGATGATTACCGACCTCGGCTCTCTTAAGACCCTCACCTACGGCTCGGGTCTCAATGGCGCCTCAGCGGTAATCACCAACATTGCACACTTGTACCATAATGTACTATTTTTGCATCTTATTAGGCACCCTTATTCGATTCGTGTTTTCTACGTACATTATAATACGGATTATTACTTTTTAAATAATCACGACCCTTTTATTTTATCACAAGCGTAATCAAATTTAAAAAATGAAATTAAACTACTTTCTACTTACTTTGCCAAGTTTTTTGCTAATTACGTTATTTGGTAAATTTGGTTGGTCCGAAATTATTGAATTCTTTCACTCTTAGCTTGAATCTGGCTCGTCGGCAAATTGACACATTGTAACGGTGTTCATTTGTTTCGGTGTCAATATTAACATTAACTGCCTCTGCTAACCCACCTGCGGATAACTTAATTTGTTGGAACTCATTACTGCTGAACATTACCCTACTTTGCTGATCTGGTCACAGTGTACGCGACTCGCGATTTGAGATTGATGCCCTTAAGGTAACACTAGTCGATAATTCTTCCATACAAACGTAGTCTAGGGATTACTCCACTGTTTGACGATGTACGTTCAAAATAAAAAATTATATCAATTTGTCTCATCATTATCTAGCCCTGTATGGAAACAAAAAAGTAAAAATGTTAAATATTTGAAAGTTATGAGCGTCGAAAATTCCATATTTCAACACAAATTTTAACGCATCTTTGGGCGGCAATACATACCATAAGATGAAGGAAAATTGCAAAACGGCCACCATACAGGGTTAGAGTAGTAGTTTAACAATGCAAATCATTTTAGTTTTGAAAATAGTCGTTTTTTCATGATATCTAGACTCCCAAAGCAAATTTCACGCGCTCGTTTTCGTCCTAAATCATCATCCATTTCGCTACAAACTTGAAAAAGTGCTAATTCGTATGCGAACTAGCTTCTTACTGCTCACCACAGCATCTATGTCTTTCGCACGAGTTGTCGGATGAGATAGCAGGCATTAAAACCCCGCGCACAAAATAGGACTATTTTGTGCGCGGGGTTAAAATGCCTGCTATCAGTGCCGTCGACTAGTGTAATCTTAATTAGGCTAATGAGGAGGAGACTTGAGATGTGACGACAATTAGAGATCTAGATGTTTAGAAGAAGAAGAAATAAGAAATTGGGATTACGGTAGGAAGATGCTATGGAAGAATATAGGCAAAAGTAACAAATCTTTGAGTGAGGGAATATACAGCCGCATCAGCTTTTTTAAAGTTTCATTTGAGAGTAGGTACTTAAAATGCCAATTTGGACCTGTATCTCGTTTCTAGTTAATTCATTTAAGTGCCTTAGCCAATCTTCAGAGAATTTTCATCATGTTTGCCAATATTGCCAGCGATAGATACCTACCATTCTTGTTCTTTGATGGCCTCTGTTTACTTTGAATTGTTCACAAAAGACGTGTGATTTCGAAACCGCGTAGTAGTAGAGTGTCTCTATACAACGGAAAAGTCAGATAATTTTTTGGGCTATTAAAATTCGCTGTTGCTAGTCGCGACCGCTCTCAGTATCACCAACGCCGATGCCCCAACCGGCCTGTTTTTACCCGACTTGTCGCGGAAGCGGGTGATTCTCACGCATTGCTTTAGCGACCTTCCAGCGGCTTCCAAACAATAGTGCTTGTATCTGGTGCCATCTAGCGGTTACCAACTTATGACCGATATCTTTTTAGGGTTCCGTACCCAAAGGGTAAAAACGGGACCCTATTACTAAGACTCCACGATCCCTCTTACTACCTGTCTGTCCGTCTGTAACCAGGCTGTATCTCATGAACCGTGATAGCTAGACAGTTGAAATTTTCACAGATGATGTATTTCTGTTGCCGCTATAAAAACAAATACTAAACTAAAACAGAATAAAATTAATATTTAAGTGGAGCTCCCATACAACAAACGTGTTTTTTTGCCGTTTTTTGCAATAATGGTACGGAACCCTTCGTGCGCGAGTCCGACTCGCACTTGGCCAGTTTTTTTATACTACACAAGGCTGCGAATTGCGAATCAAACTTTTTGCAAACAACTAACTAGTGGGATTTATAATTTGGTTTTTGTTTAGAGGTCAGCATGTGGTTGACATAACTGTTCATTGTGGGAAATTGTTTTACGGCCCAAGTAAAGAATCCATGCAGTAAGAGTACGAGAGCCATGGTGTTCCAGTGGTAAAGGGTTCGGTTCCAGGCAGGCTCTCTCTTTACTTTGTACAGATTCATTTTCATCACCAAGATGTAGTTTTTAGGGTTCCGTACCCAAAGGGTAAAAACGGGACCCTATTATTAAGACTCCGCGATCCGTCTGTCTGTCTGTCTGTCCGTCTGTCACCAGACTGTATCTCATGAACCGTGATAGCTAGACAGTTGAAATTTTCACAGAATATGTATTTCTGTTGCCGCTATAACAACAAATACTAAAAACAGAATAAAATAAATATTTAAGTGGTGCTCCCATACAAGAAACGTGATTTTTTTTGCCGTTTTTTGCGATAATGGTACGGAACCCTTCGTGCGCGATTCCGACTCGCACTTGGACGGTTTTTTTTAACTGAGGTACTTACCAGAATTAATCAATTAAGTTAAGTAAGCAGTTTTAAAGTGCAGTGGTGGCTTAGTGGCATCGGCTCCGACTTATAAGTTGTAGGTCGTGGTCGTGGGTTCGAGCCCAGGCAGGCGCTTTAGTTTGTGTAAATTATTTCACTGCTCTCAAAACGGTGAAGGAAAACATCGTGAGGAAACCGGCATGTCCTATAGGATCAATAATTCGAATACATGTGACATACACCAACCCGCATTGGGGTCGCGTGGTGGATTACGGCCCATTCCCTCTCACAGAGAGGAGGCCTGTGTCCCAGAGTGGGGACATTAATAAATAATAGTTTAAAAAAACAATAAAACAAGCTTTTTTGTTTTTTTAAACTATTTTTTTTTTTAGTTAAATTTACCATTAAAGCGTGTTTGTTAGTTTTTTGAAGACAATTTATTAATGCAACTACCTCACTGTGATGGGAGTTGGTAATTAGCATGTCTACTGCGTCTGGAGCATTATTTAATACGCGTACTTGCCGCAAGACAATACCGTGTAAAAAAATATCAATAAAAAAGACACTATTTAAATTATTGCATTGTCATCGGTCCTTGATAAGTGTGCAAAGTTTCAAATTAATCCGACGTTTTCAAGGGGGTGAAAATCACGTTCAAAGATTCCGTTACATTGATACATAGACATACATACCAAGCTAATAAAAGCGTGTTAAAAAGGTTGATGATGAAGCAGTTTTATTTATTATTTATTATTATTATTTATTATACTCTTTATTGTACATCACAAAAATATATATACAGGACAAAAAAGTATAAAAGCAAGTGTACAATGGGCGGCCTTATCGCACAGGGCAATCCAAATTTGGCCGACTTCAGCTGCGAAGTGAGTTTTCAGACAATTAGGCGTTTACACGAGATTGTTGGGCTTCTTCAGCAGCTTACTGAAGCCATCGTGTCAACCTAAGACTACAGAGCTATTCGGTACGACAAATCACCACGCTATAGCTTCTTCTTCTTCTTTTCGAGTCGATGGGAAACTCTTCATAATTTTTGGGCCCAGTAGGTGGCCACCCCGATTGCGGCGTCAGTGGCGAGCATAAGGTCTTCCAAAGTGCAGGAGTATGGGCACTTGGGACACTCCAGCATGTGTGCCATATCTTGCAAAGGGGCACCGCACTCACACTGGGTATCAGACGGGTCTATAAAACCCCATTTTGCTAAATTGTGTTTGCAGCGGCCTACTTGGGTGCGCAAACGATTGAGTGCTTTCCAAATAGGCCACTGCAGTTCACGTCCAGGTGGCAGGTGTTACTGGGGTTTCACGAAATCGGGTGGTGGTAGGTGAACTTGTCTCCACAACCTGCTTCTCACTTCACGCTATCGCTGATTGAATTCCATTGTGCCTAGATTCTCTAGACCTTCTTTTTATTTTTTTTATTAAAGGGGGGTTACATTCAAAAGGCGCATGGACTTTTGGGGAAAATACCACTGGGGACTGTGGGATTTTACCTCACTAAAACCATCCCGTTGATCACCATCAGTACGTAGAAACCCCCGTAACCTCTTAAAATACAACCCCGGGATCCCCTTTGCGCAACGCCTGTTAGGGCACATCCCTAGGACTGAAAGAGCGTCTACCCTTAGTCTCGCTGTGCATGGCAGCACGTGATCACTGTGCCACCGTCTTTCCTGGAGTCACTTGGTGGGCAGACAGAGTCCACAATCTGAGCGCCAGAACAGGTCTCGTCCGATCTTGGCGAACAAGACCTGTCACTCAGAGGCCCACGCAAGGCACTCCTCGGGCATGTGTTAGGCAGAGTCAAGGTCACCTCCGTGAGTGGCAATTTGCCGTGGTCTCCTGCTCAATCCTATTCAGGTACTTACCGAAGCAACCGTGCCTGGTCAGTACTTAAGTGTCTTCAGCCAGGTTTCGAAGTGCGGCAGGAAGGGTTCGACAACACGCTTGCGTGAAAATTGCGGCTGCTGTAACCGCTCGAGCGCGTGTCGCAAATTCGGTTATAAACCCTCACCGCGCCGTCCGCTAGAATGTCTAGCGGAAGCAAGCGTGCCAGGAGAGTTGCCGCCTCATCGGAAACCGTCCAGTAACCGCATGCGATACGAATTGCCATTTTCCGCTGCAGGCTATTAATTTTAGTCTTGCAGCATCGGACGCCTGATAGTCTGCTTGACGAAACAGGCACTCCAAAAAGAACCATCGATCGCACGGCACCCGCATAGAGGCAGCGAACTTCTTCTCGAGGTCCCCCGAGGTTGGGCAGCAGTCTATACCCACTGCGTTTTCAATGCGCGGAACCAGGCACTTGAAGTCCTCTTCGAAGCCCCATCGAGAGCCTCTAGAGTCTAGACCTATAGTAAGGGATTTTTTAGGTTGGGTTTGTAAAGTACCACTGTCGAATATCATCTAAAACGCCTTTTTCCTCATAAATTGCTTACCACAACGTTTATATAACAAATCTTCGTAATAGGAACTTGCAACAGCATCGCCCTAATACTATTTAATATATACTTAGATAATATTACTTATGTTCAATTATTTTTGATAAGTGGAACGGAAGCTACATTGAAAGTTTACAGCTCTAAGTGGACATCATAAGATGCGATTTTGCTTGTTTTTTTGGTGAAAGAAATGCAACAGACATACTAATTAGATCATACGGATTGTTGAGCGTTGGGTAAAGCTTCCAACTTGACTTGAAGTTCATCATTTCAGCCGAAACACGTCCACTGCTGGACATAGGCCCTCCCAGGCGTCGCCAAATTGACCGATCCCGTGCGTCTCGCATACCGCGGATTCCCGCAATCTTAACCTGGACATCGGTCCACCTAGTGGGAGGCCTTCCAACGCATCGTCTTCCGGATCGCATTCTTTATTCCAGAACTTATCGGCCCCATCGGCCATCCACACTGCAAGCAATGTGCTCGGCCCACTGCCACTTAAGTTTCGCAATTCTTCGGGCTATGCCGGTAACTTTGGTTCTCCTGCGGATATCCTCATTTCTGATGTGATCACGCGAGGAAACTCCGAGCATAGCCCTCTCCACAGCCGTTTGGATGACTGTAAGCTTTCTGATGAGGCCCATTGTGAGCGACCACGTTTCGGTCCACTAGGTAACACAGACTGGTCATAAGACTTTTGTCTTGAGACACAGTTGAGTACAGTTGCGCGGTATCTTCTCGTCCAATTTACCGCAGTGTCTCTAGGCTTGCAATTATGACTAACTAATTATCAATTAAGTAGGTATTGTCACGTCACTGCTTTTCATCCCCTTAGGGGTTGAAAAATTCCTTATGTATTTGAATCAAAAAGGGAACCACTATGCATTTCAGCTTTCTAGGTTTACCCACTCCCGGCACGGAGAGGTAGTGACGGAAATAACGATACGAGATTTTTACGCGGCCTTGTAATCGGAATGAGGGCTTAGCCTCCTCTCTTTCGGGCCTCTTCTATCCCTCTTACGACATCCCTAGGAAGAAATAGGAAACATGAATTTTGCAAATGAAATCTAGCTGGATAAATAAATAGATTGTAATTTCTCAGGTTTAGTTTACCACATAAAATCTAGGTAAGTACTAATAACTAACAAGGCATGTTAGCCAGCGCATCCTCTTTACCTGGCAAGCCCTACAGCCTCCGATAGATTCCACAACGTAACGGTGTCGGCGTGACGAAGATGACGTTAATATTGATATTCCACGGTTACGTAAGGGAAGTCAGTATTAATGGTGCGCACAGTTAGGCCAATGAGCGACCGGTTCTGTGCGCGAGACTGTCTACGCTTGCGCTTGTGAGGCCGCTGTTACACCGAGATACAGTAACGTATGCCCCAGCGAAGTAAGATAAATCAACGTGAATGAAAAATCGGGTTTCATTCAGTTACCGACTCAGTAAGGAAAGCAAGTTCTACTGAACTTGGTACCAAGTACTACCAAGTTCTCAAACGAAACTTTATTTGCTTAAGAAATGTTGATAACAGTCTAAGGATAAGAATAATACATATACTACCCATTGGCGGCAACTATTATATTTTATACTAGCTGTCCCACGCGGCTTCGCTCCCGTCAACTGGCACCCCTACACCTAACCTACACCTACCCTACACCTACCATACACCTACCCTACACCTAATATTCTTTCCCGTTTTTGCAACATTTTTCATTTATGCTCCGCTCCTATTGGTCGTAGCGTGATGTTATATAGCCTATAGCACTCAGAAATAATGTAGCTTTCTACCAGTGAAAAAAATTTTAGAATTGGTTCATTAGCTCTAGAGATTACCCCCTACATACAAACTTACAAACTTACAAATTTTACCTCTTTATAATATTAGTATAGACTACTCACCTTGCTCAACGGTTTAAGTTTGCGGATCCCGGTGACGTAGCTGGCCAAACTGTAAATTAATCTGAAGTAAAACCCTGAGAGACAACAAGAACACAAGACGAGAAAGAACACAGACAACACGAGACACAAGAAAGAATCAAGAAGAAGAATAAAGAAGTAAGATATTTTTACAAGTTTTCCCTATGAAACAAAGAAATAATTTTTGAAAATAAATATCCTAAAACGCTGTAAGGGTTGAAAATACGTAATTTTTGAAATTCGATTGGCCATGTCAAAGAATCAAGTTCCCTTCATTTGCAAGTATGTATCGGTGTGAGATGCGCCACTGTCGACCTCGCAAGGCCGCGCATCCGCCGTCCGAATAAGGCTCCGCCTTCCCGCCGATCTTTTTGTACAGCAGCCTTTTTATATCTCACATTCTACCACTATAACCTAGGTACACTTTTTATCTCGTAATATGCAGTGGGAACTAGTCTGTATGACTTGAAATTAATTGTAACGCCAGCAGATGTGGACAGAAAACAGTGGTTTGGTGAACAATCGATTCTTTTTATTGTTTTGATAGACCATGAGAAGAAAAGAAAGTGGTAGAAAAATAAGCGAGCTGGTAGACGCTGAATAGATTTTTAAATATTGACATACCTTAAATGTACGAGATCTTAGCCGACTGCAGACAACAGCAGCAGACGACGACGACGTGTCGCTGGGATACTAGTGGTTTCTATGTATTTCTATGAAATACCTACCGCAGCAGACCCGTGACCAGTAGCTAGTGAGTACAGTCACTTGCCAGACATCTTGTCTCACGGAATACTCAGAACCAATAGGAATACGGCACTGCCGTCTGCAGTCGAGTTCGGAATCAAGACTGCAGCGACATAACGCCTCGACTTATAGCTGCGACATGTCGCAACGTCACGTCGTCTGCTGCTGCTGCCTGCAGTCGGCTACGAACTCTTACTTTAGGCTGTATTTAGAGTCACGTTGACCGACGCTGACCGTCGTTTAGCTCAGCGCTGAGAGCCGTGGAGCTCGCGGCGACCGTCAGCGCCGATGGTTAGCGTCGGTCAGCGTGACTCTAAAACCAGCCTAAGGTAACAAAGTGCAATAATTGAGTCAGAGCATAATCATAAATCTATTGAAGCCTGATTGGGTGTAAACGAAGGATGAGACTAAGTCTTGATAAGTGATATTCTATCAACCCAAGCCTTACATCTTGGCATTTCGACCATCGTCATCGCCTGGCCATCTCTGACAGAATGATAGGTTTGCGAGATTGGCCTTTTAATCGATGAAGTTTTGCATGTCGTACAAATGAGGCTTCATCAGACATTATAATCTCCGTAAAACCGGTCAATGATTCTACGAGTAGGTGCCCACAGAACTCCGTTATTTATCGTATTCTTGTACAGGAATAGACTCAGACTGCTCATCAGGCCTACTTCAGCACCTTTGTTTTTGTGAGAAATTTGGCGCCATAATTTAAGTAAGACTTTGGGACACCCGGTGCCTGAGAAGTTTTTTAGTCTGTTTTTGTATTGTTCAATGATACAAACTGGATATTGATCATATGTGGGAGCCAGCGAGCCAGGTGATTGTTTTTTGGGTAAACACAGGTGCAAGTCAAAATTTGATGTAGGTAGGTTGCAATGAGTGAAACTTACTTGTCAATAGTGGTCAAGAAAGACATGAAGACTGCTTATGTATGCAGTATGCACCTTCGGATATTCTTCAATTAAATAGAAAATGCAGAGCACACAAAATCCGAAGCCCGCGTCACATCACACATCACATCATCTCCTGGGACACAGGCCTCCTCTCTGGGAGAGGGAATGGGCCGTAATCCACCACGCGGGCCCAGTGCGGGTTGGTGGATGTCACATGTCTTCGAATTTTTGGTTCTAGGACATGCCGGTTTCCTCACGATGTTTTCCTACACCGTTAAAGCCCGCGTAAATAACATTAATATTATAAAGATAAATATAGACTGACAGAGATAGATAATCTATTTCTGTCAGTCAGTAATAGCACATAGGATACTTTTTATCCCGGACATATTTATGTATGTTCCCTCGAGATAATTTTCGACTTTCACGCGGGCGAAGCTACACGTAGGTATTTATAGCCGATTTCTGTATTAAGAATTTTAATGAAAGTATTTGTCAAAATCTACTTAACCTTTGAAAGAAAACGTTAAACTTGACATTGAGGTTGGAGGCATTGACATGTTTGAAACTCTAAATTCTGAATTCAAAAGCCGCCACTATGAGCATACTCAAAACCCCATTCGTTTGGTCAACGGTTAGGTACAGTAATAGCATCATTGTGAATAAACACCATCTGTTTGCCCCGCGACCTTGCCTTGTGCTAGCTGTTGTACGGCCGCAGCTAATTCGGTCCCATTGTCTCTGTGGGAAACGGACTGAATGTTCGACAGTTTTTAATTTAATTGTGCTATTCTTTGGCGCTTTTGATACAAAGTTTAGTTGAAGGTAAAGAAATTGCACAAATATATTTGACTAGCTGTTGCCCGCGGCTTCACTCCCGTGGACCACCCCACATGACCCATTTTTGGGATTAAAAAATAACCTATGTTACTCGGGAATAATGTAGCTTTCTATTGATGAAAGAATTTTTCAAATCCGTCGAGTAGTTTCGGAGCCTATTCGGTACAAACAAACAAAATCTTTCCTCTTTATTATATTAATATTAAGTATAGAAGTATAGATTGAAAATACCTAGTCGTACAGCTGTAACCGTCCACTGCTTTGTAGACAAGTCAAAAGCTTATATTTAAACAAAATAATTAATTAATTCTTTGTATGATTTATTAAGTTGCTTGTTGCTTAACTTCCCACACTTAATTGCAATACGTTTTGCTCATTTGCCGTCTTTGAAATTATTTCAACGCAGATGTGTCAAACAACATCATGTCGAAATATGTCGGGATTGGACGCAACATCAAAATGTCAAGTAATTTAGCCATTTCCCTTATGCTTCTTTTCCTTTATTAATAATCAGAATATTCGCTTATTTTGTAATCAAGCCTCCTGTTTAGTCAAACAAGTTTTTTATCAGAAAAGCAAGCCGAGGTAATAAATGCAAAATTATAAAAAAAGGGAATAAATGCAAAATCTGACGACTATGTTTGCGTACCATACGTAGTATCTCTAAGTAGTCTGTGGTCGTACCATATAAGGAGAAACAAACGTTGCTAAAAATATGAATGACCATAGTTAGATAATTTACATAGGCTCAGATAATATAATACTAGCATACATAGGTAATTACATACAGTCTTTTTCCCATCGGGCAAGACAGAAACTATAATCCAGAATGCAACTTGCTACGATCCTTCCCCGATACTTTATATTTTCGAATATCGAGTACAGTAGGCAGGTTGTAACAAAATGGGTTTTAATAATTTAAAATGGTTTCTGAATGGTTTTGTGTTACAAGATCACAATAAGGGACAGTTACATCTGACATGTATACATCTGTCACTTACTCGATCTCAAATTGATACCGCTCTAAGAGGTTATGGTCACCCCCCAGTAGGTATAAATATTATGTAAACTTGCTAACACACTAGTTAACAAACTTCTCAAACATGATCCGAATGTAATTCCATACTTCGATGAATCGATTAACTTACACCCAGGTGTCGCTACCTACACTTGTCAGATCGATGGCTATCGACCTCTTGAAATCGAACCTCTTCCCATGGGTCTTCATGTATCGCATTCTTCGTCATGGCTCCATTGCTATGGGACATGTTCTAAAAATGTTCTCAATGGTCTCAAGTTTATCTAAGAATCTAGTATTTGCCTGGGGCTGATGTCGTACTTATTTAATAATTTCTCTCACAGATATTACCTATAGCAGGGTTTCTATCTCTTGATTTCAAGATTGCTCTACACGTTGGGCTATTGTAGTTTTATTGGGTTTGATCTGATCTAATTTGTTTGCAACTCTAATTCCATTGTCAACTCTATTGGCTTTTATCATATTCCCTTGTGATATCTGAAGATCTTCCCTTCTCACATACATTCCTTTGGTATGTATGAAATCTCTGAATTCCTCCTGTAATGACATGACTGGTGAGTGCGTCTTTTTCGTAGCCCAGTTGACGTAGTTAGTCTACATTCTTTCTCACCACTTGGTAGATGCAATATTCGGTTTTCCTATCTGTTTATACATATGCTGGTATTAATTAAAAAATACATTTACTTGTAGTAGGTGAGGATCTTTTTGCAAACATTTGCATGGGCGCCGCCGGCGCCAGCACCAATATTTTTTGGGGGTGCCTCTTCAGCACCCTATGCATCGAAAACGATGAATTAACTTGTCGACTAATGCAGATAAGTTTGAGACATAATGAATTCAAACAGCGTTTGCACCAAGACTCTGATTTTTAAATGTTTTTGTTTATTTTATTGAAAGCGGGGTGCAGTGCATCCTCCTAACGGCGCCCATGAATTGTCGTCGAAAGTGAACTAAATGAAAGGTTCTGTCGGCGAAATGTCCGTAAGTGAAAGATTCTGCTGGGGAAACGGCAATAAATGGATCATCCTGTCGACGAACAGTCCAATGGCGAATCTGTCTTAGGAGAACGGTTGCTAAATCCATTTGTGAAATTGACGAAAAGGTTGTAAAAAACAAGTGGCATTCGTTTTGACTTTGACCACGTGCCATAAGATCATTGTAAAGCTATAAATTAATAATCGAACAAGGATCTCATACGGTGTAATTAAGGGACCAAGGTACTTTTAATGTCACATTCTTCGTCATGGCCTTGTAAACTCGGATCATGGGTCATCAGCTGCGGGAGATTCCCACTGGTGTCCGAGATGAGACGGTCAGACGGGTGTCCCTAGTGTGATGTGTGGTAGACCGAGACGGTTGCTCCATACCGGCCCGGTTGAATGAATGCTGTTTGAGAAGATGAAGTGATTTATAATTTTGACAATCTAAGAAGTCCGATGATGTTTCTCAATGTACATGCTGCGATAACTTTGTATGAACGTCTACGAACAATCTAATTCATAATCCTAATTAATTACTATGTTATCCATGCACTATAAAAACAAGACCAGCAATTTAACTGTTCGGTTTTTTTATAGTTGTCAAAATGCGACTTCTTAGTTTGTCACAACTTTAAGTAGACAAACTTCGTATGGTTCTTTAGCCGCAGTTTTTAATATACAAAATTAGAAAATCTGTAACAATACTTATTTATTTATTATTAGACTTTTCAACAATGAGTACACTGTTACTTTATTAATTTGAACATTGCAAACTTAAGTCTAAGTGCCTCGGATCATCACTTACAGAAAAGCACAGCATGCACCCAATTATGCGGAGATAATTACAGAATGAATAACTAAAGTCAAGAAAAGAAAAGCAAAATTGATGGCAGTAAATTAAATTAAGTAACATATATTAATTAATAAACATAAATAAAGTAAATAACATAAAAAGTAAATAAATAACATATATTAAATTAAGTAACATATATTAAATTAAGTAACATATATTAATATATTATTACATATATGTCATAACAGAAAATATTACTGCAGTGATATTACAAAAAGTGGATGAAAAACTAAAACCGATTATTGAGGAGAATCAAAACCTGAAAAACGAAGTGGATAAACTAAACAACAAGTTAATAAATCTCGAGGCGAACAGCAAGCGTAAAAACGTATTAATTAATGGGCTCCCAGAGCCAAATGGAGAAAATCATGGAGACCTAACTACTCTCGTTACGTCAACATTGAAAGAAATCGAGGTGAAACTAGAAATAGGCGAAATAGATAGACTTCAGAGACTTGGTAAAAAAGGAAACAATGATGCCAAAATCAGACTAATCTTGCTAGCTACCACAACCCTTGAGAAAAAAATTCAGATTTTAAAAAACAAAAAGAAAATGAAGTCGGGCACCTACATTACACATGATCTACCAAAAGCAGTACTACAAGCAAAAACTGGAAATAAAAATAAAAATCTAAATACAAATACAGACAGTGAAAAAAGAAAAAGATCTGAAACTCCAAGCCCCAAAAAGCAGAGTACAAACACCTCTAAGATGCAGAAGAAAGATGCATTTCGGTATCTGCGGGAGAGATCACATTCTGTTTCAGGGAACATCACATATAAAAACTAACACACCACCAATCGGAACCGAAGAACTGCAACTATCTAAACTAAGTCAACAACAACAAATAATTCTACAACCAATACAACACCAAAACAATATTCAACAACCAATGCTCCCACCACGGTTGGTCACCGCGGGAGAAATAGACCATTACCCTCTAACAAAAAGCAACAAACTGCACATTGCAACATTAAATACCAGGACGTTAAGAACATATGAATCTCTATTAGAGCTTGAAGAAGCGTTAAATGAACTCAACTGGGACATACTGGGAATAAGTGAAATGCGGAGAGCTGGCGAATCAATAGAAGAACATACGGAATATATTATGTTTAACAAGGGAGAAACTGGGGGACAAAGAGGAGTTGGATTTATGGTAAAAACACACCTTAGAAACAATATACTCAACTTCATCGGAGTTACTGATCGAATTGCAATTTTACTTATTAAAATACCCAGTCATGAAAAAACATGGACAATAATACAAGCCTATGCACCAACCGAACAAGCTGACAAAACAGAACACATCAACTTCTACAACAACCTATCCCAAATTATATACAAATATTCAAAAAATATAATTGTTCTTATGGGGGATTTTAATGCTCAAGTAGGGACCAAGCAAAACAACGACGAATATGTACTGGGGAACTTTGGCCAAGGCAAAAGAAGCACAAACGGGCAAAGGCTAATAGAATTCTTGCTAGAGCACAACCTAACTCTCCTAAATAGTATCTTCAAGAAAAACAAGAAAAACAAGTGGACATGGATTTCCCCAGATGGTAAATACAAAAACGAGATAGATTATATTATATGCAGTCACCCAAAATTATTCACAAACACTTCAGTGATATCAAAGCTAAATTTTAATACAAACCATCGTATGATAAGAGCATCCCTCAAACTAACACCACCCAAAAAATCCAGAAAGAACATTACAACATCCAGCACGGTTCATTGTCCGGAAAACCACAAAATAACAGCCCAGTCCTTGGTAGTACTTGGCAAGGAATTACTGGCATATGACAAAAGAGATGTAAAGGCAAGCTATGCCAAACTACAGAGCCAACTTACAGGTACCAACAAAGGCAAACCATCAAAGCATAAATACATACTGAGCGATAAAACACTACAATTAATTCAGGAAAGAAAATGTCTATTTGATAGCAAAAGGAAGAAACAGAATATTCAAATGATTACCAAGCTAAGTAAGAAAATCAAGGAAGGCATCAGGAAAGATAGGAAGACCACGAGGCTACAAAAATTAGAAAAACATATTTTAGCTACTGGAGGAACAAGAAAAGCTCTTAAAGAACTACGGGAGTCAAATCCATGGATACCAAACCTGAAAAATAATCACTGTAATATCACAAACCGAAAAGAAATAAATAAAACAGCTACAAAATTCTACCATAATCTATACTCCAACCAAGATAACACCAATCAGGGAAGTTATGAAATACTTAGACTTAATCCATGCCTTTTAGACCCAGGACCTGAAATCTTACCCAGTGAAGTCAGGAAAGCAATACTAAGCCAAAAATCAGATAAAGCACCAGGCCCTGACAAAATTACAAACGAGTTGCTAAAAGGAACACTAGAAGAACTGGCTCCTATTCTGACTAAAATCTTTAACAATGTTATAACTTCAGGACTCATACCCGAACAGTGGGAAACATCTCATATAATCCTAATATACAAAAAAGGACCAAAAGAAGATATAGGAAACTATAGACCAATAAGCTTGATGTCCAACGTCTATAAGGTTTTCTCCAAAATCATCCTAGACCGCCTAAGTACTAAACTAGACGAAAACCAACCAATAGAACAGGCGGGCTTTAGAAAAAATTTTGCCACAGTGGACCATATACATACTATTAAACAACTTATAGAAAAATACAACGAGTATAACAAGTACCTGTATATGGCCTTCATCGACTACACCAAGGCCTTTGACAGCATTAGCCATAAAGGTATATGGGATAGTTTAGAAAACCAAGGAATACCCAAACAATACATAAAAATCATCAAAACAATTTACTCCAACACTAAAGCAAGAATACAACTAGAAAGTTTAGGGGAGACCTTCAATATAAATAGAGGTGTTAGGCAAGGAGATCCACTGTCCCCCAAGCTTTTCTCTGCAGTATTGGAGAATATATTCAGAAAGATGGAATGGGACCAACTTGGTTTAAGCATAGATGGACGAAGACTCAACCACCTAAGATTCGCAGACGATATTGTCGTCGCTGAAGAAAACCCTGAAAAATTAGAGAAAATGATCCAAGACTTAAACAGGGAAAGCGAGAAAATAGGGCTATCTATGAATATCACCAAGACCAAGCTCCTGACAAACTCCGATAACCGAGTTATAACAATAAATAACGAACCCCTCGAATACGTGGAAGAGTACATGTACCTGGGACAGATCATTTCGTTCAAGGATCAGACGGACAAGGAAATTAAAAGGCGAATAGCAAACGGTTGGAAAAAATACTGGTCACTTAAAGAAATCATGAAGGCCAACGACCTTAGCATCGGTACAAAACGAAAAGTCTACAACACTTGCATTCTACCTTGTATCACATATGGCTGTGAAACATGGTCTCTTTCAAAACACCACCGAGATAAGCTGCAATGCTGTCAAAGAGCGATGGAGAGAAGCATGATAGGCATCAAGAAACAAGACAGGAAACGAAACACCTATATAAGAGCCAAGACAAGAGTTATGGATGTACTTACGAAGATAGACCAACTGAAATGGAGATGGACAGGCCACATGTTAAGGAGTACTCAGGAAAAGTGGAGTAAAATTGTGACAGAATGGTATCCCAGGGATGGACAAAGGAAGCGGGGAAGACAACTCAAGAGATGGGATGATGAGTTGAAACTTACAGCGGGCCCTTACTGGAGAAGGGTTGCCAGAGATAGAACACAATGGAAAATGTTAGAGGAGGCCTTTGCCAGAAGGCACACTGAACTTAGAGATATCCTCTAAATGAGGAAAACAAACACTTCAAAACAGACGGAAGTTCAGGATAGAGGGCTTATTGATTGATTGATTGACATATATGTCACATCCCGTGCATCTCGCTCGATGCGAGATGCACGGGATGTGGCGTCGTCGGTCAATGTGGCGACGGCCGACGCCTGGGGGAGGCCTATGTCCAGCAGTGGACGGCTTTCGGCTGAAATGATGATGACCATATATTAAATTTATATTTAATTAGAACAGATTAAATTAAATTCGTATAATTTTTATTATTTATGTAAGATTAGGTACTAGAGATACCCTCTAAATGACAAGCGCGACTTTTTTTAGGGCAGGTACAGAAGATTTATTTTATTTTATTATTTTTATATTTTTGTTTTTCCAATTGAGGTAATCTGTATCGATAATTACGTTAAATAATATATATTCATCATCATACTCATCGAATAAATTGTACGAATACATAATGTTTAACCGCAAAACATGTACAATAATCCTTCCAATTCTCATAGACTGCTTCATTTGGTATCATTTACTTCGTAGTGCGTATGGTTGTGGTTACAGTACGTATTTTAATTTATTAATTGTTATTTGTTACCAAGTAGGATAAAGCTGTAAACGTCACTCAGTGGTTCAGATTGCGTATGTAAAATAAAGTGACGAATTCAATTGAAAGTTTTATTCTTGCGTGCTGATTTGATAATGTTTCCCTAAGTATTACTTTTTAACTAAGTATTATAAGAATAATTGCCGAACTTTGTGATATTTTAAGATGTAGATACTGAATAGCTTTTAGTTCAGTGTACCTCTTGGCAAAGAGTTCCAAACATTTGTACAGTTTTCTATCTCTCACAATGCTTTTTCAATTTAATCCCGCTGTGAGCTTTAGCTCGTCTTCCTATATTACAACATTTATTTAACTTGCAAAGTATGTATGTATGTAGCAGTTATCCTCAACCGATTAAGATGCAATTTTGCATAAACGTTTAGTTTGGATGACAATGCATAGTTAGCTAATGACGTCATTATACATCCAATATGGCGGACGGCCCAAGTGGGCGGAATAGTTATTTTTGGTGCACTGCCATGATATGGGTTCAAATGAAAGGATTTTCTGAGAAGAATACGAAAAAACCTTGTTTCAAAAAAAGTTTAAAATATTACATTAATAATTTATTTTTATCAATTCTAATATTAAGGACATGTAGGTAAACATGAAAAAAAAACTTGTTTTTAAATTATATACAACAGTTGTATTGACACTAGGACGAATCTAGAAGACATAATAGGAACATACCAGACGTCGCGGGTATAGTTTGCCGCTGCGGTCACATCGCAGGTTGCACTCAATTGTCGCTCCTGGCTCCCACGGGATCGTCTCTAATGTGGAGCTGTGGATCATTTTCGATATTGTGGCGATGTACCTACTAAATTGTTTTTATATCTGTGAATAAATATTTAATACCTTATTCTATCGATGAGGTAGAGATGGAAATTGTTGTGTGTCTTTGCTTTTAGTTGCTTTTTGCCATAGGTAGGGTTTTGGATTTAATCATTTATGAAAATTACTAATGTATGCTTTTACTACGATTCACTTTTTATATGTTATAGTCTTATTTATGCAAATCTTTATAGAGTCTTCTAGAGATACGGGCATGCACCCTAATTGTGTAACTTTATTGAAACATCAACGATACAACGTACGCGCTCACGCTTTGGTTTTGATAATTCAACAGTATTCATTGCGTGTTGTCGAGTTGACCGATGTAAACAATATGATAAACAGGATCTCTTCAATTTTGTCTCAAGTAATGGTTCCATACATAGATAAATACAAGACCAAATCATGCACGTCCATCGCCTAACCAGTAACATCACGTTAGTATAACAATAGCACATTATCTGACCTAGTATCTCTATGACTAAAATATCCGTTATATCATATTATATCATAATATTACGATAGACATTTCATAATATATCAACTGTTGTCATAGCATGTGACTTTATCTTCAAGTGTTTTCACATAAGTTGACCTGACCAAGTGTTAGTTGCATTAAGTGTTAGTGTTGGTAGAGATTACTTATTAGAATAGCAAATTGGCATTAACAAATTGTTTCTCTACTAGAAGAAGGTATCTCCTTCAGGAAGATTCAAACTTAATGTTATACTGTAATATTATACTGTAATATAACTCAATATGTAGTTCTCATTTATGGTTTATGCACATAGATAAAACTATAGGCAAAGGTTTAGTTGGCAGTTGCAGCTTGCAGATACTTTATTTTATACCACTTAGTTATACTTCCATTCATATTCATAATTCAATCCACCATGGTCCTTTTATGGTACCCAACTATCACCTAATACTGGTCCCAAACCACAGCTCCACATACCGAAGCCTTACGCGATTGATTCCCACAGTCTCGTTGTTTTTACTTGCGTCGGCGCAGGTGTGTGGCATCGATTTTACGTTTACAAGAATATGTTTCATTCCATACATACGATTGTCGGTTAGTTCGTTCCCGTTACCGCCTTATTTAGCTTCAGTTGCTAAATATGTTTACTTTGTGTAATGAGGTTGAGTTTTTTTAATTGCGGTTCGGAATTAGTCGACAAGTGGGTTAAGAAAATGGATGGAAAAGGATTGTGCTTATTGTGCGTTTGAGTTAGCTATCGCGTTATAGTGTGGCAATATTTTGGTTCGGTAGATTTATCTCGCGGCTTCGCTATAGAGCGGACAAAAACTATTATATCAGAGATTGTTTTTTTTATAATATATAGTTGCTGTTGTCTTTTCCTATAGTGGTCTGTCTGTCTAAAGCCTGGACATTTCCTGGTCACCTTGTTCATTTACCAAGTAAAAATTGCCTAAAATTCCTTGTTAATGAGTCACATATTGATGCTGATTAAAATAGCATTTTACTACATGATAAACACGTAAATTTCTAGGGTTCAGCGGTAACTCTATTACACCGCTCATCCGTGCACATGGTTCCGTACGTGACGTCCGGCTAAACTGCGCTAGCGCATCTCACTAATAAACACCGATTAGGGAAGCTACCCATTCTAATTTGAACTATAAACTGTTATCTATAGGGTTGAATTTAGCTTAAGTTATTCCAGAGTAAGATATCAAAATACCAACATGGTTTGAAGGTTCATAAAATAGTGTATAAAGGTGTTAAAGCAGTTTTATGAAGTTGTATCGGATCGTGTTGGAAATATTTACATGAAGTCGTAGTGGCTATAATTTAATAACGTGTGTTGTTACCGGCTTGGGGATCTAAGAATTGAATAGAACAGAATGACTTTATTGTACGGTAGACCTAAATAGGTAATTAACTCTATTACAAAAAAACAATTCTATGGGTTTCATGGACTTCCTGTTTCGGGAAAGTATTCGTTATCTTTCCACCAGTAATTTTGAGCCATTCTAAAATCAACAACCGACTCAAAAGTACCCTTTCTCAAAAAAATATCACTTACCTAATTTCACAGCTCAAGTGTTCCCAAATTAGTCAAATCACGGAAATATTCATTAGGAGTCGACTATTAATTACAATAATTACTACATTTCGTTCCGAACTAACTATAATGTCTTCCTCCACAACCAAGGCAACGGCAAAGCGTGACCAATTTGATAAAAACCTATCTTTCACCCGCGGGGGGCAAGTAAGCCGAGAGACTCAATATACGTCAATTATTTTAAAAATTATGAAGAGTCAGTTTCGTAAAATAGCTTCAAATCACCCAAATAACCCGAAAATAGACGGCATTTTGAGACAGGGGCGTTAAACGAAGTTAATATAGTGATTGAACGTGACTGTGCCTGCGCAAGCTGTGTATGAAATATTACGAGTTTATTGTTTCCTGTGCTTCCGCTAGAGGGTGTGAAGGGCGACTAGGCTTTAAAAGGAGTCCGGATATTTACGAAACAACAGTTTTGTTATGGGGGACAGGATTTGCAAGGGATAGGGCGATAGTGAATTTAAATAAGAAATACAATATGATTGTCCTTATTTTTATTAAATAAGGAATGTAGTGAATTTCTCTGTAAATGGTTTCTTTATTTACCTTGCACTTAGTTACCCATATCGGAAATGGTCAACTGAGGTCTATGTCCTATCTTCTCTAACTGGGAAAACGTTTGGAAATAATAAACGAAACGGATGAAATGAAAAAGAAAAATTGTTGATTTTTCACCATTAAAAGTTACAAGCATTTATACCTATTGCGGAATGCAATAAATGATTGAGTCATCATCATCATTGCCATCTCCCGATCCTTCTCCTATTTTACTTGGTTTGGAGCTACACGTTTTCTTCTTCCATTACGTCCGTTAGCGTTAAGATATTACTGACTCTCTCCTCTTTGATTTCATTCCTCACCCAATCCAACCATCTTTTATTTTCATTCTCATCATCATTGTCATTCACTTGCCCTGTCCCTATTTATTTGGAGCCGGTGTAAAATGTCTTCTTTCAATGACTATTATGATATGTGGCAATATGGCTAGATATGTCATCTTTCATGCAGTACATCCATTCGCTATTTCTTTTCTTTCTCTGAGTAATGGATAAAAATACTAATGACGCATAGCTCTCAGTCAAAGTCCTTAATATCAATGAACCCCATACCCGCCCTAGTCCAGGTGGCGTTTCAAGAGTTTCGCGGTGCGCGTGCGTCGCTCTATTTTCAGAGCAATTAGGAAAGCGCGCGGATTCCACCGGTTCGAATTTCAAACGTGTTCGTATTTCAATATCGAACGTTCTAAGTTCTAACGGTCTTTGACATTTTATGTTTTTTAATGTGTTCGTGTCATGCTCGTTTAAATTTTCAGGGATAGGCGGGAGATCAAGGATATGGCAGTTAATCTTTTGCGTCGTAGAATTTGACTGCGTAGATTGAGAGTTGAGGGCTCTATGCCCAGAAACTTCAGGTGGACCAGCAATTTGCGTTTTTGGTGACATTTAACTGGCCTAGAACGATGTTTTCATTGCGAGGCCAGCATATACTGCTTTTGTTACCACTGATATGCGGTTAAATGTGCCTAAATATTTATTAATAGGAAGCTAAAAAACATCGTCGTAAATCGTCTTTTGCTCGCGTGATGTTATGTGTGCTGCATTGTGATTTATTATAAAGCTAATCACGGCAGCTATTAGATGTAAACATATGAATTTTTATCGTATCGTATCTGTTTTACGTAAAAAATAAAAAAGTTTAAAAATGTAATTCAAACCGCTATTCAGTACCTCGTCATAGATTTACGACTAGTCTAAATAAGTAGCCGAACAAAATTGTTATTAACTACATATTTTCAGAAGGTTAACTTCTTATACATTTTTTCAGAACATGATGAGAAAATATAAAAAAGTTAAATTTCCACTTTGTATTTTTCTCTGACCACATTTTGGTATTCATCAAACATTGAAGAACGAATCACGGCAAAAAGTGCCTAGAACATTTCAAATCCGAAACGAATGGCCAGTTTCTGTATAATATAGTATTTGGAGTAAATAACGTGTCAAACGCTACTTCAATGCCGACAGGTTTTCAGGCTTAAGAAGAGTTTTTGTTTAAAGACCCATTAATTTCTATGAAATGGTATTTCTGTATTCCTTTGATACTTTCATAGTAAACTGTATAATGTGTATAATATAAGAAATAACAAACATGGTGTATTGTGGCGACAAGTTCACCTTGACACGTGGCGTCACTCGCAGATGTTTGTAAAATAAAAATAAGGTATTGCAAGAAAGTTCGCGCGTGCCAATTATTGTGTCACCTTGGGCACGACAATCTGGTACAAGCGTTTATAGGCTGGCAGTAATTAATTGCATAGTGCTGCATTCCACTGAATTTAGGATAATCAACTATTCGGATATTTTCTCGAAAACGAAATTACTGTCGGAATCTGCATGTGACTTCTTTCATTAGCTTAATTTATTTATTTTGCATTTCAAGGGGTAATAAGACTCGGGCTGATTGTCGTAGGGACATATCCTTTTTTTTGCGATTTTACTTGACTTTACAAAATTGGATTTTGCGAAACGTTGAGATTTTGTGTTACCTAGTAGGATAGCAATGTTTCCGTATGTAGAAGTTCATCAATCATAGATCAGACAGTCTTTCTTTTTTCGTTTCGATGGTACGTTTGAACAAACTATTTCAGTAGGTGCACGCTTAATGCAGCATCAGAGGCATTATACAGGTCATCCAAGGTGCAAGTGAATGGACACTCCAGAGAGTAAAATGAGCAGTTTTAAAAAGGCATTTCTGAAGGCATAGTTATGTGACCGCTATTAGCTCTATAAATCAACAATTGCAGGGTAATTATCATCACTCAGCGAAAAGTCGTCCATTGCTAACCATGCATCGCTACAACGACCGGTCCTGTGCTTCCCGCATCTATTAGATGCCCACGACCTCCAGCATGACCGATCTCTCTGGAAAGTACTGTGTAGCCACCACAAAGGGTAGACTAACGACCTGCTGAAGGTTTCAGTACCATTTACCTACAGTAAAATATAAACAGAATAATGTCCCATTCAAATCATTAGTTTGGTTATGAACCAGTGGCTCTGTTTAAAATCCCTTAGCACGTAGTGTAAATATTGCCAATTTGAGAACGTTGACCCAGTCCAGCGCACCGCATTCCCTTTGGCAATGGTTTGTATCAACGTTGAAGTCTGGAATTTATGTTATTTGTTGTATTTGCAAAACGAGTACAGGTACATATTGCGTGTAATTTAACGTTCAATCGTTCTAGAAGAGAAAGAGACAGTCAAGAAGAAGAGCGACAGCCTAATTGCGTAAGTGAATTCGGCAAGGCTCTTTAAATATTTAGATATTGCCAAAAAATATTGGAGTTTGGACGCTTATTTAAAGAGAATTTGTCATACT
This sequence comes from Orthosia incerta, assembly GCA_948252205.1. Lineage (NCBI taxonomy): Eukaryota > Metazoa > Arthropoda > Insecta > Lepidoptera > Noctuidae > Orthosia > Orthosia incerta. The sequence goes on along the minus strand of OX411754.1, from coordinate 30,644,526 downwards.
CTTTCATGGGGCAAATGCCGAATTCATTTCGACCATCAGCTATTATAGTCTGTATTTAAAATAAAGGCCTTTCTATGTGAATCCTTTCTTAATAATGTTAAAGGAAGGTACAATTGTTTGTTTATGTGTTACCAAAAAAAATAAGTAGACCTAGAACTCCATGGGTTCTAGGTCTACTTGCATTAACTAATACAGGACGAAACTTAACAAATACGATACGATGTTGAAACCGTTTAACTAAAGGCTTAAATAGCAGTAAAACCAATAACTCATCATCAACAGACCTATGCCCGGTTACCAGTAACTCCTGACTCCTTGCTGAGCAACAGTTAGTCCCAGGATGTTTTGCTCCACTAAGCTAAAAGTGCGTTTCCTTACACGTAACCGTTTATTTGAGTTCGATTGTTGTGCTAACGCTTCCCGTCGTCGTTTGTAGGTACTGCTGATGCTGTCGGTACATAAGTATATATTACATATAGTACATACATGCTTTGGTCAAGACGGGTTTTGGGTTTACAAAACATGATTATTTATATGGTCTTCAAATCGATGTGCAATAGTTGGGGATTGAAATACTAGGAAAATTTATTAAGAAAATGTATCGCGCCGACCGAAAGAAACATGGGATAAAAGAAGGAAGATGATTAAGAAGACAAAATGATTGAAAAGAGATTCTTCTGTGCATTGTTTCATCAGCAATGCCTAGCTAGCGAATGTGCTACTAGCTAGCTTCATCTTTTGCTACCTATAAATGGTTTAGTAATAAAGGTTGAGCTTTTCAAAAACAAGTAGAATTTTTATGAAATCAAAAATTTTGTTCAATTGTATCCAATAGGTGTGGATTGGTTCTCTCTTTAGTTACATCGTTGCCTTTGGTTGCTTGGCAAGTTATTTCAATATCAATGTATCTATAATATTTTAGTTTGAGAATATATATGCTGCACTCTCAGATAAAAAACAACAAATAAAAACAACAGCTGCAATAAACTAGGAACAATAAGATTAAAAGGTTCTTCAACTAATAGGCGTAGGTGTATACGGCGCCATAAATACACTATTAAAATCCCATGTAGGCGTGACCTAATTCTTAACACAACCCATTGCTGTCCCAGTACCAATAAACGTAATAAAAGTGGTGTTGTATGCAGCAATGTATGATGAACGTTTGTTTATGACCGTGGGTGGTGGAAAGCCCTTAGACTGATTGATAAGCGATAATTATGAGCACATGATTTGTCTTTTGTTTTTCGTACCTTATGGTGAAACAAAGGCAGGTGGGCAGATAGAGATACCGTAAGCCAGTATGAAAGGTTTGGCAGCTTCTAAAGAATTAAAAATTGTTCTTGCCCATATTTTTAATTTGCGCAATGTTTCAAGCAACGTGATGCCTGTATCCAGCTTCAAAAGAAAAAAAAGTGGTGTTTCGTAAAGGATATTCTCATCAATTTGGAAAATCGATAAACTCGGAAAACTTCCATTATTTGGAGTTGGCTTTCCTTGTCACAGTTTGCAAATCGTGTCTTTGTCTAAGCTCTATCCAAAATTCTAGCTATATTCGTGGCTAATGAGTTTTTCTTACTTTAAAACAAACAATGCCCACTAAAGAATGACATAAATGAGAGAAAAAGCCTCATAAAAAATATGATTACTTCAGCGTCAAACAATACCTCTGTAAATAAAAGGTTTTTTATGTTCTCGACGTTTTTACGAGTAGGTAGCACAATATCACTCCCGTTGTTTTTTTATGGTTGTTTTTATCGGAGTGAAAATTTTTGTCTGTTAATTTAATAATTCGTATTATTGTCTTCAGAATGTTTCAGTTTCTTTTGTTCTCGTGAGGAATTTCAAGAATAGTTTTCAAGGTAGTGTGGGTATTGTGTACCCATCTATCTGGGAATTAAAACCCTACAGTTTTGCAACGTTTGCTCTACAGTCAACACCCCTGCGAGCTAACTATCCGTAAACACCCTTATTTATGAACTGTTTAGCAACAAGCATCTGGTAATGTGGTGCTGAACATTTTACTGATGTTTAAAATTAAGGAGGTGTAACAACCTATCGTAATTTAAAAAAAAAACACTATTGTGGTGTAATCTTCAAGAAAGCATATATTCTGTAGAAGATTACACAGTCTAAGGAAAATTCGCAAACATTACTTACTACTTTTTTACTCTATCATCACAATAAATAAACTGAACTAGCATATAAGATCAAAATCCTTGAGAGTTAATTAGTTAAGATCAGATCAGTTCAGGAAAATCTGTCAGTTTTACAACAACAATTCAATGACAGCCCGCCATTGTGCGGCGCCATCTTGGAAGTTACGATACTATCGCGCAAGCGCAGTAGCGCGGAGGATCCGATCGTGTGATTAATTATAATTTAAGTAATGTTAACTATGTTATTTAATTTCCTTGCTAGATATTACACTGTTATGTAGATAGTGTGGTAATTGCTGCGTTACGCACTTAATTTATTAAAGTTTTTTTGGGTTATGTATGAGTTACGATTTATGTCCGTCAGTTTGAGGATTGACTGACGTGTAAAATTGCGCAGAATTACGCTTCACTTAATTCACGTCTGTTTCTGTCTAGATTCCAGTAATTCACTAATGAATTAAACACCAATTACTGTTGTTTTACTTCAGAGAGAAAAATATCCAACTATCAGTGAGCTGACTTGATTGATTACGGTTACACTAGTCGAAAATTCTTACATACAAACGTAGTCTAGGGATTATTCCACTGTTTGACAATGTACGTTCAAAATAAAAAGTGATATCAATTTGTCTCATCATTATCTAGCCCTGTAGGGTAACAAAAAAGTTAATAAGTAAATATTTGAATTTTCGAAAGTTCCACATTTCGACACTAATTTTAACGCATTTTTGGGCGCGAATAAATACCATAAGAAGAAGGAAATTTGCAAAACGGCCTCCATACAGGGATAGATTAGTAGTTCAACAATGCAAATAATTTTATTTTGAACAGATACGTTTAGTCGTTTTTTCATGATATCCAAAGGTCTGTTTATAAAATTTCGCGCGCTCGGTTTCATCCTAAATCATTATCCATTTCGCTAGAAATTTGCAAAAGTGTGTATTCGTACGCGAACTAGCTTCCTACTGCTCATCACAGCATCTATCTCTTCCGCACGTTTTGTCGGTTGATATAAAATGCATTTTAACCCCGCGCACAAAATAGTTCGTGCCGTTGACTAGTGTAACCTTAAGGGCGCGATCCCATTGAGAGTTAAACCCATCGTGCGTCTAATTAGCAGACACAATAGATAAACAATAGCTTACGCACTAACGGTGTGCAAAAGACGCTATAGTTTTGCAGTTCAAGAGAGCTACACTGCAATACGGATGTTTCCTAGGTAGAAAAATGATAATTCTATTTAGTCTGTCAGTGAGATAAGTGCAGGAGTGGGGGGGCTTGTGACGTCACTTTGTCAGTGTAAAGTGTATAACACAGTGACGTCACACGATATTTCAACGCACTGTATCGCCGTAATTTTTTGTTAACGTAGCAAAAGAAAAATACGTGTCCAATATTTTTAGGTTATGGACTAAATAGATATTTTTGTAAATGGAAATAAATTGTTTAATTAGTAGATAGTTCATGAGTTTAATTGGAACTAGCTAATAGCTCCTGATGGGTTCGCGCTCTTAAATAGGCACAAACGGTACATAGTTTCTTGTCAGTTTCGGCCTTTTTTAGGGTTCCGTACCCAAAGGGTAAAAACGGGACCCTATTACTAAGACTCCGCGATCCGTCTGTCTATCTGTCTGTCTGTCTCTCCGTCAGTCACCAGGATGTATCTCATGAAACGTGATAGCTAGACAGTTGAAATTTTCACAGATATGTATTTCTGTTGCCGCTATAACAACAAATACTAAAACAGAATAAAATAAATATTTAAGTGGGGCTCCCATAAAAAAACTAGATTTTTTTGCCATTCTTTGCGATAATGGTACGGATCCCTTCGTGCGCGAGTCCGACTCGCACTTGGCCGATATTTTTCATCCGATTTCCTTCATGTTGCCTACCTCTCTATCCTCCTAATTTTGAAGTAATAAGACACAAACAACAAGATGCTGGCCGTCACAGTACAGCGCGCGCCACTCCTCTTCACGCGTACTGCACATTGTAATGATGACTGTGCTACCACGGAACTTATGTATAGCTACAGATGGAAACTAAGTGATTTTTGGATTTGAATAAAATTCGTCGTCAGCATCAGGAGATTGACATAGTCTTCTGAACGTACGAAAGGATTCTGTCACCCGTAAATAACTAATAATAAAATCTGTATATGTTTGGTTTAACTGACCAAGCTCAATCTTACTCAGACTGACGGTAAGATTTGTCGTTAAATGACGTTTCGGAATTGTGAGGAACCGAGTTGTTAACTTTCGGTTCCATTCCTGAAAATTTAAAAATCTTCTATATCTATACTTACGGTCTTGAGTTACAGGCTATCAGGGGGGTGACCATAAGCTCTTAGAGCGGTATCAATTTGAGATCGAGTAAGTGACAGATGTATACACATCAGATACATCTGTCCCTTATTCGATCTCAAATTGATACCGCTCTAAGAGCTTATGGTCACCCCCCCAGGTCATAAAAAAAAAGGTCATAGTTTTACAGTTCTCCTAGAATTATAACATGTGCGTGAGTTTGTATGGTAGCACAATAGATAACGACATGCGACGTTGCGACGCGTGTTCTGTTGCCGCGAAATTACACACAATTTACCGCAGCTCCAAGTTCAAGGAAACCACTGCCATCAACCACGAGTCCACGACACGTGATGGAAACAAAGGACAAAGCTTTTGCAATATCATGGAAGATAATGGAGTTATGGAATAAGATGTTAGAAGGATAAACCCAATTAACATAAACTTCATATCGAAGATTGAAATCTCAGGCAGATCAACTAGTCATCAGAGATTGTAGGGGCAAAAAACAGTTTGTACCCTTTATCTGTCAACACGAGAGAACAGACCTTCGCTATTGAGCTGCTAAAAGGCGGTTGAATGTTGAGGGATAAAACATCAGCAACATCTTATACAGACACACACACACTAATATTATAAAAGCGTAAGTTTGTGAGTGTATGTGTGTGTGTGTGTGTTTGTATGTTTGTTACTTTTTCACGCTCAAACGGCTAGACGGATCTGGATGAAATTTGGCACAGAGGTAGATTATGGTCCGGAATAGCACACAGGATAGTTTACATCCCGGGTAAATTTTCTCTTGGGATAATTTTCGACATTCACGCGGGCGAATCCGCTGGCAACAACATCAAGATCATCAACATCTTTAAGTTTCCAAATGATACAATTTGATTGTTCATCAATCCTAGCTAGCCAAGCGAAGTGATCATAAAATAATAAGCGTCCAATTCAGCGGTCTTTTTCAGAAAGCGTCTTTTTGGCAGCAGTATTTTACGCCCTGATAATGTTCATGATAACCTGGTACTACGCTGGTTTACTTGTGGCCAATTTATTCTACATAATCAAATAATACTGTCTCGTATGGTCTAGTGATTGCTAGCGCTATTGCCGAGCGTAATGTCTTGTGTTAGATTCCCGGGTCAAAGCATTATTGTGTTTTTCTATCTGGAATTTCCCAGAATTGGCCCGAAATCTGGGTTTTTGCCCAGTTGATGGCACGCTCCCCTATTACATGCCAGGTGAAATGTTACACTGCCTAACCCTTCGGCAAATACAATCGTGATATTATGTAATAAAATAATACACAGTTCAATTTTCCTTCATCATTACAATATCTATCAAGATGTTATCAGTACGCAAAATAATGGCTACTGTTACAGAAAATGGTTTCCTTCCTGCTCCGAAACCGATATGCGTAGTGTTATGAACCTGTTTATATGTTAAATTAAAAAAAAAAAAACAAATATTCGAAATTGTTTATAAGTTATGATTGGAGCCTCTTTTTAGGCAAAAAAATGCCTGTATTAAGAGACTCCGCTCTTCCATAGCAAGATAACTATTTTTACAAAAACAGAACAGAAAAGAAAACATTATTCACGTGATTGTGTATTCCTGTATGGGGATGGTTTGAGTGTGTTTTGTGTGTGTGTGTGTGTGTGTGGATGAGTGATTGTGTGTGGACAAGTGTGTGTCTCGAGAAAAATGGGTGAGTTAAACCTAGCTTCTGCCAGCAGCTTCGCCGGCGTGAATGTCGAATATTATCCCAAGAAAACATATTGCCGAGATAAAAAGATCCTATGTGCTATTCCGAACTATAATCTCTCTGTGCCAAATTTCAGCCAGATCCCAGTCCAGCCGTTAGAGCGTAAAGAAGTAACAAACATACAAACACACATTCACGAACTTTCGCCTTTACAATATTAGTGTGATTAATTGCTTTTCACTATGAATACGGTAGCAAGGTTTTTATGGAAAACTTTCTCACCGATGTAGTCTGCGATTAACTTGGTTATGAATAGGTAATTTACTTCCAAACACCCGTTGTTTTTGCAATTGTGGAAATACTTCCACAATATTGTTAATACTCGTATCATGATTTGTGGCTGTGTCGATGTTAAAATAAGAATTATGGTAGACATAGAGCCTACCATAATATACTATACTATAGCCGTATATTGCAATCGGTAATCGAGTCCACTTTGCAGCCGAGTTTCCATGGCGATACACACAACTTAATTGATACGTTTATAATTTACGACGAGGGTAAGTATAACACCCATAACGAATAATAAAAGTTTCCAGATAATAAGTTATTAGCCCATCATCATATTCCAGACGACAATCTTGATTCTCAAAGTTTAGGAAGAAGAAAAAAACATAGGAACTCATTTCATCAATCGGACAATGCGACAGGATCCTCAAAGAAACATCTGCTGAACCATAAAAATAACACAAAATATTAATTATTTATAGATACACGCCATCGATTCCCACCGATAGATCACACTATGCCCACTATTTATTACAAATTACTTCCTCGCCTCGTCTTTAGCTCCGTTTAGCTCACCAATCACGATTCTACGGGCATTTCCCTTTCCGAAATGAAAGGCCGATGACACGGGATGTATATTGGTGAGAATTTATTAATATTTATAGTAATATGACTAGATTAGTGAACCATAATGCTAGAATGTTAACAAAATAGGAGCATACATAAATGTCTTGTAGGAACAACTTATTAGCGTGCTTCACCGTCGACCACATCATCGCTTACCATCAGGTGAGATAGTGGTCAAGTGCAAGCCTATAGATAATTAAAAAAAAATGTAGTGACATTCTTGGAAGATTCACTTACCGTGTGAATGAAGTTCTTTGGCGCCATACCACTCATAAGAATGAACGTGTTCTGGGATATAATGCTTCAGAGAAATTCATTCAATTGCTTGCACAAGCGAAGCGTATTGTATGGACATACACTACTTAATTATGGGAAGCTTCTGATTCTACGCGAATCGTTAAGTAATCGATATGAACGATATAATTGGTTACGGATAGATGTTGCTATGGCAGATACTTTGGCCCTACTAACCTAAGATCTATATTTCAAGTCAGTTCGAAGGACCTCCACTCAACGCAGTCATCATGACAACGAAAAAAGCCCTCAATTAAAAAACCAAGCTTTAACTGTCAGGTGAAGTCGAGTTAACTGAGGCTCGACTCATAATAGTTATCAGGAAACAATTTATGCTCATCTCACGGCTATCTTTCTTTTCCCTTTCGCCAATATTTCTTCAAAGTTACATTATTTCCCAGAAATCATATACAAAAACAATGATCTACGAGTATTTATAGATATAATCGTGTTAGACTATTGCATCATCTCCGTGCTTCCTCACAGAGGCGCGTAATCGATTTGAAGCGATATGGACCGATTCGCGGTGAAATTGAGCATTGTAGCTCTCTGGGTTAGTCATGCGTGCCTGCCGTGAGTCCACCACACCTCTCTCCTCCTTCAAGGTGATAAGGAAATTGTGATCTGATAAGAATTACCACGACACTGACGTCATCTCTTCTATTTTTGGCGGTCTCCCAGTCTTTCAAAGATTAGCGGTTATTGAGAGCTTCTGCAATTTTTAGACATAATGTAATGATATGAAGGGGTACTCAGTACTCAGTAGTATATAGATGGAGCAAGGTTACCAATGATAATGAAGACGATTTTTTGATGTAGACTTAACAGCTTCGTCAAGTATAAATACTGTTAAACATATTATTTGATAAAGATGGTTGCTCTGATGAAAATGAATGACATACTAACATAAGTACTGTTGGTAAATTTCAACTTGATGTGCTTCTTCATAGTGAACTAGGCAAAACATAGTAAACTGTGATATAATTTTAGGTCTTCAACAGGAAAAAAAAGAGCGGGATAGACTAACACTTACTTAAGACAAGGAAGAAGATATTATTACGTCCTGTGAATAGACAGTTGGTACTTTATCATCGCGATTATGTGAGTCAACATTACAAGAGGGAAATGGATCATTGTGCTTCGCTACTTGTAGTCGTGAGCAACATTGTATATTGTCTTACAGAGTCATCCTCATCACAATGTAGTGGGTACCTGGCTTGGTAGTAGCAGATTGTGTCAATATTCCTATCTAGTTTTTTTTCCACAGCCATGGTCTAACCCATAGAAAGCTTGAATTTTTTTGCCATCAAAAATATAAAATCAATCAAAAAATCAAAATAGTTTATTTCAACTAAACCTTATAGGTACTTTTGAATTGCCAAACAAAAAAAAAAGGTGAATCTAGTTGCACTCATTACTCAGTCGTAGTGTAGTAGGAGTTTTCTTTATCGGTTAAGGGTTTCCAGAGATCTATCTCTTCCAAACAAACAAATAATTTTATTCTATCAAAGCTGGTTGTTGGTGGGAAGGACCATATAATCAGTGGGAAGGACCATATTATCTGAGAGAAAATTGTCTTACAATCAGTGTATTTGGAAGAAGAAAACCAGTTGTGCCGAATCCCAGTAACATGGGACTAAGTGCAGGAAGTTGAAGCAGTGTTATTTAGATTATGATTGTGGTGGCCCAGTGCCTAAGTAAGTTTAAATCCGGACAAGAACCAATGTGACTTTTTCAAATTCATATGTACCTTCAAGTTTATCTTGGTCAACGGTGAATAAAATCATATTGAGTGGAAACCTGGACCTATAGTTAATATATAGGTATGAAATCGCCAACCCACCTCAAGGTGGACAAGCGTGTTGATCAATGCTCATGCCGTCTCTATATAAGAAGAGGCCTTTGCTGCCCCTCTTGCAGTGGGACTGTACAGGCTGGTATTGAAGGGTTCATTGCTACTAGAATCCTAACACAGGATACTAGAAATGGTTTAAAGTCTTTATTTTTATTTGTTATGGGTTTGCTCTTGACTCTAGTCTAGGTCATAGGTGACAGAGACAGAGTCGACGATGGAGTGAGCTTACCCAGAAGAAGCCTGTTCACTCTAACTTTGAAGAGATTCGGGATGAATGCGTTCGGAATAGTCTACAGAATGTGACTAAATAAATATGCAGGAGTTCTGCCGATCCCCTGGCGAGGCTGCACGAGCGCGCGCACACAAAAGGATCGCCGCGTACCGCCGCACGCGCACCTCATTCAAATGATCGTATCGCTTACTGATGAGGATGGAGGGCTTGAAACTATGGAGTTAATATGGTACGTATGGATTAAGTTACAATAATGTTTATCGTGCTACCATCAATTGTACTTAAAACTCGTGCGCCTGAATTGTCTCCAATCTTGAAACGCTTAGATCGCTTTCGATGGTGACTGCAAAAGTGCCGAAGACTTGAAAGCAAGCTAAAATTCAGCTTGTGCCCAAGAAGTCGAGCTGACCCGGCCAACTACAGACCCATCTCAGTAACGTCCATCCTCTCTAAGAGTATGGAACATGTACTGAATAATAAGCTCCTGGCATACCTAGAAGACAAATACATCCTTAGTGACTGCCAATACGGCTGCCGCCGAAATCGGTCAACGACATCGGGGATCATCTAGCGAATGCCCTTCACATTTGGAGTGAGCCCATCGAGAGGCACGGGGAAGTGCTTGCTGTCTACCTTGACATCTCGAAGACTTTCGATAGGGTCTGGCACGAGAGCCTTATTGGTCTGCCTAGTGGTCTATGTGACTGGATTGTAGATTTTCTGAGGGTTCGGTTCATCCTTGTGGTTATTGATGGTTGCTCGTCCGGTCATGAGTTGGGGCTCCTTGCAAAGGTGAGATGGTACTTCACGCCTGAACAGCTGCTCAACTTGTATAAAGCGCAAGTTCGGTCATACATGGAGTACTGCTCTCACCTCTGGGACGGATCTGCCAAATAACAACTTGATGCATTTGAGTCGATTGATAGACGGTATAAGAGGCTGATCGGAAACGATGCACTGATCGACTCAAATCTCCAGAGCCTTGAACTTCGACGAGTTGCCAGCGTGTCGGTTTTTAATCAGTTACATTTCGGGGAGTGTGCAATGGAACTGCACAATTTGATTCCACCTAGCCCTTTCCATCATCGGATTATAAGACGTACGGCAATGCGCCATCGGTACATGGTGAACATCCCACCCATACGCACAAAGCGTTTTTCGAATAGTTTCATTGTGCGTACAGCTAAGGAGTGGAATTCCCTGCCGGAGTCTTTGTTGCAGCTACAACCTAGGGGTATTTAAGTCAAGAGTGAATAGGTTACTTCTAGGCAAGCGTGCTTCACCGTCAACCATAACATCGCTTACCATCAGTCGAGATAGTGGTCAAACGAAAGCCAATCGCAAATAAAAATAAATAAAAATAAGCGGTATTTAGTTTATATACATCCGATTAGACTGAAAGCAGACCCAGATAGCGAAAGACTGTGTAGAGTATGAGTCCCCAAAAAGGTTACCATGTTCTCGATTACGACTAGGTCTAGGGATATACCTGAATGGCTAGGTAAAGAGAAGTAATATCATTTTGATTTGATGACTGTTTCGAAGCTGCAATGTGGCTAGTTAGTTAACATACCATTAACCAAGAGCGGAGGAGTTATTAAAGTAACAGTTTATTCAATTCAAGAACAAGACGATCAAGGAACAAATAAATTATGCAGAGAGGCAAGGAAAACAATACGGAGGTCAAGCAGATGCGCTGGCGCACGCTAAAGGAAAGATTTTCACACTTCGCTGCGCCTCGGCTGTGTTTGCTTTGGGTTCGGCTGGTTTACTTTGGCTTTATAAATAAGTACCTAAAAAACTTTGTGTTCATCTGATTGTACTAGCCACAATGTTTATTTTTTAAATTTAAATAAGATTGTTGTAGTCGAGTTGCTCTGTCTTTTCTTCACTAATGCATTCTATTCATTATTTCGCCTGTTGGCTGTTAGTGCTTTCATACATATGTTAGCTAAATGATTAGATTACCGAAGATGATTTAACCGACTTTCCAAGAGGGAGGAAGTTTTATGTTCGAATTTGTTTTTTTTTTGTGTATATTACTTCGTCAATTATGGACAAATTTAAAAACATATTTTTTTTGTTTGAAAGGGTATATTCTCGAGAAGGTCCCATAGTCATCAAGTCAGGATCTGGTAAAGGGATCCCATGGAAATCGTGGGAACTCGTCAAATTTTGTAGGCATACATATAGTGATTTTGGTATTTTCATCAACATGCAAATGCATTCAGAAAGTATCATTTGGTGAAGTGGACCTGATGAAGATGCCCACCGATGGCCACTGGAACTTTTCAATGATAAGCATGTTTTGTGTGTATCTTACACTACATATGGAATAGTTAAATTACTGCGATGAAGCAAATATAAATAAAAAGTTTTTATGAAAATGGTACCATCGAACTGATCTGATGATGAAGCCGAAAGGTAGGCACCGGAACTCCGTAATAAAATAACGTAACTACCCCAGTCGTTTTAAGGCTTGTTGGAATTGTTATGAGAAGAACTCTGGATATAAATGATTTTCATGGTAATATAAGGTACTCGTACCAAAAATAATAAGGAAAAATAAAAAACTATGTAACAAAAAAAAAATAAACCTACTTCCAAAACAAAACACCACAAAACGAAAAATTACTTTCTTCTCGGAAGTCGGTATCAATAAAGAAAAAAATAGCTTCCAAAGAAACCGACTTCCGAAAAGAAAATAATTTTTCGCTTTGTATTAGTGTTTAATTTTGAAAGTCGGTTAATTTTTTTTGGTAAAATGTTTTTTATTTTTTTATATCATAATCGTACTATCTTATTTTATCCAAGGTTGTTTTTCTTTGTAAATATTTCCAGAGCTTTTCCTCTAATATTTTTTTTTTTTTTTTTAAAAACCAAGATGATGCCCAATTGAATGTATTTTGAACAGAATTCTGCTACGTCAACAGGGTTATAGTATTTGCCTCGAAAAGGTTTCTCATTGTGCAGCCTGTGTTGTTGCACAGATATTGTTATTTATGGAACGTCTTTCATGTAACTTTTTAGTTATTACCTTTTTTGTACTTCTTCTTCAGTCTCCTGGGCAGCCGACACTTTGTTACCACACAATTTAATATTGCGCATCATTTAAAGTTATTCTAACATCGGATGCTATAATAGTAAGTGTGACATTCCACAGTAATCGATTTATAGCTTTCATAGAACTGTTATAAGGAGAAATATGTAGGTTACTAACTTGTTACGACTTCAGGGAACTTTCACTGTGTCTGCAGCGATTGCATTATGTATCCGGAATGTATAACCGTTTAAATATAGGGCATATTGAAGTTGGTTACGAACCAGTTCAAGCAGTATGAATTTATTGGTGTCCGTGTTACGACGTTATGTTTTGTTTCAAGTGGTTTCCCATAGGGACTTAGTTGCAATTTTCTAGCTTTTTAGAAGACAGTCACTATGATCAACTAACATTGCAGTCAGTGTAAACAATTATTTGTAACTAGCTGTCCCACGCGGCTTCGCTCCCGTCGACTGGCTACGTACCTACCCTATCCTACCTACCCTACTCTACACCTACCCTACACCTACCCTATCCTACTATACGAATGTAACCTGTAAACTTTTGTTGCTACCGGCGGCGGCAATCTAATTAAAATTTAGAACATAAAAGCTGCTATTGTGAGTCAATCTTAAAAGATAGACAAATGCTGTCGTGGACTTTTTTTTAGAACTTTTAAAGAAGAACAATTCCATCATACATTATATTTGCGTAACTTAAACCGTATACGCAGCGCACGCAACAAAAGCTCTCAAAAAGGAATATTTTTGCCCGTTTTTGCAACATTTTTCATTTATGCTCGGCTCCTATTGGTTGTAGCGTGATGTTATATAGCCATCCTCGATAAATGGACTATCCAACACAAAAATAATTTTTCAATTCCAACCAGTAGTTACTGAGATTAGCGCGTTCAAACAAACAAACTCTTCAGCTTTATAATATTAGTATAGATAGATATAGATTATATTACAAAGATCAATGAAGATAATCAAAGAGTATGATGTTGACCTACATAATTATTATGTCGAGTATTTTTATTCACCAAGATTGAAATTGCCAAAAGTCATTTGATTTATAAATTCACATATTTTTTGCGAGTTCAATACAACATTTTACGTATAATTTTCCGATTTACGTCAAACGTAACTTTTTGCTAAGGAACTTTAAATTTCTTACAAAAAAAACTCAATAACAATGACAAAGCAGCTGTACCTACAGTTATTAATACCTAAGTACATAATAACAAATAGTTGTATGTGTTAGTAATGGACACGTAATAGAATTATCGCGGCCACCACCGTGACCGGCCCAAGGATGGACGTCCAAATAATGCGGCAGGGTTCCTCGATGTAATATTTGTGGTGTTAGAATTGTAATTATGATGCTAATTACCATGTTATTATGTAGTTTAATATCTCGTATAGTTCGTGGCTACGTTACGATATGAAAATGTAAATACGGTCAACGTTGTTGACAGCGCGGCGTGGCGGGCGGCGGCGGACTAATAAAAATTATGATACCACCGGATTAGATTTTCGACCACCGTAATGCATATTAATAAAAAAAGATTTAAAGAATATTTCGAAGGTGTTCGTCACCCTTCACGTAATACAATAGCATAGTTACGGAACTTGTGTCGGTGCCAAAACGAGGGGGATTATAACAACAATTAGTACCACTAGTGCCCGATAGATGACGCTATACAGTGACATCAGCTTTCTGAATCGCGGTGTTAAGATTCTCCGCGAGCAAACGACCCTCCGTGATTTTAGATTTTTCGTTATCGCTTCTCGGCCTTTTGGCTAAGATCAAAGTGTAGTATCTGTTCTTTTCAGCTTAATATCTGAAAGTTCCCTCACTGAGGGACCAGTATATTAAACTGATTTTTGTAAGCTGACGGGATGTTCGGGGCTCGCTCCACTCCCGTCACGGGTCGGCCCGGCATTGCAGTGCCGCCGGGATCGGCCCACATAAATTCTAATAATGAACGGACAACTTTACGAAACCTACAAATTGGTTTACTCTTCTGTAAGTTCCTAACCTTTTATAGCAGGACGGGGTGGCCTCTGGTCATATTAGTCTATGCGTATTTCTGGCTGGCGCAGATTGCAGAAGTCGTTTCACTTTATTCCTCGTCCCAGCTGGTTTTAATCACTTGCCAGTACAATATAGAACCACAACGAAAACAAGGCCCAAATCCGCCCGGTATCAAGCGAGGAAGTGGATATCCCGGAAGCTGGATTGATTTGTTATTCATTGTTTAGTAATCTATTTTTTTACTTAAATCCACTGACATTGTATTTGCGTTTATACAAAATACTATGGTGTAATGCCAAGGATATGAAACCAGTTGAATTGATAATTAATTAATAGAAACCGCACTTGCGATCGGTAGTGGTGTAATATAATTATATTTTTTTTTATACTACTATATTTCTATAATTTAATAGTTATTTGACGAATGGGATGTATCAAGGTGCGCTTTTAGAAAAACTTCCTATACGACGAGGTATATGGAAGTTTTGAAATTGATATGTGTGTGCACATTGCTAAGGACATATATCAGCTTGTTGCTATACTATTTTCTGTTGGATTGGCATTACTATCCTATGCAAAGCAATGTATTGGTAATCATACCATTTTTCAAAGCATTTTACTATGCATGCAATGCAGCCGTCATTCACCCATCATCCTAAGAAGACCTGGGTTTCTCACAAATACCATGTAAATCTTCCTTCGAATGTCATTTGGAAATGATTGCGTGAAGATAAAGATGGTATTTTCCTAGATTAATATGCCATTGTAGTTTTTATCCACATGCGCGGTGGAAACTCGCTACCGTCACACTTCAGAGATCTGTGTTTCGCTCATTTGCTCATATCTGAGGTGTGACGAATGATATAATGAGCAGAAATAGTGGCAAGGTTAATGTAAACAGCACTGAAAACAAATAAAACATTAAAACTGAACTACTGATCCCTCCTGATAACACCGGCTCTAGAAGAGCAGCAATAGATATCATTAATGTACATCCCTTTGAATGAAACGCAAATAATATTATACTCGTATATTTGTGGGCTCCGATTGCTAAAGAGACAGAAAAATGGAAACAATGAAGGGAAGCCTTTGCCCTGATGCTACAGGCTAATAAAGTAACAAATGGTTTCAACACTTCCAACCGTCAACATGGCACTACCTTTGTCCTATTGCATTTGGGGTTAGAGATTCCTCTTCCATAAAACATCTCAATGAACCGTTATATTGATGTTTACTTCCAATTAAAAACTTTGTTAATCTTTCTTAGTTCAGGTGATGTAAATGATGTTTTACTATCTGCTCAAGACGAAAAACTATGAATAAAAAGTAAGGATGGATTATGATTGCCATTGCCTAAGACAATAAGTCCGCCTCTGTACGTTTGTGTGCTTATAGTATTAAATAAATAAGTGAATAAAATTGCAATTCCGATCGAGCTACAATAACAATATCAACTGATGGTACCGCTAATTTACTTATTTTTACAAAACACAAGTGTACCGTAATTAACGTTTTTTCGCATTCCCTACTTCAAAGAGAATAACAACGTAATAGTTTTTTTGCAGTCGCCATTTTTACCGCGACCTCGTCTGCGTTGAATTTATTTATGTTATGACAATCATCTGTAAAGTTTTTCCGTGCGATCTTCAGGCGTTTTTCTGTTTATTTTGTACTCATAAGAATATTATTATCGATATTTTTGTTTCTGTTTTTTTAGCAATTGTATAATCGTTGCCTTTCGTCGGTTACAGGACATATATATAATTTACTCATTTGTACAAAACGCCCCTTATCCTGAAACGCGTTTTCGGCTGCTTCTGGTTATGTCATAGGTACTGTATTTTGCTGTGGGGTCGGGTGGCTGACATTGGATCCATATTTGCAAATACTTAACTTAAATATGGCTCTTGTCAGAGCCATATTTAAGTTAAGTCACCGAGAATCTTTAGGGAACTATTTAAAAATATTAATATTATGACAATTTCTTGCCAATTCATTTATGAAAATATTATGTATGTAAGGAAAAATATACATCTCTTCAGTAAAGTCAGTGATAGACACAATTGTAATACGACAAATAAATATAAGTTAGATCAACCATATTATAGATTAGCTAAAGTACACTCATCTTTCATGGGGTACTGTGTTAAATTCTATAACAAAATATCTTGTGATACATTAAAACTAAATGAAAGAAAATTTAAAACTTTTGTTAAAAGATAATATTCAAGGTAAGAATGCTTGGAAACATCATGCCATAGTGTAGACAAAATAAAATTTGTTAATTTATATACCGACTAGCTGACCCGGCAAACTTTGTTTTGCCATAAAAACACCAAACTTTCATCTACCCTACTCTATATACCTACCCTACCCTACCTACCCTACGCATAATAATAAAAAAAAAACTTCTCATAAACCATCTACTAAATAGTCCGAACAAAGCCTAAACAGTAAGCAGCCTTTGGTTTGGATAGGTGAGCCCGTTCTTCTATACTAATATTATAAAGAGGTAAAATTTTTAAGTTTGTAAGTTTGTATGTAGGGGGTAATCTCTGGAACTAATGATCCAATTCTGAAAAAAATTTCACTGTTAGAAAGCTACATTATTCCTGAGTGCTATAGGCTATATAACATCACGCTACGACCAATAGGAGCGGAGCATAAATGAAAAATGTTGCAAAAACGGGAAAGAATATTACATTTTGAGGGCTTCCGTTTCGTGCGCTGCGAAAACGGTTTCAGTTATGCAAACATGTATGTAGGGTAGGTGTAGGGTAGGTGTAGAGTAGGGTAGGTACGTAGCCAGTTGACGGGAGCGAAGCCGCGTGGGACAGCTAGTGAGATATAAAATTACAACAAAAAGTGGCATTCAAAGACAAAGACAAAGATATTTTATTTCAAGTAGGCCACCAAGCGGCACTTTTGAACGTTAGGTACATTAAAATTTACAAGTTATAACAGTTGATTCTACCGTGCATTCGGAAAGTAGCTTGTTATGGAGAAGAATGCACAAGAAACTCCATACTTACTCTTTTAAAGAAAATGTTTTTTTACAATATTTAGTTACATAAGTACATACATTAATAAATTCATATATGTGAGGACAATGCACCCAGAATAGCACTACACACAAACTACGTACAGGCATAAAGTAATTAAAGTACTCACACATGTACTGTGCAGTTATATAATAGATGCTAGAAAAGCATTAACATCCGAAGCAGTTAAGTTATGACCAATCCCAACTGACGGCGTCCGTTCACGAACATGACGCATGAATGGCACCACCCAGCTCAACCATCATGAAGGGAACCGGATGATCCAACACACGCGCCACCATCAGAGAGACATTTGAGAGAGCATGACACACTCAACTGCCAGGGCACACACAAGTCAACGAACGACACACAGGTACAGTAAATGTTAGATTTACAGTTGGGTACATAGTACTCACACACGTGCCGTGCAGTTATACAATACTAAGGAAATTGAGTTTATACAATATCAATATATTCATTCAGTCTACAGCAGTTCCAACAATACTTCAAAACAATAATGTTCTGCATATCACTTGTTTTTGCGCCCTAGTGGATGTTGAGCAGGAATAGCATTTAGCCAAGCATTTTTATCAGTGATGTAATCCCCCAACTTATAATATGCCAGCCTGCATAGTGTGCGTTTTATACAAGTTTTAAATTTCGTCTCGTTCAGCTCAAGAATGTGGGGAGGAATTTTATTGTAACATTTTGTACAGTACCCCATGAAAGATGAAGCTACTTTTGCCAGTCTGAAACCTGGTTGAACTAATTGGTCCCTATTTCTAGTAACGTAATTATGTCTGTCGCCGTTTTTACTAAAAAGATGTAAATTCTTTCTCACGTACATGATGTTTTCATAAATATATTGACAAGGAACCGTCATGATGTTAATGTCCTTAAACAGTTCCCTTAGAGAATCGCGCCGGCGAAGATTATATATTGCTCTGATGGCTCGTTTTTGCAGAATAAAAATTGACTCAATGTCTGCAGCCCTTCCCCATAGTAAGATACCGTAAGACATTATACTATGAAAATAACTAAAATATACCAGTCTCGCGGCATCCACATCCGTCAACCGACGAATCTTTCCAACAGCATAAGCCGCCGAACTCAGCCGCCCCGCAAGGGATACCAAATGAGGACCCCATTGCAACCTCGAGTCCAGCGTGATCCCCAAGAAAACCGTTTTATCGACGAATTCTAGCTTCTCCTTGTTTAACATAATGTCACAATCAGTACTTTTGACAATCGGCAATGAAAATTTTACGCACTTGGTTTTTTTACCATTTAAAACTAAATTATTGGCTGTGAACCAATCCTGAACCTGCCGTAGCGCGTTATTTACGTCGTCAACCTGACAAGTACGTCTATTTATTTTAAAAATTAAAGATGTGTCGTCAGCAAATAACACCATGTTTAGTTTGTTTTCCAATAAACGGGGTAAATCGTTTATGTAAACTAAGAATAAGAAAGGACCTAAAATTGAGCCCTGGGGTACCCCCATTTTCACGTTTAACCCGGACGAATTCACACCGTTTATTTGAACTAATTGCTGTCTATCATTCAAATAAGATTTAACCAAACTTAATGCTGACTGACCTAGCCCGTAATGCTCAAGTTTCAGAAGTAACGTTTCATGATTAACGCAATCAAACGCCTTCGACAGGTCGCAGAAGATACCTATAGCATCCTGCGACTCTTCCCACGCATTAAAGATGTGTTTTAATAGGGTGACACCAGCGTCAGTTGTACAACGTCCTCTGGTGAAGCCATACTGTTTATCATGCAAGATGTTATTCGTATTAAAATGAATGAGCATTTGATTTAGCATTATCTTCTCAAAAACCTTGCAGAATACTGGCAACACGGATACTGGTCTATAATTATTTGTGTCTTTACTGTCCCCGGATTTAAAAAGTGGTATAACCTTACTATATTTCATTAGATCCGGAAAGACTCCTTGATCTACACACAAATTGAAAATCAAAGCCAAGTACGGCGCTATAGTCTGAATAATGGAGGTACAAGCTTTGATGGACATTCCCCACAGATCTTCAGTCGGCTTGATCTTGATTTGCTTAAAAGCTTTTATTACTGTTGTGGGGTTTATATTTGAAAAGTTAAATACATTCGGGCAGGCTGAAACGTTCGCGTTTAATAATCCGAAAGCAAGCGAGGGCGAAGAATTTAAGGTTTCTGTAGTTTTAATTGGGATGTTGGTAAAGAAATTTACAAATTCTTGCGCAACTTTTTTGTTATCTCTAATAAGTCCGTGTGTGGTCTCAAGCGTGTAATCAGTATTTTTTTTTTTATTCCTATTCGTTTCATTGTTTATAATTTTCCAAACAGTCTTGATTTTATTTTCTGCAAATTTAACCTTATTGCTAATGTACAAGGCCTTAGCTGCCTTGCACGTATTTTTAAAAATTCTTGAGTAAGTAGCAACATACTTATTAAACGTTTCAGTGTTTATACAAGGCTTAAGGCCATATAGCTCGTAAAGTCTTTCCCTACTTTTTCTAAGTCCTGTAGTGCATTGATTTTTATATACATATATAGATTCATAGTTATTGTATTCCTTTTTTTTTGTTTAAGAAATTGACTCACACACTGTTCCGTTGTTGTTGAATCAGGTATTTTACCTGTTTGCAATATTTGTAAGTATATGAGAGCCATGTTCCTGTTTATCAAATTAATGAATTTACCTGTTAATGCTTTAATACTTTATATCTATAAGTAGTGCTACGTAGTGCTATTCTGGGTGCATCGTCATCCATCACATATATGAATTTATTAATGTATGTAATTATGTCATCATCTGCCTAGCCTTTTCCCAACTATATTGGGGACGGCTTCCAGTCTTACCGGATTCAGCTAAGTGCCAGTGTTTTGCATGGAGCGACTGCCTATCTGACCTTCACAACCCAGTAACTGGGTAACACGGTACTTCTTGGCAAGACTGGTGTCAGATCTCAAGCTTCTGACTACCCGTAACGACTGTCAAAGATCTTCAAATAACAGCCGGGACCAACGGCTTAACGTGCTTTCCGAGGGACGGAGGAAACTCGGTATGTTGGAATCACAGAACAAAAAAAACGCCTGTTGGAATGGTCACCCATCCACGGACCAACCTCGTCAAGCGTTGTTTAACCTTGATGATCGACCCGTGCGGCTGTTATTATTTAGCCGCGAGTAAATATTGTAAAACACTTATTTTTTTAAATAGTAAGTATGTAGTTTCTTGTACGTTCTTTTCCATAACAAGCTACTTTTCCGAATGGACAGTAGAATCAATTATTATTACTAGTAAATTTTAATTGTTGACTTTCAAAAGTGCCGCTTAATAATGGCCTTGTTGAAATAAATATTTTTGACTTTGACTTCGACTATTAAAAATCTGTATCAGCTGATTAGTTAGGTACTAAATCACAATCTGCACCGGAAAACTAACTAGGAAAATAATCTAGTGTATTAGTAGGTAATTTGCGTCTAAAATAGCTATATTGTGCTATATATAGAGCACGTTGTAACACATGTGACGGCGGTGACTGGTGCGGATACACATGCCTTTGTGTATCATCGTATCGTCAGCGATGTCAGTATGCCGTGTAGCAGAGTTAACAACCGTATCCGCATGAAGGTATATGGCTTTTTAGAGGATGTCTCGGCAGATTGTGGTATTGTTTTTGGCAACGCTTTGTGGATTTGGCTGATGATGATGAATCATAGTTTATATCCACAATGTGAGTTTTGTTGCTCATTAATTGTACTACTTACATTTGCTACCGTTTCAACAGATGCAGGAGCGTGCAATGCTGAATGCTCTCCTGGAAGGTCATTTCGTGGCGTCGTACTTCCGTTCAACCGTTTTTATTTGAATGATGTTCCCGTCCAATCTAAGTACACTACACTAATAATGACTCATCAATGACATTTCCACATGGCAACAGTTTGTTATCATATCATTTCAAGGATCAATCTCTTTAATTTTATTTATATACAAGGAAAATAAGTTTTTCCTGGTTTTTTTTCCAGTCTATTTATAGTCTTCATTGTTTTCCTCAACAATATAGTTGCTAAAGTTTTTATCTCATCTGAACCTGAAAAATACGATCAGTTTAGTTCCTAGGTCATCTAATTACTTGAGGTCTTCCTTAACTAAACTGTAGTCAGTCTTTCGGTGTAGTACTTCCAGTCGTTTGCTGAACACTTCTCGTTGACACTGATGCTGTTACAAAGTAAGGGAATTATTTATAACAATCTCGACGTTACACGGTGTTGATGTTTAATTCATAAATTTTTTTTTATTAATAATATCAATTGTTTGTAAAAATTACTTTACTTATTAAGTTGCAAAAAATATTTATCAAAGTAAAGCGCTCCACTGTAATTTTGAACAATCTATAAACCTTCTCCTGACCGGGAAAGATCAATCTGGATCTTCTCATCTAATGCCTGGGGTCATCATTGTGCGTGCGTGACGGTGAGTCAGCTCCACTGTCGGCGTAGCTTCGCTTGACGTCCGTGAGCCGAGAGAGCGATGCGTGGTGACAGATCGACATGTTTGTGCGTCTGATACTCTGATCGACTTTATGGAGATGTAAAGTGGATTAATGATCTGTGGTGAATGAATTGTTAATGTTGATGTTAGAGTTACGTGATTGATTAGAAGTCAATCATTGTGATTTTCATCAGCTGTGGTTGTTGTCGGTTTTGGCATCCAAGTTCTATCGGGAAGCGTTTCCTGTTTAAGGCCAAGAATTAGGAACAATCAAGCACTAAAGCGATTTAACGTTAGTCAAAGTTGAGGTTAAATTCTTTAGTTAGTTGAACTGCTTGATATACCTAAGAGATGAAAAAGCCAAATAAATGTCATCAAAACGCCATCAACACAGCCACTTTTAGGCTATCTAAGAATAATCAAAATCAATTCCTCATACGATCAGATATCAGACAGCTGATTACGTCACAGTGCATTACAAGTTCAAGTTTCAGTCACAAGATAGCGGTGTATCCGGCGTGGCGTTTCCGGCGCAGGCGCACGCTTCAGTGGCTGTTTCAGCATACCATCGTATTGTTTGAAGGAGGCCATTGTTTGAGGAGTACTTCTGGGTGGGCAGAGTGATGAAATTATTTGAACAGCTGTATATGTTTCACGTGAATTATATTTCGTAACTGGAATAGATTTTATTTGTCTTAACGCTCGCTACCTCTGCTGAACCTATAATTGTAAAATGTAACACGCATACTATTTGATTGTATACTAGCATCGGCCAGCATCTTCACCAGGCTTTTTTTTGGTTGGGAAATCATCCAATGACTTCTCCCGCTCTGGGTGAAGTGGCAGGGCATGTCAGACTTATACTGACTAAAACCCACCCGTGTTCCTTCAGTTGCTTGTGCCAGGGCCGCGGTAACTCTCTTTCAAATTTATCAGCGACCCAGACAGGCATCGGCCCTATCGGACTCCGTCACTTTTGCTGACATCTCTTTGAGGCGCGCGTGGAACACTACGCGCCGTAAACTCGGGCTTGGTCCTTATCGGACGGCGAGCTACCCATTACTCTCCGTCCGCAAGCCCGCACCTACGGTGGCCGGGAATCGGCTTGCGACTCCCGACGCCCGAGGCTTCTCCTGCGGTGCCTATAGGGGCGTGAGGGCGTCTCCTTTACGTCTCCCTCACGCGTTCCGCCTCCTCTTTGCGAACATTACTGCTTCGCATCTGAGTAAGAGAGACACACGGAGGGGTCGCTCCTGATCGACCGACGGACGTCGGTTGACAAAGGATGCGACCATGCCGCAGCGGTGTAGGCGCACCAATGCGGCAGGCGTATCTCTCCGCGAGGGGATTCCTTCGAGGGGAGAACATTCGGCAGGTTCGCTGAGTCGGGTTGGCTGGACAGCGAACAAAGGCATGTTTAATGCCGCCGTCGGGGGCTTGGCTTAACCACCCGGCCCAGAGGAAGGACACATCTTCACCAGCCTGGAAGTTGGAAATTATTCCAAGGAAACGCACTCATAAAAGTATCATGACGTCGTTCTCCAAGAAATAATTATCTATCTCTATACCAAAGTAATCAAAATTCGTTCAGCGGTTAGAAAACTAACAAACAGCCAGCCAGAGTTACTTTCGCACATATACATAATATTAAGTAAGAATTTAATTTGTCAAATTCTTTAGTACTATACTTGCAATATTGCTCTCTAATACCAAGAATCAATAATGATCTTATTAAACATTTACTTCTGTCATGGGGAATTCAACCGAATTAATTCTCATAATAGTCTAATAAAACTGCATGATGAAACGATATGAATTGACATATTTTCATAGACCTCAACTAGGTCTAATTATTCGGGTTTATAATTATACTTGGTATCTCGTCTTAAGGTTGCCCTAGTCGATCACCATGTACCGATGGCGCATCACCGTACGTCTTGTAGTCCGATGATGAAACGGGCTTAGAATGGAAAAAAAAGGAATCAGATCGGAAGCATCTATCTCTTTCGCACGTATTGTCGGATGAGATAGCATGCATTTTAACCCTGCGCACAAAATAGATCATGCCGTCGACTAGGGCAATCTTAAGTAGTTTGACCCATTCAAATGAATCAGTCTATTTTCCCAACATGTTGAATTACAGTACACAACGTTCTTATATTCACGGTACGAGGGTATTTCAATTACATAACCTTGACTACGGTATCAATACGGCAGTAATACAAACCTTATCAATACAAAAAAAAAATAACAAGCACATTCTTCAGTTAACTACAATACCCCAAAATAGTTACCTAACTTAATATAGTGGCTGTTAGCATTTTACTCGTTGAAGGCCATTAAGAACTTGCATACAAATATAATGACTCGTGCTTCGGAAAATTGAAAACGCTTACGTGAGTGCCATAAAAGATGGTGGAAAATTGGTGTTATGTACTTGAAGTGACTCAGGCCGGGAGTATTTGGTAGTGTGAACTCTATCACGGATATAGGTTTCTACAAAGTTACTCAACACGCACTACGATATCGATCATACGCAATTGATGTGTATAAATGGAATGTTGAAAAATTGGATGTCTAAAGCTTATCACATAGTCATACCAGCAATAATAACAAAAATAAGTTGTAGAATGTCGTATCATCAACGATAGTTTAAAGATTACAAATATATGAAAAAAAGGATAAACAAAAAAAATATGGTCCTAGTTGCGTCTCTTGGGAGACTCCACTTTAATTTTTATTGAACATGATGCAAAGGAAATAAGTTATTAGTAAATATTTCGTTAGATCACAACATTAATAACTTTAAATGTTATCAAAAGCTATATTGTATCCGACCGTTTAAGTGTATCTCTTAGGAAATATAATCGTAATATGGAACGTGTACCTTATCGAAAGCTAATTAGCTTTTACAGTTTCAAGCTACCGTATGAGTATGACGTGACGTAGAATTCAATTGATTGTCGTTAACGAGACCGATGTTAATGTTTAATTATTAAATTGTATTGTTAAGGGAAGTAGTATGAACACGCGCCGCGCCCTCGCTGTTATCGTACCACGTGATTCTCGACTTTAACAATACCTTAACAATCACATCGATATAAAATATATTGTAATTTTGTTGAATGTGTTTGCTGGAGGAGTTTCCATATATACTAAATTTGAATTTGTTTTGGTATTTTCAAGTTTTCATCAACATAATCAATTTGTTTATTATAAAACTGTTAGATCGGAAACATTGTTAACTTCAATATTTGCTTGCTTTATGGTTGATCTCTAGCATGTCGAACAAAGGCAACCTTTTTCACATAAAACGTTGTACTTGCTAGAACCAGAATATCAGTGACTAAACAATCAATATCTGTAAAGTTCACAAGGAAACAAGAGAAACATTATACTTTCGATGCAGCTATTAAGCTGAAAGTGCATGCACTAAGTCGCAGGCGCAGCATCAGACTGTACTGTAGCGGCGGGTGGCAAGACCGCATTCCGAGGCATTTCGCGCCGAACCTCCGCGCGCGACTAACGTGTCGCGTCGTTCGAAGTACCGCGCGCGTTCGATCGATATATTGGTATACACGTTGTGCTTGTGACGTTACTCTTTATTTATGTGCAATGTGCTATGGAGTTTTTTTATGTGTGATTGCCCCTGAGAGGGTTCTGTAATAAGTGCACTTATTATTTGGACGTTTAAATATCAGGTAAGTCCCCAACTTTTAATCTTAATATTCTATCATAACATTGCATCCAGTTTATAGTCTATTGTGATTTCGCTGCCGGGCGTAAAATTCGATTGAGAGGCCGCAACCGATTTCACGATGCTTCAGTTTCATTTACAAATAGTTAAGGAAGTTATAATATTTCTTAAAATATTCTTGAAGCCTTGGATTGTAAGTTGGCCTTTAAGTTTGTTAAAAATAGGCTGTCAGAATCACACATATTTATATTTATGTTTTATCTTAGTTTACAAAACTTATGTATTTATTCATAATTATGTATACTGTACACTTGTTCTTCATGAACTCTTCGCAAATATTTGTTGCGCTTGCGTCAAGTTTACAAACAGTGTTTACACGCTTGACATCATCGATGCGTTTGTTTTCTAATGCATTTTTTATTATTTTTTGTTCTACGGATGTTTGTGGGTTTTCTTTTTATTATTTCTCACAATCATTAACTTTCTTCGTTGTTATGATATTATTATTTACCATCACCTGGTCTGGTTCCTCGATGAATCGTGTAAAGTGATTCATCCGAAAATTGCGACAATCTTTTCTCCTATTTGTGGTGAATCATTTCTTGATCCAAATTCTTTAATCTTGTAAATGCACTAATTCCTATTGGGAGCAATCTGTGGAGATGTTTTGATTACAGTTATGGGCTATTTTAAACCTGTTTTGAAATATGTATTCCACCCTTTGCCGGTGCACCCGAGCATTGTTTACGGTGGCATCCCAAGTAAATATCAATTACGAAGATAATGGAAGAGGCGTCGGGTGTGAATACTAAGAAAGGCCTCCGCCCTGGGTACACTATTAATCCTTTAGCACGTCTTGTATTTTTTGCTGTCGCTACCAATTTTTTTGTGCAACTTCTACGTGACCCTTTTTTATTACAGCAAGCCGTTTTATCGCCAATCGTCTTAATTTGATTTTACTGCAAGAATCGATTTCTGTAAGCGCTAACTCGAACAATTTTAGATTCGGAGGAATAGATACTAATTTTCACGGCTAATGCAAACATGGATATTAATGGACTATATAGAATTTCCTGGTAAGATTAACTCGGAATTGAACTAATTAAATAAAAGCTTTCCAGACTTGGAAATGGTATATTACCTTTACGATGATAATAAAAGATTTAATGAAGTTCATGTCCCAGTAATTGTAATACTGATTGCGGAGCTGTTTGAATTATTCAGTCCAGTAGTTAAGGTAATCGCAGCAGTTTCGAAAAGTCGTAGGATAATTAATGTGCATTGATTGTGTGCTTCTGTTTAAGCCACTAATCTCATTTAAATGTGCCTGAGAATGCACACGAGAATGATTGCAACATAAATCTTGATCATCATCATCATCCTTGTTGAAGTTCCCACCACTGCTCTCAAAAACGGTGAAGGAAAACATCGTAAGGAAACCGGCATGTCCTAGAAACAAAAATTCGAAGACATGTAACATCATCTACCAACCCGCACTGGGCCCGCGTGCTGGATTGCAGCCCATCCACTCTCACAGAGAGGAGGCCTATGTCCCAGCAGTGGGAAAATAGACTGATGGCGATGATGATGTGATGAAATAATTTACACAAAGTAAAACGACTACCTCGGTTCGAACCCATGATCTGTGACACGTAAGTCGGGGCCGTTACCACTGGGCCACCACTGCTCATCATCAACATAAATCTTGATAATCGTAAATTCGTAATCGGTAGAGTCTCGAAGGCTTACGAAATTTAAAATGTGTGTATCATGTGTGATTTGTTTGGGATTCCCATCTACTTGTAATATACAATGTTGTACTTACAATATGATAAAGAATCTATACCAAGTATAGCTCTCGCCAAACTTCTGAGCAGCCCTGAGGTTGGCTTTCCGCATGCGCGAGGCAAGAAACGGTGCTGTTTTTGTATGAGATTTACTACTGCGCAGCCAGCCATTGTAGCCATGAAGTTTGGCGAGAACTACACGCCAAACTGTAAAAGAATTTGGATTACTATAATTAAATACAGTTAGGTAGTCATGAAACAACATTAGGTTAAAAACTAAAGTGGTTTGCTTGCTTCTGTAGCAAATTATAAATAAGCGTCCTAAACTTCCAGTGAGTGTTTTTGTGCGGGGTTTTTGCTCAAGATTAACACAATAATAACTAAACATATAAAGTTTGCAAGATGGATACGAATAATGATATATAATTTCTTTGTACAGCAACATAGTTATTTAATAATCTCAAAGAGACGTAGTTATATATAAAGTTTTTATCAATTAAATAACACTGCTGATCAGAAAATATTTGTGCAAGCAACAGTATCAACCTCAAGATAACACTGTTTATGAATTCAGACACCGTCTGCTGTGATATATAGAATTTCGTCGAGATGGCCTGCCGGTGTTTACTTAGGACTAAAACGTGCACACCTAAGAATTTTAATGCTTAAAATACAGCCAACATGTTTGTCTGCCTCAGTTCGGTCACTCGGTGACGCTTATGCCTCCAACTTGTCCCACATCAAAAAAACAAAAAAAAACTTGGAATTCGACTTGACACGTCCACCAAGAAGACCGAAGTGGTATTCTATCAATTATGTTCCAATTGTGCGTTGCGCAAAGACCAGCGATTCTCGCAATTTCTGCATTCTGCTCCAGTATGGATGGATGTTGCATATATCTTTATGTGGGAACTAGTTGGGACACAATGGGGTTTGCGAAGGCTCTCACGCTCTCGTGGGTGGTTCTTGCGACATTTCGTTCTCGAGAGATTGTCAGCAGCTCGTATTGTCACAGTAAATTGGACCTAGTTCAGCTATTTAATTGATAACTCGGCTTCTTGACGTTTGATATCAATTATGATTGACACAGTTGATTGGATTGCTAATTCAGTAGTCAGTATTATTAATTTATTGACTAGTTTAGTTATGAAGTGATTGGAACTTATCTTCTTGTGTAATATTTTGAAATTGGTGGTTGGTGGCTGTTGACCATAATAGTATAGTAAACTCTTTGATTCAGTCTAATACTTTTCAGTGCAAGATAAGTAGCTGGGAATAACTGATTTGTAAAATTATACTATCATACAAAAGCGGTCGCGAACTTGTAACAATCTACTTATTAGTTTCTGAGAATTTGCGGTAACTATCAAGATTGATCGATGATTCACATCGTGAATCACCAATCGCCTTAATAGCCCGTAAGTCGATTTCTATGCCATTCAGCCATAAACCCGGTCTGAACAATTATCCACTTCAGCTCATGAAAAACAAACATCTGAATGTGACAAGCGAAAGTGGCATAAATATCACTATTTGCACACTGATCGAATAATTCATCACGCGATATAGCGTGTGGCCAATAAAATATTCCGGAATGTAAAATCGCAATTTTTTTCATCGTTCAATGCTTGCTTATTATTAATTTATACGGGTGCGTTCTCTACTATGCAGACAATATGGTTTCAAATGTTTTGGATTAATGTGTTAATAGCGTTTAATTAATTGTGTGGCATTAAAGTCTCAGGCCTACCTCCACGTAGGTCAGCAGGGCACGGTGCTTCATTCTCATGGCACACTTCTGCTGCACAATCAGCACATAATTCGTAAGACGGTAGTAAACGAACTATGACACAGAATAATAGTTACCTTTACGCTAGTATTGCATCCATTTGAAATATCGTTTTACAAGCTGTTATTTAATATGATTGTATACGTAATTGTTGTAATGATGGTCGTGCTCAAAAGAGCGTGAAATGCTCAAGATCTTTTAGTGTGGATCTTTTACTGCCAGATTGATTGAATGCATTCCTTCCTTACAAGTACTCGTTTTTAATTTAAATTCTCTTCCAAATCTTCAGGTTCGTTTTATCGTGGATGCACAAAAAATGTTTGATCATTGTAAATATTGTAAACCGCATTCCTCGTGGTTGAGGTCCGTGACACAACACCGGGGAGTTTGTTATCACTCCTATATTTAATATTGGATGACTTTGAACATTTTTTATTACGTCAATATCGAGGCGCCGCCTATGCAGCCGTTCTTCCGTTCGGACATTCCGATTCTGGACGTTGCCCTATCGAAAAGTTCCATCACTCTATCTGTATCTACTTGTGGTCATGGAGCTTGGTTTTGATTTATGATTTTGACATGGATTTTAATGGCATTTCTAGAACTTATGCTTTAGGTAAATTCGTTTACTGTATAAGAATGTTGAGAACTGAAATTATCTAGGAAATCGAATGCCAGGTTTCACAATGCAGTGATTGTTATGGGATTACTTTCAGTTAGAAAGACCAAGACCAATTCTAAAAGAATGAACTATTCTGGTTTCAGTTTTCTACTTTCATATCGGCGAGAACCTCCGTATTTACCAATTAAATGCAAGAGAATAGTTATAAAATAACAATAGTGCGCGGAGGTTAATGAAACCTTGAGAAATTCTACCATTTTCTGTTACTAATTGGCTTCTAAAACTATTAAATTTTAACTGTGTATTCAAAGGTTTCTTTTTGGCTGGACAATCAACTATTACGTTTATTTGATACACATCTTTCCTGAAAGATATTTATTACACAGGACTAGAGGTATTGTGGATTCTTTTATATTCTTAATTTCTAAAGTAAGTTTCATTTATAAAATTGCTGTTATTTATTTGAACATTACAACCAACTTCAGACACTGTTTTCTAAAAAGTTTTCTCTTCAATGGTTAATACAGCACAATCGTCCTTGAAAACGTATTATAATATTTTTAGAAATATGTATTTATTTAAGCATCGTACCAGCATCCGTTTGCAGTCAAGGCTGTACAAACGGACAGATAACAGCTTACTATTAGGTTCCCCGCTAAATATGTAGATAAACTCCGTTGGTCAAACACCGAATTGGGTTAAACCCTTTAGTTAAATGTTGATAGCATCCGTTTAGATAGCTGATAAGGAGTTAAGTCATGTGGAGGTACAGAAACTTGTCATATATGTTGAACAATAATTATATATTCATTATTAAGCTAGTTTAGAGTGATTCCAATTCCGTGATATAATTCACGGAATTAGTAATTGATTCTGGTACAATATAATTGCTTCCGATTTTTTTAGTTCAGTGACTTCTAATTAAAAGCATTGTGAGTTATAATATCTATTTGTATAACAAGGGAAATGTATCTATTCAAACCGAAACTAATTGAAACTAAACTTTAACAAACTTGGTATATAGAAAAATTTTGCTCACCGATTATGCCAAACGTGCGATAAGAATCTATTAAAAATATTTGTTTCAAGCCATTTTGGAACGATTAGCTGATTTTGTACAGTCGTTGTTCTTAAACCGTAATCGACCGTGGTTGTTTCATCAGCTTCTTTATGCTTGTTAGATTATACAATAGAATTGCTAGTCTGAACAGCGACAATCTTGAGTTTGTAGATGTTTGTAGTTGAGAGATAAAATGTACCGGTTAAGTTTGCACATTTCGTCTTCGTCGTTTTTATTAGATATGACTTCATTAAGTTTGTGATTTATATCCTGTTTTCAATCCATTTGTTTACCAACACCGATAAAAACGTGCTCTGTAATCGTAGGTGTAACATTGCATTGTATTTCGTGCCTAACATAAACGCATCTCCTTTAAAGGCTATCACCGTCAATTTGATCGTTATCTTCAAAGCCACGAGCGCCTTTATCAGCGTGCGTAGTGTTTTACTTGAGTGGGTGGCTTTACTGTTCGTGTTCTAGTTTATTTTCAACGCCCCCTTCGAATGTTGTTGGAACAATGCAAGCCTGTGGATTATCTGCTGAAACATTATTCATTGCTGCTCTAATACACATGACTTCTTCTGGAGCTGTGTGTGATGGAGTAATGAATGGCACATTGATCGAGCCGAACGAATGTGTTGTGGAATCAGGTTAATGCTTTTAATCGTATATGTCTTCTCTTATTTAGAGTAAGCAGAGCTGCATGTTAATCAAGATTAGAGATATTTGAATGATTTTTCCTGATATGGTTTTGTTAGCTTTAAGGAAGAATGTAGTATAGGAGTCATAAAAACGACCTTTGAACAGCCTCAGATTGAAGCTACAGTAGCCAATTAATTATAATCAGTTGACTCACAATTTGCGCAGGTTGACCAGCTGCCTCACTCAATTAGCAACAAAGCTGATATATAATAGTTCCTTATAGCTTTGACAAACACACTGTACTAATGTTGCCAATTTATTCAAAACTGTAAATCTGTATATAATTTTGTAGGTGTTTATCAAATTGCTTGTCCAATAGTCGTTTAATCCTTATACTTCGTCCGCGCTATTTACTTCGTTTCATTAGTGATCAAATTGAATAGCCTTAAAAGTTACACTGAAAACATTATCACTTCAAACCTCATAAAAGGATCAGCTATATTTAGCTCAACAGTAAACGCTATTCAAATAAAGTAATTACGCAGGCAGTTCTAAGTAAAGGCTATGTGCAATTAACTAGCGAGTGTTAGGGCAGATAGTCATCAACGCGGCGCCACATTCATTTGTAGAGCAAGCAAACTCAACGATATACTGATCAAGTTGTTGGAAAAGATGTAAGTTTTAAATTGCCCACTGCCCACTGTGCCTTGGGGAACTCCCTGAATATGAAGTTGATTGTTGGTATTTAGAGTATGACAAAGACAATAACACATTCATTACTTTCATAACAAACAATGTAAGAGTGGAAAATAAATATGATGTCAATACCATAAGCATCTGCTTAAAGAGTATCGTCATTGAATTTACGAAACTTACTACTCCATACAACATCAAATTACCTTCGCTCAAAAGCTCAAACATAACACGCAGTTCTCCCCAACACCAAGTAAAGCATGGTACTGGAGGGTCAGATAGCAATCTCGTGGCGCCGAGTTCATTTGTCTCAATTAATGGCAGCTGCCGACCCCACCGAGGAAGGATTCATTACTCAACGTCTTCCTATGGCCAGAGATTCCGTTGAGGTCGGTACTCATGCTCGCTGGTCATTTGGTAATTGAGTGTGTCAGAGTCTACCTGAGTTGTAAGCTGTGGATGACAACGTTTATAGGCTGGAAGGAGCTTATTACGTTTGGAATGTCCCGGAAAAAGCTGTTAAGATTTTTGATGGTGGAAAGTACAATGCAGATAATATTAGACATTGAATTGGAGAGAGCCGACTTATGACCTGATAAGAAAAAGTTAAATCAGAAATTATTGCAAAAATTAGTTCTATTGAAGTAACTGATGGAGAAATCGATTATATTTAATAAAAATCACAGTCATTACACCATTCAATAAATGTGAAACTTATTATACCGATAATAGAATAAACTGCTGCTATGCCATAAATATAACTTCAAGTGGTATTCATAAATACAGACAGTACAAAATAGGTAATGATCTATTAGTAAAACGATGTATATTGTAAATAAGTACAGCGTTTTCTAGCGTAGCATTCTTCACAACTTGCGTGAGTTCTTCACATATGGCTGTGTTTTTCACTGTTGGTATTAGTTTGGCGTTTGCAATTCCGAATATGTGCTGTTCCAGTTAAGGAGTTGTTTTTTCAGAGATTGAGATCTTATATTTTTTTTATGTCTGCAGTTTTTCAATTTGTGGTGTATAAGTCGCAGAGTCGGAATGTATGGATTAATGTTTAAAGTTCAATAGCAATACAAATCAGCCTACTTGTCGATAAGGTAATGGCCATATCCGATTTTAAAGGTGTTAAACAAAAACTATAAACACTTTTCTGTATTTTAAAGTATCTACGTGACACCCAACGCTGACACCAAACTATGATGAGTTATGACCGTTGTACTTTTCCTAACATTCGGTCACACCAAAGCGTCGATGTCTATATCTTATCATTCGAAAGTTGGTAAACAAATAATTATTTTTATCAACACTCTTCGTTGCACAACGGTCACTTTAATTTATCATTGTTTTGATTGTATTTATGACTGTATCTTTTGGGGCTTGATTTTTTGAACAGTCTAGAATCGATAAGTTTTTATAAAGATGAGTTCAATTAATATGTTGTGTTGAAGTAAATAAAGCTAAAATAAAAAAAAATAAAAAAGTAAATAATATAGAGCTTCTACTGGATCAAGCTAAACTTAGAAAAGCATTTTTAACTTTTTTTTTTATAGTGGGTTGTTTTGGAAGTCGGTTTAATTTTTTTGTTAATTTTTGTTTTATTTCTCTCTTTTTAAATTACCATGAAAATTATTTATAGCCAGAGGGCTTCTTACAACAATTCCAACAAGCCTAAACACGACTGGGTTACATTGTTTTATTACGGAGTGCCGGTGCCTACCTTCTGGCTTCATCACTAAATCAGTTCGATGTTACCATTTTCATTAAACCCATTTATTTAAATTTGCTCACAGTAATTTAACTATTCGAGATATCTCATACTCAAAACAAACTTATCATTGAGAAGTTCCAGTGGCCATCTATGGTCTTTTTCATGAGTTCCACTTCACCAAATGATAATTTCTGAATGCAAATGCTTGCCTTGCCTTGTTGATGAAAATACCAAAATCGCTATATGTCTATAAAATTTGAGGAGTTTCCTCGATTTCCATAGGATCCTTTCCCTCGAGAGTATGCCATTTCAAACAAAAAAGTAATAATCAAAATCGGTCCACTATTGACGGAGTAATCGGTGAACATACATAAAAATAAACAAACATACAGTCGAACATAGAACCTTCTCCTTTTTGGAAAGTCGGTTAAAAATACTGAAAGGAATGTACTAGCACTGAAGTCAAATGGACTTGGAAATCTTTACATATTACTAAAGTTTGTTTGGGAAGCCACAATATAACGTTGTCAACTTAATAAGCTTTTTTATTTTAGCTACATTTTTGTTGTTCTTCTTAATTTCCTCAAACATTTTGTCGCCAAAGAAGCCCACACAACGTGTTAGCTTCAACCAATTGTCTCCGTGACCGTTATTACCCGCTAGAAGCAGTTCAGTCGAAACAAAGACGCACCACGCTTCTTTAATAACATCGTTTTCGTTAATTGGAAGGAATTGGTCGGTTTTAGTGTCCGCTCGATATTCGCACACTTTGAATGCTTTGCGACATTTGCTGTAACGTCGTGCAGATGAGTCATTGCGCAGTTGTTCTTTTATCGTTTTGACTTCAGAGTCAAAATTAATATGATTTGTAGATTCTGGGTTTGCGGTGGGTTTGTGATTATTAATTTTATTAGTATTTGCGTTTAGTGTTATTTTGAGAGTACTTATCCATGTTTTGAGTTTTTTTTTAAATCTTTGTTATTACAACAACTCGAATATGAATCAAGTAATTGTATTTGACATTAATTGCATCTATTAAGGCAGGAAACCCTTTACTTCTTCATTAACTTTTACATTAACACAGTTGATTACTTTTAGTATTTAAACTTTCTGTACACAATTTTTAATTATAAGTGTACACGTTTTTGCTTCTTTATTGAAATGATTTCCTCTATTAAACGTACTTATACCGAAATCAGTGGACATTTAGTGAAATTTTATATCATAATGTTGTAAAATTTCTTCGCAATACCATCGTAAGTTACCTGAAACGAGTTCCCAAGAATGCAAAATAAATATGGCTGATAAGTTTTTTTTTCATTTTTATCGAGCATGGGAATCGTCGCAGGAGACCGCGATGTCGCAGCAATTAAATGCTTTAAGATATATTATAATATATAATAGTACTTTTTATTGATTAGGCTGTGTGGTCGTATGAAAGTCGTAGCAATAATTTGTAGAATAGAAACATGAAATAATACAGAGAGTATTCTTAATAAAATTATGATGTTTTACTTTCTTTGCTACCAAAAGAGGTGATAATACTTAGAAACATTTTCACATACATGCCCAAACTCGGCCATTAAACATTTGAATGATGAAATTAATACGTATAGCCCTGACTGACATAATGCTGGTTAACCGCACGTACTTGTACCTGGCAAAACAACAACCAGGGAAAATGCATTTCTAAATCATGATATAGCGTAATACCCCGTCATATATAACAGATATTATGTGTCGTTAAACATGAAGTTGGAAGACCTCCCACTAGGTAGAACGATGATCTGGTCAAGAGGAAACGGGGGCAGACAGCGCCGAATGAATTTCCTTAGTAAAAAGTCTTAATTCGAGGTTTGGCTCTCGTCTCTTTTCTCCTCCAATATTGGACCAATTTAAAAGAT
The DNA here is from genome assembly GCA_948252205.1 of Orthosia incerta. Taxonomy (NCBI): domain Eukaryota; kingdom Metazoa; phylum Arthropoda; class Insecta; order Lepidoptera; family Noctuidae; genus Orthosia; species Orthosia incerta. The sequence continues at coordinate 30,608,536 of OX411754.1, read as the reverse complement.
ATTCCGTAAACTGAAACTTAAAGATATATACTATGTCCCTATGTTTTCCTTTTTGGTGATACATTATCTTTAGAAGCACTAGAGCCCTCAAAAAATGCTCAAAATTGCGCTGTCAACAGAGGCTTAGAGTGCTAATTTGACAAATAAAAATGAAAAAAAAAAGGAAAACATAGACATAGTATATATCTTACTTTACCAGTTTATGGAATATCTTTTAAATTGGTCCAACATTGGAAGAGAAAAAAGACGAGAGCCAAACCTCGAATTATGACTTTTTATTAAGGAAATTCAGTCGGCGCTCTCTGCCCATAGGTTGCGGAAAATGCGCTGGATACGAGACGCACTGGCCCGGTAGATTTGGTGAAACTTAGGGATGGCCTATGTTCAGCAGTGGACTTTTTCCGGCTGAAATGATGATGATGAAATATGTAGTTATAACTTTCTTTTCCGAAGTCGGTGTCTTTTGTACCCATTGTTTTCCGTTTTTCGACACCGACTTCGGAAAAGAAAGTTATTTTTCGCTTTGTAGTGTTTTGTTTTGGAAGTTGGTTTGATTTTTTGTTAAAAAGTTTTTATTTTTCTCTTTTTAGTTATGGTAGGTACCTCCAATTAACATGAAAATCATTTATAGCCAAAGTACCTACATCTCATGAAGATTCCAATAAACCCTAACAGACACATTGTTTTATTTCGGAGTTCCAGTGTCTACCTTCCGGCTTCATCATCAGGTCAGTTCGATGGTACCATTTTCATTAGTACCATTTTTTTTATAAGTATTTGCTTAATTATAGTCGGTTAACTATTCGAGATATCTTATACCCGAGACATATATTAGCATTGAGGAGTTCCAGTGCCCATCTGTGGTCTTCTTCGTTAGTTCCACTTCACCAAATGATACTTTCCGAGTACGATGATTGCATTGTTGATGAAAATACCAAAATCGCTATATATAATTATATGCCTATTATACAAGTTCCTGAGGATTTATCTAGGATTCCAACATCAGATCCTGGCCTGCTGACCATGGGACCACATTTGAAGTATTTTTCAAATCGGTCTTTGAGAAATCGGTGAAAAAACATAAAAAATAAACCGACAAATTGAGAACCTTCTAATTTTTTTGAAGTCGGTTAAAAATAAGGTTAATTTTAACACAATAGTAAGTCAAACACTCCTTTAGAAGCAACATTGTCGCGTGCCTAAAACAAAGATTACCGCTTACAACACAATGATAATAACACGAGAAAGTTAAACGCCGAAATTGCACCGTTTTGGCAAAATCTACATCTTTTTGGTTAAATATACGTCATTAGGTAAACGTTTGGAAACAAATGTGTAATCTTTAATTATTTCTTGTTGTAGTGGTTTTTGTAGATGTTATGGAATTTTAGCATAAATCTAGTTTTGTTTAGAAGTATGTATTAAGAAATATGTTTAAGTTTTCATTGAAGCTTATTCCAGAGAGAATATTGAATAGAAAGCCGCACTATCGTTAAATGCTACGTTTACTACATATTAAAAGTTTTCCCGGAAATATGTGTGGATCCTGCCGGAAACGCCACGGAAACGAAGCTGCGGGACAAATCATTATTTACAATTCAAGTTTCAATCGCCCTCGATTAACCAAGCTATTTATGGAGTCCACTAGTCGGAAAGCTGGAATTCTACAGCATTTCAACGGCACTAGGTAGACAGGAACCAATTTACATATTAACAGCTCTATTTCACCTAACTCTGACAGCGACAGCCTAGATCCTGCTAAACGTTAAAATGGATCTATCAACATGCCAGATACAGTTTCATTCTGACTTATAAAGATTAGAAATAGTAGTTTTAATGAAATGTTTGTTTTTCTTTGTGTCATCGCCATCGGACAAAGATTTGTATATACTGTACATCATATTGAATAGCCAATGGGGTCAAAATATTTTGGAGAAATGGCCGCGTACTGGAAGACGCAGCGTTGGAAGGCATGCCACAAGGTGGACCAATAACCTGGGGAAGTATAGATGCCAGAAACTGAGGACCAATCGATGAGATCGATGCTTGTGAATCGCCTATGTCCAGCAGTGGAAGTATTTCAGCTGTAATAAATTTTATAAATGGGTTGATCCTTGACCTATACTTTTATTAGTTTTGATACTATCATAAACCTGTATTCCTCAAATATTTTTGTTATGATTGATGACTACTAAATCAATGTGTCCTACATTTCAACAGAACCATGTAATATTTATATTGTATCCGGTCATTCATGCAATTAAATTGAACTAGTAAATATGTTCCAAAACAAACCAGATGTGGTTTAATAAGTGAAAGTGTCACATGTTCAGTTTTAAATGGGTAATTGATGTTGCTGTCTGTATGTCTGTAATATGCGGGTGCTCTGATACTGTTGGCGTCATGGACACATCGAGAATTGTATAGCTTGTCGGATTAGTGGAAAGGATTATGAAGGTTTAAGTTGTTCGAATTGTAAACAGAAGCTATTGGTAGTCCTTAACAAATAATAATTAAACATGGTATAAGTAAACAACTATGTGCGTGTAGAGAAATTGTTGAATAATTAATTTTTAGACAAAGTAATTAGTTAGAATAGCTTTTCCTTCGAGCTTTTCACTGATGGATGTTTTAGCTCATATGACGAAGCTATTCGCCCAAATTCCTTCATCAAGCTTTTACGACGCACAGCAGTTGAGATTACAAAATCTTCGTATCTATTCTTTGTCGGAAACCACACAGAACAATTATCTGACAATTTCAAAATCGTCGCTCTATCGCAACGAGACTACGACAGAAAAATGTTCTCACGACATGTTTCGCGCCACAAAATGTCACTCCTGTCACATAAACTCATGCGCAAGTATTTGCACCACATATGGAATAGATGTGGGTATAAAATAATAATGGCAGATTAAGTAGCTATCGTAAACGGATGGTAAAAGAAGTCTATAAGTACCTTAGGAGAAAGAATACAATTAAAATTAAGTGTTTCAGAGCTTTTGTTCTTAAAGCTTGTGCGTAAGCTTGTTTCGTGTTTGGTTCCAGCGAACAAATATGATGATACTATGCCAAGTATATCTTCTTCGTAAGTGACAATGAGAAGCCTGTCTTCTTATAATAACATTACCAATCCATACTACAAGGAAGATGATGAAACTGCATGTTAGGGTGCAGTGGTTTATGTTTTGAAATAAATACTTGATTTCATTTGAGACTTGCAGCAGCAACATTTTTCCGGCGTTCCACCTCGCGACATCGCTGCCGATAAATATAATAGCTTTTCTTTATTGGCAGTAACTTCAGCAAAATATTAATTACGGCAATTGTTTTCTGTAACTAAACTGAGGAATGTTCTGTAAATTGTATGTATTCTTGATGAGCATTTTTTATGATCGCATTCTTGGATTTCGCCGACACGTTTTACATTAGGATTTCTTTTACTTTATTGTTTTGTTTTATTGCATCATGTCATGATTTTATAACCACGAGTCTATTTCTTCTACTAGTGTTATCCTGGCCTATAAAACATAATGTTTTATTAGTTTTCCGTTAGTTTCCAGGAAGATAAAGGTTATGAGCTTTAAAAATATTAATATGTTTATATTAAAAGTTATATTCAAACTTTTTTTTATAGAAGACAATAGCCGCACGTCCCTAATAAAAATCAAAACGCACACGATCAAAAATGTGATTTAATCCCCAGAGGAATGAGTTGAAATTTCTATGAGAACCATTTCGAATGTTGAACAGTGAGATCGGAGATATTTGCACGCGAGCTGAAAGCCAATATTTATCTTTGGCTGCGACAGTAACAAATGTGATGTTATGCATTGCGTTTTTTGTTGCAGCTGAGTGATTTAGGTGCCAAGAACATCAGCAGTGGTTAACGATAAGTGCTTTATGCATGATTGGTATGCATTCGGCGTTTGTAGGCGTTAGTATAATTGTTGGGACAGTGAACGAATCGCGTGGAGAATCCTTAATAAGTTGAAGAATTCCATAGGTTGTAGTATTGTATACTATGATATCACGGTACGTTTTATAACTTATTGTTGTATATTTTTATAGTATGTGACGTTTTATGCGACACGGTTTTGAATTTGAATTCTATTATTATGTACTAGGGTCAGACCATCCGTCTCATTGAAAATAACTTAATAACAATATTGCATTGTTAGCAAAATGAATCCGTTTCATTAGGTTACTAAATGTTTATATTCTATGGTATTTTTGGGTTCATCTTCTTTAAATGCTTTTTTTTTCTTTCTATTTTGCTCTAACTGCAAAATTGAAATTAGTTTTTCATCGTCCATTTGAACAAATAGCTCGCTATCGTGATTAGATTGTATTGTAAGTATTAGCTTAGCTGTATCTGTGTCAATGACTAAGATTGCATAGCTTTGGTTGACATCACTATGTAAGTAAATATCTATTGATTTACTATTTTTTTCCTCATGATTCAAGCCGCAATCATTTGGTTTTACCTTAGGTATCTGATTAGTGTATTTTTTACTGTGTTTGTCAAAGTCTTGGAAGTATTTTTCCTGTTTTCAACCTTCATTAGGTACTCAACTATTATCTTATTTAATTCTTCTGTGGCTTCTCTAAACAGTAAAGATTTCCTTCATATAATTTCCACCGCGTTTCTAATTTTTCACCAACACTTTTCATTTTACATCTAAAAGTATCACTGCTGGCACCTGCTGGTAAGTTTATATTGTAATTGTATAAACAAAACAGTATAGGTACTTACAGTTTATCGCCACTAGCTACTTTACTAGACCCTAAGCTACCATTATTATCATCACCCATAGTCATAGATAGGCTACCTATTTCGAACTTAGTAACAGCTTTACCATAATCTTCTATCTACCTATCCCAAACAAGTCTCTATGCCTTATAGACATGGCTTAGCGATCGATCTCGCATTCGAGTCCCGTTCCTTGCATTCTATATGACAGTGATACACGTACGGACAGTTTTTTGCGCGGTAACATTGGGCCGACGAGACTTCCGTTTATGTCCACCATATGAATTATCTATGGCTTTTTAAAGTGACTTTAGATCGATATTGTTTGTTGATTAGGTTCATTGACTGGATGTTAGCCTTGTTGATGATTTATGTTATAAAGATATTAAAACTAGTGAGTTCTTATATTAACATTTTCTTTGGCCTAAATTAATTGTACCTACAATAATTTGAAAAAGGTGGCACACATGGCGTGATGGTATTAAGGGCAGTGGGTGTCATATAAAATGTTAAAGATCATTTGGTCTAAGAAAGCAGTGTTTTGGCCTCTTGTTGACTACGATCCTCTTCTCGATCGCAGCGTGCAAAGTGAATATCTTCCTTATCGCCCTCTTCGCTTCTTACCTATCATAATCATCATCACTTCAGCCTGAAGACGTCCACTGTTGGACACAGGACTCTCCACGCGACGAAATATTGACCTTTCTTTCTCTGTGGTCATAATATTAACTTCTGTACAAACGTGGAAATGCATGTTGCTTTGCATGTGATTGTCCAATTACTTCAATTTGCCGGTAGTTTGGTCACCGTGTGAGCACACAAGCCCTAGGAATGTATATTTGTGTTCCTGCGAAAGTTGTCAAATGTCAACTGAAGTAAATCGATTACAACGCCGCGTTCATGCCGTGGTATTGCGGTTTCATAAACAAGGGATATTTACAATGTAACATTGAAGCAACAAATGAACAGCATAGAATAGTCCATGACTTGATAGGGTTATCAATTTTAAATGTAGATGTGTGTCTACTTTTAACACCTTTTAATGTAAATATTACGTCTGTCATCAAATTCTTCTTATTAAACTGTTATGACCATGACTCGTTATTTTACTAAGAGCTCTTCTACGTTAGCGATGACGTAGATATACGTACGGTTTAATCATTCAATATTACGAAGAAAACACAGTATTGCTTTATGCCAGGCTAGATACTTAATTTTCTTTATTTCCGAGAAATACACGATTCATGTGGCTCAAATTACAATATGTCTTATATTTTGTCCGAACAGTAAGGAGCGACCTGGACGGTTCTTTCATTAGCCTCATTTAAGTCCCTCAGAGTCAGGGTGCAGACTACTTATTATAATTATAGAAATAAAACATCATGTCTAAATTCAAGCGCCAAGTAACACGATCCACAACCTTCATTCACCATTGGCTTCACAACGAGTATCTCGTTACAATCCAGTGTATACAAGGCTTTACGTGTTGCGTATCGATTAGCACCGAACATTGACCCGCGGCAGTGGTCGCAAAGGTTTATGAAATATTTTGATGTTGTACTTAATTGAAATGTATGTAACAGTATATTCTCACTTCTTATTTGTGATGTACAATCTCAAAGCTGTTTACATATTTAATTTTGGATTTAGTAGCATTTTAGGAAAAACGTTCTCACGTTAAAAGCACGTCAGGTTAATGTCACATGTGTTTTAGGCTGACCAGCCATATCAGATTCACTTCAAGGCAAAAATTCCTCCTCTTTGTTTTCCCAATGCTAGGGTTCGTGACCATTAGCTCGCTGTCCGATAAGGACCAGGCCCGAGTCGACGGCGCGTAGTGTTCCACGCGCGCCTCAAAGAGATGTCAGCAAAAAATTGACGGGGTCCGTTAGGGCCGATGCCTGTCTGGGTTGCGGATAAATTTGAAAAAGAGTTACCGCGGCCCTGGCTCAAGCAACTGAAGGAACACGGGTGGGTTTTAGTCAGTAAAAGTCTGACACGCCCTTCCGCTTCACCCAGAGCGGGCGAAGTCATTGGATGATTTCCCACCCAAAAAAAAAAAAGAAAAAAAAGGGGTCTTGACCATAATCATGGTTTCCAAACTTTCTGCATGATGATCAAAATCGGATGATCTTGATGTTTCACCACTTGCTCCTGCTTTCATCAATAAGCACGGCTTCTGAGGCTTTAAAGTTCAACGCATAAATTAAGAGCAATAATATTCTTTCACCGTCGTCGAGCACAAATTCAAAATATTCCCCTAAAGTTACCATAAAGTTCTAGAAACTGCATAGGATTACCAATCCACTAAAAACTATCGACCATACAACTAAGTAATCCGGAAATGAAACCCAAAGTTTCCCGGCGTACACTACTCCTAACATGTCTTGCATACAAATGTTCAGTATCGCGTGTGATCGACCCCACAACTCAGTGCCAAGGTTGTACGCACCTCAGTCTATGGTAATAGGCTTTTAGACACAAAGTGTAATATCTTATCAGTGATGAATTGATGATTGTTTCGCGGATTTCTAGTTATTTTTTGTCAGCATCAGGTTCAAGGAAAATCAATGCATAAAATTGTGTCATTTTGTTTAGCGAAAACACTTATGATAGTAGAAGAAAAGATGGAGTATCTGATAAAGTATTTAGACTTTTTAGATTACGCTGACAAATGCTTCAATGTTGCAACAATAGCTGTTTTAATAATACATTGGTAGCTAGATCTAGCTTTAACTGTATGCAATTACACCTACTACATACGAACCTAGAAGGTTCTAGGCATCTAAAGTAGACGCTGATCAACTCCTATATTTCAAAATGAGCTCAACAATAAATCAACAGTTTAGAAAATCTCACCACATTGTCAACTAAGGAACTCCACGTTTGTTTTTTAACAATCACAGATATTATGTCTTCCGATTTCAACTGTGCACCTTTGTCAACAGACAAAAACAATCCTTTTAGAGAGTTGAAAGAAATTCTTTCATAAATGCACCAAAAAGGGTTTATATTAACATCCCATTCCCGTTACCAGCTTCCTTGGTCCATCCCAATTAATGACCAGATATAGATCAGCATCAAACGCGCGCCCGGATGCGGTCGCTACGATTTTGTAATCGACTTCGTTATTGGCTTTTTATGGCGTGTTAAGTTATGGTAATTTTTGGATTAGAATTTAATGTTATTATTGAGACAGTTACCGTTGTTGCATCTGGTTTGGTTGGAAGTTAACCTACCTTAGAGAAGAATGATCTGAATAAGATAAATTTGAAGTTGACTGGCAATGAACTTGAAGGCAAAGTGTCTAGGTGGTATAATGATCTCCAGCAACACAGATTTGAAAAGCCAGAATCAAAGGTCTGGAAAATATTACTGTAATAATGAACAATGAAACAATAATTGACTTTTATCACCTGCCCATTAACTTGATGTCATAAAGGACGTATAAAGTGCAAAGGTCGCAACACTGCAGAAGCACTTAGTGACTAATGTCTTGTCACTTCCACAAGGCATTTTTATTAGTTGACTCCTCATAGGTGGCGATTTGTTCAACATAGGAAATGTTTTGTCTATGTCAAGAGAAATTAATGATTCAAATCTGAGAAAACTTGTTGACAAAATATCTTCGACCTAAATATTTTTATTAAAATAATATACTATGTTAAAATCAGTCGACGACAACTGCTATGATGATGGATAGACGGTCGCTAATTATTTAGCCATTCGCGAGTCGCATACTGAGAACAAATAGTATTGTTTATACAATTCTAGACAACAAAGGAACATGGATCCGTTAGAGCTAAATTCCCTTTCGTACATCTCAACATAACATCCGCACGGTGTTTGACAAACGGACTATCAGACACACACACTGACAATCATGTACTGTCCACACATGAAATTAAGCTGGCTATACACCTTCCATTTGCTGAACCTAATTGAAATATATTATCTTCTTTTATTTAGTTCATGGTATTCTGGCTTCAAATAAGATTCTTCATATTTTGCCAGCCTTCCTCGTCCTTTGATTCAGAATATCTGAATCCTGCTGGGCAAAAAGACGGAGCCTCACCTTTCATACATTCACCATGTTCCTATGTAGCCACAGAACACACGGATTTTTGACGATATCATATTAACAGGTTGGTATCGTCTTCAGATTATTAATTTTATGCTTTAAACTTTATTTCATTATCAATCAGTGTGCAGTACTCCATCCTGTTTTACACACAAACACATACCTCCACCAAAAGTTTTGTTAATCCGTGCCGTGCTCGACTGCATTCCGGTTTTCATTCCGATAATGGTAAATTGGCCGGGTTTGTTTGGAAACACGTCACATTCGAATTTATAGGACATGTTTACATAATACAGCTTTGGGTTACCGTTCTTACTGTTATTGCCTGCGAGCTATTTCTCAGGAACTGCCCCGATTTATGGGAAAAGGATTTAAACACCAATTTACACATGTATTGTTGAGAAGAGCTTATGGTTTAGTTTGTTATTATTGTTTGGTTTACATAAACTGCTGTTCTTATACTTCGTGGAAGGAGTAGCGATGAATTTGCTCTTAATGGTCAAAGTTATATTGGACAACCGCTTAAAAAGATCAAAGACTCGAAACCAAAATTGGGTACAAAAAATATTCGAGTCTGCTTAGGGTTCAAAGTCGTGAAGAATATATTTGAACTGATGATGTTAAACAGAAAACTGATAACAGCAATAGTCCCAAAGCACCACTATTGGATATTTAAGAGCCGGGGCTCTTTAAGGACCTATGACCTTTACAGTAATTTGCAGTATTGTGTGGGTTACGTAAACCTTTGTTTGGTTGGTGCCCAGCTGTGTTGCCATATTGGGCCGATTACTATAATAGCGACCCACGGCTATTGTATAGTAACACGGTTAAAAGATTGGGCCAATGTTCTGCGGTTACAGCACAATTAGTGGTAAAGGAAACACTTTGATATTATAGCTTCGAGCCTTGGACAACATAGATTGAGAAATTCGTAAAAATAATATATGGGGCTAAAATTTACTCTTATTCTGAATATGGGGACATGGAAAATACTAAATGCTTTAAAAGTTCCTAAAGCGTATAACTGCGAGTTACAAATTAGTATATTAACCGCATCCGTTCATTTCTTCGTACTTACTTCAAGTGGAATTTAGCTCGAATTAGTGGTTTCCGTAAAACTAACGAAAAATCCTTCGTACGAAATATTATTTTTCAGAGTGTTGTAACAAATGTTTGGCACTTTAGTCCAACATTGGAGCAAGTAGGCGTTATTATTGTTTGCGATTTGGTAATTTAAATGTATGCTAATAATGTGGTCTTACCAAAATGAGAAATTATCTAAATGTCATCATCATCATCATTGCTAATTTTATCGTAGGATTTGTAGTAGGTATTTAAGTAAATTAGTATAATCGTATTAACTGAAGTCTACTTTTCTTAAAATTTGTCCACTTTGTACTTAAAAAGACTAACTACTATAGTATGAAGAAACTCTTTGAGATTAAGAGCAATTTGTTTAATCGAGGTGTCATTAAGTTCCGTGCTTCTTTTTTTTAATTTCATTCGTGTCTTCACACGCTTTCCTAATACAGAAAATTGCCCATAAACACGGAATCAAATGACATTGAGCCAATTTAATTAAAGAAAATAATTAATTGCTATTATTGATAAATTAATTGATCCACATTCCATGGTTAATGGTGCTAGCTGCGTTTCATCCGGCTATCATTATGTTTTACTGAGATGTTGCTGCAAGACTGCTTATTAGTATCCGAATAGAGAGTTTATTTCATTTGAAACCAATATTGACCTTGTGATTGAAAAGAGATTTGCGAGATATATTTTTGATCTTGAAGTAATATGAGCGAAGGGTAAAAGCAATAACAAAATGTTTCAAGAGAAAAGAGAGATAATTCATTACATGCCCTTTGCTTTGCGAGTTTGTGTTAGAACAAAAACGACAAAGAGAATATCGACTATAAGAATAAGAATAAGAATAAATTTATTTGATAAGGTTACATTCAAGCGGATTGAATTCCTAGACCTCACACTAGGATTCCCTGTGTCGTGAGATCCAGGCTCCTTCGTTCCGTTAACAATTATTATAAATAGCACAAATAATAATCTTAAAAATAGGTAAAAAAGAGTGTATGCATGGTGCTGTGATTTGTGTCAGTTGTGTTGGTGTTATAAGAAAGTGTCTGTAAGTTATAAGTATATTAGTGAGTGCACGTGTATATTTGTGAATTGTCAATGTGTGTACTGTGCGTTTTTACTAAGCCAAGAGACATTCCGTCATATCGTAGTCCAATGTAAGAAGCCAGTTTGTTACCGTCACTCTACATTTTTTTTGTGTTAGTTTTAATATTTTGTACAGGTTATTGACTTTCGCGTATATGTGTGGTCCCATAAAACCGTAAGACCTCCTGCCAATATTTTTGCGGCATTGGATTTTGTTCCAATCCACCCTTCGACTCGAAATGACACAAGTACTCAAAGCAGTTTTATGAAATCTGAGGATGACAGAAAGTATGTAAAGCTGCCTAACCCTAAGAACTGCCACCTCATTATAAAGTTTATTCGTGGGGTACCGGTACGGTCGTCTATAAGCAACTTTTAGAAGATTATTATTAGACTATGAAGTCGAGAACTTGAGACGAGCACAACTAATCATGCAAATCCAGTATCACCAACCACCACCATTCATGGATTGATTTATAGCACGGATGTCACTAATTGACTGCCAAATCATCATCATTCATCTCTTTATCAAAAAGGCAAGCCGAAACCAGCTCCAGGTAACATTTCGCCAGCATCTATAGCATTATAATAGGAGGATGTTAATGAGGTAGCTATCAAATCAACTTTAAATGTTCTCAGTATACAAATAACCGGAACGGAAGTGATTGGGACAAGCAAATAAAGATATATCAATGTTGACGCGTGTACTCATATTTGTATAACTTCGAAGATTATTAATGTTGTAACTCGTAAAATTGATGTCGCAATTAAATGTGGAGATAAGATTTCAAAACTTTAAGAAGTTAAGACGGAAGACGAATGTCACGCTATGGCATGCAGTTAGATGGTTTTTCCAAAGGTGTAAAAACCATAGGATCGATGAAAAGTCCACTATTTTGATGTCAGAAGAAAAATATAACTATGTATGAAGGTATCGAACGCCCTAAATCGATGAAGCAGAAAATTTTATATCCTTTGCATCTTCAATCATCCACGTATGAGGATGTATATTATATCGGTACAAATTATACTTCAAAGTATAATTCGCCACTCATTATCTGGAGTAGCAATCGCTTGGTTCATTAAAATCTGATGAATTGCTTTATAATGTTGATTGATTACTGTATTAATTGTAATGCCCTGTTTAATACGCATGTCAGTCACGAGCGAGTTAATTGTAATTCGTGCATTCATTCAACCATTAATACTGTTTGTTCAATTTAATTAAATCGATTTTGTTTTTGGTAATTAGGGCATTATCTGTAGTATGATTGGCGTATCGCCGATCGATCGCTACACATTTATTGGATTTGTTGGAATTATCTGATTTGCCTGAATTATTGCTTGCATTATCTTGTTATTTCATGACAGATTGAAATCAGGAACATTAAAATTCACTTACTTTTAATCTCGAAAACGATAGCGTTTATCACTCTCGAACGAGATGCACTTAGGTAGAAAGCTGCATATTGTAGATAGATCACACAGCGCGAGATTTCCCCTGCCTTCTGGGAAGCCGACAAAAACAATGGGTGCTCGCAAAAACTCGGGATTATTGTTCGACAGATGCCACGGCGGCTCAGCGCGGAGGATGCGCGTGCGACGGCCCCGCCTGCAATTTGGAAAGGGATTGGAACAGTAGTGCAAGTCGTTTAAAACTTCGAAAGTAAATTGTTTAATATATTGGAAAGAATCGAACATGATGAGATAGTGGCATAGGTGACTCTTTTCATCATCTCTTCATGTTTGATTTGTTTAAATCAAAATGTAGCACGATCAATATTTTGAGGCATTCAGGGTTTATTCTTCTTTCTTCAACTGTGGTGTTTTTAAGTTTCTTCTTTATCTAAATAATGCTTTGTTTTGCTCCAAGGGTGTCTTAGATCAATCTAGAATTCACCTTCTGCAATAATCTTGTTCGCTTAGCACATGCTTCACAGAAGCGCTCAGAATGCCATGCATTTGTTGAGATATTATCCATGTGCGAATAAAAACTTTAGCGTCAATTGTATCTAAACTAAATTATTAAGTTATGAGCTTATTGTACTCTGGTTCCCACCGTCCCATGTAACATGAAATACTTTAGTGCTACTTGGTTGCAGCAAAAATGCAATTGAGAATAGAGCATTGTATCTTTAGACGAGTTATATCTATTTTTTGCTCATGATGAAATTGCTTGTTCAACAAAGTTACTGCTGACTGCAATCTTTAGCTGCAGTATCTGACATAGAAAGTGAATATGATTTAAATGGCTTTCTAGTGCACTATCAAAATGATTCAGATTTCATTTCAATTCAAGGTTTCCAGACCGGATTAGATACCCTAAACAATCAAAGCAGTCTCGTTATTGTCTTTCTACTTTCTTTCTTAGTACTGCAGTTATCTGTGCTGAATCTCACGATCTTTAGAACGTCTATCATAACTATACATTAGCAAATTGGGGTTAGCAGACAGATAGGCCAATAGAGTTCAATAAGGGCCCTCTCACGTTATGTGCTAACATTTCAGATGTAATTGACGAATTATCAGTAATAATATTGGTTTTGAAGAACATAATGCGTTTGGTAAATGCAGCGGTGATATTAGTATGTATTTTATTTACAGTTGCTTTTAGAATGATTGTGCGAAGATAGATGATGGTATGTATCAAGCAGTAGATGATACAAAACTGATAAAAATGATTAGTTATTTAAGTGAGATATAAGTTCGTCTAGTCCTGTAGCTCAAGGACCAAAATAAATCAATCAACGGTGGAGTTGCAAATACTAACAATAAAGATTTTGAAACTACAAGTCTTTGAGATAAATCTGTTCGATACAAACAGAGCAATAGTAATTCAGCTAAATGAAAAAAAGCTGTTCATGTCTTCAGGCAATATTCGCAAACTGAAGCAACATCGTTAAGACCTTTTTCAGCAATTTATGATTATGGGAATATTTATAAGTTCCTGGCTTTTATGACGGTTAAATATGCAGTGCAGATTAAATCTGCGTATTAGTTTGGTAACATTCAGTAGCTGCAAGCAGAATTGCTTTATTTTGATTTATATTGTGATGAAATATTATGTTATGATAAACATCTACTTACATTTCGTTGTCGCATATATTGCATTCCTATCTTCGATCGACATCAATAAACAAGTAGATCCATACTATTCGATACAAAAAATATAATAAAACTTTTTCTGCCCTCTTTAATTTCACCACAATTGGGAACACCCATCTTCCGGGCACAACAATGCTCCACTACAATGGCAGTTCAGGTACTTGTCGTTTCCTAGAAGATACATCCGGCGCTATGAGGGAAGCTGACATGTGCGACGTGCGTGCGCAAGTGCCCATGTGACCGAATTAGATGACGCTTTTGTTACTGTACGATGCTTCATTTAATCCCTAGTTCCATTCGTGCTTTGGATATTGTCACATTTTTTCGGTAAATTGGATAGGTAGTTATTTCATTTATAGGAGTTATCGACTAAAACAAATTGATTTTTCTTTCGGTCGATATTAATCTTCTATTGCTTAATAATAATCTGTGGAATCCCTGGCAATTTTGTTAAACAATGTCACGCGTTTTTCCCATGGGGGTAGGCAGAAACTACAGAACGCCCGCCACCTGCTACGATACTTACATACTTCTTTTGCTTCACTCACGTTCATACGTCTTCTAGTCATAGACGCACGGGTCGCGGATTAATTTGAAAGAGAGTTACCGCGGCCCTGGCACAAGCAACTGAAGGAACACGGGTGGGTTTTAGTCAGTAAAAGTCTGACACGCCCTCCCGCTTCACCCAGAGCGGGTGAAGTCATTGGATGATTTTCCACCCAAAAAAAGTCATACACACACGCCGGTACTAGATACAGTACTGCGCACATAACAAAATAATGTTAAATAATTCTTCTATTACTTCAACAATCGATTCTTTGTTTTGAGAATTGAGTATCTCATTTTCAGCAGTATTACGATAATTTACTTAATAAGATATAAATAAAGAATAATATTTACTTCAATAAGATTTGTATTAAGACCAATGCGATGGGAGTTTCTAGAAGTCACTTGACTTCAAATTTTTGGTTCTAAGACATGTCACAGAGAATTTGCTTACTATGTTTATGCTTGACCACAGATCAGAAAAACAACAGTTTCTATTATCTGTGTGCTTGACACTTGTGTAAATTGCAATCGTCTTTTTTATTCCAGGGCCCTGTAGGCATGCTGAAACACGTGGCGGTGTCGCCGCACCGCGCGCGCGCCGACTCGGTCAGCCTCGCGTCCTCGGCCTCCTGCTGCAGCCTCGGCAGCCTCGAGCACCGACACGACTCCGTCACTGATCTGTCCCATAGAACGGTGAGTTTCAACACCATGTAGTACAACATTTTCGATATTGTTCATACTGTTATTAGCATAAACCTGAGGCTCTTGAAAATGTGACGTTGTATCAGCGATTACGGTTGTCCAAAAGTTTTAATTTAAGGGATTGATCACTTGATGTTTGTGTAGCACTAGTCAATCCTAAAAATTTTGAACCCTTTGCAATCGTTATTGCTGATAGAATCACTTCATTTAGAGCCTCCGGATGAAGCCGCTTTGTCTTTACTCAATTTTTCAGTTAGCCTAATTTTTGAATCCACTTTGAGTAGGTGTGCCTTTCAAAGGCTTTTGTCGTCCTGAGGCTCTACGTTTTGTCCTTACTTCTATGGTGGTTGACAAATGATTTTCCCACGTGTGGTACTGAACTTTACACGACGTTAAGCGTTACAATTACGCATCTCGAGATGTGCACTATGACATAAATGTAATGTGTCTCCTAACCTTGCAGTTTTCACTATTACATGATCACCATTATCTATCATTCGGAGATCACTAAAGATTTTTCTAATAACATGTAAAGTGACAGCGATACCATCACTCTATGTGCGTGCGCATCATTATTCGATTTCACTTTCTTGGTAGCTAATGGCGGAATTTCCTATGTCTCCCATGAGATAATAACCACCATGGGAACCCAGTACTGCGTATAAATATTATAACGACAGGAAATACTTTGTGGACTTACAAGATACGGTTATCTGTAATTGTATTTGAATATGTATAAATAAACGCTTCTGCGTTTCTAGTTTCTTATTGAAACTTGATGTCCAAACGATTTTAAGGGTACACTAGTCGACGGCACGAACTATTTTGTGCGCGGGGTTAAAATGCATTTTTCATTACTCATACTCGGAAAGTAGGTCTGAAGTTGCTTGAGGAGCGGGTTGAAAGTAATACTTTTCAGCCCTAGGGAGAATCGCTTTCAACTGACAGCTGTCAAATTATTTTTAAAAAAAACTAGTTCCTTTTCACATATCTATTGAACCATGTTCCAACTTTCTATACAACCACGAAGTAAAATTGAAATAACTTAAAGTTAAGTATTGATAAAAGAATATATATTTTTTAAATAACTTTATTATAATTTAGTTTCAACAATTTCTTTAAAATAACTTAGATTTGGGCAAAATATTTACGATTTTTTCAATGATGAAAATAAAAAATAATGGCTGAATAGCAGGCCGGCCACAGAAAAAAAAACAAACAAAATAGGCGGGAAAGCGGCAATCATTTTTTCTTTAGCTAATTCATGTTTTTATTTTTATTTCCTTGTATTTGTAATGAAAAGCACAGTGTTTACCTCGGGTTAAAGACTTATTTAGTCCCTCGAACTATTGGCGCCCTCACTTCGTTCCGGGCGCCAAACCCCGTCTCGGGACTAAATAAGTTACTTTCACCCCTAGGATAACAATGTACTATTATATCAATCAACAACACGTGCGGAAGAGATAGATGCTGTGATGAGCAGTAGGAAGCTAGTTCGCGTAAGAATACACACTTTTGCAAATTTGTAGCGAAATGGATAATGATTTAGGACGAAACCGAGCGCGCGAAATTTTATAAACAGACCTTTGGCAGTCTAGATATCATGAAAAAACGAATAAATCTATCTGTTCAAAATAAAACTATTTGCATTGTTGAACTACTAATCTATCCCTGTATGGAGGCCATTTTGCAATTTTCCGTCTTCTTATAGTATTCATTCGCGCCCAAAAATGCGTTAAAATTAGTGTCGAAATGTGGAACTTTCGACGCTCATAACTTTCAAATATTTTCTTTTTTTTGCTTTTTTGCTTCCATACAGGGCTAGATAATGATGAGACAAATTGATATCACTTTTTATTTTAAACGTACATCGTCAAACAGTGGAATGATCTCTAGACTACGTTTGTATGGAAGAATTTTCGCCTAGAGTAACCTTAATGCTTCTTTTTTAGATATGACAAAATGCTTCTTATCGGTATCTCGTTCATATAACGTCCAGTTTGCTATAAGCAGTCGCGTTTCATTCCCTTACAAGTTCGTGTCAGTTGAGAAATCGGATGTCGTATTGCAAGATGCCACATTAAATACTTATAATGACCTTCTTTACGTATAGATTTAGAAAAATATATGCGACAACTTTGAATTGCGTCTCTTACAAGGTTCTGTTACAAAAAATAATATGTTTCCTATTATGAACACAAAGATGGTCTGCCACATCTTTTGTTCTCAGCTCACATTTCAGCATCACCAAGGTCTAAATGTTTTGAGCGAGCAAACCAAATATTTTCATCATAATTCCTGGGAATATGCGCACAATGGGACAATTTCAACAATGCGTTCAGTCTTTACCTTCCACAACTTCTTAATTAAGCTCGGCACTGACATTTCGATGGCCGATAGAGATAAGCGATGATTTCTCGATTGTTTAGCGACATGTGAACTTAGGTTTAGGAGGCAAAGCAGTATTGTTCGACGGTGGAAAGTTCTCGAACGGTGAGAGCATCCGAATTAGTTTTGTTGACCGACATTTTGTGATCGTTACTGTCTGTGTGATGAGACTGATGAGACTTGCGATGTCGTTAAACTTTGGTAGTTCATTGTGTGAAAAAAGTGCAATAATGAGTAATAAAACTGGTGCTTTTCTCTACTTTCTTTTGAAATGGCTTTTGTATATTTTGATGTTACTCGTAGAATAGTGTCGGACCTCATTCTAAGTTCACTACCGTTTACAATACTTACATTCGGTTTCTGAATAGAGAATATAAAGTTTAGAATATGTTAAACTCTACTTTGATGAGTTTGACAAATTGTCCTGCTAAAGTAGAGTTAGACAGGTTATCATGTTTTTAATTCTCATTTTAGATACCGGCAGCCTTATTGCGCAAGTAAATTCGGCAAGGCAAAGGGTTTGATCTCATGAAAGAGTATGAACAATCGACCAATCACATAGATTAATTCCACATCGCGTCTTTCATCTCGCATGTGATTGGTAAATTGTTCATACTTTTTGTTTCATGGGTTCAAACCCTTTGCCTTGCCGAATTAACTTACGCAATTATGCTGCCGGTGTTATTGCACTAGGAATTTCTCTGGTCAATCATTCGTTTGCAAGTAGGTATAGCTTGAGTTTCTCAACAAACGATTGGATAAGTAATGCAACTCTCAGGGAATCATGATTTCATATCATCTTATAAGAAATATGTAGACGGTATGAAACCCAGCCGTCGGCGTCGTCTTACGTTATCATAGTTTCCTAACACGGGTTTTTCTCCGATTCGAGTAATAGTTTGTCGGATTGCCCAACAATATTGTGTTCTACGACCAATAAATAATAACGACCGGAAATACGACCGATAAGGAATTTTATCTTCATACCTGAGTGCAGTTTCATATGTGGTAGAAATATTTATTGTATTATGAATGAAGGCTTGCGCTTAGCAAAGACGACGTAAATTGCAATCGCAATAATTAAATTGCGATTGCCATTTAAGACGACATTTCTGCAAAACTCATTAAATAAATTTATTAAAATACTTTGGTGATCGCTATTTTTATTAAATTGATCTTAAAAGTTTAAATTATGGAAGTTTGATGCCCGCGCGACGTCATGTTTGTTGTATTCTTTTTTTGAAAATTTTAAATTTTATACCGAAGAACATTTAAATACAGCCTAATAGAGCTGTCCATTTTAGTCGATTATTCTCATATTGGTCCAGTTTATTATCGTAACATCAATTCCAGTCAAGTATATGGGTTTAATTGTTTTTTTCCGTATGTTTATGATCAGCCATAAGGAGCTGGTTGGTTACCATATGTAGACTGTTTATTACTTTAGTATACCTACTTAATGCTTTGTTATAATTTACATCTAACATATGCCCAGAAAATCCCTGTTAACGGCTTATTGCGTCATTGTCAATAAATATGTCAGTAAGATGGATATAGGATTTAATCTTATTCTTAGTGCTTCTGGTCATCTGTTATGTATCATCAGATTTCTAAGATTCTTTGATGTTTTTATGTAAATCGATGGATGAATCATAATGTGATTAACATAATATTGTTTTAATTCAACACACATGTGTTCTAAAAACTAGGTTTATAATTCGAATTCGTAAACAACCTTGACCAACTTCCTAAATCTAGTAGGTTCTTAATCATAAACAAATAAGTTGTCAATTTATGTATGATTGTTTTGATTATGTACCAATGTACTTACCGTTTGCATCCGACATAGGTTTGCAGCAGGCATAATGATCACTCTGTGACAGACGTTTCCGATGCTTGACATGTGAACCTCATTTAATTTTAGAGGTGCTAGCTAGACAATAAACAGCTACGTTTTCTATACATGCACTCTCTTTTGTTTTTGTTTGTTGATTATAGATGCATTTCTGGGGGCATTATAGATATCTTTTGTGACTTGATTATGAAAGCATTTGACAGTTAGAAACAGGCATATTGATTGACATGGTGTGATGTTGTGGTTTTCCTCGTGTTTCGTGTTATTCAACTTAGTTAATTAAATTATTTACTTGAATAACTTATTTTACAATATAATGTATGCAAGAAAGTTGGTATCAATAATTTCCCACAATATTTACCTACCTTTTTGTATTTAAAATAATAAATATTATTAAAATACGTGACAAACCTCATGTTATTGATTCACGTCAACGAACAAACAGTCAACAAACAATAAGTCAATAACCAAAAACGCGATAAATTAGCCGCCATTTAAAAACAAAAAAAGAAAACAATGGTTCATATTTGGAACAGGACAATGCACACTTGCATTCAGCCACACATGTCATCGGCCCGTGGGAACGCAAGCGCGCCTGTTGCCGCTATTCATCCAGTTATTGGACGGCAGCATAGAGAAAATAGAGAAGTGCCACTAGATATAAGAAGTAACAATTATGAAAAAAAAGCATAGCAGAAGTCTGACATGCTTTAAAAACTACGATATTGATAAAGAAAGAATAGAAAAAAATTAAAAAGATTTATTGCCACAGAAATTGCTTTAATTATGCTTAATTAAAAAAAAAATACTATAGTATTAGGGCTCTTTTAATTCACACAAAGGGTGCAGTGCGGCGCCGGTGCCACGAACGCACGACAGCAGGAGGAGTATTTGTGTGCAAAAATTGTATGGAAAAATCAACCGGACGTGCGCAGTACGACACCCTCACCGCTGCGGTGCCGCATCAGTCCGACACGAAACGTCTAAATTTAAAGAGTCCTTAGTTGTAAGTACATAAATGAAGTTACGTGATTTGGATTGTTCATTCTCGTAATAAGAAGTTGCTGAACTTTGTCTATGACGGCACGATAACTGACATGTCCTGAAGACAATGGATTGGCCTTCTGTAGGTTTCTTACCTTGTACACTTATTAGACTAAGTACAAATAGAGATGTTAGCGTCTTGTCGTGGAGTGTTTAGCACGATATTGATAGGCAATCACATTTGTTTAAATATGCGTGCGACTGGCCCAATTTGTGGTGCATGAAAACTATAGTATTAGGACTCTTTTAATTAACACAAAGAGTGCAGTGCGGCGCCGGCGCAATATTTATTGTTAAGGTTACACTAGTCGACGGCACGAACTATTTTGTGCGCGAGGTTAAAATACATTTTATATCAACCGACAACACGTGCGCAAGAGATAGATGCTGTGATGAGCAGTAGGAAGTTAGTTCGCGTACGAATACACACTTTTAAAAAATTGTGCGAAATGGATAATGATTTAGGACGAATACGAGTGCGCGATATTTTATAAACAGATCTTTGGGAGTCTGGATATCATGAAAAAATTACTAAACGTATCTGTTCAAAATAAAATTATTTGCATTGTTGTCAAAGTTATTGATCGTACTTTTACTCCCTTTTTTGACACGCGAAGTCCATACAATCGCGAGACTTATATCTGTGCATACAAATTACTTACGCACGCGTCGCTCATCAGGTTATAATCTTCTATACCTTGCCTAGACTACACCTCGATGGAGGAAGACACTAGTACCAGTTGGATTTTTTTTACCTGTAGGCATGGTTTCCTCTTCATTGAAAGAACTCCGTTTCTTTACGACAATCATGTTAACGGTTTCATAAACTTCACTCACAATCACGCTATCACTTTTTAATACGACAATCACATCATATTCGATGCACTCCAGTATTATCACGTAGATATCCGGCGCGTACGCCCGGTGGTATTGCGCAAGCGCACCGGTAGGTCACACGGTTCCGTCACTTCCGGTCATTACAGGCTTTCTATCTACCCGTCGGTGAAACTGGACAGATAGACGGGCAGTAGGTTCTACCGACGAGGACAGAATACAGGGCTAATAACTGGGGAATGTGCGAAAAAGGAAGTCGTTGAGAAAAAATATGTTGCTAGCCTAAGTACGCAAGTCTTAGGTGGTTAATTAACTGAACTCTAAGGTTATTAATGGATTCGAAAAAAAAGGAAATTCAAAAACACTGATTAGGAGAAACTAATATAAGCTGGCCTCGCATTCTATTGAAGCTCCTAACTAATACAGACTAGTCCAAGGTCTATATTACCACCAAATTACGGTATATCAAGTTTGTATGCCATAGAAGAAGTGAATTTTATTAACAGTTTTGGATGCGAATCTGTATTGCCAAAGTTAAGTGAGAGACTGTTGTGAAAACTAATGAATGCTGAGCAGTTGAGTTGCCCATATCAATGCGCAATGCGTTACAAACACTTGGCGGCAATGTCACCCATATCAACAACCTTTTGGCGTATTTTCAACCCGGATTTGACTTGAATAAGAGGATTGCGAAGAATTGACAAACTTAAGTGGCAGTGGGCAGTGCACATTGCTCGCAGAACGGATGGCTGAAAAGTTCTGGAGTGGCGACCTCGAACCGGAAGAAGTTTCGTTGGATAAGACCTCCTACTAAGTGGACCGATGAGCTGGTAAAGGTTGCAGGGATCCGCTGGATGCGAGACGCACGGGACCGGTCAATGTGGCGTCACTTGGGCCTGTGTCTAGCAGTGGACATCTTTCGGCTGATATGATGATGATCAAGAGGAGTGTGGACCTTAATTGTAACAGACGCAAAGTTCGATCTTCGACGTTAAGAAACACTTGCCGGTTGGTCCGTGGATGGGTGACCTTCTATTATAATCATATCGAGACTGTTCTGTCAGTTAGGCAGTGTCTCCATGTAAAATATTAGTATTCAGCTGCACCCGTTTAGGGCGGTTTCGTCACTACATCCGCCACTACGACCGATCCGAATCCGGGAAATTTCAGTTACAAGGTAGCCATACTTCTTGTAGGAAAGCTTACTCATTAAATCCGAACTGCATCCGTCTTAATTCAGAACATTTTGAACTCGGAAATCAATCACGGACTCGGACCGGCCAAACCCATCAAAGTTGGTAAAATACTAGGAAGATTGATGAATTTGAGCTGAATAAACTACAAAACATACTTCTAGGTTTATTGAACCAAAAACAAAAATGGTTTACTTTCACTCATTCTGCATTACTATTGTGCGTTACAATAGTTT
The DNA here is from genome assembly GCA_948252205.1 of Orthosia incerta. Taxonomy (NCBI): domain Eukaryota; kingdom Metazoa; phylum Arthropoda; class Insecta; order Lepidoptera; family Noctuidae; genus Orthosia; species Orthosia incerta. The sequence continues at coordinate 30,585,615 of OX411754.1, read as the reverse complement.
TATATTGTAAAGGGATAGTTTATGATAACCGGCGATTGAATACTCTAGTTGTGTATAATAGAGTATAGTGGTATAAAGTACCTACATACGTATTAAGGACGTCGTACAATATGTATTTACAACATCCGGCACGCGACTTTTGTTAAATACTTGACACACAATATTGCAATACCAAACTGAAGTATCACGTAAGTTATAGTAATAAAACATGGATAAATAATTTGTCAAAGAATCAAAGAAGTGGTCCGGTAATTTAACTTTATTAAAAGTACTTGTACACAATTGTCACAGATTTTATAATAAACCACCGTAATTTCATAATTTAGGAACTCGCTAAGATGTCTCTCTCTCCGCGACTGACTTCTCCTGTCATATAACTTCCTCCCAACCCCTTCTAGTCCTTAACCATTATTTTTGGCCACGTAAGCTCATTATTATCTTGTAAAGCCCCTATTTTGCAATTAAGGTAAACTACATTGTAAAACAAGTGATCTATTGTACCTAATGGTATATTTTGCTAATCAGCTTAACTACACTGTAGCACAGGTACTAGTTCTTTAGGGCGACAACAAATTGGTGATAACTTTAACAATGGGTCTTCAATCTTATTACATTAATCGCGATCAAGAGACCCACGCCACGAATAAATAGCTTTGACAAAATAATGTCGTTGCCCCTGCCAACTAAAATTGTGTATCACAATATTCACACAATTAGACAAAATAGTAGTCAAAATGGTGCTGTTAGAGAAAATGAATATACTTACTTAAATTCATTCACATTACGAGATACTTAACTGAGTGAGGTGTGAAAATCTTCCGGATGCTGATTCAGACTCGGTCTCCTACAGTGGGAACATTTACCTTCTGACTCATTTTAAACAGTTTCAGCCTAGACTAACATAACATCAGTACAATTCTGTCATTCCCATCTTACCTAGAGAAAATCACTTTGTAAATACTTTGCTACAACAATTTGTAAATAATCGAATGCGTCACTGCCCTTCGCGGATGACATCATGTGCGACTCTTGCGCATCCCATTAGCACAAGACTGTAGTACTCGCACATGTGATGTGACGTTACTCCACGACGATATGTGACTCAACGTTGATTAAACTCAGCTGGGGACTTGTAACATTGTCTTAATTGTGATTGAATCCATTTGGACTCAGAAACCGGGCACTAAAATGTGTATTGAAAGCTCTGACCAAGACGATTTTTAAAATATAGAAAACTCCGAGTTTGTTTCGATGTTTCTTCTCAGAGTTGTCGAAAACAACGAAATTTTTTTTTTTTTTTTTTTTCTAAGGCTTGCGCTTGACCACTATCTCACCTGATGGTAAGCGATGATGTGGTCGACGGTGAAGCACGCTTGCCTAGAAAAAAACCATTCACTCTTGACTTAAAGACCCCTAGATTGTAGCTATCGGGAAACACAGACTCCGGCAGGGAATTCCACTCCTTAGCTGTACGCATAATAAAAGTGTCCCCAAAACGTTTTGTGCGTATGGGTGGGATGTCCACCATGTACCGATGACGCATCGCCGTACGTCTGGTAGTCCGATGATGGAACGGGCTGGGCGGAATCAAGTCATGCAATTCCATCGCACACTCCCCGAAATGTAATCGATAAAAAACCGACAAACTGGCAACTCGGCGACGATGTTCAAGGCTCTAGAGCTTTGACTTGACCAGTGCCTCATTGCCGATGAGTCTCTTGGCCCGCTTTTCAATCGACTCTAGTGCATCTAGCTGGTATTTGGCAGATCCGTCCCAGAGATGAGAACAGTACTCCATGCACGATCGAACTTGCGCTTGATACAAGTTGAGATATTAGAAATTATATAGTTTGAATGAAACATGTTTTAATGATTCCAAGTAGCCGTGAAGGACATATAAAGTTACATTCTTGAACAGCTGTGATGCATACAAAAGAAAATCAATTATAAATCTTCTTTTAGTAAATGCACAAAGCAAAATAAATGCTTACGACGACAGGTTTATATCGACCTGTAATAGCACCTGCCGTATCCGTGTCGCTGCGATTAATTCTGCGCGCGCGCATACCATGATACCAACAGATATTATTCAGAAAGGTCACGTCGTCGCCATTGCAGGCGCATGGTAAGCCACCATAGTTGTATTTTTAGTCCATATCTAGATTATTACGAGGATGCGTCTATGTCTAAGCTGACTGCTAAATGCGGTAACTAGATCCGTTGAGAGATTAGTTCACAATAGGGTTCAGTAGCTTTAGACAATAACATCCACATGTTATTGTCTAAAGTCACTAAAGCCACATAGTTTGATATTTTATCTCCATTATATAAAGATATCGACAGTATATAAGCTGCTTGGAGTTTATTAGGAGCAGTGGTGGCCCAGTGGTATCGGCCGCGACTTACAAGTTGTAGGTCGTGGGTTCGAGCCCAGGCAGGCGCTTTACTTTGTGTAAATGATTTCATCACCACTGCTTTCAAAACGGTGAAGGAAAACATCGTGAGGAAACCGGCATGTCCTAGAACCAAAAATTCGAAGACATGTGACATCCACCAACCCGCACAGGGCCCGCGTGGTGGATTACGGCCCATTCCCTCTCACAGAGAGGAGGCATGTGTCCCAGCAGTGGGAACATTAATAGGCTGGTGATGTGTGGAGTTTATTTGCAAGTTTATATAGAATCTTTACTTCAAAACAACGGGGGTCTAAAGAAAAGATTCGACTACGTTTGATTTTAAAAGCTGCCGACTCACAAAAATCCCTTTTTAACTCTAGTTACGATGACTGTCTTTATAGACGAGATAAGATCAGTTTACAGCCTCATTTTAATTAAAATCTTTTCTAATTACAGTAGCAGATTAACTAAACAACACCTTTATCTCATGTAACTTGAGCACTTAGCACAGGCTCTCATCACGACACGAGTAGAGATAACTTGAGATGCGATCTCATCTTACTTGGCAGTTACGCACAGACTCCGGTTACAGCTTCTCATCATGAGAGCTAACGATCCGTATATACTGGTCTACTGTTTATTGTTTATGTAATGAACTAATGTAACTCGATGACTGACTTATCTACGTCTGTTGGACTTGCATGGGTTTTGTTTCGTGTAGTTGTTTTGCGAATGTGATATTTATGTTTATGCTAGGAGATGAGGAAGATGAGTAGATGTCTGAGAAAGATAACATAGTGATGAGTAGATTTAAATTACATATAATTTTGGGAGCAAGTACCGTAGTTTTATTATGAAGCCAACACCTTATTTAAAAAGACAATAAGACAACCAGCGTTTAAACCTCAACAGGCAATAATATATTATTATAATTATATGATATAATATATTATTTCACTGTTGAATTTTCAACGCTGGGTTCTGTTCTATTCTGACTTGATGATAATTATGTCTCAAGTTGTCAATAGTGTGAGTGAGAGAGAATGAATAAGAGATAATTAATTTGATCTCAATTAATAAATGCTTGAAAAAGCATTCCACAATTTAACAATTAGCTACGATCATTGTTTTTCGTCGAAACCCTATATGAAAGTTTGATTGGAAGTTCGTTGTTTTTGTCAATGTGATATCGTATCGTGAAAACGGTTTTTGAGATTTACAATAAATTCATATTGTAATATTTATTACAACAAAAGCAATCTAAAAACCACAGCCAATCAATATAATTAGTCTATAACCTGTCCCAATAAAGATTCCCTTTACTTTTCACACAATTAATTTACACAATGAACAGTAGGTACCCACACTACCTACGCACCTAACACGCGATAGGTGACCAATTAATAATTCAATTAAATTGCAGTGACGACCAATGGATCGATAACCTAGTGACTTGCGCGGGAGTGTATTTATGTAATACTTTATCGAGTATTGTAGTATTTGTAGTGCCGACGATGTAACTGGGGCTAGGGATGGGATGTGGCTGTCGATACTTTTGTTTTTGTTTTTATTTTGGATCTTATTCAGGACAAGGCTTAAGTTGATTGGTTTATTTTAACTTTGATTTTTCTCTGTTTATCGCTGTTCATTGGTATTATTGAAAATAACATTGAGTAAAACTGAAAGTAGTTGGCAGAATTAATCAGATAGGTACATTAGTACATTATTGACTTAGAAACATCTCGTACTTTTTCAACTTAAAAAATTAAGAGAATGCAATGTTCAACAACATTGTATTCCCTTATTTTTTTAAAGTTAGAAAGGCAGGGTCGCTATTTCTCGATTTTACCGTAAAAGTATTTACCTAGTTCCTGCTCTCAGTGTGCACGCCATTCCATTTATTTTTAACATGACATTTAACGTCTAATAAAGCCAATTCACACAGAACTTTATACAATAACAGTAACCGATTCTTATATAACTTTTTATTCGACATTGCTAAATACATCAGAGTATATAAAAGATTATCTAACAGCATTTCATGGTCAGTAGCCGCATGTCGGTCGGCAGCTTGTTTACTCCTTTATGCATGGCCCATTGTGTAAACGGGGCTAGGGTTGTTCGTGATTGTCGATAATTGTGCAACGTGGCCCATCACGCTGGATTTGCAGACGATATGTTATGGGCGTGAAGGATTTGATTGGCAAATTGCATGTGCGAGGTTTTTTTAAGGCTTGTTAAGATTTTTTTGTGTTGTTTAAATTGTGTTACCTGTTTTTAGCATCCTTGGTGGTGTCCTAAAAAGCTTGCGAAACATTTTAATTGATAAATGATTTTGGTAAGCATATCAAAGCTTTTAGCAGCAAATAAATTACTTTGAGTATTTTTTAAAGGAGTATGTAAGTATCGTAGCAAGTTCTGTAGTTTCTGCCAAACCCCGTGGTCGTGTGAGTTTATGTTTGAATGTAAATTACTTTTAGTTTAACATTTCATTAGAACGTGACAACCAATTTCGATATCGATAGAATTCCCTTCAACACTTTCCCTTCCCTCATCCCGGATACCGGACGAAGGGCAAGAGCCCTATATTTCCCCGGGCCCAATAGGCCCAATTGATTCCAATATACGGCCGGAAGCTGATCATTGTACCCGGATATGCACTTGTAGCGTAGATCCGCGCGTGCGCACATAACTCTCTACTCTACCGTGAAATGTTAAGTGCCGCTATTATGATGTTTTTCTATACAAATATAGTTCCGTTTTGTTTCCTTTGTGAAGGTATTAAGTGAATAGGTTGTATAAGCTTTGTGTGGTTAATTTATTGGAATTTTTATTGGTGGGTAGTTTGCAATGATTTGCGGAACGAATTATGTACATAGTGTACATAGGTGAGAATTTATGTTTTGCCATGATATTTATTGTAAACGGAAGTAGTATTTTATATTTGCATTTACAACTTCCAAGTAATTTCACGGTGTTCACTTCTGTATTGTAGTTTGTTCAAAATAATAAATGAACATGAACATTCATTAAAATGGTCCCTTAGGGAAAATATTTAAACACGTTCATTTCATTATAATTGACCCTATCCTTCTTACTTACGTTTTTTACACTTCTCATTTTCTTCCATAGGCAAGAAAGAGGTCAAACGCACGCGATTCGAGAAATAAATAAAAAATAAAATATTTTCAGTCTGCTCTGTCACACTGGAGAGCAAAGTTCTCCTCTCTTCTTCCTTCAATCCCTTCGGTTTTGGACAATTGTGGACTATCAATAACTTACACCGGAATATTAAAACTGGACAAGAATCATAAGTGAAATTGATCCTTATTCATTATCCAGTTCTATAGGCAGGTCATATTTACAGTTATACCGAAGAACTGTTATCAACAACGTGCATGCGCCATACAACCACGGGTTAGACACGGGGCCACGTGCAAACACCGGTTATTAAATCACTCATTACTTCACACCGAACCGGTGACTCATGCCGACGCATAATATTGACACATTTTTCTTCAATAGGTACTCGATAACAGCGATGACATTAACTTGTGGGTCCGCAATAGTGTAGTGCTCAACGGCCTCTGGACCGAATTTTGGTCACGGCGACCAGTATGTGGAGACTAGCCATCGGCGCGGGCGATATCATAGTGCACAAGTGGGTGTGCAAACACAGTACGTAAACGTAGCACGGTAGAATCAACTATTATTATTTGTAAAATGTAACGTTCAAAAGTGCCGCTTGGGGCCTACTTGAAATAAAATATGTTTGTCTTTGTTTTTGAGTGCACTCACTGCTTTCCTCACTCTTATAGTCCGATGGCACGGCAGTCCGAGACGACCGGGGAGGGATCAGGGTATGCTTGCCGAGGCACGGGGGTGTCACCACGTAAACGCCAAAACACCGGGCTGTTACTAAGAAATGCTTAATTGAAACAAAAAAAAAATTGGTTATATAAATTTTGCCAAACCTGGGAATCGAACGCTCAGCAATCGCACATTTGCGACCGCGAGATCCTCAAAAATACAGAGTGTCTATAGTTTCGGTGCGTATCAAGTTGGTGGCTTACATACACATAACCGTATTTGGCTACGTTATGGAATGTTTAATAATATAATCGTTAACTCCTCAGCCTTATTCAATTGTGAAATTTTGTAGAAATTATTTGTTTTTTTAAGTCAAAAATACACGGTAGTGAAATGTTTGTGCTCTATCATGCCATGCATGTCTCCTATGCCTAGGATTTATTTGCTCAAAGAAAGCAGTCAGAAGTACGGGTATTTCTACTAATTCTCATTTGAAAGTCGGTAATTTGCAATCATTATGAACTTGACTCTAGTTGTTTGTTTTGTCTCTACAATGCCATGTATTGTTATTAATTACCAAGAATAATTAATTACAAATAATTCGATACGAAAGGCTTTTCCAAGAAAACATTCAAAACAAGTCTATGACGTATATGTTGTTTTTTATATACTTGGAATATCCAGAGCAGGAAGCGTGCTTAAATAGCAAGTTATTGAAGTTGTATATTGTACAGCGTCAGTGACAATTCGACGCGACAACGTAATAAATGGCGTCATGAAAGTTATGAGTTTATGAGATATGAAAATTAAAATCATAAGACCTGTTGATTATAACCAATATGGTAGTAAGATTATTTATTTTATAACTAGTAATTTTAGCACGGTGATTTATAGACTGGAGGTGTCTTTAATTTTATAATTGCTATAACGTATAAAAATTTTATTAGCTAGGAGAAACCGTAAATGAAACCGGAGAAATTTAATTTAATTGGTAATGTTTTACATTCTTCACAATTTCTAAGTTAGGTGACAGATAATATAATACGAGCATACAGATGCCTCATCCCATACAAAGAAACCATGCCGACGTAACTAGCGTTTTTCATCTGATTATACCGATTATTTTTTGTAAATCGATCGCCTTCGGTTCCGTTCCACAGCGATAGATAGATCACCATATATGTCGGTGGAACAGAACGGAACGGAACCGAACGCGATCGATGTACAAAAAATAATCAGAATAATCAGTATAGAACTTCGGCACGGTTTATTTGTATGGGATGAGACACCATTGGTTAGGTATAAAAATTCCTTAGACTCATTAGCGTATTTAACAAATATATTAAAATCAAACTTGACAAGGAACTAATAAATACTGTAACCACTTCGATTCCGTATTACGCAATTTCGTGCGAACTGTCATTGTTCCTATAACAGGGAAACGTTCCACTTCTCTTCCTGCCTTCTTTAGTCCACGACGTAATGTGTCGCAGTAACTCAATCAACTCGTGCAATAACTAAACGCGGAGTCGGAGTCGGCCTTGTGTCTGTCCGTCTGTGTATCCGTGTCGGTAACTCGGTACTGTAAGTAACACAATAATAAGGTATTTTATAGGTTGCAATTAGAATTGAATTACAGGTAGGTATAATAAGGTCGCTATAAGACTTATGTACTTAGAAACGCAACTCTAGGTAATTTGTGGTGTTGTTATAAGAAACCGCACTGTCTTTTGCTTGCATCAGTAATTCAGTATTACAGTTACATTCTTAGTAAAACCGAAATTACCAAATACTTAGAAAATAATATACAAAGTATACCTACGATGTATAAGGAGCGAAAATTTATTCGATAATTACTTTAGAGCTAGACTGTGAAATACCACCCAGTATAAAATAATTGATCCACATTCTGATCTGTTAGCAATACGATAGTCCTCTGCAGAACATGACAGATACTCTTTCGATCAGAAAGAGATCTCGCTTCGAAACTTTCCAGCCTCCCAACTATTTTGATCCTTATTTTAATCTTATAGTAATTTTATGTCAATAAAATCTGTTCGCGACGAAGCGTCATCAACCATACTAAATGGTTCATAGAAATTGAAGTTTGTATGTGTAGACATGTCTGCTTACCACGGCGCGCCACCTGATACTAAAATGAATTTTAGAGGCACGTTTATATTTATACTAAAATTTTACCTACATTTTTTGAGATAGTAGTATAATGTTTTTAGTGTTTGTCAGTATGTTATAGGGTTCAATAGTTCACCCTTAACAGAGTAAAATCATTAGAAAGCATACTGATAAGAGTTATCATAGTAAAAAACATAAATTTCTGTCATACGATACGTCTGTGCTCGGCGACGGATTAGTTCCGAATGAACCGTGAGAGGGAACCACACGTTATTTATAGTTTTGGTGGTTTTTGAAAATATTATAGTAATTAAAATCATGTTTTTAAGGGCTTATCCTATGTACTGGACATGAAATCAGTACATAATGATGAAACTATGTGAAGACCACATAGTTTCTGCTATGTAAATAGGAATATTGACTTGATATCTCAAACACCAAATATATGGTTTTAGGTCATTTTAGGGTATATGGGGGACCTAGACCGGGACAGGAAGCCTATATACACCTCATAGTTAGCGTAGTCTTTTATATAAAGCCCATTTACTTGAGATATCAAGTCAGTATATAATAGAAAAACTGCTGTTTATCTGGTTTTTGGCAATCGCTTACGGTTTTAGGTGCCCTAAGTACCTAGAAACATATAGGTGTACTGGTAAAAGTACTACCATTGGAAAGCCTGCTAAAAGGGCTTCCAGGCGGTTTCTAGATGGGAAGAATCGCTTGGATAGTCAACGAGATAAGCAGTCGTGAAAAATGTAAACAACGTAAAACGTTGAAATTTGTAGACCCTTCAGGTGGAATAACTCCATGAAGGGAATAGATGTACTCATGGTGTAAGTACTTTCGGATGGCTTGCTGGACTAGCTACCAAGCCATCACTTTGGAGCGAAAATCGCTCAAGTAGTTTAAGTACAATTCCAGAAAATAGGTTTCTGGAAATGTAATTTTTAGTCAGTTTTTGGCACTCCCCGGGACTATACACCCCTGGGAATTCCGAAAATAAGAAATTTTTGGGGACCTCCCGATGGCCCGTTAAACGCACCATCGTGTTGTCCCAATCTTATTAGTGTTTTTATATCTAATTTCTCTGATAGCTGGGCGCAAAGAAAGTGACCAGCTATCAAATTTGTACATATCAAGGCACCTTATGTGCATATGACCTAGATAGACTTACATAAACACTAGAAATGTAAAGTGTGGTCTATTGGCTACCAGAATCCCCATAATAGGCGGTGATTGTCTGGTTAGCCTAAGTAGGAAGTCCTAAAGTCGGTGAAATGACTTAGGAATTTATAGATTCGTTACATAAGGGATGATATCCCATAGAAGATTCCCGAAAATAAGCTTTTTCTAGACGTCAACAGACAGCCTGCTATTGGCACCAGCAGGTCAACCCAACCTATAGATATCCTTAGACTAGGTTAAAAGCTATTAAGGTTTTAACTGGGAAATAAAGGGAATTGTCCTTTCATTTCATGGAAATAGTCTAGGGAAGCTATCAATACCTGGAAATTAGGTATATTGATTAGATACATAGATAGGGGGCGTTACTGTGTTACAGTACGAAGGAATCCAGCTATTGATAGCACCATGGAAGGGGTGCGGTAACCCTATTTACCAAATATGTATAAGGGTTTTTTACATAAATAAAAATTATTTTCGGCGAGAATTTGCGGGGCTCTCAATAATGGCACGATGCGAGGGTATAAAGAACCCCCGGGCCCAAAATAGAATTTGTAGTCATCCAAAGCTAGTCGCTTGTACTTGTCTTAGTAAATAAGAAGTAATTCTTATATAGAATCAAGTCTCAGAAATTGTTGAGAGCCCTAGAATCGTGCCGTGTACTGAATAACTTAGTGTTTCATTTAATTCATCGACTTCAACCCTTATGAAGACATCCCTTTTCGATCCTGTCGAGCTGAACCTCGGAACCTGGACACCAGGAGTGCTGATCCAGAAGTAGGCAACCCGGAATCTGGAAATAACTCAAGTACAGCCAACACATCGTTGAATCGTTAGAGTCGATTTGCAACCCTACGTCACTGCTGCAGCTAGGCATCCAAGAACCTTTGTTTTCGTTGATGTGGATGGGGCGTTCAGCGGCAATGGCCAGAAGGTTTACGCCCTTCTTTTCTCGGGGCCAATGAACACGCTACGTCCTGCACATTTAATGGTCCTATCGAGCCGAATTTTGGAGCCTGGAGAGCCCCAGGACGTCGGGAACAGCAGATCCAGAAAAAACAACTGGGTGCCTGCATATTAAGTCGGCTACGTGCAACACAACGTTGACCCGTTCGAGCCGAAATTCGAAGTCTGGAGCGCCCCAGGACGTCAGGAAGAAACAGTGGTGGAATTAATTTTTCGAATTTTGGAGAAATTAATTTCACAAATAAACCAAAAATCGACGTGCACTGCAGGGAACAAGTCCTACGTGCCCTATTTGCCGCTGGATCCAAGAGGTAAAATTCTGGAGACAGTTATTGAAAATACCCTATTTTTTCAATAATTGTAAGAAAATAGAAGAAATTTTCTGTGAGCCGCAAAATGCTGTATGAAGACAGATGCGCATCCTTGAAGCCCCAAGAATAGTTCCTGAAGACTTATCGCTGAAAAGCTGAAAACTACCCTATGTTATCAGTGATTTGTTCTAGAACTGAACGCTTGTTTATTCAACCAAGAATACTCGTTCAGAAGATTGGATTACGTCTTTGACGCGGAAGAATAGTTCCTGAAGACTTATCGCTGAAAACTACCCTTATGTTTTTAGCGATTTGTTTAAAAAACGAGCGCCCGTCAGAAAAATACAAGACGTGCGTTTAGAAGGCTGATGTGCATCCTTGATGATTGAAGAATAATTCCTGAAGCCTTATGACTGAAAACAACCCCTATGTTTTCAGGAAAATTTTGAAGACTGAATTTTCGTCAGTGAATGGAAGAAACGTACTCTGAAGACTTAGATACGTTTCGGATGTACTGACTAAGCGGTTCCTGAAGCACTATCACTGAAAATAACTTTGACGTTTCGGTGATTTATTTGAAGATTGAATTTTCTTCAATCAAGCAAGATACGTGCTCGGAAGATTGATGCACGGCTCTGATGCTTTGGACAAGCAGTTCATGAAGCATCACCACCGAAAAGTAACCTTGACTTTTCGGTGATTTAGAATTTGATTGAATTATAGTCAATCAAATAGAACATACACGTTTATGGGAAAAATAAACTTGTATAGCAAATGCCTGAAGTTTCCTGAAGACTTATCACTGACCGTAAGTTTTTAGTGATTTTTTATTTGAAGATTGAATTATAGTCAATCGAAGTGGAGGTTAACTTCTGGAGATCGTCGGTTTGAACGCTGAAGCCCGGAACTGGGACTTATCTTTGAAAACTAACTTCGAGTTTTCAAAAGAAAATATTTCAACAACAATGCCGATAACCAGATCCAAAGGCAAGACGCCGGAGGCATGGACCGTGGAGTTGGATCAGCCAGCTGGCATCAGACATGAGCTGCCGCCGTGTTCACCTTCCACAACCGAAGGGACCGAGCCGTCGGACGAGCAGCGCCATCTAGCGCCTCAAACTGAAAGCACTCCGACGCATCAACCAATAGAAACTGATCAAGCGGTTTCTACCAGAGTAACCAGATTAGAAGGAGCTTCAGACACAACATTGAAACCTTCTCAGAAAGAGAAGATTTCCGAAGAAGACAGACGTACAGCGATGCCGATGACTACCCGGGGTGACGCCCGTATCGAACATAGCCGTCCGCCGTCAACTAGAGTGACTCGGTCACGAAAAAACATAGACAAAGCTCGCGAAGACTTACTCAAAATTAAGTTGGAGCTTGCACAACTGGCACTTCAGAGAGCGGAGGAAGAGGGTTCCGAAGCTGAATACCTGGATGACAGAAACTCGAATGACGAGTACGTGCGTTCATGGCTAGAAGAGGCACCAGAACCTCAGCCTGAGAAGGAGGATAACGTCGTTGAAGGGGGAACCAGAAATTCTATGCATAGACCCCTGACTGCGGCCGCCACCAAATCGCAAATAGAAGGTCAGCATCCTAAGGAGAGAGAAGTGCGAAAGCCTCCAGTTGCAGCGTCAGCTGAGTGTACAGGAGGTCAGAGGGATAGTCTCCGTCCATTCTTGACGGAGTTGACGTCCGCTATAGCGTCGCTAGCCGACAGGAAAATAGAACAGCGGGACCAACCGAACCCCTCTGCGTCGAAATTCGTCATGACATTGCCGAATTTCAATGGTTCTCATACTGAATGGCTATCATTTCGGGCCATATATGAGACAACTCGAGCGTACTTTACGGACATCGAGAATACAGCGAGGCTGAGGAGAAGCTTACATGGACGTGCAATGGAAACCGTCAGCTCAGAACTCATCGGACATGCCAGGCCCGATGACATCATGAAGGAACTCGAGCTGCAGTTCGGCCGTCCAGACTCCATAGCGCAAGCTGAAACAGATAGATTACGCGGACTGCCGCGCTGCAGTGAGTCACCAAGAGACATCTGCGCGTTTGCAAGTCGCGTAAGAGGTGCTGTAGTCACGCTCCGCGCGTTAAAAAAGGGTCATTACCTTATGAACGCGGAGCTTATGCGATTGTTAACAGAGAAGTTACCCAATTCGCTACGAGCACAATGGTACCGATCATATTCGGAGAAGTACCAATCGGTGCCAGATATTTCATTGTTCAGTAATTTCATATCTGAACAGGCACACTTCTGTAGTCCATTCGCCCCACCCGAAGGCATCGCTTCGGCCGAGGCGAACACCAACAGACGCGTCACACAAAGGACGCATATAGCTACGGACCAACCGGTAGGAAAATGCCGTGTTTGCGACGTGGGACATCACTACGCCACTGGATGTGCACAATTCAGGGGCGTAGCTGTCGAGAAAAGATGGGAGCTAGCGAAAAAACACAATCTATGTTATCGCTGCCTTCAACATCGACGAGGCAACCACACTTGTAAGAGAAAACAGTGTGGCCAAGACGGGTGCAGAGATACGCACCATCGGCTTCTTCATAGGAAGAAGCAACAGCAGAGGGAAGCCAACAAGAAGCCCGATGTTCCTGAATCCCGCAAGGATCCTCAGGAAACGGTGGCCAGTTTCGGGTCACCATCGAGCCAGGCGTACCTCAAGATAGTGCCGGTCCGGGTAATCGGACCGGCGGGAGAGGTAGCAACATACGCTCTCCTAGACGATGGGTCCACCGTTTCGCTGATGGATGAAGACATCGCGAGGCAAGTCGGGGCAGAGGGCCCTGTGGACCCGCTCAAGATCGGTGCGATAGGCAACACCATGCTCACCACCCCATGCTCAAGAAGAGTCAAGGTGACGCTGGTTAGCCCGCAAGAGAGAAGGGTACAATTTAAAGCACGTACTATACCTAAACTCAGCTTGGCAAAACAAACAGTGAGCGATAGGGTTGTCGCACGCTGCAAGCATTTAACCGACTTGAGAAAAGAGTTGATGTACAACAATGGCGTGCCAAAAATACTCGTCGGCCAAGACAACTGGCATTTGTTATTGGCCAGCGAGATTCGCAGAGGTCCAAGACACCAACCAATTGCGTCACTTACAGCGATGGGTTGGACACTACATGGCGCGCACAGTAGTTTACTACGACAACAAGTACATCATGTCAATAGAATAACAACTGATGACAATTTGGATCATCAGTTGCGCGAACATTTCGCCATAGAATCGTTGTGCGTAAACCCACAGCGACCTGCCTCTGACCCAGCAAGAAGGGCAGAGGACATTTTGAATCGATCAACTGTCCAATTAGAGAATGGACACATCGAAACCGCCATGCTTTGGCGTAATGAGCATGCTGAGATGCCAGATAGCTTTGAGACAGCTCTGAAGAGGCTCGTCTCAACAGAAAAGAAGCTGGACAAGAACCAGGAACTTCTAAGAAGATACTCAGACCAGATGGACTCGCTAATTGCGAAAGGGTACGCTGAAAGGGCACCCGCAATTAGCACGCCGGGCAAAACTTGGTACCTCCCACACTTCGATGTCTTCAACCCAATGAAGCCAGACAAACTTCGCATCGTACATGACGCTGCCGCCAAATCGAGAGGAATGTCACTGAATGACTTCCTGTTAACTGGGCCCGACCTATTACAGTCGCTGCCAGGCGTAATGATGCGGTTTCGCCGCCACTGCGTCGCAATAACCGGTGACATAGCGGAGATGTTCATGCAAGTGAAGGTGCGGAGCCAAGACCGAGACGCGCTTCGCTACCTGTGGAGGGGAAACCGCAGAGAAGGAGCGCCAGAAGAATATAGAATGACGTCCATCATTTTCGGCGCAGCCAGTTCGCCTTGCACAGCAATTTTTGCAAAGAACTGGAACGCAAACAAATATATAGAGAAGCACCCTGAAGCTGTGGATGCTATACTACGTAGTCATTATATGGATGACTACCTAGATAGTTATAGAACTATCGAGAAGGCGGCAGAAGTCGCTAGTATGGTGCGAAAAATACACCTACAGGCGAGGTTTGAACTCAAGAAATGGGTTTCAAATAGCTCGCAGCTCCTAGAAAAAATGGACCCATCGCACATACAAACTGAGATGGTATCCATTGGAGATATAGATACGTCGGAAAAGATACTCGGCCTCATATGGAGGCCAGGCGAAGACACGCTGGGTTTCAACCTCACACTCGCGCGTCTGCCTGAGGGTATCTTGGACCGAGAGGCGCCCACCAAGCGAGAGGCGCTCAGAATAGTAGCGTCGCTATACGACCCACTCGGACTCGCCTCGCCAGTAACCATCAAGGCGAAGCAAATATTGCAAGAAGCATGGAGGCGAGGCGTCGACTGGGATCAGAGGCTAGATGTTGACCTAGCATTACAATGGAAAATTTGGGTACAACATTTACGCCAACTAAAAAACGTTAGCGTACCAAGATGCTATCCTGGATATAGCGACGCTATAGAAATGCAGGTGCATGTGTTCACTGATGCAAGCGAGATGGCATATGCTACCGCTATATACTGGCGGGCCACGACCGTGGAAGGCAAGCACTTAATAAGCCTTGTTATGGCGAAAGCGCGGGTGGCCCCACTGAAACTGCTTTCGATACCGAGACTCGAACTTCAGGCCGCGGTATTGGGAACCCGCGTAGCCGCAGCAGTGATGAGTGAACACGACTGCAAGCCCACGTCAGTAACGTATTGGTCAGATAGCAAGACCGTACTGACCTGGATTAGAAGAGGAGCGAGAGTATACAAACCTTTCGTTGCTCACCGAATAGCTGCTATTGAAGACAATAGCAAAGTCGAAGATTGGCGATGGATACCCACCAAGATGAACATCGCTGATGCAGCAACCCGTGACGTGCCACTGCGGTTCAACTCGGACCACGAGTGGTACTGCGGGCCGAGTTTTTTGTCTCTTGGGCCCGAATTATGGCCCACAGAGAAACCTCCGACTACAAACGACACGGGAGAAGAAAAAACTTTCGTTGTCACAGAAGGGGACAAGAAGAGCTTCATAGAAGCCGTTCCAGAGCCAAGCAGATTCTCCAGATGGGAGCGACTGCTTCGTGCGACCGCCACAGTTCTGCGTTTTATATCTCTTTGCAAAAATAGAACAGAGATAACGTCCTATAAACGGACGAGAAAAAACGCTGAAAAGGACCCAGACTGGCGCAAGAAGCCCGCTGTACCTGCACAGAAGCAGAAGCAGGCATGCAGAGCACCAACCCAGGTCAACAGACAAATCATAGAAGCAGAATTTCTCCAAGAAGCTGAGAAAATACTTGTCCAGGTCGCACAACAACAATCGTTCGCTTCAGAGTTAGCGAATGTTGAAGAAATAAATAAAAATAGCTCGCTGCGACCTTTACAAATTCAGGTCGTCGACGGCGTGCTGCGACTAAGAAGTCGCATAGCAGCTACGCAAGAGGTAGCTGAAGAAGTGATGCGCCCGCCTATATTACATGGCGACCATCACATAACGCAGTTGTACATAGACTGGACACATCGCAGTCTACAACATAGTGGCACCGAACTCACAATTAATGAGGTACGGCAGCACTACTGGGTCGTGAAGATGCGACCAACAGCGAAGAAGGTGATAGCAAGATGCCTGCATTGCCGTATACGCAAGGCACAGCCACCAGTACCTGCGACCGGCGACCATCCGAAAACGCGCCTCGCTCACCATAAGAGGCCGTTTACATATACCGGGCTCGACTATTTCGGCCCGCTATCCGTCACCGTCGGTCGGCAGCATCAGAAGAGATACGTAGCACTATTTACGTGTCTCACATCAAGGGCGGTGCACCTTGAAATCGCCGCCAGCCTTAGCGCAGACTCCGCCATATTGGCGCTGCGCCGATTCGCCGCACGCAGAGGATGCCCAGCTGAGATACACTCAGACAATGGCACCAACATGCACGGCGCCGACAGAGAGCTGCGAGACGCCTTCAAAACAGAGGCAAGTCGTAGAGGCATCGTATGGCGCTTCATAACGCCATCAGCGCCATTCATGGGAGGCGCCTGGGAGCGCCTAGTTCGTTGTGTAAAAAACACACTATACAATGTACTTACAGAAAAACACCCCACCGAAGAGGTGTTGTCCACACTGATTTGTGAGGCAGAGTACATTGTAAATAGCCGACCATTGACACACGTGTCGGTAGATGGTGATGATGATGAATCCATCACACCGAATCACCTTTTACTCGGTGGGTCAGCCAGACTACCTACACCTGGCACGTTCACCGAGCAAGATATAGACAGCAGGAAAATATGGCGACGATCACAGATCCTCGCTGATATGTTCTGGAGTCGCTGGGTCAGAGAGTACCTGCCGGAGCTCCAAAACCGGCGGGAGCCACATAGTAGTGGGCCCAGATTTAAAGTGGGTGACCCTGTCCTGATAGCCGACGGCCAGCTGCCCCGCAATACGTGGCCGCGAGGCCGCATTGTGGCCGTGTATCCAGGAATCGACGGAGAAATCCGGACCGCTGAGGTACGCACGCTTGGCGGTACCTTGAAGCGTCCGGTGAAGAAACTCGTCCCACTGCCCCAGTAACCAGAGATGCCGGAGCGGCGACCGTCCTCTCGGTGGGCCTGGCCGGCAGCCGAGAAATGCCGTCCGTCGCTCACCGAAGGAATGCAGCGCCGCGCCGACAACACTTCGAGTCGACACAGCACTGCACGGCGGGAGATATGTTCGCGACGAAGCGTCATCAACCATACTAAATGGTTCATAGAAATTGAAGTTTGTATGTGTAGACATGTCTGCTTACCACGGCGCGCCACCTGATACTAAAATGAATTTTAGAGGCACGTTTATATTTATACTAAAATTTTACCTACATTTTTTGAGATAGTAGTATAATGTTTTTAGTGTTTGTCAGTATGTTATAGGGTTCAATAGTTCACCCTTAACAGAGTAAAATCATTAGAAAGCATACTGATAAGAGTTATCATAGTAAAAAACATAAATTTCTGTCATACGATACGTCTGTGCTCGGCGACGGATTAGTTCCGAATGAACCGTGAGAGGGAACCACACGTTATTTATAGTTTTGGTGGTTTTTGAAAATATTATAGTAATTAAAATCATGTTTTTAAGGGCTTATCCTATGTACTGGACATGAAATCAGTACATAATGATGAAACTATGTGAAGACCACATAGTTTCTGCTATGTAAATAGGAATATTGACTTGATATCTCAAACACCAAATATATGGTTTTAGGTCATTTTAGGGTATATGGGGGACCTAGACCGGGACAGGAAGCCTATATACACCTCATAGTTAGCGTAGTCTTTTATATAAAGCCCATTTACTTGAGATATCAAGTCAGTATATAATAGAAAAACTGCTGTTTATCTGGTTTTTGGCAATCGCTTACGGTTTTAGGTGCCCTAAGTACCTAGAAACATATAGGTGTACTGGTAAAAGTACTACCATTGGAAAGCCTGCTAAAAGGGCTTCCAGGCGGTTTCTAGATGGGAAGAATCGCTTGGATAGTCAACGAGATAAGCAGTCGTGAAAAATGTAAACAACGTAAAACGTTGAAATTTGTAGACCCTTCAGGTGGAATAACTCCATGAAGGGAATAGATGTACTCATGGTGTAAGTACTTTCGGATGGCTTGCTGGACTAGCTACCAAGCCATCACTTTGGAGCGAAAATCGCTCAAGTAGTTTAAGTACAATTCCAGAAAATAGGTTTCTGGAAATGTAATTTTTAGTCAGTTTTTGGCACTCCCCGGGACTATACACCCCTGGGAATTCCGAAAATAAGAAATTTTTGGGGACCTCCCGATGGCCCGTTAAACGCACCATCGTGTTGTCCCAATCTTATTAGTGTTTTTATATCTAATTTCTCTGATAGCTGGGCGCAAAGAAAGTGACCAGCTATCAAATTTGTACATATCAAGGCACCTTATGTGCATATGACCTAGATAGACTTACATAAACACTAGAAATGTAAAGTGTGGTCTATTGGCTACCAGAATCCCCATAATAGGCGGTGATTGTCTGGTTAGCCTAAGTAGGAAGTCCTAAAGTCGGTGAAATGACTTAGGAATTCATAGATTCGTTACATAAGGGATGATATCCCATAGAAGATTCCCGAAAATAAGCTTTTTCTAGACGTCAACAGACAGCCTGCTATTGGCACCAGCAGGTCAACCCAACCTATAGATATCCTTAGACTAGGTTAAAAGCTATTAAGGTTTTAACTGGGAAATAAAGGGAATTGTCCTTTCATTTCATGGAAATAGTCTAGGGAAGCTATCAATACCTGGAAATTAGGTATATTGATTAGATACATAGATAGGGGGCGTTACTGTGTTACAGTACGAAGGAATCCAGCTATTGATAGCACCATGGAAGGGGTGCGGTAACCCTATTTACCAAATATGTATAAGGGTTTTTTACATAAATAAAAATTATTTTCGGCGAGAATTTGCGGGGCTCTCAATAATGGCACGATGCGAGGGTATAAAGAACCCCCGGGCCCAAAATAGAATTTGTAGTCATCCAAAGCTAGTCGCTTGTACTTGTCTTAGTAAATAAGAAGTAATTCTTATATAGAATCAAGTCTCAGAAATTGTTGAGAGCCCTAGAATCGTGCCGTGTACTGAATAACTTAGTGTTTCATTTAATTCATCGACTTCAACCCTTATGAAGACATCCCTTTTCGATCCTGTCGAGCTGAACCTCGGAACCTGGACACCAGGAGTGCTGATCCAGAAGTAGGCAACCCGGAATCTGGAAATAACTCAAGTACAGCCAACACATCGTTGAATCGTTAGAGTCGATTTGCAACCCTACGTCACTGCTGCAGCTAGGCATCCAAGAACCTTTGTTTTCGTTGATGTGGATGGGGCGTTCAGCGGCAATGGCCAGAAGGTTTACGCCCTTCTTTTCTCGGGGCCAATGAACACGCTACGTCCTGCACAAAATCAATAACAAAACCAAAAGCTATTTGCACCAATAGGTATAAGTCGTGTGATCGTGTGGCGCCTACCGCACCGCGTAAACGGCTCCTACTTTGTGCGCCGGCGCAGATTTACGAGCTAATTAATCAGTAAGCAGTTACTTATGGCAGTCACTATGTCATTGTCTTTGACCGTCAATGTTATTGGCACTCATGTTCCTTTGTTTTACGCGATTCAAGCGTGTTCTGTGGGTGTTTGAATATGTAAGTCTTGTTTATGAATAATTTTGATCTTATGATAGGTACGAATACGTATGATACTGGCGAATACACGCACTTTGTAAACAAATTAGATGATTATATTCAAGATAAGAATGCTTGGAAACATGCTGGTCCTTCGCCATATGACAAACTTGAGTGTAGACAAAACAATACTGTGCGTTTCATTTCTAACACCAATAAACATGGTAATAGAACAACTCTAGGCAAGACTGAATGATTGTGTGCGGCTGTCGGAATGTCCATACCGCGTATGAATTCGCCGCTAGAAGCGCTCGTGTAGCGGCAGGTCTCTGATATGTCAAACGCCACTGTTCGTGTTGTGAGTGGGCGGCTATTTCCTAATTATATTATTCTTGTGAATATTTTTTGTTACCTCAGATTAGTTATAGTAAATATGAGTTTCGGGTCAATAAATATCAGTGAATTTTAAGGTAATAAATATGATTTATACTTGGTTTTCACGCCCGTAGTAGGTACGTAACAAACTTTGACAGATATACTTCTGGACCTTAGTCAACGTTCCAAGTTTAAACTGACGTTAATTAGTTCACCCTCATTCTATCTACCCATAACCCATACCCATAACGACTTTCAAAGATCTACAAATTGACTAGACGGTCAAGGAATTTTGACAAGAGCGAATGGAAACTATATAAAACTATCAACAAACAGCATGTGGCTACCACTGCTATGCTCCTACCAACCAAGCTTATAAAACAAGCGCAGAACGAAAACTCTAGTACTGCGAATAACATTATTGTAAGATATAATCAAAACATTCGTCATATTTAACAACCCCAAACTGCCCAAACATACACAGAACTTATTAAAATAATGCATCCATGCAAAAATAAACCAACTGAAACAAAGCCTGCACTCATTAAACAATTAAAGTACTTTTGGGCTGCAGATCTTGTGATAGCCACATGAAACTTGGTATACCTAATTAGTACGATTCAAAGTTTATGGCAGCTCGGATAAGAGTCGATTTACGAATAAATGTGAGGAATGGAGAGGGAGAAAAAGCCAAAGAAAAGATTGATGGACTGTGTGAGGAGTGATATAAAAGAAAACGGAGTCAGTGATAGCGTGGCGGGAGAAAGGACGGTATGGATGAAGAAAACGTGTTGCGCCGACCCCAAGTAACATGGGATGAGGGCAGAAAAATGATGATGATTGGGCTGAGGGATTGCAGTGTGTAGCGAACTTCGCAACCGACGTTAAGTTTGAATCACACTATACTTAGTTTCAAGTGGCTATCTCCAGATCTGCAGTCCAAAACTTATTTAATTGTGCTGCAGTTAAATTGTCATGAGCAATGACGTCATCGGTCCGATTTGTCTTTATTTAGCTAATCGACGTATAAGGAAGTTGATGGCTGACTCATGTGGTATAGAGTTGTAGACTTAGTTCATAATTATGTTCTGTTGGGTCACTGACTGTACTAAGGACGAATTTGTAGAAACGGTGCTTTACGTACTATGCTGTTTGTTTTATCGTATTCGTAGAACTGTCTTAATCTATACAGTGTAGGCAATAAAACGTATGTATATATGTATTTATTATACAGTGTCTAATTTACCCAGGGCCGAGTTTCCAATAATCAGAAAACATTTCTGTTCTATTTTTTATTAATGGCAAGCAGAACCGATGTCGACTATTCTGCTAAAGCAGGTAACTTTTATTTGAGGAATAAAAATTGCGATTCGTATAGAAAATACATATCAAACAGCCTTATTTAGTGCGGTTCACTGCATCCGAAGTCCGAACCCGAATTCTTAGTGCCGAGTTCTAACCGAATTAGAAATGTTCTGTATTATGATTTATAAGAGTTCGAATCTAATGTGCAATCTCTTCTACAAGTAGTACTACTTCTACTTCGGACTTCGGGCTGAAATTTCTCGGATTCGGATCGGATGCAGGGCGTTAATAATTAATTAATAATTTTAATTAAGCGTTTCTTTACTTAAAAACATCTGACTATTGCAAAATTGCCTATAGAGTCCCTAGACGAAGTGATATCCTGTTATCGATAATATTTGTCAAAAAGTATAGAATTGAAAATATTGAAATGCATTAGGTACACTACCGCACTTGGACTTTTCGGCAATCGTTAGCTTTGTAAGAATATCGCTTTGTCTCGACTCTCGACTCTCGAGCCGCTTGACTAAGTTTATTGGGTTGATTAATCTTTATTGCACGAAACAACTTCCTTCTTCTTCGGTACGACAGTATTTTTGGTTGGTTTAAAACTTCAGAAATAAATTAAAGAACTCAAGATCAGAACAACATAAAATTAGATGGTACTTTAAATTCCTGCAACATTATGTGTTATAAAGTGTCATAATGTGTTATAATTTGCACATAAAATTGTCTAACTAATCGATTTCGTTTTTAATATTCGTATCTTGGAATTAGGTACTGCAACAATCTGCCGATAACTGACATTGCAATTCAAATTCATTGCCAATCACACAACATCGTTAAACACATTACATTCAGTGGAATTCACTCACAAAGTAACTACTATCTCCATACATTACGTACGATTGACATTTCGATACATTAATCAATCCAACTTCGCTTGCAACTCGTGCGCAATACATTAGTTGCCGCGTGGATAGGGTTGCCAGGTCCTTAAACCGAAAAGCTGAAACGACCAGCCACTTTAGCCTGACTTTTGGATAAAAAGCTGGAAAGTTCTGATCAAAACATCTAAACTTCTCTTGAAGATTTTTGAATTTAAAATTAAGTATTTGTCTAACTCTGCTTTAGGCTGGTACCCCGCAAAATTTCGGCAACTCAAAAACTGGCCTTCAGTCTTGTTTGTTATGCAATAATCAATGAAAATCAAAGTTACTAGTCTTTAAATGTAAAAAGTCTAGCAGTAGCCGGACAAATCAGATACCACCATCCAATTTGGTCAGGCACGCATCCAGAAAGTCAATGCCCGGCTTTATTCGTTCGCCTAGCAACCCTAGAGGTCGCCACTACACCGCACGGTGCGGTGAAGTGTCGACCTCTAAACGTCAAAAGTTCTCGGAACTATATTGTCGCAAGCGCTCACCTCTATAGTACCTACTCTAGAGGATTTCGAGCGCATGATAATCAGCTGTTCCAAGAATATTGAGTCTTACCTTAAATGTCGATATTACTAAGTATAGGCATGATGTTCGAGGAAAAGATTGAGAGGTATTTGTGGTTAAATAGGTGTTAAAATGTGTACCTACACTTTAGGCTGCTAGGAGCTACAATCTAGGGGTCTTTAAGTCAAGAGTGAATGGTTTTTTTCTAGGCAAGCGTGCTTCACCGTCGACCACATCATCGCTTACCATCAGGTGAGATAGTGGTCAAGCGCAAGCCTATAGATAATAAAAAAAAAAAAAAAAAAGATACCATACTGCTAGAAAACGACGATATTCTTCTATGTGCTGTGTGGATTGTCGGTGATAATCTCAAATAGAAAAGCAATGCAATGTATTTAAATTTAAAAAGCTCCTATGGATACTTTAGAGTCCTAAATATTGAAACAGTTCTCCAAGGTCTTCAGAGTGCTTTTTACAAAACAAATTATGGCAGTCAGTAGATTTTAGCAATCAGTAGATTTTAACAACAAACAGATTCTGAGTCTCAGCAAATGATAATTTGCAGATTCTTAGAGATGGAAAAATTTGTTGCATTTTTTTCAATCTTATCATTAACACTGCTAATCACATATCACACACTATCTTAAGATGAGCAGATGTCTGATTGAGACGCTACCGACTGATTACTGAGCTAGTGACGTTGATGACAATAATTGACGCGATGAACATGTTACTCTAATAGGCCCTATGTAATTGCGGTAAAGAGGCAGTTCCTTTTACGCGTTAAACATGTGAGTGTTCGGTATGGTTCGCTGAAAGCTGCACTACAGAGGCTCTAGACGAAGTTTAATACTATCGGCAAAAGTGATTGTCGAAATACCACAATGTAAGGGATTGGGCACTTCGATAGCGGTTGTCAATCTCATAATTATATTTTTGTCTTTTTGAGAATTGACGTCGCCACGCTATTGCTGTTATTGATATGATATAAATTTTGTAGAGCCCAGAATGATACAGTCCGGGAAGATTTGATCATAGATTCGATTTTTTTTATAGTCATCATCATCAGCCTTTTAATGTGCCCACTGTTGGGACACAGACCTCTCTGTGAGAGGGAATAGGCCGTAATCCACCATGCGGGCCTAGTGCGCGTTGGTGGATGTTTTTTATAGTATAATAATATAAATACCCAATTATGTAAAGATACTCATTTATGACTAATTGTTTTGACGTTTTGTTTAAAACAATAGTGACGTTTTTATGTTTTTTTACAGGTTCGTTTCAAATTAATGGCACGCTTTACATACAAATTAGTTCTCTAATTGTATTAAACCTAGTAATGAGCATATAAATAGGTACTTTATAATCAAATTCATTGTAGCGTGGCAATATTTCTTATTATTTTATTCAGACCCACAGATTTGAACTCCGTAAGCAACAAATTATCTTTAAACAATTAACACTTACAAAATCTCGTCAAAACTTAACTGAATTGTTAACTGTTTAAACTTTTTAAATGATTTTCAACACGTTTGATTTCTTCTGAAACATATTGCAGCCATTGATTTTACTAAATCATAATTTTATTACTGTCTCTATCGTCTGCCTTTGCTTAAAACGTAGTAAATTTCACTTTTCACTTTTCACCATCATATTTTTTTCTTGAGCGTTTATTTTGTCCTATAAGCTTAAAAACTGCCAACAATACGCGTAAATAAAACCCCTCCCGTTACTGCAGTCACATAGACCACGTCGGTCACAACCGGTTCCGAAGGTTGTGGGCCTAAGTTCGCTGCGTTCGCTTAATTGGAAGCTGCACATAATTAGCATCAAACGTGTACATTATGTACAATGAGAAGCAAGTTTTTATACTTACGGTACATACGAGTAAATTACTAAGATTCTTAACCAACATGGAAGAGAAAAAGATTGGATGACTGAACTTAATTGAAGGAAACGGTATAATGAGGATGACAGGACCAAATATGGACCACATGTATACTAATGGCTTATATTTAAATGACCGCTAAAGAAGTTTAGCTTGCAGTACTTCCGTGATCGCGTTATCACACTTCACACTATCTATCGTACTAGTGACACTTAATATAATAAAGGCGAAAGTTTTTGAGCGTGTTTATTACTCATTCACGCAAAAACTACTGAACGGATCTGGATGAAATTTGGCACAGAGGTAGATTATAGTCTGGAATAGCACATAAGATATGTATAGTGGGATAGCCCACGAGAACGAAGCCGCTATAAAAAGGTAGTATCTTATATTCCTTGAATCATTTCTCTGATAACTTAACCGCTAAAATAGCAGTACTATAATCACAGATAAATAATCTCGTTGACATTACATTAGCAGAACTGATACAAGATTATAATTCATCAGTAATATCTCAGTATTTCGGTCACAGTCATGGTCTGGTTGTCGTGTGGAATGTCACTGGAGATCTGTCTAGAGGGCTCGCAGGAGAAGCGATCAACCGTGACACACACACGACTGGTATTGAGGGCGGACCTGGTTGGAATACAAGCACCAGATAATGTTAGGACTTGTTTTTGCATCTCTTTTGTGTTTATTTATTGTACTTAGATATTTTCTGGCTAAGGCTACGGAAATCTACTGCATGCGAGATTCATAGGACTGGTCAATGTGGTGACACTTGGGTATGGCCTATGTTCAGCAGTGGACGTCTTTCGGCTCAAATAAAAATGATGATACTAGTTTACTGTAGGCCTATATCATCCCACAGCTAAGCAAATGCCTATCCCATGCTTTCCAGCTGTTTTAGTCCAGGGCTAGTGTGGATCATTTTTTGTGTAGCTGGTCCGCAATCTTCTGTGTGGTCTTTAAACAAAAGAAATGATCGTGAAATTCAATGCAAAAGTAATAGTAAATTGGAAGTTTTTTATTGTACAATTGAGGATAGCCTTGATAGTACAATATAAGGATAACGCGATGCAAGACCTTGAATACCATTCAAGAATTCAAGATATTAACTGCAAGGAAAGTCATCGGAAACCAGCTTTGGGAAAACCATAATTCTCAAGTGATTTTTTAATTGGAGTTTTTATTTTAATTTGAACAAGAAATAAAAAGTATTTGTTCAGCACGGCACACACAACAGCAAAAAATCACACGTTTCAGAGGAGAAAAAAAAACATCAAAGAAATACAAAACTGGTCATACAAACACCTTATCGCGTTTTAGTATCGTTATTGCACCTACCATTATTCGTCTCTGCATCACCCAATGTTGACTGGTAAAAATGCTTAAAGCATTAAGCCACCACTACATTTGTATGCATAAAGTATTAAATAAATAGATAAACAACAACCGCAATTTTGCACATATTAACTAAGAAAACATACTTTAAACAAGTCAAAATACAGCAATTTACACCTGGCAACATGGACAGTGTTAAAACATAACTTACAGCAGCAGCCTAACAAAGGACCAAAGTTATTTAAGATCACATAAGACCTCGGTTCCGCACGTAGGCGAACCGTGGGCGCAAGGCTTGTATCTCGTTATGTGTCCAACATATTCACATCACGGTAATTGTATAAAGCAAATTGGAAAGGAGTGTTTACTTTGTCATCTTTCTGATAATATCTGCGAGGTTGCCGACGAATGGAAGGACCACTTTCGGAGTGCAGTAAAAATGGTCCTTAGAAGCGGCAAGTCGAAAATGTCGGCAAAAATTACAAGATATTACAAAGATACAGTTCTATTACTAATTTTCTATCAAAATGTAATGTCAGTGGCAAGTCATTCTAATGTTTCTCCAGTTAGAGACGAAAATACTATTGTAAAAGTCGATAAGTAAATTCAAAGAAAGGACACGGTAGAAAAATACTGTATTTTTTCTGATAGACAAGCAACTGCAATTATCTTTAACCCGTACAGTAAATCCAAAAATAAATATCCCTTTTATATCCAGACGGTTCTTATTACCTCTTTATCCTTTTTTAAAATCACATCCTTTGAACTCAGATCATTGTTTGCTTTCTCTTTTTAAGTACGCTGCTTACATGGTCAAGGGCATCTTTTTATTGGGTTTACTCTCAAGAACCGCAAGAGTACCAAAGTAACCGACATGTTGGAGGCAAGGCTTAACGTTCACAGAACTGATGCTCGATGGGGCTGATAGGTTCTAGAGTGGCGACCGCGTACCGAAGTCGCAGCGTTACATGACTTTCTACAAGGTGGACCGATGATCTGGTGAGGACCGCAGGACTTCCATATGCGCGGAAGCACAAGAAAAATGGCGTACCACGTAACCGTTTTGGTTGAAAAAATGGCGTACCATTGAAATTACTCTTTTCGAATATCTAAAATCCATCTGTTTTGGACTTTGCTTCCTTCTTTAATTAGTAGTTATAGCTGCCATGTCTATGTTACATAATATTCAGTGCTTACCGACACTGCCCGGAAGTGCGCCATAGTACAGTATCCATCAAGCTATATCCGCGGTAGGGTGAATACTATTGTATGGTAATGTAACACAAGTTATTATGATGGCCAACTGGAGATTTTCACGCTCCGTAGTTTTATGTGGGGCGTCGATTTATGTGAAGATTGTATCTCTCTTTTTGGTTTATTAGCGAGGTACTTATATGACGGACTCTCAATTTGTTGATGGATTTTCTTTTTCAATTGCGAAATTGCCACAAATTTGATATGTTTCGACACGGTTGTCGAATTTCCTCTAATGTCTTTTTTCATATTAATATTCAGTTTACTGACTATCATTTTTCTTATAGAACATCATAGACTGACCCAGATTTTTTTGCTATTCGTTGGTTTGGAAGCTTATGCACTGCACTTACCGAGTATCCTCATAGCAACTGACATACAACTTACAATATCTAAATTTACCCAAGTATGTAACACAATCTCAAAACGTTTTGCATGAAATGAAAACTTAAACGGCGATCATTTCGCTGATACCGCCGGTAACATATGTTTCGTGTTAACATGGCCACTGGTAACCGCTCATTTAGATGCGTACGCGCAACGCTGCGGGCACAGTGGGAAAAGTTGGCACAGTGAGCAGAGTGGGCACACCCATCCGCGCATCTCATGCACAAGGAGAAGCCAATGTGGGTTTGTGGGTGCAGTAAATTGAATTTGGAGCTTTAATTAAAGTTTTGGATGGGAATAACGTGTCTGAAAGGGCGTTTGTTGACTTTGACTTTATTTTTATCCTTCTAATTGAAATATAAGTGCTTTAGATCTTTTGTTTTGTGAGTAAGGGTTATTAATTGGAGGTTCTTTATCAATTGATTTCAGCGATATAGGGTCTATATATAAGCCACATTTTTCCAGTAAGAGAAACAGGACGAATAGAGCCATCCATTTTCTCACAATGGAATCAAGATGGCATACGTGTAGTCATGTCATATTAGGGCCCAAGGGCATTAGCTGCACTGTGGTTAGCCTTCAAAATCTTCGATAAGTAGGTATGTGATAAAAATAATATGCCATATAAACCTTTAATATTATTACGGCATTTTTTTCAATTACTTACCAAGCACAACCATCTGCGTCATAAATTACATCACAATAATTACTCATCTCCCTCACTCATCCTTACGAAGTAGTCTCCATTATTAAACGCCGAGATAAATCATTAACGGGGCTGCAATAATTATAGATTCCGAGAAAGGTCGTGAGGGCAGGTCGGTAGGCGGCGGTCGTGACACTGCGGCACCGTGTCGGAGCATGCGGCCGCTTTGTATAAACGCTGTGTATATGCATCAGGGCTGGTACGAACGAGATTTCGAATACGTTGCAGTTGGAAATTCAGTTTTAGACCTTGTTTCACAATGACCGAAATCGAATAACCAGTACCTTCTGAAAACATAAATTCAGAAAATGATCTACTGTTGGTGTGCCCCAAGTGTCCATACAATCCCAACTCTCGAAGGGTTAAATCACCATTGACTCGAAGCGAAGAGTAGGCTGAATAAATTAAAAAATAGAACAGAATTTGTATAAAATTACTGCCGAGTGAGTTAAGAGGAACTTAATCGTAGGAGGTGATACAGGCCCTACACACTTTACATTTGCTTTCAAATTATTGCACCTATTTATTTGCAAAAAAATTAAAAAAAAATACCAATTAAACTGAACATTGGCTTTATAGGAAGCGCTTTAATTTTTAGGAAGTATCCAAAAAATGTGGTTTATTCATTGTGAAAATAGGGGTTAATATGCTAAGTAAATTATTATGCTAATTTCGATAGCAACAACATGATTGCATTTTAGTTAAGCACAGTTGTAGATAATGTATGTAAATTGAAAATACCTACTTTCCATTAAGTTTCTAGCACGTTCTTTTCCATAACTAGCTGCGTCTTTCTGACTGAACGACTCCTTGACAATTCAAAAATACATGCAATTAAAAAATTTAAAATATTATAATATTAAAAAAGGAATCAATGAAGATGATATCTTACTCTATAACTGCATACAACTAAACTTCTAGAAATAAATACAGCTTACAGAAAAATAAATGATTGTTTGCTATTGGCAACTTTTGACATTTAGCATACCAGTTTTTATGTTGTAATAATTTTGGGATTTTAGTATCCGGTAACGAGTTTATGTTTCCTGCCTCCTTAACAAATGGACCTGTAATTGTATGCAATATATTATTTGTTAAAAGTCTTTAATTGCTACATTGATGTTGTTTGCATTCCTCTGACCGAACGGTACTTCCCTTAAATCTTTAATAAAATCAATGATTACAACGAAATAACGTTTTGTTAGGCGGAAACCGATTTCCGAATCGTGCTTTCCTTTTTTTAAAATTACTTCTGCTTTCTGAAGTGTTGCTGAAATTGCTTTTTGAAATTCGAACTGAAAGTTTTAACAACTTTCAGTTCGAATTTTAGCTTTCGAGATTTTAATCATTATATTTAACGAGCTGTCCCACGCGGCTTCGCTCCCGTCAACTGGCTACCTACCTACCCATCTTCTACCCTACCATACCTACCCTACCATACCTAACCTACATACATGATTGTTGCGTAACTTAAACCGATTACGCAGCAGCGCACGCAACGGAAGCTCTCAAAAAGGAATATTTTTTCCCGTTTTTGCTACATTTTTCATTTATGCTCCGCTCCTATTGGCCGTAGCGTGAAGTTATATAGCCTATATCCTTCCTCGATAAATGGGCTATCCTACACAAAATAATTTTTCAATTCCAACCAGTAGTTCCTGAGATTATCGCGTTCAAACAAACAAACAAACTCTTCAGCTTTATAATATTATAATTATAAGTATAAATTTATGTAATCGATAATCTCCCCTCTCCAGTCGCAGGTATGCAGAAACTGCTGTAGGAATATGCAGTACGTACATTTGATTGTTTTCCTTTTAGTGTTTGCTGTAGGTACGTTTTGGAACACACGTTATTCTAAACAACTACATCTCCTTAAAACTAGAAATAAAAGAAGGGGCGACCAATAAAGCGCCGTTGTTATGAAGCATGACGAGTCCCAGAGAAACCATTATGCAGTCTACTATCTTGGATCCCGCAACGAAATTAATCAGATTCAAATAAAGGGAGTGTGCCAGCCCTAAGGATCTTCAAACAACAATGTCCGCCTTTGAGCTATAAGACAGTTCATATTACTGCATCTCATAACGATCCCCGTCCGTGTATCGTAGCTTCATCAGCTTCATGTTGCATGCGTGCATGGATGCGCGCGCGCACACAATCGATGCCGACCTTCCGTGGCGCCATATTTGTTTTTTATTTATCGAACATAACATTTTTGAATTCTTTTGCTAATTAACGGTTAAATATTGATTTTGGGAGAAGTGCTTGTTTAGCAAAGAGAACAGAACAGTGATATTTTCGTACGTAATAAATTGGTTTTTATATTTTAACAATACTTAGGTAGGTTTGTCTGGAGTGAGCTTTTTTACTCGAAGGTCAAAGCAGCGGACAGACTTTAAATGGAAACTTGTCTGGAATTTTAATTGAATAAAAAAATACAACTGAATTTGCAATCAACACCGCTTCTGTAGGTACTTACGGTTGTATAATATAGAACTCGAAAACTTTGATACAGTTTTCACAGTCATAAACCACGTCGAGGAAGGTCGGGCTCTCGATATCCTTTAAAACAAAGGAAGCCGCCTTAGTTGAACTGGGACATATTCAAGTTATTCATGATTAAGAGTAAAGAGTTGGTATGTCTGTCCGTCCGATAAGTTCAATGTCATGAACAGTGTGTAATTGTTTAAATTCTCAGAACTCGAAAAACTTATTGTTTGTTGAAATGTACGGACTGATTAGATTGTCTAAATATTACATTGTAAGCAGGCTACTATAAAGATAAACTGCCACATGTTTCCTAAAAATCTAACAAATGTAAAACAATATAGGTGCCAATCTATAAATTAAATACAAATTAAGCTAATAATTGTAATAGATATGGCCATTTGTGTAGTATATTAACAGTTGATAGATTTAAGACTGACCTTAAATGTCGGCTAAATGACTAAACTCAATCCTTATTTTTTTGTCTGACTGACATTGAGCGTAGAAAGGTTCTTACAACGTCATAAGCACAAATGTTAAGTATTCAGAGCCATTCATTAAACTTAAACAATAGTAAATACATAGATACATTTTGATTCAAGTGGGCGAAGTTTGTCATTACAGTCGAGGATCGACGTTATGGAGCTGAGAGTTCAATGACAATTGCTCATGCGTGTCAAACGACGTTTTTCAACATATTTGGTAGAAACAAAAAACATTTTATGTTTCGCTCAATCTTGATTGAATACAGTGAAAACAAACTCTCCTTTACTATAACTATCTACTAAATTACACGCAAAGCCTAGATAAACTGTAAAATTCTTAATAATAGTGAGTGAGCAAGTAAAGCCGGTCGTACAATGCTGGCTAGCGAGTTTATCAATTGCTAATTGTTTGTACAACAACACAATCGTACTCGAGAGACGGGACCGGTCACGAACCGGACCGGGTTAGTGATGCTATGAATTACCGGGATTCGTCGCAAACAGTTCGATTCTCCTCGAAATTTTCAGGCAAATTCGGAAGCTTTTTGCTTGTTACTTTCTAGCTCTCAGTATCTGTAAGTTTTGACTAGTTATTAACGTTGTTGGTGCCAAATTAATTAGCTAATAGCTCTCTATTTTTGTTTAATATCAAACCAATTGTGACCAATACTTATGTATATAAATAAAGGATATTTAATCGAAGCGTGTATAATAGGATCAATTTATAATTTTAAAGCGATTGAAAGGCATTAATTTTTCATTCAAACCTTTCAAATATTCAAACATTACAATCATGTATTGACATTATTTATGCAGAAATGTTTAATAGAAGGTCGTACTTACTATACCTACTGCAGTCACTTTGTCTAAGTAGATGAACTATAAACAAATACTTGGGTACTGACGACACTTGGGGAAGGCCTAATGTTGAGCAGTGGATGTATTTCGGCTGAAATAATGATGGTGATGATGATTTGGATACTAAGTACGCATAACTGTAGGTATACCAAGACTTCTCGTCTGACCTCGTTTGTGAAACCATGAGATGTCTCATCACTAGTTCCCAAACTCGAATGTTCAATGTTGCGCTCGCGCCGGTCTCGGTGCGCATATGCGCGTGCGTCAATTAGCGCACATCTGTCAACCCGTTGAGCCCACAATAGCTGCATATTCATGTGTTTAGTGGAGGCTTATCCAGCATCTTTGGTACAGCCGGTTTGTATTGTAGAACCATCATGATTCACAAAAAATGAAAACATAAAATGCTAAACAATGGAAGTTATAATGGCCTTAATCTTCGGTCCTGCAGCCTAATTACGTAAGTGAATTCGGAAAGGCAAAGAGTTTTCACGCCACCAATCGACCAATCACATGCGAGATGAAAAACGCGATGTGTGTTTCCGTCGTATACCTATGATTTGTCGACTGATGGGGCCAAAACCCTTTGCATTGCCGAATTCACTTACGCAATTAGGCTGCTGGAGAAATAAAATAAGAAATTGGTCCTCAGGTTCGATTTCAAATTCTTTTGCCAGCACAAGGCATTATTATTTTATTAAGATGCCTTGAAAAAATCTAGCCATGTTCTGAAGATATCCAACTTCATTTATTCTTTTTTTTATTTACTTTCGTATCATGTTCTATTCTAATATTGCAAATCATTATCATCTGCCTATTAATGTTCGAACTGCTGCAGCTGGGTCACAGGCCTCCTCTCTGTGAGAGGAAATGGGCCGTAATCCACCACGCTGGCCCAGTGCGCTTTGGTGGATGTCACATGTCTTCGAAGTTTTGGTTCTAGGATCTTCACCGTTTTAAGAGCAGTGGTGATGAAATAATTTGCACAAAGTAAAATGCCTGCCTGGGCTCATATTGCACAACCACTTGCATAATATTGAAGTGTCATTTTTAAACTGGTATTAGCCCACAATACTATCAAATATCACTGTCATAATAAACCAACTTTACAGTGTGCTAATAGATTGCTAAGTAATAGAAATAATTTCAAGTGGTCGACAGTCTGTGGTCGCCGGAACATGTTCATTGGCAATTGGTCTCGCTTTCGAACATCTGGGTTGAAGACTTGTTGCTGTATCAATACGAATGTATAGGTCGATTCAAAGTTAATTACATCTGTGAAGTTCGTTTTTCGGTGCGCACCGTAATAGGTACCCCACTCCTCACACACTCTGGCACAGGCTCTAGATAAGGGTATTTTTTTATCCACGTAAGCATCGCGATTGCGATTGGATGGAGTCAAAACTGTAGTGGATTGTTATGGGCTATCAAAATCTTTATCCTTGCATATTGGCTTTTCAACCATCGCCAATGAATTTGCTACTACGCTGCGACTCGCGGATTGTTCCGGGCTGCCATAAAATTTGATTCTACCTGTACAAACAAACTGTCTCCTGATTTCCTTAATTGCATAAGTGCTCTGCGACCAATCGTTAAACAGTTGTCGTAATTGTTCGGCATTCTGATACGGGAATTAGGAATGTGGAATGTAAAGCTGTTTCGGTAAGTTAAGGAATTTTGTTGGTTTTGTAAGGTATGGTAAAGTTTGGCTTGTCCAAGTGGTGCCCTATATTTTTTGTTGAGCCGGAATGTATAATTTTAATGACCATAATAATATAAAGATAAAGGTTTTTACAAACTGTAGCGTCCATCACTAGAACTATGGCCAACCCTATTTTAAAATAAAATATTAAAATTAAAACATACAAGTGGCTTCCACAGTGAAGCATGTTTCAAAACAGACTGTTATCTGTAAGCAATAAAAAAGTTACTAGAATAAAATAATGTTTCAAGTTTAGATCTTAAGATGGCACGCATCATTTCCATTCTGCCGCTGCGATAGCTACCATTCCAGTTTTTCTAACGCTTTCATCTTTTTTTCCTAGTAAAATTTCGTCGTGATTTCGGTTATAATTATGACTCAATGGAACTACGCCTAAATTAATTTGTATTGCCAAAGAATTTAGTAAAACTGTTAAATCGTTTAATGTGAGAACATGAAAGGACACACGCATCATCAAATTAAAGATCAAATCAAAGTTGATATTTAACTAACTGTAATTCCTACGAAAGTCGAATAAATAATTAATCCAACATCTATTACTAAATATCTTAATATCCATGAACTAGATAGTAATTTCTCAATGAACAAAGTAAGTAAATGCATCAACATTGGTCCTTCCATTGAGCCTTTAAAGTCAACTGAGAAGCTTTTAAACGTCACTCTTCATTGACAGTTGAATTCAAATTTGACATTTAAAACGAATGGATCTTCAATTACTGTTTACAAACGCACGCACAGGCAAGCGTTCAAACGGCCAATAATGCCAATATAGATAAATGGGCTACACGCTGCGGGCATTGCTGTTATGGCAATAAATTGTATGATCATTATATTCATTATGTCGTAAGCAGATACATATAATGTCCAGTGCAACACACGCTTAACAATAATGGTTTAGACAGATCTATGTTTCGTAACTTGCCGTCAAATTAGAAGGTATATTGAAAAGTCGTGAATATCCCGAAGGATACTGGAGATTTACTAAGTCATTTTATCCGGGAGCTTAACACGGCCTAATTGCTATAGAAAATTAACTCAGTTCCATATCGTACGGTTTTACAATGGTTTTATGAAATATAAAGTTTCTGCGAGTTACTCGACATTTTAATGTTATTTTATACTTTATACAGTCACAATCGTAATTATAATATCTGCAAGTTTATTGACTTCACTGAAATGTACCGATATTCCAAATTCAGGTTAATTGATATTCGCTCTATATGCTGCAGTTTCTTTTTACATTTATTAAGTCAACTCAAGCCTTTAAATCACAAGCTTTATAGCTGTTCTACTAAAAATGTATCACAAAAAGGCGTAAGTATTGTCAGAATTTTCATGTCACAAAAATTATTAAGTTTTTCGCCACCCAACGTAAGTAGGACGGTTGTAATATGTTTTTTCAGTAAAGTCGTTGTACGTGGATTATTTATGGGTAAAAAGTTAAACGGTATCTGTGGTTTGAATAACGTTTAATCTATGTAAAAAGTTGGCGGGTAATCGGATAAGTTTTAAAGCTCCATTGTGTCTCAAGCTAGACAGCCTGACGACAGAGTGACAGTGATGACGACATTGCTTTTATAGTCTTTCATTAATGGCTATTCATCATCATATAAAAGGTGACTAATTCTAGGATAGAGCTTTCATTTAACAAAGCTTTTTTTAATAATACCTAGTAAAGAACAGGGGACCCGTCTTATGGATGGGCATACCCGTGGTTATAGCAAAACTTAAAAAAAAGGTTTAGAAACAGCCACCACTAGCAAAAGATTCAGCGTTGGAGGCCCCAGGAGGATTGATGACTTAGTGAGGGACGTGGTTGCCCGTTTGATGCGAGTAGTCGATGTGGCCATGCTTGGAGGAGGCTTATGACCAGCAGTGGATGTTTTCCAGCTAAAATGATGATGATAGCAAAACTATAAAAGACATTCAAGAGATAACCACAGAAGATGGACCACACTATCTTTTTTGTCTACATTACCAATCCCGTGATTGGCATTTTATTTAAAACTATTGCCTACTGTAATACTAACGGCTTCATACAAGGTAAAAAATCCTGCCTTAGTAGAGTTAAACGGTTCCCTACAGAAGCCACGGCCTATGCGATGGTAGTGATTGCGCGGCTTCCTGTACACCTGGCTCCTCGCACGTGCGTGCGCGCATGCTGAGTAACGCGTTTTTTGCGCGGCTGTTAAGCGGCTGTCGGTAAGATTTGAGTAGGGTAGGGTTGAGCTTTGAGGTTTTATCTCAATGGGAGACTAGTGTTAGTTTTGTGGTATGTGTTTTTATTAGCATTCTTTAGGTACGCAATGTACTTAGGTCAGTTGACAACTGCATTTATTGCTCTATGCTTTGTTATTATCCTTTCAACAAAAGTAGTAGTACCATTTTTTTATGTTTAAAAGATTTTGACGGTGACTATATTCAGCTTGAAATATCAGAAATGGCAACATTGGATGCGAGACGCACAGGACTTATTGGTTTGTTGAAGCTTGCGGAGGATTGTATCCAGCAGTGGACGTCTTTCGGCCGAAATTATAAGTACAGAAAATTCAATCCGTGCTGAACTCCTAGACATAGGTCTCCTCAATTATAGCCTTCCAAAGACAACATTTTTCTTAAAACACTGTGGCTCTGCCCTACACAACTTATAGAAGCTTTAATTCAAATGTGTCTCATCTATTTTTAGTCCGATATCAATAGAACACAGACCAGACAACCCTTTCCTTTAAAGGAACAACTTTTTGCTCTCAAACTTCTGTGGTTTATAAAGGGCTCTTAGCATATGGTGTGTAATAATGGTGTCTGATACGTTACGCAGGTGAGACTCCTGCGCAGCTGATGATAATTAAGGCTTTTGTTTACCAGTAATTATTGTCCTGTTGAAACTACTAGGTAAACAGGACAGATGAGTGTTGTTTAATGATATGTTTGCTGGAGTGACATCCTGAATGGGAGGTTGGAAATGTGTTCATCTTGATGATGGTGTCTGTCTATAATTCAGTTTTATAGATACAGGTGGTCTTTTGAATTGTAGCTACTATTATTTTTAATTTAACGGGGATTATTTAGTAGTTGTATACTACTAAATAATCCCCGTTAAATTAAAAAAAAACTTTTGTAGTTGAGTATTTCTCAAACTCTACTTCAGCCTGAGAAATTTGGCATTAAATAAGGGTTTCACACGTCTTTAATTCCAAAATCTCAGAAACACAAACTCACAAACATGTTCAAGAAATCTCTGGTCATTATTAAAATTTGTCAAATAAAACTTAATTTGTTGATTATTGCAATTTATACTAGCACTTTAGTAGTGAACTGTGTCTGAGTTGAATTGATTGATATAATATTAGACTGGCTTGATATTCACAAATTGCGTGAAAATAAACTATCACTCCAATTTGCTTTGAAAGTGATACAGTTAGTGAACTTTTTACCCGACTGCCGAAGGAGGGTTATATGTTTATCATTCTATGTACGTATGTATGTTTGTTCCTATGTGGCGTTCTAGAGACCAACCGCGTTGGCCGATTTTGATGATTCTAACGTCAATCGATTCGTCTTAACCTTGCGAGTGTCACTGGCTACACTAAAATAAAAATGGCGGATTTTGGGCGCCATATTTTGGGAGGCCAATTCTTTTGTTTAAAAATTCATCTAAAAAGTTATAAATAAAAAAGTTAAGCAGTCGGGTATCTTGATTTTTTGAATTAACTTTTTTTTATTGTTGTGAGGCTCGAGTTTGACTACTATCTCACCTGATGGTAAGTGATGATGTGGTCGACGGTGAAGCAAGCTTGCATTGATCGCTTGCTTGAATCAAGATCTTTAAGGATTTATCTTGTTTGAACAACCCTAAGTAAAATAATCATTCTAACCTTAACATAGAATCCCTTACGCTTGCCTTTAAAAAGATTTCGGGGTTCTCAAATCTATTTAAGCTTCTTACACAAGACATCTCTTAGCAACTCCCATAATGTTCTCTTATTACGAGGGCACTTATCATCAAAAGGGATGTTTTACGACATTTACGAGAACTGTACCAGTGCCGGTGGGCTATCACCTCAATGTTGTTCCAGTTGTCAGCCGCATGTGACTGATGAGCTGTAAAACTTAAATAGAAATGTGTCAGTGCAGGATGGGCAGAAGGACCAGTATCAACAAAACGAGATGAGGAGCTTCCCGATTAATCTTGAACTTGGAAATCGTATCAGAGGTGAAATTCTCGTGTATTAAAGAACGTTCTCATTTTAACCTCGGCCTTTATCTGCCAAACTTAAACCTCAACCTATACAATTTTTAGCAAGATTTTGACATTGACTGTCGCTGAACTGAGAATTGATTAATTATGTAAACTAGCCTTTGGTTAATAGAAGATTTCAATCTTGTCTTTGACACCCGCTGTATTATCAGACCGCAGAACTGTTTATGCGGTCATAAATAATAAACTGGGATTTTTAGTTAAGTATTCATTGTTGTGCATGTTGTCAGTTTCAAATTAAATAGTGGCCCTTCTGTCCTAATCTAGTGATGAAGATGTAAAATAACATCTTAGATTAGGTCAGGTCTCAAGTGGCCCCATGTTTCGTCAGAGGGCTTTTATATTTATATTCAATTGTTTTTATGATCCAAACGTTCGAGTTTCGTAATTCCTGATTGTTTTAACCGTGTAGTCAGAAGGAGGGTAATGTTTTTTGCGCGTTCATCTGTTTTATCACTTAAATGTTTCTTAAATTGGGTAAATGAATTGGCTCGATTGTGACTTTTGTGAAGAGGGCAATGAATTTTTGGCTATATAAAAAGCCAGGTCATCGGTCCACCTTGTGGGAGGTCTGCCAAGGATGCGTCTTTTAGACCGCTGCTGGACCGGTCAATAATTCAATATGTCAACGCTTGGGCAAGACATTTATCCAACAGTGGATATCTTTCGCCTAAAATCATGATGATGGCTGCATCATTCTTAGGTTTTCAATTTTTTCTTATTTGAGCAAACTGATTTCCAACTTCCTATGTAACTGCAATGAGACTCTTAATTGATTAACTCCTACAGTTATTTTAACTAAGCTTAATGGGATTAAAAGGATTACCACGGGTTAAGATGAAGACTTCGAGAGCATATCGAATCCCATTACATTTTGTATCACGACTATTTCTATGTCGAACTTGCCTTGCGACACTTCAAAGAAAAACCAACTTATACATGCGGTTCTTCTTACCTTTATAACAAGGGAATAGAGTGTGTTTTGTCCCTTTTTAAATTCGTTAAAAGTTGTAGATGGGACAAAGTTTGAAGGGGTTAAAGGTCGGGTGATGGCACTTTAGATTACGTTCAGTTTTAGAACCGTTTTCTAGACAAAACGTTGAATATTTTTTGTTAGAGATTTGATTTATGATATTCGGCCTAGTTTTGTAACTTTTGAATGTATTAAGCATAATATCTGTATAGCAATAGCCGCAGGGATCCGGTGGATGCGAGATACACAGGATCCGTTGATTTGGTATGCTTGGGGGAGGCCTATGTCCAGCAGTGGAAGTCTTTCAGCAAAAATGACAATTCAATTAGCGGTAGTTTGGTATAAAAGACAAATACTACGTTTACTAATTAATATTAAAGATCGATTCAAGATTAACTGAAGGCTTCATCGACTTCTCTACAAAATTGGAGAATAAGTTTAATATAACGTATTTACCTTTTGGACGACAGCAAACAAACTGATCAGAAAATTCTCAAAACAGCAATAATTATGCTTTCGCACATGTCACGCGAACCAAAAACAATATAATTAGTGGCACAATAATTACGGTTTCCCGTCCGCCGCCATTTTCCGGTAATTTCAACACTTTATTGTTATAATTGCAACGGCCTCGCCCATTTCCTCCGCATGAGACCGATGGTGCTGAACGAATGCTTTTTTGTTATCGATACTTTCTCTGTTTCATAACCACGTGGATTTTCATGGAAATGTCTGATTTTCTGCTGTGCTGTAACATGCACTTGCATAGTAATAATCACTTCAGGTAATTTGTATTACTTATTGCAGTTGATCTGCTTCGGTTTTCCTCTTTAAGTCTTTAATTTGCCGATAAGAAAAGATCCGTTCACCAAAATAATAAGTTAGTTTAGTGGTTTAATTATGAAACCTATCAAATAGATTGATGGTAGATAGGATTGAAGTAGGTACTGTATGTTTTAGCATATGCCTTTGTAGGCACATTTCTGTTCTTCATCTTGTTCTGAAATTTTCTATGTAATTATTCTCTCAATAATATCACCCATTCCAACATCCCAGTTCAAGATCTAAATTCGAACTACATGAGTATTCTACCAAAGTTGCGTGTTGACTCAATTGCGAGAACTAGGTTAACCATGGCGG
This sequence comes from Orthosia incerta, assembly GCA_948252205.1. NCBI lineage: Eukaryota > Metazoa > Arthropoda > Insecta > Lepidoptera > Noctuidae > Orthosia > Orthosia incerta. The sequence goes on along the minus strand of OX411754.1, from coordinate 30,544,962 downwards.
CGTAGGAGTACTCCGTGAGATGGGCTATTAACCTGTCACTGCACTGTTATCATTATTTGAGCTAAACGGTTGAATTCACACCCTATCTGTGGTTTCGAGTGCAATCTCACGAGTTATGGGATTGCTATCAAGTTTGTGTATAGTTGGAATGAAATATGTGGGCTTTATGAACATTTACACAACTGTGAGGCTTATAATCGTTTTGTGACTTTATCATGCCTGTTTGGCGGATGTACCAGCTTGCTTATGAATGCTTAATCGCTATCAAATGTGCCACATACATTTATAAACTTATCTACGACTTTGCACATGGTGGTAGGCAGAAACTACAAAATTGAACTATTAACTGCTGCAAATATCTACTCCATTTTTCGTTTACGTTAATACATAAAGGAAGAGATGAGTGAAATGGTCATACACACATGCCGTGTGTGAGTAACACGCACTATGCCTCTAACATTACTGAATTAGCGCTACGTCACCAATGAGCTGAACCAAAAAAAAAGATATATAAATAAAAATTTGATGTGGCGAGCATAAAACCACTTACTTAACATACACTCTCAAGTCACCCGCATCCCCGGTAATCCACAAATCGCTGTAATCAAGTATAATTAGGTAAGAGCCGGTCCGGCGGATACACGCGCCGCTCCGGTCTATAACCGGGCCGGACAAAAACCGTCACGATCGGCCGTGCTTCCCATTTCCTAATTTCCTGCTGTTAGCGTCACACCTCATTCAGCCCAATTTAGCGGCGTCCTGTGGCAGGCGCCACGAAGTTAGCGGTGCCGGTGGGTAAGAGGAGTTCTATCTAGCATTTTTTCATTGCAGTTATTTTTTGACCAAATTATTATTATCCTCTTAATCATAATTTGGTCAGTCAGTGTAGATGTTCGTTGCTGCATGATGTGGTAGAGAACAATAGACAAAGGGCGCAAAGGATTTTTTTTAAAATCAGTATCATTTAAGTTTGGCAATAAATATAGTTAGGTACAGGCAGTCACTTTTTAAATTTTGTAGACAAGAACAAAATATATTTATCATATTGTTAATTTTATCTATCGTTGCCTTATGGAATTGCCATCACTCAATCATGTTTATAGACGAGACGCACGGTCAATGTGGCGACGCTTGCGGGAGGCCTATGTCCAGCAGTGGACGTCTTTCGGCTGATATGATGATGATGATGAATCATGTTTATTGCTAAAGCTTCTGAATGTTATTTTTTCAGCATCATTATTTACCCGCTGATTTCGTGGCCTCTTCATCCAACTCTATAACGCGTGCTACTGTGATGTTTTCAATGAAATTAAGCCGCCGTTCGCTATCCGCTCTCCGCCGTCCGCTGTCCGCCTAGTTTACGATCCCACAGACAGAGTAATGGACAGGAAAACATTTTGCCCAATTTTCCACATTAGGCTGTCAGAAATATTTAAACGCGCATATTTTCTTCACGAAATTACTAAATGACATTAGCGAGACCCTTTGATTTTGTATTTTAAACGTAAAAGCTTTTAATAAAAAACTGTACCGCGAATATTTTTCTGATGATATATTGGATTGTCTTTGCCTTTTAATATCTGCTAGCTTTTTCCGCTGCTTGGCTTCCGTCCGTGGCCTCTCATTTCAAAGACGGTCTCCCGTGGCTCCCGTGGCTGCCCAGTGCCCTACCCGCGCATTTCTCTAGAATAAAACGTAGTCTATGGCATCTAGCGGTAGTGTAGCTGTGTGTGATTTTTTTATAATCGGATATTAACTTCAGAACTCCTAAAAATAAACAAACTGCAAACTGCAAAACATAGCTACCACCCAAACCAGACTCACACACTCGCAGAGATCTTCAATATTAAACATAGGTATATCATGTTACTTATTTGATTCTCACAAAACGAATAACTCTTCTAAAGTATCAGTGTAAAACGGTCCTTCTATCCCTGTTAACCGAGGCGTCGACGGCGCGTGCTCGGCGCCGCATGCTCCTGCGCAGCGGATGTTTGCTCACTTACCACTTACCAAGCTACCGCGGTAGTCAATAATTGTGAGCACAGCTCATGGGGTGAGTTGGGGTACTTAATGGGTGTCAATGACCTTGATGTTTGACCATTCTGTCCAATCTGTAGAATTTTAACATTGATCCTGCCGACCGAATTTCGATTCGGAGATTAGCCAAGGGCGCAGGAAACATTATAGTGTACAAGTCTATCATCTCTGTTCCTTTGCCATTACCTAAATGATAAATGATTTTATTATTTCTGTAAGTTGGTTTGTACAAACACTTTTACATGTCGATTTTTTTTTTTAAACTAGATGAGGTGAGGTCGGCGTTTCCTATCTGTCTACTCTTGAAAAGAAAGGCCGAAACAAACTCGGAGGTCACAGTCTCTTTTAAAGTCCAGACAAAATCTTGGTTAGATCATGTGAAGACCATGTAGACTGATGTCTGAAATGGTCTTTTGAGGAAAGAACCTGCCAGATTGAGTGGACCTGTCCAGTCAGAGCACGCATTTGTCAATAACCGAGCAGCTCAACTCAATTTAAGGAGCTTAACGATTTGACGAACAATACCAAAGAAAGGACATTCGTGTAGGCTGCATAAACTACTCAAACTGCCAGACAACGATTATAGACTAAATTAGATTAAAAAAACAAGATCCACATAGTCTTCAATGTGTGAGTATGTGATAGACATTCATTAAAATAAAATAATATAATACTTTACAATGTAAATATTCTTTGTTATTGCAAGAAAACCAAAAAAAAACAAAAGTCACGGTGCAAAATATAAAAATCAAAATTAATTGGAGCAGCTCAAGCCTTTTTGTCCTCAACGTATTCTTTAATGGTATAAAACGTTTTCTGTCACAACTTACGTTTAATGAATGATTTGAATTTATTAAGACTTAGATCTTGTACGTGGCTTGGGAGCTTATTAGAAAAGCGTACACACTGACATCTTAACGAGCCACCTATTTCCTTGAGCCTTGTTGTAGGTACTACAAATTTGTGTTTGTTCGTTTGTTATAATTTTGGATATCACTGTATTTTTAAACAATTTTATATTTTCATGGGCATATAAAAGATTTTCATAAATGTACTGAGAAGAGGCACAGTCATTACATTAATCTCCTTAAATTTCTCTCTGAGAGCACGTCTCGGGCTTAACTTATAAGTTGATCCAACAGTACTTTTCTGCAAAACAAAGATAGTCTGGATGTCGGCGGCATTTCTCCACAACAGAATACTGTACGACATTACACTATGAAAATTGCTAAAGTTATCTTACGTTTCCACAACTATGTTTAGGTTGATTAACAGTCTTCTGGATGCTTCAGTTCCTATTTTACATGGAACGACTTCCTATCTATCTCCACGACCAAGTTACTGGGTAATGTTAGCTTGAATGTTAGCTGAGTAAGACGCCAAGTGGAGTTTTATGTTTGTCAATAAGGCAGGCGATGAAACGAATCCTGTCTTATAAACTAAAAAAAACTGATGATAATAATATATTTTGGAATATATAACATTTATTCGACAAATGTACAACATAACAGCAACAAAAGTAGAAAAGTCGAATAGTAAAAGAATACTCATTATGTTTCTTCAGCGTCTGGAAACAAATTAACACCCAAGCCTTTGTATTGAACCAGCAACTTATTTAAATCCGACATCTCTTCATCGCATTCCGATATAAAAAGCCGCCATTACCGCACGATAATGATGTTGTATGCCGATTACGTCTACCGAATAATCTTAACGGTATTATGTACATTGAAACAAATGTAGGAACTTGCGAACTTTTTCTACTACAAAACAGAGTAAGTTGTGTAAATAAAAAAGTTTATTTTTATTAACTAAAATTGCTAACATTTTGGATTTTTTTCTCTAGTTTTGTATTATTTTATTAAAGTTTAGTTTCTAATAACTAATGTTTGCTTAATCGTAATCTAAAGTTACAAAACTTATAGGTATTCGATAAAGATTTCTAAAATTTTAGCAAACTTTAGTAATAAAAATAAACTTTTTTATATAGACTTAATACAAAACTGTTACAAAACTAAATAGCAAATAGCAAAACTCTGTTTTGTTGTAAAAAAAAGTTCGCAAGTCCAAATTTTTTCTTTCTGTGTACCCTGTTCGGAGTTTGTTGCCAGTCTAGTTTAAATTAGATTTATTGTAGCCCGAGGGATACATTTTGTACCGTTACTGTTACGATAAAGTGGACCATCAGATAGCTTAGTTGGTATTAACAATGTGAATTGTTGTACGAAATGTGTTGAGGTATTTCGATGGATTAGTGTTAGCTGCAATTGGTATTGGATTCAGTTCAATAGAAGCCGATTCGTTTTCAGATGAGAAGAGAACTAAAGAATTCGTTTGTAACTGAATCGGGATGAAAGGCACAAGCAACATTACTATTTATATTCCCATAAAGGTAAGTGAGAGATGTAGGAGTGTCTGTCAAATGATTTTTGAAATGAAAACTTCTTTACCCGCGTTGAGCGATTTTTTGTAGGGGCAAACTTATGTGTTCGCGGTAGCGACACACTAATGTTATGTTGAAAGTTTCGACTTCTGTGGGCAATCCTCATGACCGCTTTCCAATAGTCTTTTTGCTTAGGTATCTTTGATTTGCTTCCTATTAATAACTTCAATACTAGGACATATGAAATTTATGAAAGTAAATACTTACTTCAACTAACCGCCAATTGAGCTAACACGTGCATTACATTAATAAAACTTTCGGGAACGTATCGTTACTTAGCTATATCGGCGTTACGTGAATCGCGAAAATGAATACTTGGTTAACTTAGTGTTGGAGTTAGTTTATTCAAGATAAATTACAAAGAATAAGAGTGCCGACCGACCGCTTCCCTAGACCGAATAAGACTGAATGAATCTTCACAATTGTTGAAAGCTGGGATGCGATCGGGCGGCACGTTACACAAAGGTTTTTACAGCTATAATGGGTTGCACAATAAATATAGAAAGCTAAACATTAACAAAAAGAACCGTCGGCATCACTACAGAAACCTTAGCTAAATTCTTAAAACTAAGATAATAAAGTCATTGTTCCAAAGGATAAAAAGGGTCCCTTGCACATTACAATAAAAGACAACATAACATCTGTGCGCAGGCCGTGAGAATAATTAAACTAGCGGTAATTAACAGTTAACTTAAAATATTATTTATATGCAAGTTCCCTAAAGTAATACCTATTCTATTAATAAACAATTAATGGAGTCGCTACAGTACTCCCCTGCCAGTGATCGAGATCACGAAAAATTGGCCTGGTAGTAATCAGGAAATCGTACGCGTCTACCAGACTTTCGCGGCCCCTGCGGTTCAGGAACCAGAGTTACAGATGGTGAACATTGGGGAACTGATTCAGATGGGGTTTGAGAACGTGAAGTGATTTCGGGAGCCAGATCTACGACAATATTAGTAGCGCTGTCTGGATGACAATTAGCATCCCTTAAGAAATAAGCTGGTTTTAGTCTATCGATTGATACCGTAACCTCGCGGCCACGTATATCTAATACGAATGTTTTATCCTTCCTAGAAATTACTCTATAAGGGCCGTCATAAGGTTGCTGTAATGGAACTTTGACTGCATCGTTCCGCACCAACACGTGAGTAGAGGTAATAAGGTCCTTGAAAATGAAAGTGCTTTTCTTTCCGTGTTGGGTACTAGCGACAGGCTTGAGCTTATTAAAATGCGATCGAAGCTCTTTACCAAATTCAGCCTGCGTAGTTTTGTTAGTCGGATTGTCACCTAAAAATTCTCCGGGGAGGCGTAAGCTCTGTCCGTAAACTAACTCTGCGGATGTGCTTTTCAAGTCCTCCTTCCAAGACGACCTAATTCCTAGCAAAACGGTAGGGAGAATTCGCGTCCAACTACTGGTTGCTGCATTGTGACACTTTAGTGCACTCTTTAATTGACGGTGGAAACGCTCGACCATGCCGTTAGCTGCAGGGTGATAAGCCGTCGTTCGAAAATGAGCCGTACCGGTCAGGGTATTGAGATCTCTGAATAGGTGTGACTCAAACTGTCTTCCTCTATCTGTTGTGATTCTAAGTGGTATGCCAAAACGAGCAATCCAATTGGAATAAAATGCACGAGCTACTGTGTCGGCTTCTTGATTGACAATGGGAATAGCTTCCGGCCATCTAGTAAATCGGTCTACACAAGTAAGACAATAACGGTATCCCTCAGAATAGGGCATTACTACGATGTCAATATGTACATGCTCAAATCGAGATGACGGAAGTGTAAATGTTCCCGGTGTTGTAATGACGTGACGAGACACTTTTGACCGTTGACAATCAACACATGCTCTGGCCCATAACTTACAATCAGAATTTATCGAGGGCCAAACAAATCGTTTAGTGATAAGCTTAGTCGTTGCCCTGCCACTTGGATGGGAGGTATTATGAAGCATATTGAAAACGGACTTTCTGAATGGTTCCGTAATAAAAGGCCTTGCTGTTAGGGTAGAGAAGTCACAAAAAATTGGTTTGTCTGACTCTGGCAAATGAACAAGACGTAATTTAAGGGACGAGTTTCTATTGTCAATTAAGCTTTTAAGCTCCGCGTCATTGTGTTGTGAAGATGCAAGAGCTTTCCAGTCTATCTCAGTACATACTGATTCTATGCGAGATAGTAAGTCGGCCGTAATGTTGTCCTCTCCTTTGATGTGACGTATGTCTGTAGTAAATTGTCCAATAAAGTCTAGATATCTAAATTGCCTAGGGGAACATTGCTGATTTTTCTTCCTAAAAGCGTAAGTTATTGGTTTGTGGTCTGTAAAAATTATAAAACTTCGCGCCTCAACATAATGTCTGAAATGTTTGACCGCAGCGTATATTGAGAGTAATTCGCGGTCATAGGCTGAATATTTCTGTTCAGGGGACGTAAGTTTTTTAGAAAAGAAAGCAATTGGTTGCCATTCATTATCGATTTTCTGTACTTTCGGGAACGTATCGTTACTTAGCTATATCGGCGTTACGAGAATCGCGAAAATGAATACTTGGTTAACTTCGTGTTGGAGTTAGTTTATTCAAGATAAATTACAAAGAATAAGAGTGCCGACCGACCGCTTCCCTAGACCGAATAAGACTGAATGAATCTTCACAATTGTTGAAAGCTGGGATGCGATCGGGCGGCACGTTACACAAAGGTTTTTACAGCTATAATGGGTTGCACAATAAATATAGAAAGCTAAACATTAACAAAAAGAACCGTCGGCATCACTACAGAAACCTTAGCTAAATTCTTAAAACTAAGATAATAAAGTCATTGTTCCAAAGGATAAAAAGGGTCCCTTGCACATTACAATAAAAGACAACATAACATCTGTGCGCAGGCCGTGAGAATAATTAAACTAGCGGTAATTAACAGTTAACTTAAAATATTATTTATATGCAAGTTCCCTAAAGTAATACTTATTCTATTAATAAACAATTAATGGAGTCGCTACAAAACCTACCTTCGATAGACCAACAACTGCAGTGACAATACCCGCCTACTACTTCAGGTGTAAACCGCTTATAAGATCTGCGCGTGGGCAAGACAAACTGTTTCGTTAGCGACGCGGGCCGACATCATTATGGTGGTTATCGACTGGCTCGTAATGGCCCATCGAGGACACGCACGTGCCCACACAATGAGGAACCTGAGATCTGTAGGTTACTACTTAGTTCCTAGTTAATGTCCATTGGAGCGAAAAAATCACTCCCTTTCCCTCGTTTTTTATTAGGTAGAAACCAGACCTCTCCTCCTGCTTTTGCTTCCTTATGTTCTTACATCTGTTTCTTCTACTATACCACTCTATTACTCGTCATCTTAGCAATCACGATCTCACTATGGCGGATATAGAAAATAATACTATTCGTAAAATAAGCTCCAAATGTTATCTGGCAAGGTTAATTAAATAAATTTTCAGAATATATATAAACAATACCCAAAGTGAACAGCTCATACTACTCGATAGACACGACTGTCCACTTACCGTCGCTACCCATCAGTATAATTCACTTGTGTCAGTCAATAATAGTCAAGCGCTCATCCATCAAAACATCAAGCTTTATAACCCAAACAATAGCCACACAACGCCATCTATGTTTTCACTTATGTACTACGATAACAATGTAGTACCTCGTTACGCGTGCGTCATGATGCGTCGGACGCCATGCGGTTGACGCTGCGGGCGATGTGGTCACATTACGAGCAATTTGACGAAAAGGACATTAATTGGTCTTTTGGGTCTTATTGTTTTATAATGGCCAGCTACTTGGTGATTTTTGCGAGAGTAATAGAGTTATTGCTGCCGTAAAGAAACCCGTGGTGGAAATCAGGTTTGTGTTTTGACATGTTGCTGAAAAAAAAAAACAGACAGTAAAGGCTAAACGTGAGTATTGTAAATGCAGAGAAGAGTTTGCCTGCTGCTTAGTGTTATAATAAGAACCGAAACAAACGAAGAAAGAAAAATAAACGGATATTTTGTTGACATGTTCTTGTTGTGTTTAGAGCGGAACAGGAGATTGGATCAGACAAGTTGTACAGACATGCTCGTTAAAACCCAAGTATGCACTAACAAATGGCCATAACCAATAGCCTTGTGACAAGGATGTCTAATCCGTCGTATAAAACTTTTTATCACCGCATTTTCTAACCTGTCGCACGCCAACTTAACTTGACACTTACATTGGCGCTAGTTGTTGGATAATGCCGTTCAATTCATAAGGGCGTACTTAGTTTCGGTGTTTGCCGTGGGCAGACTTAGGCTGGCCAGGTTTGGCTGCGAGTACCGCATTCCTGGGCCGTCCGGTGGATGTTTTTGCGTTTCCTTCGCCAGTCACCAGTTCAAGTTCAGTGGTTGTGGACGAAAGATGACCACTTTTACCGGTGCTTTCTTCCCGGTTGGAATAATTCGTTCGCTTTCAGAATGTTGCGTCTTCATTTCATAAATGACTGCTGAATGGTATTGTATGTAAATTGTGTCGGTACGCAGAACCTAGGACGTGGTACTAGAACAATGGGCGTAGGATTTGTTCAGTTCGATTGGAACGAATTTGTTTGCAGTAATGTTTGTTTCATAAATAACAATTGGCATGGTCTTCTTTCCACTGTTGCTAAGAGCAACTCAAAAACTCTTTCCGTTATTGAAAGCTGCTCTAAATCTTTCTACACAACTGATGACATATTTGGGGTGGTCACGGCGTACAGTGTGTTCTGGTGCGCCGGTGATGTACTCCCCCGAGGAGGGTTCGATGACGGATAGCTGCGGCGGGTTCGCGGTGAGTGCTAACGCGTGCCCGTGTTCCCGCCATAAGCGGCACAGGAGGACACTGTGGAGTTTTAGTGGGTTAGAGTCCCACATAACTGCACTATCTCCCCGTGGTAGTGCAGTATGCATGAGCATTTCTCCACGCAAAAAAAAAAAGGCTCTAACATCAAAAAAGTTAACCATCTACAAAAAATATCAACAACATTCCTTTCAAGGACTCCTAAATCATTTCAGTCTACATTCCCACGTTTAACATATTTTTTGGTGCTCGAACCACCTGGCCACTTGCAAATTGTTGGAACATTCACACGATATTTCGAAATTGTCGGCACAATCGATCGGGAGTCGGTTTCCGTGACAGGACAGGTGTCTGTTTACCCTTTGTGTGGGGGCTGGGAGCTTCCGGCGCCAAGCTAGGTCTTGTGGCAAGTGCTATGTATAAAATTACATTATCGTGGTCAATGTTTCAGTGGAATTACCGATAATTTTTGTGTGTCATCCACCGTGCAGTGCAAATATGAATTATTGAACCGAAATTTCAAGATCTTTCTTGGTCTTTCTAATCTTGCGTATATACTTGTTTCTTAAGTGCTCAGTTGTTATTTTCTGGATCAAACCAAATTGTAGTTCGATCATGTCAGATAATTGCTCCTAGAGCACTTTCTGGAATTTTAAAAAAAGCTTATTTTTTAAACCAAGAGCATCGATTGCTCAACACACACTGCTGCACCTTGCCAACATCCTGAATCAGTATAAACCTCGGCATTCCCGGATCCCCTGTTCCCATCAATAAACGAGGAAGTAAACGACAGCTGCTTGCAATCCAACCCCCTGTAGTGTAGAGAGCTCAAATGCTTTACCCAAGGCTCTCGGCTAGTCGGGCTCCCGGCCGGGCTCAGTGTCGCCTGCGTACGTCGACGCGTACGCACGTGTGTTATGGCCACGCTCGCGCCCGTCCCGGCTCCGCGCATGCGCCTTGCGCTGCACCCCCATAACATTCACGTGAGTCCTTTAAAACGTAAAATTTTCCATTATCATTTCATTGTACAGTGACTTTTATTCATCACTTTTTGTGTTTTCTGTGTGGTGAGAACAGCTCGCGTGGGAACTGGATATTCTGCAATCTTTGCATTCTGTTACACAGAATAATAACATTATTGGTTGTTAGTTACTGTACTTGACTATCTTGTTTTGTGCCAGCGATTTGCTTAGCGGTTTTGTGGAGTTTCGAAAGGATTGGCTGTTGAATACGAGTTCTTTCAACTCTATCCGGGTTGAAGAGTTCAGCACCATTCAACATAGCTTATTGTTTTAGTGACGCCTGTTTTTCTTTGAATAGTGCATCGGGCATTGTATTGTGTTACCTGAAACTTTTGAGACAAAACTTGAGTATTGAATCCTGAAACACATTTAATACGACACGAGTAACTCATTAATTATTTACCATGTTGCTTCCTGAACTCTTCCATCGCGTTCTACTTATCTGTCTCTATTTGCCAAAATATTTTTACATAATTTAATCTTCTGTTTGCATTCAGATAACATTGGCTGTAAATTCACATAGACTTCTCCCCAAAACGGAAGTTAACGATATGTTTGCCCTGCTTATCAATAACAGTTGAACATTACATGTATGACCTAAAATTTGAACTTTATCAGCCAGGATTTGTGCTGAAAACGATTAGTTATCTAAACCGACGTTGGCAAAAATATAAATCTTTTATTCCAGTAAAAAAGTATTACATAATTAAGTATAGGTAATACTTATATTATAAATTGTGAGTTTCATTTTGAATATTCGGGGGCGCTGACTGAATTTCCTTAGTAAAAAGTCGAGGTTCGGCTCTCGTCTCTTTCCTCCTCCAATATTGGACCAATTTAAAAGATATTCCGTAAACTGAAAACTAAAGATATATACTATGTACCTATGTTTTCCTTTTTGATGATACATTATCTTTAGAAGCACTAGAGCCCTCAACAGAGGCTTAGGTACTGTACAAATTTGTCAAATATAAATGAAAAAAAAAAACATAGGGACATAGTATATATCTTACTTTACCAGTTTACGGAATATCTTTTAAATTGGTCCAATATTGGAGAAGGAAAGAGACGAGAGCCAAACCTCGAATTATGACTTTTTACTAAGGAAATTCAGTCGACGCTCTCTGCCCCCGTTTCCTCTTAAGTTTCTGATAGTTAGGCCGTTAGTACAAAGATGGTAGAGTTCATGATTCTATATCCTTCACATACTCTAACACAATCAGGGGTATTGTAATAACCACCCCACTCTATCAGCCAACCATAACGATATCCACCTGTTTCACCCTACATATATGTAGCGTACATGGGGAGGCCATTCAAGAGTGGAAATCTTCCGGTTTGACAACATAAAACCAACAAAAGATAAAATCAATCGTAATTTGACATTGTATGTAAATACATTCAATTTGAATAATATCAAATACCTCAGCAGAGCTAAAGGCTTTTTGAAATTTCAAAATTCTTTATAATTGACCCTTTGCAAAGAATCTCTCTTTTCATCGAGAATTTACCTCAGCTAGTTTTAAAAATATGATCGACATGTAAAAGTGTTTGTACAAACCAACTTACAGAAATAAAATCATTTATCATTATCATTTACCAGCTTTGCCCGCCACGGGCAAATGCTAATAAGAAATATTATGTGGCCTATCCAATACTTAAGAATCGTGCCTTTTTTCCGGTTTCAAATAAATATAGTGTAGCTTTCGCAGTGAAAATGTGATCGGATCAGCACTTCTAGAGATTACTTGTTACAAAAAAACATAGTAAGCACTTTAATAAGTTACTTTAGAAGTCTCGATTTAACTAATAAATCCATTCCTTTTTCCACAGACGACAATAAAAGTATACGCCCGTCGGCTCCGGCCGGACATCGAGTACAAAACCCTCTCCGTGACCTGGGGCACTCGTGCGCAGGAGGTGGTCTCCACACTCCTGGGCAAGTTCCGTATGCGCCACAGAGATCCGAGGCTGTTCTACCTGAGCATGGAGGTCCGGGTGAGGACTGCGGGGCTGAGGACCACGCTGGTGCTGGACGATGATGCCAGGCCTGCTGCGCTGCAGGCGTGCCATCCGAAGGGTTATTCTAAGTGAGTATTGTTGTTGACTTAGGTGTTCTCCCGTGGCCTTACAGGAATAGTCCTTTTTTTTCCGAAATAAGAAATGCTAGGCACACTGCGATATTGTAGTTTTTCATCGGCAAAAGAATTTTTGTAATCAGAGAAGTATTTCCTACATAGGTTTAGTTTAGATGACAGGTTTAGATTCTGTAGCTGCAGACCCATTGTCAACCTTGTCTACTACGTCTTTTTACTTTATTTTTATTTGTTTAAGAAGATTGGTGTTTGAGTCCAGTAATGTTGCAATACTTAGGGTTTCTGTCCTCGACCAGTCGAGAAACATTGACTGATGTTTAAAGTGTTTCAATACTTCCAGTACATGTCACTGACTGTATGATCATTAAAGATTTATAGTTGTCATCATCGGTATGACAACACGACACTTTCAATAGGCTATTTTCATTTCTAACTAGTAAGTGAATTTGTTATTATTTTCCTTTTTAACTCGACGTAACAAATACCACAATACTTATAACTACAGCACAAACATTTTTAACAGCACAGTTGTGTCATTGTTGAATCACACTTTGTTTTCCAACAACAAAATCAGCGAAACCCTTTTACTGGAACTTTATTTTTAACTCGCCATCGGTCAACGAAAACCCTTCAATACTCGCGTCGGGACCACCGGCCGGTATACCGAAAAAGATCCACTTTTGTCCCTTCTTCCGGCACGAGCTATTCTGGTACGGTAAACATGGCGGCAATAAAAATTATAAAAACTTTTAAAAGAGTCCTCTTAGTCTTTATTGACCGTATGTATCGTGTTACTGTGTGTTGACAGTTTCAAGTAGATCGGTAAAGCGATCAACTTTAGTAGTAAATGGGTCGTTAATATTAAAGGTTGTTTTTCTATGTATTACTGGGTTTATGAGCCGTTTTGGATATAGTTTACGAGCTCGTAGAGAAAGTATTATTAATAAATAGGGTTTCTCCTTCAAAATAAACAATAGGTGTTTATTTTATTTAAAAATCATCTTACACTTACCACTTTTTCGTTTGACTACAGTTCAATTCTACACATATCTACACATCTCTACATATCTAAGTAGTGCTCTAGCCATTAGCCCATTAGCAAAGCTTAAGTATTATAATATTTCATTTAAATAATTACCTAGAATAATTAGCATGTCTAAATTAAAGTTATCTTTTGCGTTAGAACGACCTTCAAGACTGAGAAAAAATGTGTATTGCTCGTTAGCTAAGACAAGCCGTGAGAATGATCTATTCAGGCAAGGCTCTACACACAAATTGTATGAATTGAATGAGTACCGCTGAGAATTTTAGTTATTAAAGTAAATTGAGTAAAATTCGTCGGCTTTGAGCAATAGTTTTCAAAGTCGCACCTACGTTTACCAATGGAAATAACGGTTCTTGTGTAGGTTTTAACTATTCAGACTAGAATTCCTAACCAGCTATAGCGGATCATGTTTGTCAGGCTGTTTATGATGTTTATAATTTACATCTTAGAAAAAAACCCAAGTCACCCACCTGAGGTACACCGGCTGTCCAACGAAGTACACTATGGTGTAACTCCTACAAGCCCACATTAGAAAAGCGTCGCGCGTCGTAGACTATAGTCTAAATCCCTGTAAACTTAGAAACCTAAGCTACTTTTATTTTTCCGTTACTAGCGCTAGTGGGGGTTTGACCTTAATTTTTGTCCTGGCAGTGTAGGTACCTATGTGTAAACACTACTTTGGGGGTCTGCGGAATAGGGTGTAAAGTCCCACAAACCTCCATAGAAAAGGGAGGATCCTCCGACCAGACGGGTGTTGTGTCTGGTCCGGGCAACTGCCCAACGGTAATTGTCGGAATGTTGTATGTGTTCAAATCGCGCCGAAAACTTTACTTGCGCGATGCAGGGTTTGTGTGACGTCATGTCATTGTCATTGGTTCGTAAGTGGCGGCGTTGGTGCCACTACACTACTACAAAATGATCCATATTCTAACCAGACCTTTCTCAATTTCCAGGTTCTCCCTGCAGATGCGGCCAGGCGGTCTGATCAAGATCTATGACTCAGCCCTGATGTCCTCGTCGCAGTACAAGTGCCTGCTGACTAGCGAGAGGACCACGGCAGACGAGGTGCTGGCCATCTTGCTGCATTGCTATGACTCCAACGAGGGTGTTGAGAGGTTCTCGCTCTATGAGGTGCGTATATTCCTAGTAGCTTTAAACTAACTTGATCTGAATCTAAATCACATAGCAACATTTATTTTATAATTTTCGATTGTGAATTCCTCCTACACCCGTATAGCACGAAAAATAAATGCAATATCAACTTGATACGATCCCCAAGAAATCGATGTTTAATCATCTTGTAGTTCCAAAATACGTCCGAAATGTCACTGTTCTATTTGATTTTGGTATTTACGGACCCACATTTCACGTTTCAATAATATTTAATAACCAACATTTTTCAATTTCAGGTCAGTCCCTCGCAGGAGTACGAGCGAAAATTACACCCTGACGACCTTCCCCTAATGGTGCAGCGCGCCTGGCCCGCGGAGAGCGACTGCCACTTCAGAGTGCGCAGGAACCCCAGGGCTCCACCGCTTCCGCCACGCAGCGTGCCTCCCCCCGAGGAGCCTGTCTCCGAAGACGAGGAACCTTCCAGAGCACTATCAGCTCTCTCCCTCGAAGCTGAAGGCGAGAAGAGAAGATACAGCCCCGTCTACAAGTTCCCCAGCATCAGCTACTGTAGGGAAACCAAGAACGACTATCTGTACATCTGACTAGCCGTGTACTTAGCCAGGTTCAGACGATTACGGTGCCGCGCCAAAGGCCATAAGCACCTCGATGGAACAGTGAGAAAGCGACTCTTGTGAAGTGTAAATACGGTTCAGTTTGTGTAAAGTGTAAATATGGATTTTGGATTGTTAGGGCGTTTGGTGTAAGCTTTGGGCCCTGCCTGATGCAACGGAGTGAATCATTGTCCTTTGGTTGGTTATAAAATGGTCCTTTTGAATGTATGTAGTGAAAGGACCTTAGGTCTTCAAGGGTCATAAAAACATTGAATAACAATTCAAATTTTTGTACGAATCTCCGCGGAGTGGTTTCAATCGGCTAGGGTTCTGAGTGAGTGTGAAACCAAAGAATTGTTGCAATAATGCTTGTAATTAACAAACAGAGGCAGTTAAAGATAATTGTAAGTCACAGAAAGACCCAGAATGTAATCAGAATTCAGGAGTTATTGAACAAGACAGCCTGATATATGTAAGAGCCATTTTGGCTTGAATAAATTGTTAGAAGTCACAAGCGAATTGATAGTATCTAAGATAGTCATAGCTTTTGCCATTGTATTACCTAAGGCAATACTGAAAGTAAATGGTACATAGCCTAATGTAACTATGGTACATAATTTCGAAGCTGTTAATAAAAAAAAGATGCTAGATTGCTATTTGTAATAGCTGTAGACGAATTTATCCTGTAGTAAATCTCCTTCCAATGTATTGTCACAAATAAGTGTATCTGCACATAAGACTATAATTCGGGATATTTTTCTTTGGTAATACTTTGGAAGGTGAACATTTTTTTCTTGTATTAATCTCCACAACAATGTTGCAACTATTAAAATGTAATTCTATGAGAATGTATATAATTATTGTATTATTTAGCTAGTAGACACCAAAGAGGCACGCGAGCGATAATATTATGAAGAATTAGATTTATTTAACAACTGTTACGCGATTTAATGTTTAATTTATTAAATATGGCAACCTTGGCGGGCGCCATCTTGGCATGTTGAACGTCATCGAATTTACTTGAAACACATCTGTAATAAAATGCGATATGTTTTTGATATCTGAAGTTTTCTTTGTATGCTAAGTAAATATCATCTCCCATCTCTTGATTTAAAGAGCCGACTCCTTTTAATGAAAGGTCCGCATACTAAGTTTACTCCGGGAACTGCTTTTGGCGTACCTAGGTGATTTTAATCTGCCATTATACCTAATACTAGTAGAAGCTCGTAAATTCGCCTGCATGGACTTCATTTAGAACAGAAAATTGTGGGTGGCATCGAAGCCGGGGGCTATACGTCAGTCACATAGCCGGTCGGGGTGCGTCGATTACGCCTATAGCTTTAGAATATGCAATTTATAAAATAAATATATTGCACAATTTATTTTGTCAGGCGTTGACATATTCAAGCGTCATCATCAGCGTTTTCCTTTTTTCAGCAACAAAGTAATGAAAAATATCAGAAAGAAAGAAAGAAAAAGTGTTTATTTGCCACAAAAACGACATACAAATTTTTTTACATCTTCAATTAAACCCTTAACGGTATCCAATATTAGTAAGTATTTAAATTATGTTAGTAAAGAAAAGTGAGATTAAAATTAAAAACCAGACTTGAGTACAGTACTAGGATGACGAGTAAGTACAAGCAGATGCATGTCGTGACTGGACGCCCAGGGCTATGACGTATTTCGTGTCGGTGTTAGGGTTCCGCCATTTTACCCCGAAAAACCGGCGTTGTGGTTTGCGCAGCTGGAGAGCCAGTTTGTGTTGGCGAATATCACTGTTGACGCCACGAAATTTCACCACGCAATTGGGAGCCTAGACCCAATATATGCATCGGAGGTCGAGGATATAATCATGTCCCCTGCAGCTCCTAAAAAGTACGAGAGACTGAAAACGGAACTTGTGAAGAGGTTGTCCGCGTCGAGGGAAAAGAAGATACATCAGCTCTTGACTCACGAGGAGCTTGGTGACCGCAAGCCCTCGCAGTTCTTGCGACACCTGCGCCACCTGGCGGGACCTTATGTGCCGGAAGAGTTTTTACGTACGATCTGGACCAGCCGCCTGCCGAGCAGTACGCAGAGCATAATCGCATCGCAGCCCAAGGGGAGTTTAGAAGAAGTGGCCGAGCTGGCGGACTGCATTCAAGATGTGGTGCCAGCCAGCCCGCAATCTGCAGCGACATCTGCGTCGGCGGCGACACCAGGAAGCAGCGCGGAACAGGTGAGTGGGCAAATCGCCGAACTCACTCGACAAGTGCAAGCTCTGACCTCGCAGGTTGACTGAATGTCCCGGTCGAGACAAAGGTTCGGTAGAAGTACTACTCGGGGAAGATCCTCCTCGAGAAGGTCAAATTCCAATTACAGGAAATGGCCCACCTGCTGGTACCATCATAAGATTGGCGACAAAGCATCGAAATGCCTAAAACCTTGCGGCCACGCGGGCAAAGCCACGGACAGTCGATAATGGCGACCGGCGACTGTCGCAGCACTGGTCGCTTATTCGTGACGGATCACAGTACGAAGATGCAATTTCTCGTCGACACCGGAAGTGACGTCTGCGTCTTCCCTAAGTCGGCCACGAAAGACTATCGAACCAAAACAAACTACGAACTATGTGCGGCTAACGGTAGTGCAATAAATACTTATTGTACGCGTATTTAAAATTAAGTATAGGTTTACGCCGTGACTTTGCCTGGCAATTTATAGCGGCGGACGTGACAAAGCCAATAACAGGTGTCGATTTTTATCACACTATAATTTAAATGTAGACGTTAAAATGCAGCGCCTAATCGACGCTAACACTACGCTCGCGGCCCCTGCTTTGCCTGCTCGCTCTTCTGATGTTGTTTCTTCGGTAAAGGTAAGAATTGGTGAAACCACATATCACGACATACTCCGGGAGTTTCCTGACATAACCCGGCCGTCGGGTATACACCGTGCACCCGCACACAACACCTTATACTACATACGTACAACACCTTTTTTTTTTTTTTTTTTTTTTCTCGGGGTGGAAAATCCTCATTGGATGTCCTCCGCCCTGGGGAGGGTGGAGGGGTCTGTCAGACTCGTACTGACTAAAAACCACCCCGGTGTTCCATCTCACACCTACGCTGGGGGTCGCGGGAACAACGATACTTCCGCAACCCCCGGCTAGTGCCGGCCCGCCTTTGCGGGCCTCGATCTCGGGTTGGGGGAGGAGTGAGGTGTTAGACTCCCCCCGCGACGTCTAAGAGGGGCGCGCGTGGAACACGACGCGCCGCCACCTCGGGTCCTGACGTGTGGGGGGCGACGGACGTCCCCGAGTCCGTCACCCCTGGACCCATTTAGGGGGGCTGGAAGAGGGCGTTATCCGCCCTCCGCCGACGCCCGGCGCGTCTGCTGCGGATCGGGTGAGCGGATGAAATCTCCCTCTCCCTCTCCGCAGCCTCCTTCTGCGAGACGACTGTTTCGCAGAAGGATACCACCGCGTCCCAGGACTCCTCGCTGCCGACCATAGACTCGACTACGGCCGGCAGCGATAGGTCACTGCCTACTTCTGAGATGAGGGCACGGCGTGGCTCCTCCCAAGCGGCACACTCTGCCAGCGTATGCCGCGCCGTGTCCTCCCGGCAGTCGACGCAGTGGTGACACCGGGCGTCCGGCTCCCTGTTTATGCGACACAGGTACTTCCCGAAGCAACCATGCCCCGAGAGCACCTGCGTCACCCGAAACGACAGGGAGCCGTGCCACCTCCCGAGCCAGCGCTCGAGCACTGGCCGGACCGCCTCGATGGTAACGAGGCCGGCGGTAGGGCGTGAAAGCCTCTCCCGCCATTCCGCCACTAGGACCTCGCGAAGCTGAGACTGACGCAACTCCATATGTCGCTGCATCAGCCCCTCGCCCCGCGCCCGCGCTTCCTCGCGCCACCGATACAGTGACGCGAGTACCTTCGCCTCCAGGTCCCAGGGCGGGGATCCGGCCAGTGCACAAGCCGCCTCGTAGGAGATCGTGCGATACCCCCTGATGACTCTGACGGCCATCGCTCTCTGCGGCTTTCGCAGAACAGCGATGCTGCCGGCCGTCAGGTCAGCCGCCCAGATCGGGGCCCCATACAGGGCCATCGATCGCACGATCCCCACGTAGAGCCGCCTACAGGCAGCGCTCGGGCCCCCCAGATTGGGAAGCAGCGTTGACAGCGCCCCAGCCGCGCCCAACAACTTGGGCGCCAGCCGCCGGAAGTGGGGGCCGAAATCCCACCGGCTGTCGAGCACCAATCCCAGGTATTTCATGGTTGACTCGACAGCGATTCGAGCCCCCCCGACGACGATGTGGGCATCGGGCGGTGGCGCCCGCCGGGGGCCATGAAAGACCATGGCCTCCGACTTGTTGAGGGCCACCTCCAGGCCAAGGCGCCGTATGCGGCTCACCACCTGTGAGACCGCAGCCGTCGCCAGCAACGCTGCCTCCCTGTATGAACTCCCCCGGGCGGTGACCAGCGTATCGTCCGCGTAACACGTCAGGTCTACGCCCGGTTGGAGTTCGCCCCTCAGCACCCAGTCGTACCCGATGTTCCACAGGGGCGGGCCCAAGACCGAGCCCTGCGGAACACCGCACGACATGCAGTGCTGGTTTTCGACGCCATCACGTCCCACGTAGGTGACACATCTCTCCGCCAAATAAGCCCCGACGATGCGGCGGAGGTAGGGAGGCACTCGATGATACCGCAGTGCCTCCCGAACACAACTCCAGGGCAGGGTGTTGAAGGCGTTGGAAATGTCCAAGGACACCGCCAACATCACCCCACCCCGGGACACCGCTTCCTCCGCCAGGACTCTCACCTGCGATATCGCGTGGATGGTGGAGCGCCCATGCCGAAAGCCAAACTGGCTTTCGTCCAGGTCCGGCCCCTCTCTGTACAAGTGGCTGACGAGGCGGGCAGCGATTATTCGCTCGAACAGCTTACCCACCTCGTCTAGCAGCACTATGGGCCGGTAGGCGGACGGCGAGTCCGCAGGGCGCCCCGCCTTCCTGAGCAGGACCAGACGACCAGATTTCCACAGAGTGGGAAACTGGCCCCGCTCAAGGCACGCTGTGAAGAGTCCTCTCAGCCAGGGCTCTAGCTCCTTCAGAGCGAGGGCTAGCACGTGGCCGTGGATTCCGTCGGGCCCCGGAGCCACGTTCTTGGCCCGGAGCCGCATCACGGCCGCCCCCATCTCTGCCTGTGTCACCTCTGGGACGCTGATGGCGTTCTCCTCTGTGGACTCTGCGGCCGTGGGCAAAGCCATCGGCGGCGGAATATGCTCCGCTCTCGCCGGGAAGAGGGCTGCGACCACCTCCTCCAGCAGCTCGGGTTGGAGACTCTCCGTGAGTGGAGGCGCGGCAGCTCGAAGTTTCCCTCGAACCGCTCGATAAGGGCGCCCCCAAGGATCCCGGTCTAGAGTCTCCAACATCTCCTCCCTGGCTCGCTTCTTCGCCTCGCCGATGGCCAGCCGCAGAGTCTCCGTCGCCGCGCGGTACACCTCATACAGCGCGGCTTCTTCGTCGGGGACCCGACGACGTCTTCTCCGGTATCGGGTGTACTGGCGTCTGGCCGCTACGCACGCGACACGCAACTGTGCGATCTCGGCGGACCACCAGTACACCTGGCGCCTCGCTGACTGTGCGTGGACCCGGGGCATGGACGCGTCACTGATTTGCGTCATCGCCCCGCGGAACCACAGCGCCTCCTGTTCGACGTCGACGGGTCCGGTTGTTGTCGACTCCCGGATCCAGGCCTGGACAATGGTGGCCTCCTCGAGAAGTTCCCTGTCGATGCGCTTGCGCGCCCAGCGCGGACCGTCCGTTCGCGGGGCCGGCGTACCGCGGCCGCCAGCGGTCTGGGTGGAGACGTCAAAGCGGATATATCGGTGATCCGATAACGTCTCCACCTCCACGGCGACATGCCAGTCACGGACACGGCTCGCGACAGCAGGGCTAGCGAACGAGACGTCCACTACAGACCCGCCCCGCTGTCGCACGCACGTGTAAACCGAGCCCCGGTTTAAGATGACCAGGCCGGTGGTTACTGACCACTCTTCCAGCGCCTCACCCCTAGCGTCACTTACCGGAGATCCCCACGCCGAAGACTTGGCGTTGAGATCCCCTAATAACAGCACAGGGTGAGGGTGGAGTCGACCTACGACGGCGCCTAACTCGACAAGGAAACTCTCGAAGTCGGCGAGACTCTTGTTGGGCGAAAAATACGCACCAACTATGCCAACGCCGTCCACGAGGGCGGCCACCCAGCCACGACCTCGGGACGGGCTGACAAGAGCCCCGCCAATAATGGCCACCAAACCGTCGAGGTCTCCAACCCAGTTATCCCTGGGTGGGACGAAATACGGCTCGGCGACCACAGCCACGTGAATCGACCACTCTGCCATGCTCTGGAGCAAGAGATCCTGTGCTCTGGCAGAGTGGTTGATATTGCCCTGGAGGAAATGGTAGAGCGCCATTATGCGCAATCCATTCCCTCCACTCCATTCCTATGCCGGGAGTCGGTCAAAGAGCAGCCAGGTTGACGGGGGGGTAAAGAGCCCTCGGCAACCCTGGTCCTCCCTCTCCTCTTCTGCTGCGCAGGTGCGCCACAGGCCTTTCCACCCACTCTGTGCGCAGCGGGCCTCCCTGCAGCTGTACAGAGGCTGCAATTTGGCGCCGCAGAGCACTGGGCCGCCTTGTGGCCGGGCTGACCGCAGCGATAGCACTGGTCGCTGCGGTCTGTTTCGGCGGTGCATCGTGCCCTGACATGCCCAATGTCCAGGCAACGATAGCACCGCAATGCCCTGAGTTGCAGCAGCTTGACCCTCGCTGCAACCCACCCCACCAGCAGTCGTCCTCCGTCAGCGACTTTTTTTGCCGCCGCCACCGGGCACCGCACCCAAATCATACCGAGCCCGGAAGCGTCGGCGCGGATCTCGCCCGTCCGAATGTCCTCAGACGTACATCCACCGGCTCGGGCGATGGCCGCCGCAACCTCAGCTGCGGTCGTCGAGTCGTCCAAGCCGTCAACACGCAGCTCAGCGGTCTTCATCGGCCTGGACACCCGGACGTCCTCTGGATTGAGGACCTCCCGCAGCTTGGCGGCCAACATATCCGCCTTCTCGGCGCTTGAGACACCTGACACCTCGAGTAGTCGCGCCCCCGTAATCGCCGACCTTATTCGGAAGCCAGTCGGTGTGCCAAGGTCGGGGAACGCGACTTTGGCCTTCGCCTCTGACAAGACCGCCTTGTACGTAACGCCCCTTTCGACGGCTCCGGGCTGCAGCGTGATCGCTACAGCCGCGGAGCGTGGGGCTCTGACTTTAGGCGGTCTCACGGCCTTCTTCGTTTCCTGTGCGGTTGCTCCAGCGGGTGCCGGCGGCGCCGTCTTCTTCTTTCGACGGCGGCCCCTCTTGACCACCGTCGTCCAGGCCTCCGTGAGGGTGCTAGGCGGGGTCGCCAGGGTCGTAGCCGCCGACCGGGTAATGGGTGCGGACCTGCCCTCCGCGGGCTTGCTGGGCCCCTTCCTGGCACTTCTCGACATCGACGCCGCTGGCTGGGCCGCTGGCCCAGTTTTAGCGGTCACTTCCTGTCTCCGCTTGTCCGCAGCGAGCGGAGGGCGGAGGGTTTCAGCCGGAAGCAATCTCGACTCCATCGCCTCTATACGGGCACCCACCATCCGCCCGCACTGCATCATGCAGATGCGCGCGATCTTTTCGATCTCCGCATCCGCAAGTGCAGAGGCCGATGATGGGGCCGGAGATGGAGCCGACAATGGCGCCAGCGGTGGGCTCGTGACGTTACAAGCTGACGTCTGGGCGGCGAACTGCCGCTTGAGGTCCTCTAACTCTGATCGGAGACGGCCGTTCTCCTCCCACAACTTCGCCGTCTCGTCTGTAGTTGTGCGGTTTATGAGGACCTCAACCGCCTCCTGTATGTCACTCACCGCCTGCTTCAGGGCATGGGTAAATGTGCCCTTCAGGTTGCCAGATTTGGTGGCAACCTTTAGAACGACCTCTAGCCCGTCCGTCACTTGGCGACTGAGCGCCACCGCTGACATGTCCCCACCGGCAGCCAACCGAGCTGAGCGCCGCTCTCGGGCCTGTCGGGCCAACTCGCTGACCTCGTCAGCCGCGACAGCCTGTCGCTGCGCCCGCTTTGCGGCGTTTGCCTCTGCCTTATTCATACCTAGCAGGGACGTGGTGGAGCCACCGCTTTGGTCCGCACTCATGTGCCCAGGGTCACTCTGCACGCACTCTGCAGGGGTAGGCGTTTCGGGCCGAGGCAAGAAGCGACCCCGCACATCGCGTTCCAGCACCCGAGCGGTGGCAACGCTGGACACTGCGCGACCCCGCCCTCTCCGTCCTGTTGACACCTTCGGGGCCGACAGGTTCTCCTCACTCGAGGAGAGAGCCAGCGACCCCGAGTCCCTGCTGCGCGGACGCTTCCTCCACACTTTGGAGGTGCAACGCGAATCCTGGTCGTACAAATTGTCTCCATAGCCTGAGCCTCCTCGGCTCTGGTTGCCGTTGGCGATGGCAAGAGGTACGTCCACATGGGGACTTGAGCCTCCTCGGCTCTTGTTGCCGTCGGCGACGGCAAGCGGTGCGTCCACGTGGCGCAGTCGCTCCTGGTGAACCTGGAGCTCCTTTTCTCGCTCGTGGCTCTCTTGGCGCAGGTCGGCGGTGGTCTGCCGGACCGCGAGACTATTGGTGCCCCCCTCAGATACGATGGGGCTGCCCTCTAGGAGATCGCTAGAGGGGCGGGACTCGCCCTTGCGTTGCGCAAGGGTACCCGCCTGAGGATTTTTTTCCGTTAGTCTTTGTTCCATATTTTATATTCCTTTTTAAGGGTAAGGTCCCTTTCCCAGCGCTAGGGACCGGATACAAACCCTCCGGCCATTCATCCCCTCGGCACGCGAGACCTTGGGATTGGGTCCCATCTCTACTCTACGCCCACTCGACCTGCCCTCTGTAAGCAGAGGGGGCAGTAGGCGTTAGATGGCCACCGCAGCGACGGACTTGCCGTCCCGCCTCTAGCCCGGTTCCCTTCACAGACCATCATGGATGATGATCTGTGTTTGG
Organism: Orthosia incerta; assembly: GCA_948252205.1. Taxonomy (NCBI): domain Eukaryota; kingdom Metazoa; phylum Arthropoda; class Insecta; order Lepidoptera; family Noctuidae; genus Orthosia; species Orthosia incerta. The sequence continues at coordinate 30,520,689 of OX411754.1, read as the reverse complement.
AACCGTGACCTTTCCTCGTGTGTTGAAATTAGCCGTCCGCCCCAACTGTCCATCCAACGCGGGTGGGCAGTTGGAACCGACGTTGCCCAGGGTGCGCCGCGTGGAGGCTTTCAACTTGCACCCCATACGTACAACACCTGGGCCAACCGTATCGCGTACACCGCGGCGACTGGCTCCAGACAAATAAAAAATCGCTAAGGGGGAGTTTGAATCTATGCTAGCGAACGGCACAGCCAGACCCTCCGACTCACCATGGGCGTCGCCCTTACACCTGGTCACCCCGACCATAAGCTCTTGGAGCGGTATCAATTTGAGATCGAATAAGGGACAGATGTATATGACTTGTATACATCTGTCACTTACTCGATCTCAAATTGATACCGCTCTAAGAGCTTATGGCCACCCCCCTGGTTCCTAAAAAAGATAGTGGGTGACCATGCGGTGATTATAGGATGCTAAACGCGCGTACGATACCCGATAGATACCCTATCCGCCACATCCATGACTTCGCACACAACCTTTCTGGAAGTCAAGTACACTTGACGGTGAACCTAGTCAAGGCCTATAATCAGATACGCGTTAACCCTGAAGATATCCCGAAGACAGCCATAACCACACCGTTCGGGCTTTATGAGTTTCCTTTCATGACGTTTGGACTCCGCAACGCAGGCCAAACTTTTCAGCGTTTTGTTGACGAGATGCTGCGGGGTCTCGACTTGTGCTTCGGATATTTAGATGACTTTTTGGTCTATTCAAAAGACCAGAAGGAACATGAAGACCACCTACGACAGCTGTTCACCAGAATGAAAGATTATGGGATGGTGATAAACACATCGAAATGCGTATTTGGAGCATCACAAGTAACTTTTTTAGGTTACTTAATCACCCCAAGCGGCACAAAACCATTGCCAGAAAAGGTCGAGGCAATAAACAGCTTCCCAACGCCGAAGACTGTCAGAGAGTTGAGAAGGTTTTTAGGGATGATAAATTTTTATAAGCGGTTCATCCCAGGGGCGGCTCAATATCAAACACCGCTGAACAAGCTTCTAGAAGGATCGGTGAAAGGCTCGCACCCGGTAAGCTTCACAGCAGAGGAGTACGAAGCGCTCATAGCCTGCAAAAGAGGTCTCTGCCAAGCAGCAATGCTAGCACACCCCGATAGCGGAGCTAAACTGGCTTTGGTAACAGACGCCTCCGACATTGCCATGGGAGCAGTTCTGCAGCAGTTAAAGGATGAGGAATGGCAAACCCTAGCTTTCTTTTCGCGTAAGCTAAGCTCAAGCCAGCGAAAGTACTCTCCTTACGACCGTGAACTGCTCGCGATATATGAAGCGATTAAGTATTTCAGACATATGGTCGAGGCCAGAGAGTTTGTGATATATACAGATCATAAGCCCATCTGTTACGCGTTTCATACACGTAAGGAGAATTGCTCACCAAGACAGTTCAGACACCTGGATTTTATTTCGCAGTTTTCTACGGATATCAGGCACATTTCAGGCAAGGACAACGTAGTCGCTGATACCCTGTCACGAATAGAGGCAATCACCCAACCTATTGACTTGAATGTCTTAGCTAAGTCTCAAGCTTCTGATCCAGAGCTCAAACAGCTGCTAGACGGGGAAACGTCATTACGCCTAAAGAAGATCACGCTGCCAGGAACTCTCTCTGAACTGTACTGCGATGAGAGAAGCAAGACACCAATACCATATGTCACATAAGAACTTCGCCGCCAGGTCTTCGACAACCTGCACTCCTTGAGTCACCCAGGAGCCAACGCCAGTGCCAAGTTGGTATCAGAGCATTATGTTTGACCCAAAGTGAAGAAAGACTGCAGAGAATGGACGCGAAGTTATTTGCCATGCCAGCGTGCGAAAATCACTCGCCATGTCTCCGCACCCCTGGGCAACTTCAAACTACCACGATCGCGGTTTATGCACATCCATATAGATATGATTGGTCCACTGCCCATCTCTCACGGATTCCGGTATTGCCTCACCGCTGTAGATCGCTTCACGCGATGGCCTGAGGCAATACCAATCAAGGATATCACAGCCGAAACAGTGGCCAACGCCCTTCTTTATGGATGGATTGCACGCTTCGGCTGCCCTACAAATATAGTGACGGTTCGTGGCAGACAATTTGAGTCAGCCCTTTTCAAACACCTGTCGGACATAGCTGGATTCGAGCACCGGAAGACAACCGCTCATCACCCTGCCTGTAATGGTATGGTTGAGCGGTTCCATAGACAGCTAAAAACGGCTATTACATGCTACGGGAATCAAACTGGGTAGAATAACTACCGTTAGTTCTGTTGGGCATCCGAAGTGCACATAAGGATGACATTCAGGCAACTCCAGCAGAGTTAGTGTACGGAGAAACATTACGTCTACCAGGTGATTTTATCGAACCAGAAGCGGTCAACAACACGGACGTGACCGACTATATATCTAGGTTACGCATGTTCGCTAGAAACATGCAGCCGTCATCAGCATCGCGTCATTCCAACAGTCGGGCAATATTTGTGTTTAAGGACTTACAAACCGCATCGCACGTATTCTTAAGGGATAACGCTTCATCTGGTTCATTCAAGCCAGCATACACAGGACCATAGTACTAGAGAGAGGTGACAAAGTATTCAAACTCCTTTTTAACGGTAAAACCGTCTCAGTAACGGTAGACCGACTAAAACCGGCCTACATACTTCAGGACTCACACACCACAATAACACACAACACACACACCCATAACAAACCTGGACATAAACAGACTTCACATGATACACCAGTCGCAAACCCGACGCCGGCAAACGAAGACGACAACATCAAAAGAACACGGTCAGGCCGTAGGGTGCGTTACCATGACTACTATCGCCCCTGACGGTCTCAAGGGGGGGATGGTGTAGCGTCACTTGTAAATACCTTGTTTTATATAAATTGTTAACAAACCAACGGACAAGCCGATTTGCTTATTTGTATATAAATATATATAGCCATTACCTCTTGAGGAAAAAACTGTTTTTTGACAGAATCACTCCTGTCATCCGGCAAGAAAATAAAAAGTAATTTTAATGCACATATCTGAATTTTATTTCGTCACCCCTGATCAATGCAGCGGACTACTATTTGTTTGTTACAAATGATCTGAACACGAATATGGAGGTAGATGAACCACTACAATATTGACCAATTAACCAGTGGAAATTACATAGACAGCGCTGCTCTCAGTTCTTCTAAACACAGTCATACTAGTTGAAAAATATGAGACAGATGGCGCTGTAACTATGCACCGTTGTAGGTCATACACAGATGGCGCTGTATTTTGACATAACGGAAAAACCAAAGAGTAATAATAAATACGGAAGAGAAAGCCCAGTAAAAGAAAAATTGTGAAGGTAGTAAATTGAAAATTTATAATTTACTACCTTCTTTTGTTAAACTTATTAACTTACTAATCTTCTTAAAAAACGAGATCTTAAAATCATGATCTCGTCAAGTGTCTCATTGTTTAGGCGCGACCTTATTTCATTACAGAACATGCCAGCAGTAGAAAAAGCTAATTCGGTCATCCAGTTGATCTATAGAATAAGAATAAAACCTAAGCCTACCAATTCAAATATTAAGCGGATTTGCGCATTAGAGTAGTTAATGTCGATCTACCGATTACTTAAAATGAAAATTTGTGGATAAATACAAATATTATCCGTTAAAATCAGTTTCGGATTTTTCAGTTATTTTCGAAGTTCCAAGAATCCGGATTGCAATCCCTAGACCGGGCGTCATCGGGGCGGTCAAGTCCCATCTTTAGTATCTGTATCGTTTTAATTAACAATAAATTAAAAATAAAAATAAATCTTTCGTGGCACGCACTGTACATTTTTTTCAACACACTTACTCATAAAGTGGCTCTAATTTCACCGCAAGTAGGCACATAATGACACCTGTTATCAAACTGTGACTTTTTCATTGCAATTATTCACAAGTGAGTTATAGAGTTTTATTTTTAATTTATTGGTTGAGTTGCTTTGTTCTTAAAAAAGTTTCGATAGGTACAAAAAAGATCGTGCTCAATAGTACAAATAAATTAATGTACCTATTGCTTGCTCATTTCATGCAACTTCGTATTTAAATAGATAATTTCAACTTGTACGTGATTAATAAATAAAACTTTCACTCAAATATAAATTTTATTATCTCTGTAATTAAGAAAAATTTAAATTCCCTATTTTGTACGTGGCTACTATCCACGAAAAGCCGAAAAAAAAAGAAACCTCATTCTTTTAGTCTATGGCCGATCGCCATTGTTAAATGCGCGCGCATAGGAAAACTGATTTATTTTGCCCGCCATTGTGAAAAATTTTCACAACTCGTTTTTAAGGTTAAAAATGTTTTTTTTTGTATTATTTTCTGCAGAAGTGTGTTGAAAAACGTCGTATGATACACGTGTGTTTTGATGATTACCGTCCTCGGCTCTCTTAAGACCCTCACCTATGGCTCGGGTCTCAATGGCGCCTCAGCGGTAATCACCAACATTGCACACTTGTACCATAATGTACTATTATACCATTCCCCCTCTAAAAAGCCTATTTTATTCACTGAAAACAGGGAATAAAACTTTTAATCACTGTTTTGGTTTTTCAATTTAGAACACACCAATATATTCGACCTCCATCTCAATGATAACCCCCTTGCGCAAAAAATACCCGATACAAAGTTCTTGTGTAAAGAATACTAGACTTTCAAACTCCTTCTTCGCTTTTAATTTTGAGAATGTTTATATTTAGGATTTTAATAATGATTTTAATATTTAATTAATACCTATTTGGATTGTAATTCTAATAATAATTGCATTGGTGTTTCATTAATTATAATTTTGCACATTAATACCTCAATGTAATTTTGCAACGTAACGGAGGTGGTCACTGTCTGAAACACAGGTGCTTGTTACTTACCTCAGGGGTCAGGGTTTCACATATTTTTGTAAATTTTGAAGGTAATAAACCATTTATTTATTTATTAATATTCCTTGTGCTTTTCGCTTAAATCTTTCTTTTTCTCGTAGTAATGGTATAATATACTATTTTATGTCTGTCAACCAGTAGAAAAACTATTGAAACTTCGGTAATCGATATAAAGTATTTTATTTACAAATGATTGCAACAATGAAGTACAGACGATGCAATATAATTACAGAGTATGTTCAAAAATGGGAAACGGATAATATCTAACGGTACTAAACTTAGCTCCTCCTTCGTTCAGTATGTAAAATTTATACAATCGCCGCGAGCAGCGGCGGCGCAGCGAAACGCGGCACGCGGGCGGCGCGGTGCGGCGCGACTGCAGCCTGCAGCCTGCCGCACCGCGCGGCACGCGGCTCGACAAGCGCGGTGCGGTGCGGTTAGACAGCGTTCAGCGCGCGGCGTGACGGCCCGTAGTCGTCGGGCGGCTCGCGGTCGCGGCGCCGCTCCCGCTCGTCGCGCGCGTACTCTCGCCCGTACTCGTCGCGCGCGTAGGCGTCGCGCGTGTAGTCGTGTCCGTACGAGTCGTGCGGAGGCGGCGCGTGTGCGGCATGCGCGCGCTCGCGCGTGTACTCAGGCCCGTAGTCGTGGTACTCGCGCGGGTAGCCGCGATCGTAGCGCTCGCCGCCGCGCGGGTAGTACTCCTCCTCCAGCCGCTCCGGCCGTGCCGCGCGGGACCTGCCGCCTGCCAAGTACAATACACTCATCTAAGGATTTTGCGAAAATAGTGCGGCATAAAATGAAAATAAAATAAAACCGATGAAATCAACACGCACTCGAACACAACAAACTCAAAAATAGTCATGACGATCTGGGCCCTGGAAATCCATCCAGCCTTTGCATCGACCAGGGTTTCAGGGACCAAGAGCACACACATCACACGGGGCGAGAGGAGTGGGACCATCTCCGGGGCGAGGCGGGAGGGGGCACCCACACTTACGGCTGCGCGGACCCAACACGCTACATGCTGGTGCCGCCGGGAGTGTACACTTTGCCGGGCACGGGGATCACGATCACCGCGGCTGCCGGCACTGGCAACGCTGCGGAACAGTGCACTTGAGATGCTGCAGACTATCAGCCTGACAAAGGCTTTCTGCTTAAGAAAGTATCCTGCTTGATAGAACTGCTTCGTGCTTGACTGGACGATCGAAACGATTTGTTACGGCGAAACGGGTTGCAATGATAGGGCACAAGGTATATGAGATGGCCATGTAACCAGGGACACACATCTGCTCAAGTCTAATGATTGTGTATCGGAAGCAGCTAATTTAATACGTTCAATTTGTTTTTTAACTAGAAATCTTTACACTGTTTCAGAAGCTCAACACAAAGATCTCTGACATTCTTGAAAACGTCCAGAGATTTCCTCAGTAAACCCCAAAAAGTCATCGCCCCAATACCCAAAACTTATTAAAACGCATCACAGTTAGCGTCATTCTGAACTGCTGTTATTTGTTAGCAGGCGGAATCCAGTAGCTTTATCCAGCCGCTGGATTTTGAAGGATTAGTGAAGCGTCACCCTGAAGCGATCAAGCGGTTAGAAGGGTAGGGGCCGCTAGAAATTGTTTGCAACCTGGACGGGGGCCGGTGCGTCTGACAATAAACACCTGGAATTATGTCTTCGGCTCGCATGTTAGTGGGCCTGCCCCGACGCTTGTACTGAAATGAACGGGAAGGTCAGTCGAGAGGCGTCCTCTGATGGGGAGGGATAACATCTACTACTTACAACATCTATGTCTTACGTTGTTGACACACCACCGCTTGTCGTAGTGATACTGTTTCAAAATACTACCACAATGTATCCGCTGAATGCAGCGGTGGGATGCCAACTTCGTTATAAGTACTATGCGGTACTGTAACGGACAAATTATACGAGTGAGCTTTTGCTAACTTGAAAAATATTGAATACTGACTCCACTCCCAAAAAAAAAAAACAAATTAAGTAGCTTTGTTGAGTGTGGGTAGTCTCATTTTTTGTACGAGTTCAGTCCGTGACTGTACCTTGGATATTAGTAGACATTGAAAATAGATTGAGAATGAAAGTATGTAATGAATATGAATAAATAAATAATAATAATATAATATTCAAAAAAATCTAAACTACAAAGTTTTTTTTACTTGTATTTATCAAGGTGTTGAATAAAAATTTTATTGTAAAATTCAATTCGTAGAAAAATAATGAATATCCCATCTCATCGCCATTTAGATATTTCTAACAGTTGCGGCGATAACCATCCCATCGCCATTTCGATTTTTCAGCAAGTTGCGACTTCATCGAGGGTCGCACCTCGATGAAGTTCTGTTGGTATTAAATGAAGACGACGGGAGGTTATGCCAATTTGTCCTTTTCTTTATAATCCTTTGTTACACGTTATTCGTGTCTAACCCAGTACATATTATTATTGTTAGTTACCTCTTTCCCTCTCGTAGCTATACGAGTCGGATCTCTCGCGGTGCCCTCCAGTGTTAGCAGGGGGTTCAAAATATCGCAGTACACGGTTACATACATATACAATAATTATACAGAAGATTTACAGTAAGTGGTACCTATTTATTATAGATAAATGTGTATCTGAGCTAGGTATAAAAAAGAGAAGACTTGGCACTCGACAGAATAGAGTATAAGTTATGCAGTTTGAGGTTTCATCGTGCAACCCAATGTATTTCTACAATGGGCTGCAGGATGAAACCTCAAACGCACTGTGAATTCAGCGCCTGCCTGCCAGAATTTTTCTTAGGTAACAGCATATTCTATGTACCTGACTAAAAGTCTATAATTTGTTATCTTTTTTTCTGGTAGGCGTGGCGTAAATTTGTCTTATAGTGTAGTGTCTGTTCACTTTTTATTAATATTTAAGCAACATTAATACTGTTATAACATCGAATAATTAAAGCTAAGGTTATAAAGCCAGGTACATCGTGTATCTGACGATGCTCGGGCGTTTAGGACTTATTACTGTACTGTAGAGATACATAAACTGAAATTGTATTTCTTGTTCCGGCATAATCATTGAGTATTAAATCTGTCTTGCATTACCCAAGGGATATGGCTATAAGGAATGTGTGTGAGGTGTATGTGATGGCTAAGTGTTTTTCCAAACAGATTTAATCAAATTTAATAGCTTTTTTCAGATATCAAATTACACAAACGCAGGCGTCCGCTTTGCCTGTCAAACAGGACTACAGCGGTCAAAAAACGCCTTAGCCAACTCCTTTACAAACGATTGGTCATCTGAAAAAAGCACCAAAGCAACTTGATAGTGTTATTTATCAAGTTGCCCTGACGTTGGTAGAGACAGTGTGGTAAAACCTTCAGCAGTCTGTAGTTTTACTCTGTGGTAGACATGTTAGAACATCAATATAATGTAGTAGTGTTAGCCGTTTGTAGTGTGGTGTTATGTGTCATGTCATCATGTACGTAAGTGCTGTGCTCACCAGGCTGCGCGTGCGCATTGTGCGTGCGCGCCATAGGTCTGGTGGGCGCCGCGTCCTCCGGCACGGGTGGGTGTGTCGCGCGCCAGTATGCCTGCAACATACACGATCGCGGTTCAGATATATTAGTAACATTTGTCTTCATCATAATTTCAGCTGAAATACGTCAACTGCTGAACATAAGCCTTCCCCAAGTATCGCCACATCGATCGGTCCTGTGCGTCTCGAATCCAGTTAAATATCTTCTGCCTTCACTAGGTCCTTGTGGGAGTCCTTCCAATGCTTATGCTTGCTTGTTTGTCCAATACCTTCCGCTATGTGGGACGCCACTCCAGAACTTTTCGGCCACATCGGCCATCCGTATTTTGTCAAAATGTTGGCAACTAAGATTTTCATGAACAAGGTCTGCAGGTCCTGCTTTAGTAAAGCAACAAACTGCACCTGTTTAGTCACGATTTGAATAGAGTGTAAACTGACCTCTAAATATTCAGCAATATGTTCACAAGCGTCCTCCAGCTGGTTTTCATCGAGGATGACATCGAACATATCTGTGGGACACTGGGACAGCTTCTCAGCAGCTACCATCTGTACTGACAGGTTCTTGGTCTGGCCCTTCCCGCGAGACTTGATCAGCCGCTGCAGAACCTACGAGAAATAACAACGAATGTTGGAGACAGGCCTTAGAGGAAGCGTAGGGACAGCTAACAGGCAGAAGAGGAAGTAGATAGATCTACAACATGTAACTAGGTAACATTCAAAACATCAAATCTAATTGTAGATACAACAGCGATTCTTTTACTAAAAACTTCTGACTTACTACTGTTTGGGTCCAGGTATCAATCATAATTATGAAAGTTGTTATGATTACGATAGGCACTCTAAATATTAGTGAGTTTTATTTTGAGTTTTCACAGTCCTCTAAAAGGAAGATTTTAACTAGGTACTTAAGTTTTTGCCCATTTATATTTGGGTAAAACCGGTGCAACAAAATCAGTGGCGGAAAATGTAGTGAGCCGAAGAGCCAGGCTTGCAGTTTCATTGAACATTGCAGGCTTCTTTGCTCTGACTTTGCTGCCTTAAATCGTCCCCTATGTCTAAGCATCATGAAGGATGACTAAAGGATTTTACATGAATGTTTAATCATACAGCGATTACCAACTCATCTTCTTCCTTATCAAACTAGTAGTATATTATTCTGGACTGTTATAAATGTTAGAAAGGTACTTGTAATACCACCTTGGGACTGGAGATCTTCAGGTACACGATGGTTGGCGCCAGTGAGGTTTTCGCCAGTTGCGACGGGTGGTTGATGGTGTCGCAGTCAAGCACCACCAGTTGCAGGGTCCGAGCCAGCTCGAATATCCTCTCAATTTCAGCCTGTTTGTTGTACATTAAATAGTTTCATTAAATGTATTCGTAGGCCCCTTTGCACCATAAATTAATTAAATACGTTTAGAATTAAATGTCTTCAAGTAATCGTTCTATTTCTGTCAATTATTTGAAGATGACAGAGATAGAGAGATGTTTCAAATAAATTTAGCACTAAACGCAATTTAGTGATTTGTGATGCATGCGGGCTTTAAGGTATGAAACGTTGGGCACATCTATGAAGGCACTACGTATTTTGTATGAAGACCACAATATGTGATGGTACTGATGGCAATCTTAATTTAAAAGTGAGTCGTATTTGATGTGCTTTCATAGTTGTGTTTTGCATCTTGACTTGGCCCAAGATGGTGCACAAATAAGCGCAATTATTTTGTTTTGTATATAGCCAATAAAAGGGTTTGAACTCTTGTTTATGGAAGCTGGCCTAGTCATACTGAAAGTTGCGGCATACAATAAACTAGTATAAGTTAGTCGAGGAAACGCAACAAATAAAAATGACCCAAGATATAGACGCCTGTAGACTCGCGTTGCCGAGATATTTGGATGCAAAGTTAGTTATATGTAAACTTAAAATATCACGGCAACACGATACATTATAGTACCATTTTAGTTTTTTTTACACACAAAATGGCAGCATCATTGAGCGCCGAAACTTTGAAGAAAAATCAAAATGGCGATAGTTGACTAGGCCAAATGAGTTCAACGCCCTTATTACTCAAATAAATATCGCCACAATATCGAAAAAGCTAATATCCTGAAGCTCTCGTAACGAATAAATATACCTACTTATCTCCTAACAGTGAAAAAATAAATAAAAAGGACTATTCATATTACCATTTATTTAGTTAAAATCTTATAAAGATACAAAATTAAATATTATTTTAGAACTTATGTGGTCATGATTTTGTTCTGAAACGCTATCATCAAACTACAAATGTAAATAAAATCAGAACTACATAAAATAAAATAATATAAAATGTTTGTAATCTGACAGTTACATCTTCTAGTTTAAACTAACAAATTATTTTAAAAATAAACAAAACTACCGATTTATCCTATGAGTTATTAGTTATATTGTTGTACGAATATTTAGAATCAGAATCAGAATTTTATTTGCTCTAAATGTAGGTACAGTTTAAGATGAATAACATAAAAAATTAGATCAGCTACAATTTACCTTACGGCTTTAACAATAATATCTGACTGACGACGATAAAATATTCTGGGTTAATTAAGCTACATTAAGCTTAACTACCGGTAATAATAAGTATTTATTGTGACTTAGTAAGTATTATTGACACTACATATTATCCCTTTTAATGAAGGTGACCTAACTCAAAAAATGCAATTTGTGGGCATAGAGCGAAAAGTCATCAAAAAGTGTAGTGTTGACTGAGTACTAAAAGGACCGAGGCTGCCCCTTTCTTACATATCATAATTGGGCTCTTTATCGCCACCGGATTATAGGGTAGGGTTTTGAAGGTCAATATGTAGCAAATTCAAATGTTACAGGAATTTAAAATTAGGTCACTTTAATTTTAAGGGTGGAATGTATCGGCAGTCAGATATTTATGAAGATTATATATTTTTGTTAAGGATTGTACCTCCACACTTTGACTATGGTCTAGTGACATGTATGAATAATCGTCAAAATATAGAGGTTATTAGAGGCAATGCAAATTAATACATTTTCAGCAGCTGTAATCTCAACCACTCATGCAGATTCACTCTTCATAATATACTTGCTAAACGTGATATTTTATATTAGTAGGAGAGGGATTTAAGGCACTGGATTCAACTATTGTACGTCATTCTACCGAATTTAGCTACAAACAACACAGGTGTGGCAGCACTGTTGATGTGTTATTTGCTACGACACAAAATATGATAGTATTAGTGAATACTTGAATATGTACTAATAATATTTAAAAGTGATACATGGTGTACGATATTATGTGTATTCAAAGTATATATTATTTGTTATTATGTGTTATTTTGCAGTAGGTAAATTATTACACACATTTGTGGATACCTACTCAGGCAACTTCTCGTATCTACAATTTTATTACAAAATACGTGGTAGATATAAATTATTTTAAAATATTTAATAGGTAGTGTGTTTAAGACAATATTGCCGTTACTGGGAAAAAAAAATCATGGTACTAGTAGATCAGATGCTGTAGAATTATGTACTTAGATAACAATACAAAGAATTTACTTTCTCCGACTCAGAATATGTCTACCCAGGATTTAATTAATATTCAGGAATGTAAATACCTATTGTAAAGGATATTTCGGATAGGATGTCTTGGTATGTTAGTTACTAATCAGCCATTATGTTATAAATACCATAATATGAGCATGTTTGGATCGAGCGAGTGTAGTACTAATAAATCACTAAACTCTAAGTGTGTCTAAATCTAAAGAAATGGAAGGGAAATTTTATTTAAGCTTTAATTTATAGCATGAGAGAAAGCAAGATTTTAACGCACTAGACTAAACGGGCGATAAACATGTTAAAACACTACTCTAAATTGATCAAAACACTATTTTCGTTTTACAGGACTTTGATCTGAGGTGAGTCTTTCGTCCAAACTAGATCTGTAGGCGATAACTACACTATTAAGTTCATAACATTGTGGAAGACCGACAAAGGACTCAACTATGTGCGTTTGAGATTATTTGCTTTTAGAATACATTTGGGATTTCGCTCCCTGATAATTAAGACATCGCCTTTTTCTACGATGCTAAAAATCTCGCGTAGGTCCGCTAAAATTCTAGGTGCTCGGAAAATTCTTACGTGTTGACCCTAAAGTAGACTCCTATAGTGGTGACGTCACCGGTCTAGATCCACTCATTCCAAACACGCCCACAAGTCACGTGCCTCAAACAACAACACCACAGCTAAGACCTACTAATGAAATCGCACCTGGACCTCGGCTAAACAGTTGGTCCTGTTACCGGCCCTCTCTACGAACGGTTTCTTAGGCGCGTTTTGCGTTCGTTTCGCCAACGATATATCGGACTGCACCCTGGTTATGATGATCCTGGAACATGACATACCTGTACTTCAGCGAGGCAAGTGGAGCGCGAGTTGGAACGCTCCATGATGGCACGTTTCGACGGGTTGTTGAGGAGGGAGCGCTTCGCGAGAGATATGTCGGCCATCACGCGCGTTATTATTATCCTGCAATGTTAGTCCCGTGTGGTAAACTGTTAGTTGTTAGTGAGTTAGCTTTTAGTCGGTGCCGGTCTCTGAAATAAAGGATTAGTTGGCTTTGCTGGCTCTTGTTGTGGCCTCTGCAGGCGTAACTAACAGTTTTTTTTTAGAAGTTGAAGGTTATGGCCAATTCAGTTAGTTAATTTTGGGACTGTTTTGAAAATAAATTCAAAATAGGACAAGTCCCTTAAATAGTTAATCATGCCAATTAATTCCCCGATGGGTAACAATTTGGGACTCTCAATGCTAATATTGGAAAAATACATAATATAAAAACGGAGAAAGCTCCTCTAAGATACCACCCTTACCTGCCTTCAAAGCGTCTTTTGAGAAAATCAAACAAAGCCTTCTGCATCATGTCCGTGACCTCATATCCCTTGAGGCTGGGCCCCACGATGACGACGGGTCTCATAGACGGCACCACGTCATAGGGGGTGCTGGCCTCTGCCTTCTTGAAGAACGGCTTGCGCTTCTCCTTGCCCCCCGCCGCCCCTCCCCCGCGCCCGCGACCTGCGCCGTCTGACTCCTCACCTGGGAGATAGGAAATACTAGAAAGTTGGTGTCACGTTTTGTATGGTTGGTAGACCTAGCATCCTATCTTTTTGACAGGAGTATCCCCTATTATACTTTTCGTGTAGTCATCATCATGCCCTTTTCCTTCGAAGTTAAAATTTACCTGATGCGGTATACGAGCACTCATGCATAACCTAACCAGCTCATTATACCACTGGTATACCAAAATAAAACTGTCAATATACTCACTTTTATTTTTTGTAGCCTTCAAAGTTTTAAAACTAACATGCTCTCTTCTATATAGTTCGGGACTTTAGCAATAAGGAGCAAATTAAAGTTATCATTCAAGGTAAAAAACACAAACTTTGATAAACATCTGCTACGATACACATAGACAACATCAAGACTTTTTGGAGACATCCCAGGGTACAGAGTAGAGGAAAAAACTCAATAATAAGAAGAATAGGTCATAAGTAGACAAACATAATCATAGAAACATCTTTAGGGTTCCGCACCCGAAGAGTCCAAACGGAGGCCTCTTGCTGTCACTCACGTGTTCGTCTGTCTGTCCGTCCTATGTCACACAGGTTTTACGGCTAAACTGTTGAAACTACAGCCTTAAAATTTTCACAGAATAAGCATTTTGTTGACCCAAAGCTATACAAAATGTCAAAAAAAAATTTAAATGTTTTTAAGGGGGGCCCCAAACAGCAAAGAGAGGGGGGTAGGGCAAAAAAATATTTTGAGTTAACCCGTCGAGTGGGGTCGTATCGTTGTGAACTCGTGGAGTAGACAAATACTCTATTTTTTGTTTAAAAAAATATAATTTTGTGATAATGTTCATTATTACGTATATTTTACTAACAAATACATATATTATATATTGATAAATCAGATTTTTCTTATCCTCATTTTTACTATTAAAACCAACTTGATTTTGCGGTTTGGTACGGAACCCTAAAAGTGCAAAGTCCGACACGCACTTGGCTAGATATTTTTAATGTAATTTTCGCCCACAGCAAATTGCCTCTATCTTCTTATTGATGTTAATTTGTTCCAAATGAATCAGCATTCACTGATTCAATAAATATTCATCATATCACTGGCATAAACCCAAATTTTCATTAAAAGGTGACTAAGATTCCCATCACTTAGCCCCTTAAGATTTACCGCAGCAATATTTTAGAGTGACCAATTAGTCATTCCATATTATTTGTCGTTGCCGTGTCTTTTATTTAACATCAGGGTTTAAGTCTGACTATACTCTAGGACACAGGATAGTCAATTAAGTCCAATAAATTTTCCTCTACTGTGTATATTTTTACACAGATAATAAATACACACAAACCTTAAGACCCTTGGATAACATTCAAAAGCATAATCTCAAGTGAGACTATTACCATTCTGCCCAAAAATATTACCATACCAGAAAAATATATTATACAAATAAATAAATTATAAGATAGCTAAAACGTTCCTGTAAAAACACCAAGAGATATTAAAGAAAATATTAAAGAGTTATTAAAATAGATAAATTAATAATAGAGGATTCATGCAATAATGGAAAGTGTGGGATGGCAACGGTGTACAGTCTCGAGCAAGAATATCTACGAGTATATTATAATAGTATATTTTTATTCTATATTTTACAGTAGGTCTAATATTGGGACTATAGTAGTAAGTATAAAGCAATTTAAAATAAGGTCGAATGTACTTTCGATACCTTATTTCTAAGGATTATATTTATGTATTCAATCAGGAAATATATTTTATACTATTCATTACATGATATAAATATTGATTAAATATGGGGCAAAAATCAATTTCATATTTAAATAGGGGGTTCCATTAAAATAATATAACATTTATGCGGACAAATCCACGGATAACATCTAGTAATAATTAAAAGGTGAAAATTTACGACATTTCCTGGTGTCGGACGATGAGTGGGTGAGCTTACCTCGATCGAAAGATGGCACATCTGAAAATGTGGCAAACGTGAGTGCTAAGTATACATTATTCGATGTATCGACTATTGTGCTGGCCGACTATTCGATTAATTCGTTAAAGACTCGATTAATCGCTCGGGGGATTTCAAATGTCAACAGATTAGTCGATTCGATCGTTTATCATAACAACATTTTTAAAGATAAAATAATACATTGTTCTTTTACCATGGTGGCATATTATAAAATTAAGTAAATAATTACATAAAATTGCTTATTTAATATAAATACATACAGGTAATATACTTGCTTTGTTTTTTTACTGCGAACGAATTGACTAACTACTGATTAAAATAAGGGATAGTCGACTAATAGTCGATATTAGTCAATAATCGGTACATCTCTATAGACCAGGAAATTCCAGCAAATTCCACCGAATTGATGAGTGATATGAATGGCTAGTACAAAGCAGTTATACATACCATTTCATTATAGTAATATAAAAATTTGGATTGTGAAGAGATCAACATTTTTTTTGCTATAAATCGAATTTTGTGCAAGAAGATAATAATTTTGAGAACTGCTAGTCTACATAAATTAAAGATAAAACTGACTTTTGTTTAAAGTTTAAATAAATAAAATAATATTAGTGTAAATAATAATAAATAAAAATAAGAAGATTATATTCCGCGCCGAGGTGCAATTAAGTTAAATTTTGTTTAATAAAGTATTTACATTGTAAGATGCCAATTTTAACACCGAATCACGAACTACAGTAAATTAGAATCGTCTTGCTTTTTAATATTAATAATTTTGTTAATTTAGAAGAAATTTTGTTAAAGGATATTATTTTTGTAGCAAGTCCAGAGTGTTAGAAAGAGCAAGACGATGTAAAAAGAGAGAGACAAACAACTGCGTTGTACGTTACAGGCACTAGATAGAACGACATACATACAATATAAATGTGAACTAGAACGAAGTGAACCTAAGTCCTACAATTACACCACTTCAAGCGAAACTTTGTAAGTCGTAAAATATTCTAAAAAAGCCCCAAAGGGCGCTAGCCTATTTATATATAGGCAATAATTCGTAAAAAAACTCTTTAGATACCAATCAAGATTTATTTATTGGTATCTAAAGAGTTCTTTTACGAACCTTTTCTCAATATGTTGGGTTCAATTTACACTCTAACAGGATACAGCTGAGTACCAGCATTTTATAACAAGTACTGGTGTCAGATATTCTGATACCGATCTATCACTAATACTTTGCTCGCTTTAAAACTATTAAGAATACCGTGCGCGCGAGCACGTTGTGTGTGAATATGCTCATGACTCCCATAGTAGCAAAAGTGAGTCTTGGTCTATCATTCTTAAGATCCTATACAAATACGACTCGCTATCGATCCACGATAAATCGTGTCCAATACATTACTAATGTGTATGTCTTTTTATCCAGTACATGATAAAGCTTTAGGCAGGTGGTCACTCTTGCTTTTAACATCCCAATTGATCTTTTTGATTTTATTGTACTAAACAAATACCTTTATTTTCAGGACATTTTTAATTCAAAAGATTATTGGGATATTTTCATCAAACAATCAAAATCAAAACATATTGCTTTAATTTTCATTGTAGCAGCATCGTCTCAGAGTTGCGACTATCGATTTAAAATCGACTAAATAATCGAATAATGGTGTCTGATATGTCTATTCGATTTTTTTTTATTTTTTCAAAAATCCTAACCGATTATACATGGAAAGGGTCATTAACATTAAAACTTTTGTTTACAGCTGTAAAAACAAACTGAAAATCGTGAAAAAGAAGGGCGGCTGTTGGATAACATCACCATTAAAAGTATTGGACAAAATTCAACAATTCAGACATCAAAAATAATGGATAGCCGCATCTCGAGCTTCTCTAGTAGACCACGTTGGCGTGCACTGCGGCATGAGGTATGCATGACGTACCGGGCGTGGGAGGGGTGCTACCTCGGGAGAGGGGCGGGTGCGGGCCGTGCGGCGCGGTGGAGGGGGGGCGCGGGTAGCGCCGCGCCGTCATGCCCGAGCGCACGGCCTCCAGCTTCACGGGCGACGGGATGAAGCCCACGTCGCTGCCTTCCTTCACGAGGCGCCCGATCCACCAGTTGTTGTCGTACTTCTCCTGGAACGTTTAACGTGGTGGGTGTTAATACTTCTAGCTTTATTTTGGGTCTCAATAGCCCCGCTCCTTGAAGTGGTATTGAGTTCGTAGCGGACCCGTAATCCTCACTTATAACTTTCAGCGAAGGATTTAAGTTCAGTTGAATTTTGAAGATATCATCTTCCGTGAATTGCACTACAGTCATGCTACTTTAATTCTGGTATTATACGGATGAGAATTTTCAACAAAACAGTAAGTACGTAAAGCAGATCCAGAAAAAAAAATGCTGTGGGATAGACCTAGGGTACAAAATGATTCATCATCTGCCTAGCCTTTTGCAACTATATTGGGGTCGGCTTCCAGTCTTACCGGATGCAGCTAAGTACCATTGTTTTACATGGAGCGACTGCCTATCTGACCGCCACAACCCAGTAACTGGGTAACACGGTACCTCTTGGCAAGACTGGTGTCAGATCTCAAGCTTCTGACTACCCGTAACGACTGCCAAAGATCTTCAAATGACAGCCGGGACCAACGGCTTAACGTGCTTTTCGAGGCACGGAGGAAACTCGGTATGTTGGAATGGTCACCCATCCACGGACCGACCTCGTCAAGCGTTGCTTAACCTTGATGATCGACCCGTGCGGCTGTTATTATTTAGCCACAAAGTGCAAAATTATTAAAGAACTAAATAAGATGTGTATGTCTCTTTAACACCAAAAGCAGACTTAGGTAATCTCTACCTGCGGGTCACCGTAGGGATTACCTAAGCATGCCATTGTACCTTTGTGCATCAAGTCTAAATTTATAATAGGTAAATGTCAGTATAGTTTACCTTGATGTGGAGAAAATCGCGCACCTCGAAGGAGATCGCGCTGCCATGCACGGGCGAGTCGTCGTCCACGGTGCCATCGTACGATACATTGGTACGTACCGCAAAAGCCACTGGCTTCTCCTGCAAAATACAGTAGCACGGTCCAGTACTGTTCTTCAGAATGCACTTTTCTATCAATACGTGTATCAGAGTATAATATTTTATGTCAATAGTTTTTTTCCGTGGATTCGCTCCAGTGGCCTCCACATGAACTGTGCGTATTTAACTTCAAAAGTATCCATAAGACACTCAACGATAGTGTAGCTTGCTATCTATCGGATCAGTACTTCTGAAGAATATTATGTTTACCTCTTCATAATTATTATTTTAGAATTTAGACAAAATTAAGAAATTAATGTCTTAAATTACCGATGATTGGTGATCACACCGAAAGGGTCAAGGGTAATTTTCACGTAATGTGAATTTCGCAAAATTTAAGCATTTTAAGTTTTTTAATTCTATGGAAAGCTAACCTTCATGCCTGACTTGAACGTCATCATAACTCATGAGATTCGCTAAATTCTGGATTGGCACCATTAATATTACCATTGACACGTTAAGACGAAGGAGGAGTCGTTGAATTTTCAGAAGAAGACATGGAAGTATTAACGGAATTCATCATCATTATCATTTCAACAGAAAGAGCTTTACTGCTAGACACAGGGCTCCTCAAAGCGTCGCCACATAGACCGGTCCTGTGCTTTTTGTATGCTGCGAACTCTCGCAACCCGAACTGTTGGTTTATCGGTCCTCCTTGTAGGAGCCCTTCCAACACTGCGTCTTCAGTCGTCACTACAGAACCATTCGTCCCCATCAGTCAACCGTGTTAGGAAGCACTTCCATACATGTGTTGCGTTGCTATGGTTTTATGTTTGTTATTTTATTTACTTGACAAAACACTTTTAAAAGATTTTTTTCGGTTTTTCCTTAATATGGTAGCAGAGCAATATAAATATTAATGACTAGCTGACCCCCGCGGCTTCGCTCCCGTCAACTGGCCTACTTACCCTACCCTACCTGCCTGCGCTGCCTGCCCTGCCTGCCCTGCCCTGCCCACCCTGCCTACCCTGCCTATCTAATATTTTTTATCTATCATCAATAGTTTTCTCAGCGCACGCCAAAGAATGAATTTTATAGGCAACATTTTGCTACCTTGGGTTACATTATTGCAATTTTCATAAGGATCTCTATTTTTTTAAATATATTATATAGCCTATGACACTCAGGAATAATGTTGCTTTCTACTGGTGAAAGAATTTTCAAAATCGGTTCAGTAGATTCACAGATTACCCCTTACAAAGTCACAAACTCACAAACTTTACCTCTTTATAATATTAGTATAGATTGTTTATTCGTTGCAATAGTGGACAAAGACTCGAATAATTATGCAAACGGCAGGCGTGAAAATTGAAATCGGTCGACTCGACGGTCCCACTAACTGGCATAAATGGAGGAACAAGTTAAAGCTTTTACTTAAAATTAATCCAGGCACTCTAGAAGCAATAGAAGGCAAGTTAATTAAGCCAAAAGATCCAGGAGAAACGGCAAATCCTGAAGATATACAAAATTCATGTCATGAAATGCAAATTTTTCAAAATTATGACAGTCAAGCGCTTCTTATTCTTACTACAAATATGACTAAAGAGGGCTTACAAAAAGTAATGCGATGTGAAACGGCATGTATATGTGGAAAGAGCTTCATAGGCTTTATGATGGGGCAAAGGAAGACAGGAGCTACGATCTCTGTATGAAGTTTTCCCGCTACCAGAAAAGCGATGAACATGATATAGCCACACATATTTCGACTCTCAAAACTGTATGGTATGACATAAATAATCAGATTGAAGGAAATGATCTGCCTGAAATATTGTTAATATGTAAAATCTTAGATACACTTCCAGAACAATACTTCAGTTTTAAGTCAAGCTGGATATTGATGAACAAAAGTGAGCGAAATATAGAAAACTTGACTACACAGGTATGTGCTTACGAAAGATCTCTTAAACAAAAGAATACAGAAGAAGGCGGCAGTACCAATGAACTGGTACTGGTAAAATAAATTAAAGTAAAATAAATGCAATTATTGTGGAGAAGGCTTTCATAAAGTCACATCATGCAAGAAGTAGATTGCGGACGGCAGACCCCCAAACCTCCAAAGCAGTCTTGAAATATTGGGATGTTGACAGGCCTAGCTTTAACATGCGAAAGTAAGAACGCAGAGAAAGACTCGTTTTATGTGGATAATGGCGCTACGAGCCATGTTACCAATAGAAGAGATATATTCCACATCTTTGAAACATTTCGTGAACCCCATAAGGTTACGACAACTAACGGAGAGATAATTGAAGCCATAGGCAAAAGTTCTGTTCAACTGGAAGCTGACATTAATGGCCACAAAGAGTAACTGGTCTTAACAAACGTATGATACATTCCAAGCATTGAAAGAAATCTATTTTCTGTGCTGGCCGCGCAAGATACGCTAAAGAATAGCATCTTTCAGTCAACTGCTCAGACATATAATGTGAAGAATGATGGCAAAGTCATTTTAGTCAGGCATCGCGATAAGTATGGTGGTCTGTACAAACACAACGTTAAAGTATTGATGCCTAAGCTTGCTGATGCATAAACCAACTAACGACGTCACATAATCTTCAGCCATGAACGCCTAGGAAACCAGAACAAGAGACATGTAGCAAAACTAATACAAAGAGAGTTTGGAGTAAAGCTAGACTCAAGTTCTGCTGATATCTGTGAAGGCTGCGTCTTCGGTAAGAGCCATAGGCAGAAATTTGGAAAGAGACCAAGAGCAACTAAGCCTGGACAGCTAATCAGCACATACGTATGCGGATCATTCCCTTATTTGATCTCAAAGTCTAGATACTATGTTTTGTTCAAAGACACCTATTCAAAATATCGATGGATCTACTTTCTGAGACAAAAGTCTGAAGTTCACGCACGCTTGAAGGACTTTCTAGCTGAAGCAAAAACTACTGGACACGTCGTACAGGAGTTATTGAGCGATAATGGAGGCGAGTTCGATAGTGAACAAGTACGCAACACTTTGAGACAACACGGCACTATACAAAGGTTTACAATGCCATATACAGCGCAACAAAACGGTTCTTCTGAAAGAGAAAATCGTACGATTGTGGAGATGACAAGAGCACTAATGCACGCTCATGCTAAGATTCCAGAAGGTTCATGGGCTGAGATATCCAAAGCTTCTGTTTACATATTGAACAGAACGGGACCTACTCCTGTAGAAGGAAGATCTTCGCATGAGTTCTGGTACGGCAGAAAGCCTTGGATCAATCACCTGAAAGTCATTGGATGCGATTGCTATGTGCATGTCCCGCAACAGAAGAAAATAAGTAAGATAGCGAGGAAAGCTGAAAAAAGAATACTTATCGGGTATGACGTTGACGAAGGATATCGAGTTTTTGTTAAGGACCTAAAACTCATCAGATCTCGAGATGTTGTGTTTGATGAAATGCTTGTACTTGGGAAAAATAAGATATATAACTTCGCAATCACCTGAACCTGAAACGAATACGTACGAGCTCCCATTGCCTCTTACAGACTCTGAAACTATTCGCGAGGAGAGTCACTCCAGTCTACCTTCAGAAGCAAATGACAGCATCGAAGAGGATTATGAGTCGCTAGAAGAAGAAGAGACAGCTCATACAGAGCCTACAACACGAGAACTGCGTGATCGATGTCAGATTAGACCTCCACAACGGTTTAGCTTTGATCAGTATGTTAATGAGGCTATATCTATTCGTGAACCGACTTCATATCAAGAGGTCATGCGAAGCTCTGAACAAGATAAGTAGATCGAAGCGATGAGTAATTAAGTTAAATCTCTACGCGATAGTCAGACTTGGGAACTGACAGGTTCGTCAGTTCTCAAGTCTGAATATCTAAGAATAGAAAAGCACTACGATGCAAATGGGTATTTAAGATTAGATTGTTTGGTTAAGGAGATTGTTCCAAGACCTAAAATCAAACCTTGATGTACTTATCTTGCGAATCGACAATGAGTCTACAATTAAATTGGCTTACAACCCTCCTTATGAGCAACACCGAAAAACTAAGCACATAAAGTTAATACACTTGTATGTGAGACAATGTGTTTCGGAAAAGGATGTAACTATTGAACAAGTACCCACAGCAGAACAACTTGCAGACCTCTTTACCAAGCCGGTTTACAAATCAAGATTGGTGAAACTCGGTGAAAAGTTTGGATTGAAAAAGAAGAAGGAATGATAGGAAGCACTTCCATACATCTTCCATACATGTGTTACGTTGCTTTGGTTTTGTTTATTATTTTCTTTACTTGACAAAACACTTAAAGAGAATCATTTCGGTTTTTCCTTAGTAAACCGTTACACGAGCATTGTGCACCAGCTAATGCCACTTAAAGGAGATTCTTCGAACTATGTCGGTTACTTTGGTTCTCCAGCAGAATTGGTCTAGCTTTTGCATGAAATGAAAAGGAATGCCAACTCACCCGTGCCTTGTCCAGCTGTTTGATAGCCTGCGCTTCCTTCTCGCGGCGCAGCGCCTCTTTATCTTCGTCAAGCGACAGTTCCGACGATGGTTGGGAATAGTTTGAATCTGCTGAGCCCTGGAAAATAGAAGGAATACGATCAGCAACGATGATTGAGGGAGGAAAGATGGGACATTGAAACATGTATTCTGTAAAATATAATATGGTCTTACTAGGGCACCTAAAATTTGAGTAGGCAAGGTCATATTTTTATAACTATAAGTATAACTTCAAAATCAAATAATTTAAAACAACTAGCCTATGGGAGAAAGCTCTAGAAGTGGTAAGACAAAACGGTATGTATCCCAGGAAGTAAGGGTAACTCAGTATGGTTATTCGTAAAAATAGGGTTTTCCAAGGCTCCTGGAACACAGTAAGATACTGGTTAACAATCCAGCATCTTACTAGATTGTAGAGGCCAAATAGGCAGTAGATTCATAGAAAAATACTGGTGTTCAGCTGCTTTACGATAGCGCTGTACTGGATACAGACCCTTACGTATACATCGTTGGGTTTAGGTAGGGTTTTTACAAAGAACAATGTTATAGGAGACCACAAATAGTATATTACGATAAAAATGAGGACACCGTTGGCTACCTAGTTTAATATTCCTCTCAGAAATCCAATCTACATCCCTCAAGTCTGCTCTAGATCACGTCACTACATCATTCGGTGTCAAAGAGTTCAAGGTTCTACTACTTGAAACTCTTGGACCGGTTCCACTATTTTATGAGAGTACGACATTTCAACTAACAGTTACTTCATGTTTATTGCATATTTCAATTGCTGTTTAACATTTATTGCTAATTTTACAGTGATGTGTAGCATTATTTGTCATTTCGTCGACCATCAACGTCGTTTTAATTTAGCTGTACCTACCTAAGTTTTACTATTTATTGCCGAGTCTCCTCATGAAATTCGGTTCATAAGCAATGAACGACGGAAGAGGAGCTAAGTTGCTTCCGAGAAGTCCTTCTGAATGAACTATTTAGAAGGACTTCACGGACGCAACTTCTGAAAATCTTGACATAAAATATTTAGGATCTCCGTCTCCATGTAAAATTTATGCAAGTAGAATTATTTAGACTATTAATGTTAAACGATTGGTCTGCAAAATCATAAGAACGAGAGAACCCGGCTTATTTTTCGAGCCCTATTTAATTTTAAGAATTCTCGCATCAGATAATACACCAGATTATTGTGGTACAATTTCAAAATTGTATGGTTTGTCGGTAAAATTTTACGGTACATATCGCTTGGATTTTTTCATGACGATCTTCGACATGATGAGTCATTGTCTGAAACGTGAGTGCACGCAGTCGTAAATCTGTTTTATGATGTGAGTAGACGCATAACGGGTGTTTCATCTCTATTGAAAGGAAGTCTTTCCAGTAGATGTCTAACGCGTTGACTGACGGGATGAAAAACCTCAAATAAACAATTTATAAAGAGTAAATGCCAGAAAAATAAAAATATATATTCCATAATTACTGTTTTGTTTCGTCTTAGTAAAAAAATACGAATATAAATGCCATCTACCCGATGATTTCCCATCGGTAAAAGTGACGAGCATCCATTCAAACTTTTACTCCTGTAATTTCTTTATGGGACGAAATTTTAATAAGACATGAAACTCTTCTGCATTATACGCTGCTAGACCCTCCGGTTTAGACTGTGTGTTGTTTATCAGTCAATGAATTTAAGTTTTTTATTAAGTACAGAGATGTAGTCACTAGAAAATGCTGATTCCTGACTTCCTGATTCTTGAGGAAAATTTTCAAGAGTAATCCAAAAGTATCTTGAAATACCACTGGAATACCCAGAAATCTAGGAACTCAAAATAGAAAAGCTTAATGCCTTCTATAAATACCACGTTTAGAAAACATTTACCTAAAGTTTACTGAAACAAAACTGTCAGTTATAGTTGAACCAACAATCCGTAAGTAGTGCAAATATTTTGGCACGCATCTGGACCGGCGCGCGCATGCCCGCAGAGCTTTGCAGGCATCATGCAGTTTTTACCATGGATTGAGTGGAAAAGTAATAGCTATGCTTTGAAGACTATATAAGCCTACCTGATAATATTAGGTCAAAGATTAAGCATTTTTTTTGTAGAACCTATCTTAACATTTTCGGGCAATTTATTTTAACTCTTTCAGGTAAACTATGTCAGTAACTTAGCTAACTTACCTATATAATTATCGAAACTTATCTACCCATATAAATTTAGTAATTTCCTCCAACTCGACTCCACCTCGAATCATCAAAATGACAGTTTAAGCTTGAAATTAATCGAGGTTTTTTTATCGTTGCCATGGTGACTTAGTCGAGTGGAGATTCTTCAAATTGACTTGAAATATGGGCCTTTGGATCAAATTGGTAGCCACGTAGCGTTTTTTTCTTTGGTATATTTTTTATTGCATGAGTCATATTAAGCGCCATCTCTTTTTCTATACATACTGTGCGCTATTGATCCTCATCTTATATCTGACCTTGAATCCTGTTGTTTCGGGAAAGAGGAAGATCGTTGGTTGGATATAAAACTATATTGAGACACTATCCATGTTCGTACCGTCAACAAAAATGGGGGGTTGAAAGTAAATTCTTTCTATAATTTTACGAAATACTTGTAGTTACAATAGGATGAGAGCTGTTGGAAAAATCGTCTTTGGGCGGAACTGGCAATTAATGTACAGTCGATCGCACATCAGTGGTAACAATTTGACATTGACAGGGCTGTTATGTCCAGCAGTAAGAGCGATTTTTGTAAGGCAATTTTTACCACTGATGCACGGTTGACTTTCAGTGCTCTTGTTCAACTATAGTATCTTTACTAGTCTGATCAACAAGAAACGAAAATATTTTCATAATATAAAATACTAGCTGTTCCCCGCGGCTTCGCTCTCGTGGACCACCCCACAGGACCCGTTTTCGGGATTAAAAAATAGCCTATGTTACTCAGGAATAACGTAGCTTTCTATTGGTGAAATGTTTTTTTTAAATCGGTCCAGTAGTTTCGGAGCCTATTCGGTACAAACAAACAAATAAAAAAATCTTTTCTCTTTATAACATTATTAGTATACTCGTAGATGGATTGTGGTTCTGGAACTATTATTACTCTACTAGTTTCCATTTTTATCAGGTTTGATTCTAAATTATCTTTTGGTCAACTCAAGAGCCTGGTTTCAGTCCTCGCACCTAATGTAAAAAAAGACATAAAAATACTCGACACATCACAGGTTAAAAGCACATAGATTAGAAAATAAAAAGAAATACAGGTGTCTTACCAGGGGCTTGTAGTTAGTCATTGGTCGGTGGTGAGTGGTGCCGACTGCATGCAATGCGAGACACAAACAGACGGAAATCAGACAGACATGCTTGGAGCTAGTACAGGACGCCACAGATTCAATAATAACTCTAAAATGTTCTGGAATAGTTTTTGAATGATTTGATATTAAAAAAAAAATATTGTAACAATGAAAATGGCAATACTCATTGAACCGATATTTAAAAAACCGGCCTAGTGCGAGTCGGACTCGCGCACGAAGGGTTCTGCACCATTATCGCAAAAACGGCAAAAAAAACACGTTTTTTTGTATGGGAGCCCCACTTAAATATTAATTTTGTATTTTTTTTTGTATTTGTTGTTATAGCGGCAACATACATCATCATCTGTGAA
This sequence comes from Orthosia incerta, assembly GCA_948252205.1. Lineage (NCBI taxonomy): Eukaryota > Metazoa > Arthropoda > Insecta > Lepidoptera > Noctuidae > Orthosia > Orthosia incerta. Next base: position 30,493,929 of record OX411754.1, on the reverse strand, counting down.
AATTTCAGCTGTCTAGCTATCACGGCTCATGAGATAAAGCCTGGTGACAGACGGACAGACAGACAGACAGACGGATCGCGGAGTCTTAGTAATAGGGTCCCGTTTTTACCCTTTGGGTACGGAACCCTAAAAAATAACTAACAGCGATTTTTTTTTGTTTTTGTTTTTTATAAAATCGTAATTTTGGTTGTGTGTTATATTCTGCAATGACAGCAGATAGTAATATTTTTTATTCATTTTTACAAAATAAAAATGACTTTAACATAGAGTTATTATTAAATCAAAATCACAGCATTTATTAGACTTGTGGCGCTGACTGTACACAAAGTAATGTCGGCACATAATCTAAAAACAAAACGATTAGTTCATGCGTTAAACATTTGACTTGTATTATGTTAGTATCATCTCAACATTTTGGAGCAATTTGGAATTTTGAATCTTTTTTTTAAACATCAATAGGTATTCATCACAATTTCGAATTCAGCCAATTTAATGATAAACATAAATACAATATAACAAAAAAAGAAGACTAAAATCTATAAAATCAAACGTTGAAAGGATTAATGATAAATCAATAAGAAAATCTACAAAACAATAAATGGTTCAAATTATATAAAAAAAAAAAAAATTGTAAATGTTCTGGGAAATGTATGTAGGTACTCTAACACCAAATGAGATGTAACTACGAACCTAAGTATAGCATTTGAAATGAACTAAAAGCGTCTAAAACTAAATCAAACCACACAAACTAAAAAACTACAGACGGCGCTCACCTTAGCCAAAGCTTCCAAAAATATTTAAATAAAACAAAAAAATCGTCTTCACACTTACAAACATTTTTACATACAAACTACAAGACGAACCGACCAGTACTTTTGAAAAAAGAATCTAATCCATTATATATCTGTTACGAATATAAATTTAGAACAGTGATTAACGTCAATGCGATAACTTTTTTCATTCACAGACTAAGGCCTAACTAAGGTATTAACCCATTCAGCCCGGGGAGGAGGCTTTATCTGGCCGCGATTGATCAAGGCTTGAACAACACTGGCACGACGGTTTCGGCGGCAGTCTGGCGGGTCGAAGTCGTGACGTCATGGCCTCCCCCGTCCACCCAGCACTGGCTCGATAACCCCCACTGTGCATACTTTACGCCCTTGCTTTTGGGGCAACGCCAGTAGGGGATTTTTTATTTATCAACCACTGTTTTGGCTAGCGTTACTATGTTTTTGCGTGGGTAGCTAAGTTATTTTTTATTATGCGGATTTTTCGTGTTTGGTTTGGCTCTTTCTCACTAAATGTTATAGGGGATGGGGATCTACCCCGTCCCCTATAACCTCAATACAAAAGATTCAAGGACTTTTGTCGACTCATCCGCCAAATCTCTGTAGTATAGACCCAGTAAATCAAATTATATTACAATTAATTTTATGAGCTCATTCCTATCACGATCACATCAAGTTCAGACCAATAAAACATGAATATGAATAATGCATCACGCTACAAGTCCCACTAGCATTAGGTATAATTAAAAAGTCCCTAGTAACGAGAGTTTAGTCGATTTTCTGTAAAAGATAAGTGAGCACAACTCTAAACAGAACACCCTAACATTTTAAATTTTCAAATTCAGAGCCTGTCAAATATTAAAAAGAATAGACAACCATGTTTATTTTTAATACAGCTAAACAATATAGCATCGACGTTAACACACTTTTAAAAAAAATAAACTATCTCGCTGATATGAAAAATGCATGGTATGATGGAATGCCTATCCTATACACTCTGCCTAGATAGATACGTCTATCAAACAGGCTGTTATTCTCAACGATCCGATGACGTGCATACAATAATAGTAGCGTGTTTTTATTAGTCTATTTCTGTTGGAAATGGATTGATTCGGGACCAAGTGCCGCTTAAGACAGTAAACAAACGCACGCACAATATCGGCATTAGATTTGATTTACCAAAGAATTTTCTACAAGGTCGTCCTATTTCGAAATTGAAGACTTTCCAAATATTCTACTTAGGGATTAATATTTTGTATATTGTGAAAATCTTACTAAAGAAGTATGTAAGGACGAGCATCTATTTGTTTAAGTAAGCTATTATTACAGCACCATGCGAGCGTTAGAATAGAATATGCTCTGCTCCCAGCCTATTAATGTTCACACTGCTGGGACACGGGCCTCCTCTCTGTGAGAGGGAATGGGCCGTAATAAACCACGCGGGCCCAGTGCGGGTTGGTGGATGTCACATGTCTTCGAATTTTTGGTTCTAGGACATGCCGGTTTCCTCACGATGTTTTCCCTCACCGTTTTGAGAGCAGTGTCGATGAAATAATTTACACAAAGTAAAGCGCCTGCCTGGGCTCGAACCCACGACCTACAACTTGTAAGTCGCGGCCAATACCACTGGACCACCACTGGTCTCATAGAATATACTTTATTGTAAACCGTAATAGTTACACATCTCTATTACAAAAAAGAAAATATATGGTTTACAGCGGTGGTCTTATCGCTGAGAGCGGTATCTACCAGGCAACCTTTGGATGAACTGAAATAATGTAAAATAAAAAGGAGCGTATTAAGAATTAAATCAGTACCCAAGTTCACCGTAAACAGTCTCATAACAAATTTATTAGATAAGTCTTAAAACAAATTTATTAAATAGTGTAACGGGCAATAAGTATTTTTTTAACAGAAAAAGACAGTGACAAAATGACCGACCAGCCCAAAAATCCGGGTCCACTATTAAAAAATAAACGTTTAATTAAACTGCTGTTTTTAAATAATTTTAACAACCAGACATTACAGTATCTACTAATAGACGAATTAAATCAAGAACAAACGGACACGGACTAATACGAGATAGCTCTAACGTAACAGCTATCGTAAAATACTCGACGATAGCGATGTAAAAACAACTTCAAAGAGAACAATTACTGGTTATAAACTACTAGTTTCTGCCTGTGACTTTGCCCTCGTCAAGTGTTTTGTTACTCAAATGATAAATGATTTATTTTCAGTAAGTTGGTTTGTACAAACACTTTTACATGTCGATCATATTTTTTAAAACAAGATGAGGTCGGCGTTTCCTATCTGACTACTCTGAGAAGAAAGGCCGAAACAAACTCAGAAGTTACAGTCTTTTTTAACGTCCAGACAAAAACTTGGTTAGATCATGTGAAGACCATGTAGACTGGTGTCTGAAATGGTCTTTTGAGGAAAGAACCAGCCAGATTGAGTGGACCTGTCCAGTCAGTGCACGCATTTGTCAATAACCGAGCAGCTCAAGTCAGAATCTAAGGAGCTCAACGAATCAAAAATAAGGAAATCAAGAAACAAAAGAAACTTACTACCGAAATGAAAAGCATCCTGTCTTTATCCTGGCCATAACCTACCCATGTGGTGCGGTCTGCTACATTTCATCCAACTCCGTTCAGCGATTTAGACGCGAAAATATAAGATAAACGGACAGAAAAACTTGTACTGTAATATTAGTAACGATGGAAACCCGTGCCAAAATAGATTTTAACATCAATGACAATGCAGTCGTCCTACCTAGTGATCCCACGCTTGGGCATAACATGGTGTCGTAAAACAGACGATAAAAATCATATGGAGGCATATATTTGGGCTATGTTGCTTAGACGTCACGATTCAGAAGAATTTAATTAGATTTTTATGGGTAAGCTAAACCATTGAGGCATTTGGCAATGCTTCACTAATACAGACTCATCCAATCTTACTGTTAAGTTCCAAGTTATTAATAGTGCGACATGCTGCCAACATCAACATGCTTATGTTGGCAACACATATTTGGGTCTATTGATTATGAAGATATTTCAATCGATCGGTACTGATGTTTTTAAGAAATTATTAGCTGTCCAAGCTGGCCATGTTATGCCACGCTTTGGCATATTATGGTGGTATAAAAGAGATAATAAAAGTAATATGGAGGCATTATAATTGGGTATACTATGTCATGTCAGAGGAATTCAATTAGGTTTCTATGGGCTAAAACAGGTAAGCTATGGCAATACTTCACAGAACCTTGGAAAAGACTGTTCCCATTTTACTTTAAATTGCGTTTAATTTTATCTAGGAGGGTTCAAAGTTGCTAATAGTGAAATATGTTGCCAACATTAACTATCGAATAAAACAACTTCAAAGAGCTCAATTGCTGCTTATAAAATAAAGAAACTCGTGCCAAAATGAATCTTAAGGTTACACTAGTCAACGGCACGAACTATTTTGTGCGCGGGGTTAAAATGCATTTTATATCAACCGACAACACGTGCGGAAGAGATTGATGCTGTGATGAGCAGTGGGAAGCTAGTTCGCGTACGAATACACACTTTTTCAAATTTGTAGCGAAATGGATAATGATTTAAGACGAAACCGAGCGCGCGAAATTTTATAAACAGACCTTTGGCAGTCTAGATTTTATGAAAAAACTACTAAATCTATCTGTTCAAAATAAAATTATTTGCATTGTTGAACTACTAATCTGTCCCTGTATGGAAGCTGTTTTGCAATTTTCCGTCTTCTTATGGTATTTATTCGCGCCCAAAAATGTTTTGCTTCCATACAGGGCTAGATAATGATGAGACAAATTGATATCCCTTTTTATTTTGAACGTACATCGTCAAACAGTGGAATAATCCCTAGACTACGTTTGTATGGAAGAATTTTCGACATAGTGTAACCTTAATATCAATGACTATGCAGTTAAAGTACTCATCCCACGTTGGTCATAACATAGTGTTATAAAAAGACAATTGAAATAACATGGTGCTCGTCATAAGCTAGTAAGGTGAATACCATTATATTTTGTTTGTGCCTTGTCCTTGCATATGTCGTCATAGAAGTGATATAAGATATTTATGGCCCAATACGAATAAGGTTAGTTTACCCGCGGAAGCATTGCCAAATGCTGCAAACATTCAAGTCTTCTCAGTATTTAGCAATGCTTTATTAGACCTAGGAAAATCAATCTGCTTAGCCTTTGCCCAATCATTGGGGTCGGCTTCAGTCAAACCGGCATTCAGCTGGATTCCAGTATTCTACATGGATCGACTGAATAGCTGACTTCCACAACGTTGTAACTGGGTAATTTGATAACCTTTAGAAAATACTGTTCCAATTTAAACTAAGTTACTATTAGTTCAACATGTTGAACCAACAATATAAGTATGTTGGCAGCACGTATCCTGCAGCCTTATTGCGTAATGAATTCGGCAAGGCAAAGGGCAAAGAGTATGAAAAATCAACCAATCACATAGACGGAAATCCACATCACGTCTTTCATCTCGCATGTGATTGGTTGAATTTATTTTAGGCTGCTGGTCTATAAATTATGCTGATGTTTCCAAGAATTTATCGACTATCCATAAGTGGGAAACCTCATGTTATCCCACGCTTGCGTATAACATGGTGCCATCAAAAACAATAAAAATAATTTTAAGCCAAATTATTGACTAAGTTGCATTTATATCCACGATTCAGAGGAATTCAATTAGGTTTTTATGGACCAAACCAGGAAAGCCATACCATCGCAGCATTTTGCAATATTCTTAGTAATTTTCTTCACTTTAAAATCATAAAATTGTCTGTTATAGTTTATAATTTATTTACATTTTTCGAGATTTTTTTGCCGCTGTCGTACTAAAATCGATTGGAGGAGTGGCAGTTTCCTCCACTTGGACATAGGCCTGTCCTATATACAAAGTCCTTTACTTTGATTACTAGGTCTGCGTTCAAAGTTATAGTAAAACATGTCGCCAACATCAACAATACAATATGAGTATGTTGCCAGACGGATCTTTAGGTAATGGAGGTGTTTTAGTCGGTCGGTGCCGATGGATCCAAGAATTTATCGACATGTTATCCTGCGCTTGGACATGACACGGTGTCATAAAAAGGCAATAACAATTATTTGGAGCGAAGGATTCTGCTAAGTTGCCTAAGACGTTATACACACAAATATCAGAAGAATCCAATTCATTTTTTAAGGACCAAAACGAGTAGTCTAACTAAACCATGGCAGCATTTGGCAATGCTTTACTGGCCCTTGGAAAAACTGTTCCGATTTCATTGTAAACGGGGTTTAACTTTGAGGGTACCAGTGTGGTTCCAGGTTATTAATGGTGCAACATGTTGCCAACATCAACAATTCGATATGGGTATGTATGTTGGCAGCTCCTACTCCGGTCTATAGAATCTGGAGATGTTTGTAATTTATCAGCTCTTGAATTTTCTAGGATTTATGGGCAAATTATTATTGTTAAATGTTCGACGTTAATCTAATTGCATAGTTCCTTGTTATACAATGCCGTGTATTTGTTATTGTTAAAGAACGAACTATAGTAAATCCTGGTTTTCTGGCAGATATATACTGGTAAAAGTCTGGTTGGTGCTTTTACTGTAACATATCCGAAAGAAAAAAGAAAAGTCTTCAGGATTGAATTCTCCTATGTAATATAAATTAATTATCTACCTGAAATAAATAATATGTATTAATCTATATCAGGGAGGCTTGGGGAAGCCCTATGTCCAGCAGTAGACGTCTTCTGGCTGAAATGATGATGTGTACTTACATAAAAATAAACTTAAGTAAATGTATAATATTTAAATTTTAGAGCAAGCAAGTAAAATAGATAAATATGAGACACGTCCAAGTAAAAGTAAACAATAATTTAAACCACTAAAGCATAATCATGTATAATAAACTTCAGCGGAAGGTGTTTGAGTAAGATTCAGATTTTTGAATTTCGTCATACTGAAAAAAGTTTTAATTTTTTTGTATATGTATTCTGTTCTGCCCGTGACGGGGATACAGATTACGGCCACATCGGGCATAAACCAATTTTATCACTGAATCTAAAAGCGGATGCTGTTGATCTACTGTGAATAGGTCGTTTATAGCATATTGTCAGGATAACTTCGAGTCCATCAATGAATTCAAAATCCATACTAATATTAATGCAAAAGTAACTCTTGTCTGTCTGTTCGTCCATCTGTCAGGTCAACCCTTGCAAATGTTGATGAATTTGGGTATATAGATATAATTGAACCTTGGAGAAGTACATATTCATATTCTTTATTGTATATAAAACATACAGACACAAAGACAGTAGGACAGCTTATGTACAATTAAGTTCCATAATTAAGTTCTCTTACAGCAAACCTAATACTAGGGCGCACGGTTGGCGCAGTGGTTGAGCGATTGACTGCTGCGCTGCGTGTCGCGGGTTCGATTCCCGCACGGAACAAATATTTGTATGACCTACAGATAGTTGTTCCGGCTCTGGGTGTTTGTGTGTGTGAGTTTATATGTTTGTAAACGCACCCACGATACAGGAAGTAATTCATAGTGCGGGGCAACGTTATAAAAAATAAAAAAAAAAATATCGCAGTAGTACGTTCCCTGGTATAATTTCTGACTTTCACGCGTGCGATGCCGTTAGATGCTAGAACTAAATACAACCTTGACAATGCAAAAGGTATATCGTGCTGCAGCTTCATTTCTATTTGAAACTACTCTGGAAACCTGACAAAGCGTATCTTAGTTTTCTGTGAATCCAACGTTTAATTATTTCATTAAAACAGTTGTGTTTACTCTTGCTTGTTTAATTAGCTTTTTGTTTACATGTATGCCATTCATAATGTTTGAATTTTACCATTACAATTCTGAAAAGTATGAAAATAACTGACTACGATGCTGTTACACAACGCTTTTAATTATAAAAATTACAAAATGAACGGTACGTTACAGCTGTTTTATTCTGAATTTTCGTCTTCTTATCTTGCTAATAATATAAATGTGAAAATCTGTATGTTTGAATGTTTAGTTGTCAATCAGGCCTGGCAATCACATCTGAACGAATTTGAAACACCGACAGACCATAGCCTGGATAAGGACATGGGATACTTTTTATTCTTTTAGTAGATTTGGGTCAGCATAGTTTTATCCTTTTATCCTGGTAGTAGATTCAGTTGAAGCATGACATAATGGGTAGACTATGTCCTGAATTGGGAGATCAAATATCAAATCAAATAATCTTTATTGACATAATTTTTTACAGCAGTTATTGAAGCCTCTGACTCCCGAACTAGGCGAACCTGTATGACAGGAGTCAGCGCCCTCCCCATTTTATATTGTCCTAATGTCAAATTACAATTTTAATTTTATAGGAAATAATATTAATAAAAAGTAAAGAAAAAAAATTAAAAAAAAATTAAAAATTAATCAAGTAGTCAGTCATACATAAAATAAATTAAAAACATTTCAAAAATACCTGTAAAAACTATTAAAATATCTCAAAATAAAAAATATTAAATAATCAAAAATTATTATCGAAATATTAAATCATTATCATTACCATTATCACAACATATTTTTCGAATTAAATAACATAAACATTTTAATTAAAGTATCTTCACGAAATTAACTTTATTAGTACAAATAAAAGTTACTATAAATTTAACTTAACTAAAACTAAATTTTAACTGAATCTTAAATCATAGACGTGCTGTGTGAGTATGTGTAAGTGGGTGCTTGTATGATTGTGTGTGAATGTGTAAGTGTGTGTGTGAGATATAATCTAATTTATTCAGATAGTACATTCCTGAGGGATAATTTTCGACTACCTCGCAGGCGTAACCGCTGATAAAAGCTAATATACTATATTCTTCTTAACAGATTATCTGGCTACTTGGCAAATTACGATGACGTTCCACCATACCTTGGAAAAACCAAAACATTGAAGAAATTCCGTGTATTATGTACGCCATATGTTCAGCATCAGCTCGGCTAATGTGATGGATCATACAAATTCCATTGACTAAGATAATAAATTAAGATTGATAACGGAGATAGTGCTCTAAATTCATCAAATTTATCAGTATCGAAGATTATAATGCTACCACTTACAGTTAGTTAGTTCGTACTAAGATACATATTAAAAGGGCAATTATGGAGTTCCTTGTGCATTCTTCTCCATAACAAGCTACTTTTCCGAATGCACGGTAGAATCAACTTTTACTACTTGTAAATTTTAATTCATATACGTATGACGTTCAAAAGTGCCTTATTGGCCTAAGTGAAATAAATATATTTGAATTTGACTTTGACTATAAACATGATTCCTGGTAATAAGCACACAAACCTTGAAATGAATACAGAGAAGTAGTGCCTATAAGGAGATAAGGATTATTATGTTGTCCAGCCTGTGGAGTATTTCTGTATTCAGTCATAAATAATATAGGTATGATTTGATTAGAGTCTATGGAATCTATTAGAATCTATCTACTATGGTATGATTTGATTAGAGGAGCTCGTGGCTAAATAATAACAGCCGCACGGGTCGATCATCAAGGTTAAGCAACGCTTGACGAGGTCGGTCCGTGGATGGGTGACCATTTCAACATACCGAGTTTCCTTCGTGCCTCGGAAAGCACGTTAAGCCGTTGGTCCCGGCTGTCATTTGAAGATCTTTGACAGTCGTTACGGGTAGTCTTGAGATCTGACACCAGTCTTGCCAAGGGGTATCGTGTTACCCAGTTACTGAGTTGTGGAGGTCAGATAGGCAGTCGCTCCATGTAAAACACTGGTACTCAGCTGAATCCGGTGAGACTGGAAGCCGACCCCAATATAGTTGGGAAAAGGCTAGGCAGATTGATTGATTTGATTAGAATCATAGATTAAGATAGCTTAATCAGACCTTCATCAATAACCAAAGTTGAATTGTATGATAATGTATGAACATCAACCAACTGTTTGAGAAAAGTCATTTCTTTCGCCCTCAAGAATGTCTAGATTGCTGTTGCCATTACAAGTTATGCAAGGTTACTTTCCTCCATGCTTGTCATAACCACAGGATATTGTCGTAAGCAGTGATAATGCTATTGACAGATTGTCATTGCAAGAACAATGCTAAGAATAAAATATCTTTTTGATTTCATGGGGGGATTGTACTCAGGGACACAAGGTACGAAGTCAGTTATGTCTGCTTATTTACGTCGTACGTAACTGTCATTGCCGAGGTTTTCAGATACCACAATAATATTTTTGAATAAATTTCTTCTTTCTTTCTTTCTCTAGTTTAGCTTGGAAACCTGTCAAATTTTGATATTAATGTAGGGTGTGAGACGTTCTTACGAGTAACACAAAATGCTCAATTCATAAACCGAAGGTAATCCCTAATGAAGGGTGAAATCGAACTGAAAGTGCAATAATAAATGCGTGTCAAACGACGTTTTTCAATGCACTAGGGAGGAAACAATATTTCATAAACGTAATATCGAACTGCCACGAAGGCACTAAAGGAAGTCCTTTAGTACCCATTATGGGTTGTAAGTTAAATTCGGTGGAACTTGGCACTATTTACCGTACTATTTGAATACAATAACATGGAAAACCCAATGCTTTTCAATTGTTTAAACTACAATGTTAACAAACATTGTTTTACTATTCAAAGTTAACGTAAATACAAAACAACTGAAACTAACAAATAATTTGTTGTTAATTGTTTCGTTGAAATAGAACGTATAACACGTGCACGTTCAACTACGAGTAATAGACATACATACATTTTAACACTAATGATAGACAAACAAGCAAACAAACCAACAGCACGCGAGTCGGAAATAGAGTTCGTTCGTAGAACAGACGCGAGATTGAAACACATTTTGATGCTGAGGAACACATTATAACGTACACAACGTACCTGGATAACATCAAACGCCGGGTAATGAGTCCCGTCAATATTTAGCAGGTTAAATCTTACCACAGACATGTTTCAGAGCTGCGAAAACACTAACAGGAAGCTTTAAGCACAACTACGCGTTTATTTTTGACCAGCGTTGTATAGAAACACATCTCAATATGGTTTTAAATGCGACGATCGTAACAGGGCAGGGCCCAAATAACACTGACATGAATTGCATAGGTCCCGCCTGCGCAAACTATAGGTCATCGCCGGCAGGGTGGCGCATGGCGGGCGGACTGATTGCAAGCTTGTAGCGCAGACCAGCCAGCGACACCATGACGTGTGTAAACAAACAAACAACATTATCAGCATTACGTAAACATTACGACATGGCGACCCTTATCACCAACAAGCCACAAATCAACACTTTGTTAGGCAACAACACAACACTTGCGCGCGCACCTGTGTGAACAACTTGTTGTACCCGTGCCCCTGGTTGTTGTACCCCATCATGTTAGTTCGACATGGCGGCAGGTGGTGGCCACTGCGGACCACCAGTGGGATCGCGTCTGGGTCGGCCGTGGTGGAGGCACATCGGAGCTACCTCACTACCGTCCAGCGCGACGGTCGCGAGCGAATGAGCCCGAAGTTCTCCGAACTCCGAGTCTCCAGCCCCCCTCGGCTTGGCGTTCTCTCCCCCGCCGTTAGGTGAATGAGTGCGCGCGCACGGCTCCACGCCGGTTGACGAACCGTGTTGGGAGCAAGATTAGGGATTACGGCAAGTGGGTCACCTCAGATAATGGAGGGCCAGTTGTTTCCAGTGCCGACAGTCTTTGAGAGCTTGAATGGAGCTATGAAGCCAGGACGCAGTCAAAGGACAGGAGCTAATGTCATTAGCACTGGAATGGTAAGGTTGATGTTTACGTGAACTTCTAAGGTTAAAAACTATGAAAATTAAAGATTTTGGACTGTAAATACCACAATGAGTCATTCTATTTAGACCCATGGCTATATGCGTCTGAGGAAACATAACTTAAAACATAAACTGACATGTAGATTTGGCAAGCCTCGCCCAATTAAAATCACATATTTAAAATCGGCTCTCGCATTTATGTAGACCAATTAACAGAAATTAGGCCTGTAAAATTCTAGATAAGCACCATTAACCATTACACACATAAGAATTTCGTACGTGGTATAAAAATATAACTAGATACTACATGCAGACTACGTAGAAGATCATCAGCTGGAGAAAACCAACAAGAAATGTCCACACAAGCACAGGACCTAAGTAACTGAAATTCATGGTAGAGGTATTTGTTCACACAGTGGGATGATAAGACCGGACTTTTAGGCTGATTTTCCACCAGAGATGTGCTATGCAACTAAGCTGCGAGGACGTGAAAGCTAAGCTACGAAACTGTGTGACCGTTTCCATTAACGCTTAGTTGTTTAGCGGAGCGAGTATGATGCTCTATAAAGATGCGCAGTTCAAGCTATGCCATTAATTGACATTAGGGCAGGCATAGGGAGCGGCTGCGTTGAGAGGACAGGCTTTGTCTTCACCACTCTTGCATCTAATAGCGCCCATCCATAACACGCATCCTTCCATATAAAAAAACATAGCGTATTTCCATAAATTATGCTTTCTGTACAAAATAATTAACCAAACCTGTGCCTACGTATCCTGAAAGCCTGTCTACTGTAACTATAACAAACAATATGCAATACATATTTGAGACGACATAATTATTATTGTGTACATATTTTTTATAGCCCGAAGATAAATTAATTTCATTAGGAATAGCCATTAATTTTCTATTTCATAAACTGCATTATATTAACGAAACTGAACTGAACTTATATTTACAGGCCCTTAACTCTGCTTAAGGATAATCAATATGCTTTCAATTAAATTCGACAGAGTTAACATGGTACTGCAAATTGTTTGATAGATATTTATCGCGATTTTTCAAACGTTTGTGATAGAAAAGAAGTAAAAACTATTTTTTACATGAACTATTTAATATCACATCATCAGCCTATTAATGTTCCCACAGCTGGGACACAGGCCTCTCTGTGAGAGGGAATGGGCCGTAACCCACCAAGCGGCCCCAGTGCGGGTTGGTGGATGTCACATGTCTTCGAATTTTCGGTTCTAGGACATGCCGGTTTCCTCACGATGTTTTCCTTCACCGTTTTGAGAGCAGAGGTGATGAAATAATTTACACAATATAAAGCGCCTACCTGGGCTCGAACCCACGACCTACAACTTGTATGTCGCGGCCGATACCACTGGGCCACCACTGCTCCTACCACAAGTAAAAAAAAACGTAAGCGGTGATGTTTTTAGTCAGTTATTATGATCAAAAATCAAAATCAAATATTTTTATTTTACTTAGGCCTACATGGGCACTTATAAAACGTCGACAAAAGGTGCACGGTTCGGGTTAGTCGTTTCCTATGGAGAAGAACCGGCAAGAAACTCCATGGTTACTCTTTTTTTTTTTGTGTTTACAATATTTCCATGTTACAGCATTAGTACTTGGATATGGGGGGACAACGTAGGCCCGACAATAAGTCGTACGAAATTGAAAAAAAAAAACAAACAAAAAAAATAATGTACGAAATAAAAAGTTAACAAATGTTAACAATCATCTAGAAATCTAGAAAGCCTACAATGTTCACACATTCAGAATCGGTAAAAGAATCTATACAAAGGTAAAAAAACAACACTAAATTTAACATGTGGCACAAATACTGTAAACAGTGCTGTAACTATTCTTAGCAAAGGGCTATAATGATGATTGAAAAATATTGTAAAAAGTCTAATTAAAAGAGAAAAAAAAATAGATTGAGAATAGTTAGAGATATCCATATATTTGTGCCGTTTATGAGTTACCAGGGAAGCCGCATGCGTAGAGGGTGTCAAAGCCAAAATTTTTATCTTCAACGTAGTCCTTGATTTTATTATGTGCTTTTTTAATAAGGACAAGTTTGATGTAGTTTTTGAACTTTCCATCGGTCAGTTCTATAACTGACTTAGGCAACTTGTTATAAAAGCGTATACTGTTTATAAGAAAAGACTTGCTAGTTTTCGTTAATCTGAATTTGGGTATTACAATTTCGTGCTTATTGCGTGTATTTAAATTATGGAAGTCACTTCTAGTTTTGAAAAGCCCTCGATTTTTGCGGACATACAAAATACATTCCAAAATATAAAGTGAAGGTAGAGTCAGTATATCGATCTCTTTTAATTATGAGATTATGATAAAAAAAAGAACGTTTTACTAATTTGCCCTCCAGCTTCACTACCGTGGCCTTTCCTATTGGAACCGTATATAGTGGATCAGAACTGCCTGAGTTTATATATGTAAGCTGTGAGCTGTGTGTTGACGTGGAGACTGACATTGACATTTGAGAATGGAAAAAACGTGTTATTTTCTCAATCGAATAGTATATATTACAAAGGATGTTTAATAATATCTTTAAAACACAGTTATGTTTGTGAATTTGCTTTAGTTCAAAAGTGCAAAAGATGATTTAAGTTTTTATAATAAGAATTGTAAAGCATGAACATTTAGTTGTCGATTCTCTGTTTTAGATGAATCACATTGTGTTATGCTTCAAGAAGAAAAATAACCCCTGATCTTATATATATGTACCTCATACAAATAAACAAAATAGTTTTACTTTAGATATTGGCCTTCGTTTCACTAACTTTAAATGTATTCGGCATATCGAACGGATTACATTACGAGTATGTAAAACTGTAACAAGTTCATTCGCCGCGATGAATGAGTATAACAGTTTAGTAGCCCGACTGCGTGTCAAATCAAGATTGCGAGCATTCTCAAAGGTCACAATAATTATGTAATAATATTATGTTAATTTACATGAAAATAAATGAATGAACAGTGTATAATCAATAGCTTTTTACCTTACCTACTTCTTTTCATTCTCAGATCTTTCAGGTTCAGCTAAACATATTGCAGTTCACGACTTGACAGGAATCAGTCTAACAGTGCTATCGTGATGACCCCACAGATTATGTATCAAGAATATTCAAAGAACCAAAAATAAGGCCTACTTTCATACAGCTTCCAAAATAGTTTTTAAAAACGACAATGCTTGTGCCGAAGCAAGAAAATCTGTCACCAGTCTTAACAACGGTACCGAGCACGGTAGCAACCCAGCTGGGTTCTGGAGGTCAGATAGGTAATCGCTCCACGTAAAATACTGGTATTCAGCTGCATCCAATATTTTTTTCATCCGAGGCAGCATTATAATAATGGCGGCTGAGTCAAATGCCTGATCCAGAAAGCAGTACTGCTGGACACGGCTCGTAATGTTAGTAGGTTGCTCTCTCTGGAGCCTTGACCAACGGTAGGTTGGAACTTGTTCCCGAGGCGGGCCTCTATTTTCTTTTTTTTATATTTTTAATTAATTTTTTGTAAAAAAAAATTGATACTAAGAAAAGAAATGAATAAAGGACATAATATAATAATTAATAATATACAATTTACTATATGTTAATAATAATTATATATTAAAATATATTTTTTTATCCGGTTCGACTGGCAGCCGATCCCAACATACAAATTGGCAAAAGGAAAGATCAGAATGCAGACTGATTGCCATTTCACAATGAAGCAAACATAGCGTACCTCTCGATACAACATAATATATAATTACGACACTGTTTGTGTATTCGTCTGTTGAATAAGTTTAGAAAATGTCCTTTTGTTCAGTCCCGAAAGCCAGCTAACCCTAACTCCAAAATAGAAGTTTGCTACAAGTAATAAGTGCTTCCCTCCTGACTCGCTGCGCTCAAGACACGGGCTTTTATCGCTCGCTTCCAATAGTGCACTCAGCAGATAACTCGATTGCAATGACAGTACAATGCAAGTACAAGTTATAGCGGCATAAGGCTAGCAACACACATGAGAAGTAGCTCTAGGTCTTTTGTATTGTTTTAAGCAGTACACACTGCAAAGGCAGAAACGTATACTAAGCCTTTACATGTGGTTATAATTTTATGATATTTGGTATCTTTAATTGCAAATTGTAACAAATATATCAAAACAGGTGACTTGTGCCTTCCTTCCTGTCCAGGCAGTACAAGCTTTTGTTAATGTGTAGCTTAACTTAAAACTTTAGGTTATTTAACGACACAACGAACAATGCCAAAATAAGGTAATAGCTGCTGCGACACTGCTGTCTGAAATCACAGTGACAGTTCGCCGCGAATCGATCGGGAAACGATCGCTCGTTTTTCGCCGCCATTACTGTGGTACGGGAATATTGTGGCCCATTACATGTCTTGAGAGGCCTGAACAATTGAACATGAGTCCAACAAGGGCTTCTAGCTACATACCGCCACAATCACCCAACAAACGCTCTTCTGAAATTACCAATATCTCAGTACGTCGGGAATATTCTGTCTAACGAGGAGCGCAAGGCCGGTATGCGCGAGTTCCGCATACACGCGGTGACTCACGCCTCGTACTTCGTAAGCGATAGCTTTCGTTTTAATACTACGTGGTTTATGATTAAAAGCGGTTTTATTTCATTTAAGATTTTGGTTAATTTATGAGGCAAAAAATTGGATGGTTGAATTTTTTTTTCCAAATTGTTATGGCCTAAGATTGTGCAAGATCTTAGGGCGAGTACAATTTTAGATAAAAACGGATTTTAAATTACAAGAGGTATAATTTGATTCACATTTTTGTCAATTATTGCTAGCTAGGACTGCAGCTGGGCTACTTGCCTTAAAATATCGACAAATAATTACACCAAAACCGTCTCACAAAAAATATTTTTGCTTCTATATTTAATTCAAGTCTGTAAGCGGTCATTCACCTTTAAACAGAAAAAAACACAACTTATTGTTACTACGAAACCTGAAGTTATTCCAATACCCATTTCAGTGATAAAATAATTCTGAAAGTAAATACGCAAACGCCCACGGCACACGGCTACGAATTTGCTACGCTCTCGTAGCAACTGCGTAGCGCTCGTAGCATTGGCGCAGTAGCGTAGACCTCGTAGACCCTATGCGGAAACTCGCGGGTTTACGTGGGCTTTTCCTGAAGAGTCAATTTTTGTTATTTAACCACAGACTTGAATTAAGTATAGAAAAAAGTTTATTAAATCGGTGATTTCAATACGATAATTATTATTTTAGCGGCGTAGAAGTCGACTTACAATATTTAACCACAGAATATAATAAACACTATTTCATACATTTTAAAGTTAACTCACTTTTTTAATTTAAACCACAGTATAAACTTGATAAACTAGCTATTGAAATAAAAACCAGTCAAGTGCGAGTCGGACTCGCGCACGAAGGGTTCCGTACCATTACCGCAAAAACAGCAAAAAATTACGTTCGTTCGGCCTCACGCTTAGTTCTACTTTTGTGATGAAAAAATAAAACTCAATAAAGCATATTTACCACTTCTTAACTTATCATAAAATATACCTGCCAAAACTATACCTGAAAAGCGTAAAACAGCAAACATTTCGTCATAGAGTTACATCATATTTTTCAGTAACAGTTATCAAACTATAAGTTTGCAAACATTGATTACATCATAATATACGAGTACCAACTACCTACTTATTAACAATCATGTTATACGTAATTCGCCGGGTGAGTTACTAACTCGGAGTTATTAAATAACCTGGAGTGGTGCAAGCCGGCCTTGCATTGCCATCAGCTAATCTACAACATATAGGAATAAATTTATTGGTTATAGTTCGTAACCACAGTAGTATGTCAAAGTATAAAATCATTATAATAACTTCCAAAACCAGAAAAAAAAATCAGGCAGCGATTCTTTTTTATTGACAACTTTAACTGTTTCAGTTCATTTATTTATTTGTTTTTTATTTTGTTTTATTTTAATTTATTATAATGTTGCAAGCCAAATGTTGCGCAGAATGTATGGCTCACCATTTCATCCCATGATCTTATTTTAAACCACTACAATCTAGCGAATAAATAATTTGATTTGATTTCTTCCCCTTCAGTCTACACCTAATAACCTACATTTTAACAGATTTTCAGCAACATGTCTCCCTTTAAAATATTAAAAACCTTACAATGCAATCGCATCATTCTCCACAAACGATGTTTTTACAACAGCGAGCAACAGCATATTACTTTTTACACAATTATCTGCACAAACTACTTCGGATGGTCATTTAACAATTCCAACAGCGTCCCACTACAACCATCAATTCTCAACCTTCCTCCCCTGTAATACGACCGCAGCATCTCCCATTACTAAACTTAACTTCAAAACTGTCAAAGGAAAATGAACTCTAACTCCATGTAAGAAGGGGTTATGATAATTTTGCGGTGTAAGTTCGGAGTTGGCATGCGGTAAAACAAGATGTTTGCGACAATGGAAAATGGGGCTTGTTTTGATGCGGGTACGGTTGTTGTTTGTTTGTGGGTGTGGCGCATGCGCGAGGATTGGATCGATGTCCGCCGCGCCGGCGACGTCTGACCTACTTGTGGCAGACGCGAGCACGGGTGACGGGCAGGACGCGCGCTCAACTACGGTGCACCTTTGCAAATGTAAACACTTGATAAAGTTTTACTGTGGTACCACAATTATGTTATGAGTAAATACTGACATTAATAAATGCTGTAACTGCCTTGTTGGTCTAGTGATGTCCTGAGTGAGAGTGTCCGTGATCCTCACGCATTTTAGGAAAGCTATTGAATACATCTCCTTACCCACGAGTTTAAGCTTCATGGATTTCTTTGAAATCAGCCCAGAAAGTTTGGCGTAATCCTAAAACATACGAACAGACAAAACTGTTTCGTTTCAGTTTAAGCGACTTTTTTAAGTGTAGTTAATGATTTCGGGAAAAGAGCCAGCGGTCACTGCTCTTTTGGACTCACCTTCAAAAATAATCATGACAAATACGATATCATTACAATTATAATATAGAGAACTGTACTAGCCCAAACCGACCCAACTCAACAACCTCCAACAAAAGCTCGCACCGCAACCGCGCGTCCGCACAACTTCCGCAATGATACAGACTCGCGTGCGCTCCATTACGCGTTGTGGTAAGGTCGACAACCGCCACGTTAACACTCAGCCAGCCATGTAACTGTTGCAGGTGGGTATTGAAGTTCGGGTGGCATTGTCTGTTATAAATGATCGTAGAATTGGCTTTTGCAGGCGCATCGCTGGATTCGAACATTTTACTACGGGAACATACTACCGAAATCAAAACTATTCTATATCCTAATCCTGTTCTATTTAGCACTTGAGGCGTGATTGATTAATAAACATCCTAAGAATAGTAGGATGGTACTACATACATACGTACATAGTAGGTATACTGTTCTGTTTTAGGCAATACTCCACCGTGGTTTTATTTTTTTATTGATTTTGGTTTTGTTGCGGTATTTTGGTCGGCGTTTCTCACATTGTGTTATTTTAGGTAGGTAATTGAAATGACATGTGGGATGAACTCGGCTAGATACACGTACAAACCAACCCAGTCTGTTTTTAACTGGGGTCACGCGGAAATCATTTTGGGTATTTATAAAAAAAACGATTTGTTGATTTGATATTAAATGGGCTTTTCCATGAGCCAAAAAAAAAAGGAAATGAAAAATTGAAGATGTTCAAAAATGTCTAATCAAACATACACCGTACAAAAGGTATTAATTAAATGATAAAGTGGTCTCTTTTATATTATGTATTAATGTGTCTTTTAGGATAAGTGCATATTTGTTAAAAAGAATATGCTATATACATATCTTTGAAAATAAAAATGGAATGAAAGGAGTGGAATTCTCTGGCGGAGTCTGTGATTCCCGATAGCTACAACCTCGGGGTTTTTAGAAAGAAAGAAAGAAAGAAAAATTGTTTATTTGCGCCAGGCACGACGCATACCATAAAAACAAAAAAAAAATAACATAAATACAATCATTACAAAGTATGCGTCACAACTACGCAAAACGGTCATCGCTCAGCATAATGCTGGGACTCATGTGCGAGACAAAGCCACAGCGCTGGTTTTCAGCGAAAGCCGGTGTCGACTGGGTGACTCTGAACCAATAAAACCTTAGTAGCAAGTGACGGAGCGAACAGTTTTATAGTTATAGTTTTTAAGTCAAGAGTGAATAGGTTACTTCTAGGCAAGCGTGCTTCACCGTTGACCACATCATCGCTTACCATCAGGTGAGATAGTGGTCAAGCGCGAGCCTATCAATAATAACAAATAAAAAATAAATTAATAAAATTACCGTGTTCTAACTAAAATTACAAGGGATGCATATACCTTCATAAATCCTTTTGTCTCCACTCCAATTGACTCAGTGGCCATGATAACGAAATGAAACCGTAATTTAATATTATAAATAACAAGCTATAGGTAACTGTCAATTTGATTGAAACGAGTGGAGGATATGCCTTAGAATTAAGGATCTTCCCTAATCTTTTTTTTTAGTCAGCCTCAAAAAGAAAGATAAAAGCTACCTTCTGCCCAAGTAAAACACATGATCTTTTATTATTCTTATCACATTTTTCACACATAAATAAATTCCTCCTATTCCCTATAGGCGTACCCATGGGAGGAAAATAAAACGCCTTGTGCCAAGAATCCGTGATCTGTGATTATTTTGCCTTTACCACATCTTTTACGCATTAGATGTTGAGCGAACTTGTTTATATAACGCATATATTATTTAATCGCGCATCTGATTAGCAGACACAATAGATACATAATAGCTTACGCACTAACGGTGTGCAAAAGACGCGTCACATTTTTTTTAACTGTATTGGCATTCTCCAAACATTTTCTTACTTTTAACCTACGAAAAAAAAGGAGGAGGTTCTCAATTCGAAATGTATATTTTTTAATATGTATGACTTTTTATAGAATGGTCCGATTTCAAAAACCCTTTTTTTTTGGAAAAAGTATACCTACCTCAAAGTAATACTCGTATCCACCCCTAAAGGTACAAAAAAGGATTTATTAATAATTTGCTCACTGAATTTTCAATTGCGAACCGATTCAGTTGAAATTAAGTAAAATAAAAAGCGCATTTTGAGGCGGCGCCAAACAAACTTTCAATAAAGATTAACCTAGCTACAATAATTCTACACTTTAAACATATGCTTATTTGTTTGTTTGGCGCCAACTTTTTGGCTATTTTAAACATCTATTTACCAAAATTACTAATTTATAATTACTGGTCCAACAAAATTTAATTTTGACACGAAAAGTAGAAGAAGCTACCTTTTCAGGCTTTTTTTTAATGACCTCAAAATTAATAAAACTTTTGGCAAAACTATAGTTGATCCCCACATGCCTCTCTACGTTTAACCTATTAGCTATTTGCTTGTCTATCAAATACTTAGACCAACAAATTCTAAGGCAACGAAGATATGAAAAAAAATCTTGTATTTTTCCTTATAATAACAAAATTCAAGTTAACATTAAAATATTCATGTCATGGTGTGTTCTGCGAGTGGCATGTCAATGTATGGATTTCATACATTCACATATGTAATACAAGGGGGAGCAATTATTATCTTCAGCTTCTGCAAGTTACTTTGAACTTTATTGTTAGATAACGATGGATTATTTTTGATTAACAGGATGGTGGGGATATAAGGGGTTATGGACTTGTTGTTGGTATGTGAAATGGAAATATTACGAGTTTTGGTATTCCAAGCGTATCGGTATAATGTAGAAGGAAAATCTCGCAGAGAAAGTCGCGGTGTGTGCACTGCGAATCATTTTCTTACAAATCTATGGGCTGTTAATACTGTGCGGTATCTATTCTAGTTTGGAGGAACTCAACTCTTTCGCCACATCACATCGTCAGCCTATTAATGTGCCCACTGCTGGGACACAGGCCTCCTCTCTGTGAGAGGGAATGGGCCGTAATCCACCGCGCAGGCCCAGTGCGTGTTGGTGGATGTCACATGTCTTCGAATTTTTGGTTCTAGGACATGCCGGTTTCCTGACGATGTTTTCCTTCACCGTTTTGAGAGCAGTGGTGATGAAATAATTTACACAAAGTAAAGCGCCTGCCTGGGCTCGAACCCACGACCTACAACTTGTAAGTCGCGGTCGATACCACTGGGCCACCACTGCTCTCAACTCTTTCGCCATGACAACGGAAAAACGCCTCGTTTCACGTAAATAAATAACAAGTTATAGATGTGATTCGAGAGTAGTGTAGGAAATAACGTTGATGAAAGTGCGGGTAGGGCTGTAAAATAAGTGTACCTATTGCAATTTCGAAAGATTGGATGTTTGTTCAATTTAACGGTTACACCGAGTGTGTTGATATTATATTAGGGAAATTGATACTGTGGAAGTAGAATATAATGAAAAGTACCTATATACCTACTAAGTAGCAGTTATAAAGTAATCAAAATGCAGGCGGATGCAGGACGGAGCACTTACGGAGTACTTACCGTATTATATAACATTACTTAGTTGGCATGTACAGTCAAGGGTCAAAAGTGCAGTCTACTCTCCCAAAACTCAAATGGCTAGTTTTTGTAGAAGAAGTTAAATTATCTACAACTGATTTAATATGTTGAAATTAAAGTATAGATTATACCTACAAAGCATGAAAATTTAAAATTGTTCTGCCTAAAAAAATTGCCTCTGCTGTTTAGGTAGTGTGACTGCAATTTTGACTCTTAACGTATCTACAGGCCTCTTAACAGGGTCTAAAAAGATTTATGTAAACTTTGTCAGGGTATGTAGTAAACCTAACAGACAAACAACCACGATGCAATTGAATTTGACAAAGATTCAATAATGCTGGGGTGTAGAGATATCTATGATGTGTATCTTTGTGGTAGTAACATTGAATTGGCGTTATAGCTTTTAAGGTGTTATTTACGTAATTTAGAATAAATAAATAAATTATGCCACTCACAAAATCTTGCATCGCGCAAGTAGTTTTCGGCCCGATTTGAACACATACTATACAACAGTCCGACAACCGTTGGGATAAGACAAGACAATAAACTTTACATACCCAAAAAGGTAAAATCAGAACCACTCAGTTATTTTCCTCAAGCAGTGTACAAACAAGAACACCCCAGTTTCCGTAATGTCGGTAAATATAACCAAAACGAAAATAAACAAGATCATTAAAAATATAGGGCGCAAGAAAATAGTATTGTCGCGAGTAGCGAGCAGCGGGGCATGATCAAGTGGCTATGGATACCGGAGGGAATTGTGCATCTGTGGGGCGCTTGTGGTAGCGGGCTTATGGGCATAAGCGGAGAGGGAAAGCATTTTCTTTCCTTCGCGAGCAGTACAAGAATGTGTTATTTTTCCCAACTATTTTAATATCAGCATCAGTCTAACTGTTTGCACCTATATCGACTGTTTATATGAAATAAACTCCACAGTCCACAACCAAATAATTGGGTAACACGATAGATACCTCTTGATATGGCTAGAAGAAGAAGAATGGCAAGAATGTTAGAGAGAACCGATTGATTGTTCTTTCCACGATCTCACGACAAATTCTTGTATCCCGAAAAAAAACTATTATAGTTACTGGGACATCATACTGATGATGCCGAAATACTAATGACGCGATTTATAACAGTATTATTTATTTAATATCACTTATAATGTATGCATAAACATTTTAGGTTATGCATAGGCAGTTATGGCTGCTCTTCGAAAGGAGAGCAGTAATAACTTCATCTAGCTTATCCAAGGAAACTTATTGCTACTTATTTGCTTTCTACACAATGTTAAAATATAATTTTCGTACCACTTGCTCAAAAAAGTGACATTCTATGCCACAAAAAGCGAACATAACAATAGTCATTTTTAATCTGTTAAAAACGAAAGAAAATTGTAAGTACTGAATTTCATTCATCCTCTAGGGGGAGAATGTGATTTAAATTTGGAATACATACCGAAATTTATACTGAACTACATCTGTGTTTACACCATTGAGTTTGTATATAAAGCATTATACATCTTTTTGAAAAAGGAATACGCATTTATTATACAGTTATGATTATTAAATAAAATTACGAAAACCGACGAGTCCGTATGAGCTTGATGCCTTTGCTTTTCCGACAAAAAATATTAGTCTAGGAATTTGCCGCGTTTTTGTTTTCTTCAAATACATAAACGTTAAGTTTATTTTAATTTATTTAACTTTTAATTGTCATTATTTTTGTAATAAATGCTTATCTCGTATTATTATTGTGTTAATTTTTCGCAAATGGTACGAAAACTAGAGTATTTTCCTCGGTGATAAAGCTGTCTTAGTCTTGGGTGAACTTAAATCCCTCGATACACTCAGGACTCCTCGCTTCGCTCGTGATTTAAGTTTTTAACACCCCTCGCTTCGCTCGGGAGCAAACCTCGAGTCCTTCGTTACCCTCGCGATTTAAATCGTCACCCGCGACAGAAGACACTGCTTTATCCCCTTGGTTAATAATCTACTATTATTTTTAGTACCTACTTTATTGCCGTAATGTAAAATATAACTGTAAGACTAATTGCATGAGTAAGATTTAATCAGAATTATTGTTTGCCAGGATTTTGAAGGTGTGATTCACATATTTTTGGAAACAAGAATAATTTGGCATGAAGCTTCAGGTCATGAGTGTTTAGCTAAATTTATATTTTTGGCCAAGCTATGTTTTTCCGCAGAACGACCAGTCTTTAATCAGAATATGATGGTAACCAACCAGCCAAATAAAAAAATACATTGAATCAAAAATTGTTAATCTGTCAAAAATGGTCACACCTGGTTTAAGACTCATTCCCAAAATCTAAGGATGGTAGCAGGTAGTACTTTGTTGTTTATGCCAATTTCCATGAGAAAAATGCAAGACTTGATGTATAAGAAAACGATTAATTTTTCCTGTTATGAAATTGTTCTGAAGATTATTGGTGATTGTACACCAATTCAGTACATTGAATTTGCAAACCCCTTGAAGGCGAGGTCGCGATTACTGGGACCCTACAACCAAAAAATCACTGACTCCAAGGTTTTTAAGAGGCCCATCTTATTCGAGGGGCCACTCTGACCGTGGCGGACGATACGGGCATGCAAGGGCTTAAGGGCTCAAAACGTGGACAAAGCCTAGCAGGGTTGCAGATATGTAGGCAGATACATTTAAAAATTATTGGCAAGACATTTCAAATTTCAAGGCCAAATTCTGTGAAGTTATTTGCAATAGACAGCTTGTGAAAAAGGTCAGGGGCAAGTTTTGTAGTTGTATCAATATTGACAGGTGTATCTGCTTGAACAAAAAGTTTGTTAAAATCAAGAAATATGGTTAAAGCTCGTAGCGTAGATTCGTAGCCGACTTAGTACCAACGAACTACTTGATAGTTGACTTCTCGATTACCGCATGCTTACCACGCGCTTCAAGCGGGTGAACCGCGCGGTGTATGCACGCAGACTGCTCGCTTGAAGCACGTTGCTAGGTTCCTTCTGCATTTCTTGCCTTTAGCATTTAATGCTGGCTGTACACTCTCGAGCGAGAGCCCGCGAGTATGATGTACATTGCTCTGAGTACAGAGTTCAATCATGACGTATTTTGTTAAAAAACTCAATGTACGCGTTTCCTCGGACTCTCGCGCGAGAGTGTACAGCCGGCATTGTGCTTCAAGCGGGCGACCCGAGCGTTGTACGCACATAGACTCTACGTAAAGTTCAAGGTCCAAGTCCAAGGTTCCAAGTGATAGAAAATAAGTTAACAAGACTATTTTAATGCACACAGGCACTACTAGAAGCATTCCGGAAGAAATCTTGATGAAAGACGCAAAGCTTATCAAATAACAGTCTGTATCGTCCCTGATGGGTCTTTGTTGCAGAAAATTACGGAATACACCTAAGGTGAATTAAATTTTCAGAGAAAACTATACAATTAGTACCTAGTTACATGAATGAATTCCCACAAAACAGTTCAATTTCCCAAGCTCAAGAAAACCTTCAAAGCGTACTCACAAGTCACAACACATCTCTCATTGAACACGTAAACGCTCAACGCGTTGTATACTAAACTTTCGAACGTTCTTACGATCGTATGAGTTGTATGACTCATGCGCCATTCATGAAAACAGAATTACTAGTCATAGGTCACACGCTATGGGTATTGTTTAACTTAAATATGGTGTGTGTTTAAGTAAGGGTTGCTAAGCACGCAAGGTAACTGAATGACATCGAACTTTTCTATTGATTTCAACTGGTAACCTTCTTTTAAAATTATTTTTTGATCTATTCCTATATTTCCTATCTCATATCGACTAGTTAAAACTTACTATCGTATGTTTGGCAAAAATAAAATTCCTTCAGTATTTTTACAAAACTACTTAGGAACAGGAGGGGGGCAGTGGTGGCCCAGTGGTATCGGCCGCGACTTACAAGTTGTAGGTCGTGAGTTCGAGCTTAGGCAGGCGCTTTACTTTGTGTAAATCATTTTATCATCACTGCTCTCAAAACGGTGAAGGAAAACATCGTAAGGAAACCGGCATGTCCTAGAACCAAAAATTCCAAGACATGTAACATCCACCAACTCGCACTGGGCTCGCGTGGTGGATTACGGCCCATTCCATCTGACAGAGAGGAGGTCTGTGTCCCAGCAGTGCGAACATTGGCGGATGATGATGTGATGACTTAGAAACATCAATTATAACGACTGAACCCTAAGCAAATCTGGGACGTCAACCCTGTCAATATCATATGCCTAGCCTTTTCTCAACTATGCTGAGGTAGATTTCCAGTCTAAAAGGATTTGCAGTTGATAGAACTATTTTCTATGGAGCGACAGCCGATCTGATATATATAACCCTTATCACAGTACCTACTTCTTAGTATGACCGGCTCAGTATTATGGCCAATCTCGTCGCATCTGAGTGCAACCAATGCACGGTCAAGTATTCTTATGACGTACGAAAACTCAATCAAAGAACATGATGCATTACTGACCTAACCTTGATGTATAAAACGGACTGTGTGTACTGTAAGAAAGGGATTTAGAATCAAAAGTAACAATAATAGATGTCATGGTGAAGGTATAAATATAGTTGTAGATGGACTACAATTATATTTATACCTTCACCATGACATCTAAATGTATCAAGTGACAACCTACCCTCAATTTACTAAAAGTCTGAAGAGGTTTACTTTCATGAAAACACCTGATAATGCTAGAAGGTCAGATTTTTTGAATAGCTTGAAAGTTCAAATCCAGCCAAAGAGAATGACCTGATTCAAGTTCATTTAGGGTTCAAGCATGAACCAGTTTACATACGTCATTGACTGTTGGGCAAATAAAGTAAATGCTCGTTTAATTAACCTCATCAATCGAACATTAGCCAAAGCTAATATATATATACATATATATCTACAGACATACCTCTTCGTAGTGTATTATTATAAATACAAAGCGACGTAATGTTCTTGTACTACAAATGATAATTAACGTATACAAAATTGGCAACACACAACTAATACCTGGCAACACTGTGGTGACACGTATACAGAGTATTTATGATAAAAACTTATACAAAACCCTATAAGTACCAACCAGAATTTAAGTATTTTTCAGTCATAAACTTACAAAACAAGTTGGGAAAGCTAAAAAAGTAAAAAACGTAACATAACCTCAAATTTTTACGAAAATTTTCTATCTCATCTTACCCTTCGCAGTTTATACCGAGGTCGTCGTCTGAAGTGATCCATGGTTGTAAAGCCTTCGTCATAAGACGCACATTTCACTGTATTCACTTAACACTACCACTGTTACACTCGCTAGGCGTGATGCATAATATTGTGATGACCACGGCCGCGGGAGCGCGGCTGCTCCGCGCTAAAAATAATGGCGCGTACCGTAAGAGACGCGGGATGTACGCGAGAGTTTTGGATGGGAGATGTACATTGATTTGTATACCAATATATCTCTTCAATCTTATATGTTTGAAGTCTGTCAGTATGTTCGTCTGCAGCATCGTAGGTTGTTACCGTTAATTTTGGCTCTCAGGACTTGCAATGGTTGGGAACAGTGTGGCGGTTGTGCAGCAGGGAATGGACTCGTTCCTGAGTTGCTAATATTCAAGTCTGGCTCAGCGCTGCTCCTCCACATTTAATATGCGCACAGCCAAAGTTCGGAACTCTCTGCCAGCGTTTAAGCTTACCAATCATAGGTCTTCAAAGCAAGGGTGAAAAGGAATCTTCTGTGCACGCTCATTCTGGATCTCATCCATGGCTATCCATCAGGCAAGATCAAGGGCTGACTACGATAAGCGTAACTTACCATACCGAGGCATCACTACTGAAATAAATAAGGGCCACCACAACCACTGATCAGATCAATGAATACATAATCTATTAAAGGTGAATTTAAAGTCTGCAATGAGTATTCACTTGAGAATTTTGCATTTGGCAAATAAAATTAGAATTTTTCTTTTTGTATAAAAATTTGACAGTCATGATCGCAAAACGTGGGTAGGTAGGTAGGTAGCTGTTATTTAGATCAAAGTTTACAATGCAAATGATTAAAAAAACCAAAAAGATTTATAATTCAAAGGTTTACTTAGCTGATAAAATGCCTATTATGTCTACAACTCGTATACCGGTCATTAATTAGAATGATCTGCCTAGCCTAGCTTTACAATTTTATCAGACTGGTTCGTTAAATCCAAAAGGAGATTCTTCATAATTATGTTCGTAAACTAATTTAACCTTTTTCTCCATTCCATATCACCTCTAACATAAGGCACGATGGAAACCAAACATTACAATATTTACACACTGCCAAAAATATTTTCATATTACCAGAATACACCCGAACAACCGTTTTCCTGCACTCACTGACCACCTTAACACCTACACATAAAGACTAGATTTGCATGAAAGTAGATGATTGTTAGTTGGTAATTATGGGCGAGATTAGTGAAGCCAGTGGTTCCGCTTCTTCGGCATTGATCTGTCAAGAGTGGTTGGCAACTGATGCCATTGTCTTATTATTAAATTATACATGTAATTATAAAACTCGTCACCGATTTTATTGGGAAAATGAAGCTACTTAAAAAACGAACTTTTAAAACTTGGTATTTATGTAGAGGTTCTTATATACCTTACATACAGGTAAATCTTTTATCTCGTCTTTTGTCCTTGAAGTTTTGATTTTGATAAATTCCTGTTTGTAATTAAGTAACTTTTACTTGAAACAAAATTTCGAGATTGCTAAAAGATAACTCTGTTTTTCAAGTTTATTTTTTATTAACTACTACAAAAAACATCACTGTGCATTGCTTTCATATTTTCGCCTAGATATTGGAAAGCTACTGAAATGTGTAATTCATTATTTCTCTGAAACTGAAACGTTTCTGAAAGATAATTATAGATATACTGTGAAATAACATCGTGTAACTAAAGCGCCCTCTGCAGAAACTAAACGGAACTAGCTAACTGGAAAATGGTTTCAAGTTTCGTACCGCGTAGGTTCTATGCTTTGAAAGCTTCAAGCAAGCTTTGTATTACCCACGCTAGGTGGCGCTATTCTCAATTGTGTTGTTTCAAGTTCAAAGCAAAGCGCGTAGATGGCGCTAGTGGTAGCATAAAAAAGTCCTGAAAATTTTGAAAATGTTTTCACGAAGTTTTATTTTTACAACAAAATCATATTATGTGTAATACCAGAACTGAAAGATAGCGCAATAAATGAGGCATCGTTATTTGTCTAAACAAGAAAATATTAAACTTAGATTTATGTTCACTAAAGTTTGTTAAACTTCATCAATAAAAATCAGCGGATCATTAATGAATGAACTGAAAATATTAAGAAGTTACTTCTATTGGAGAATCGCCAGAATATTATAAAGTGTTCACTCAGACGAAACAGTAGGCGATGTGTAGTAGGTAACATTTGCGCAATAGTAACATGAAATTAAATAATACGCGGCAAAACAAAATAGTTTTTTACACATTTTAGCTATTGGCCTTTTGCCCAAACAACGTAGCAATGGCGTCTGAATTGCAACGTTGATTGAATCCGGGACATTATTCCTATGACCCATTTTTACGAATATTTCTTTTATTATATTTTCCTGTAATATTTTATGTTGTTTACGCTATGGCTGTTCATTAAAATGAAGTTGATTTTTATGGATTGTTTTGCGTTTATTGTTTGATATCTGTGCCCTATGCCTGGCGCCTGTGGTTACGTGTTGCGACTGGCACAAGATTGATGGTCGGAAATGATGAGCTCTAAACTTCGAGGAAAATCAGCGAAGAAATGAATATGAAATTATTTGTAACGTTTGCTGGCCACAGGACTGTTTTGATGAATGGGCTCTTGTTGCGTGTTTTCAGATTATTTTTATTTATGTATCTAAATGGATTTTAAGGAATGCATTTACAATTATTTTAGTTATAATCATTAGTCAAAATTTTACTGCTTTTTTTTTGTGAGAATACGATAGTCCCGGAAAATTTATGGCACGTAGCCGTCACGTGTTATTATTTTCCGCGAAAATAATAACACGTGAAGAAACCTTTCTCAGAGGGATATCTAGACAAATGGAAACTTGTGCAAATGCATACACAATCGCACTAGTTTTCATTTGTCTAGTGCAACAAATCCTGATCCAAATACTCTAGTCCTCTAAAAATTTTCCGTTTTATGACTGACTGGCTTCTGCCAGCGGCTTCGCCCGCGTGATAGTCAAAAAATATCCTGAGAGAACATATTCCTGGGATAAAAAGTATCCTATGTGCTATTCCTGACTATAATCTATCTCTGTGCCAAATTTCATCCAGACCCGTTCAGCCGTTCTGGCGTGAAGAAGTAACAAACATACACACTCACAAACTTTCGCCTTTATATTATTAGTGTGAAGATTGATGCAAAGATGTAAAGATGATGATGATGATGTAAAGATTTTTCACTGAGATAGGTAGGTACCTATCCTTATCATCAATGTTATGTTTAAAGCAATACACGTGAGGCTACACAGCTTAGTCAAATTCTAAACATACCTTCCCCCCTAGTTAAAGTTCCAACATTACTCTATCTCCAATTACCGTGTCACCGCTAGGTAGGTACTTAAAGAAATAAGCCAGTTATATATAAACGGCAAGTTAACCAAATATGTCGTCGGGTGAACGACTCGGTTCTATTTCAGAAGTTAATAATTATATATGCGGCAAAAGGAACGACTTGTCTTTGCGTCCGTCCGCCGCACTTGTGAATGGCTTCAATATAGCGCTTGAGTGTTTTCGTATGGGGTAAAGGATGTGATGCCAATAATTCATCATGGTTTATAAGGATTAGATACTATTGCAAATTCGTAGATTGTAGTTTTCGAAGACTGGAATTGGAATTCTCAAGTTAGCCTATACCTGCAAAATATTACGTAGCAATCCGCACATCGATCAGAGAAGCATCGGTCTAAATAGGTAGCTTGGACAAGAAGACGCGGCTAGTCGGGTGTTGTGGGAGTCCCCAAGTCTATCGGTCGCGGTGGTCTGTTTTATTAGGTTGAGTTGATTGATTTATAACTCAATTAGCAATAGGGCTTGGCATTCCAGAGTGAGTAGGATCTATTTATGACATAAGATTAAACGATTGTAGCTGTAGAGTTCACAAATCCTAAATAACACTTTCATAATATTTATCATAGGTAATAAGGAATATCAGATTAGATTAAATCTAGGAAAGTCCTGTTGTATTCCCAAATAAAAGTACTCAAAAAACGCTCACTGAAACCGAGATTTCCGTGGATCTAAAGCTTTCCTGCCTTTTCCACGATATCATGAGACGAATGTCGACATAGGAACCAATGACAGTAAATCTACTCAGCCCATGTTCTAATACAGTTACTAGCCGTTGACAACAAAAAGTACCTACACTAAGTAATTTACGATTATATCAGTTATATATACTATTACAAAGTGTGAAAGACAAAACAACGAGAGATGCGTATTCATAGGCGTAGGGCAACGCGGGGGTGGCGTGGGCGCAATAATTAAGTACATTGTAAATTTTTATCGTAAAAACTATAATAGTTTTCGAGTAGTAACATGAAAGAATTTTCTAGGCAGGTAATTATTCGGCCTAGGCTGATTAGCAGTCTTGGCCGCCCTAGGCCGTGTAGTACCAGCCGCCCCTTTCTCAGGACCCATTATATACGTACTACATGTGAATTTACTTTCTTGCCAACTTTTATTGAAATAGATTCGGGAATTTAGTTATGTCGGGACAAAATAAGATCCATTGTTAATACACCGGTAATTGTCGGTGGTAAGATCCATTATGAGGGAGTGTATACGGCCGCAAAGGTTGACGGGGTGTGCATGAATTCATGCGGGCTAATGCCTGGCCAGAGCGTTTTGAAATGTACAACCATGCCAGCGCCCCGGCCAAAAATTGCTGCAGAACACCGTGTGGTTTTAGTCAGACACCTTCGCCCGCCCTGCGACGGCGAACATCCATCCATGAGGATGTCCACAAGTTAAAAAAGAGGGATGCATCTTCAGCAACCCGTTTGGAATAAATTTGATTGGCTTATTCATAAACATATAGAACAAACTTTGTCGACTTTCGCAGTAAAGCTGAAGAAGGTGAACATTTCAGCACTTCTCGCCTATTGCACGATAGGTTCTCTAATATGCGACTTTTTTACATTTTTGTGTACTTTATTTGAAAGTATTTTAACACGATTATGACCACCCCTAATATCTGGCCGCCCTAAATCCGGGCCTACTGGGCCTAAGCTCAAATTCGGCACTGGGCCGAGGGTTTTTTTTTAGTTTTGATTGATATGCTCGCGCTTGACCACTATCTCACATGATGGTAAGTGATGATGGGGTCGACGGTGCAGCACGCTTACCTAGAAGAAACCTATTCACCCTTGACTTAAAAGACTCCCAGGTTGTACCTATCAGGAGATACAGAAACTCTAACCCAGCACGCTTTGGTTTCAGTTCTGCGTTTTCATGTCATTTACTCCACTTGACTATCCTCGACTCAGCCTATATCATCAAATTCATCGAAACAGTTATAACTTGGTATTTATCGGTATTAACGTCCTCGATTCGAAACTCGACGACTGAGTCGAGTGAAATGAAGGAAATTTTCTTTATTAGTCATCGAAGAGTTTTCCTAAAAACACTAAGAATATACAAAGACAGCCCTTAGATATAGGTACCTATATATTTCACACGGATTAATAAATCATTAAAGAGCTATTTTATTTTTAGGGTACACCTTTCAGCAGTACAATTTACTATACGACATCATTTGCGTCACCCGAGAGTATAAAGTGACGTCTGACATTACGCAATTGAACAACACAGGTTGGTATGTAGTAAAAACAAAGTTTTGGTATGTTTTTCTATAATTTTTGTTTGTACCTCATAATATTTAATATATAAATTACTTGTTTTTCTCTTCAGTTAATGAATTTTTAGCAGTAGGGTATTTTGTTTTTATAATAATTTGTTTCATTTCAGACTTTTTAGTTTTAGTAATGAACGAGTTCTCCAAATAAGTTAAGTGATATAAAAAATAATTATAATTTTGCTATCAAAGTTACGCTTATCTTGAATTTGTGGTAAAATAGGAATATGAAAGTGTATATATATATATCTGGAATGCCCTATTTAGTAGCTGTCATTTGATACCCATATTGTTAGGATAACGAAAAAAAAAATTGTATCACCTCCTTTTTTAGGGGGGCGCTATAAAAAAAAAATTTGATAGAACATTATAGATATAGTCTATGTCACTCCCACAATTGAGACAAATCCAGCGAAACCTCATATGTTATGATCCACATACATACGTACTTACATACATAGGTACGCTCGAAAAAAATAACCCCCCCGCAGTCGGTTAAAAATATCAAAATTTAATCCGAGGCAGCCTTCAACTCAGAGATAATGGTCATCTCGCATGACCCGAGTAACTTATCCAGCGCAGGACTGAAAAAAACCGGCCAAGTGCGAGTCGGACTCGCGCACGAAGGGTTCCGTACCATTATCGCAAAAAACGGCAAAAATCACGTTTGTTGTATGGGAGCCCCACTTAAATATTTATTTTATTCTGATTTTAGTATTTTTTGTTATAGCGGTAAAAGAAATACATCATCTGTGTAAAATTTCAACTGCCTAGCTATCACGGTTCATGAGAGAGTCTTAGTAATAGGGTCCCGTTTTTACCCTTTGGGTACGGAACCCTAAAAAGGTGACTAGACAACTGAACTCAATTTTGGTTAGGGAGATAATAATAATAAGATTATATCTAATTATGAGCCAATAAACATTTTTAAGATTAAGGGAAGAGCTATGGCTGAAATAGAACCTCTGCAATTTCCAGGCAAAGCTCGAAACTTTAAGAGATTGGCGGACAACAAGTTTCATGAATCACCTGTATCACCAGGTGTAATAGTGATCTAATGCGAGCATATCAATTGTAAATAATAAAGAGAAAGTTTCAAATAAAATAATACTTGGAAAATTCAATGAAAACTTCAGACCCAACAGTCAAAGACGATCCACTTATAGCGTATCCTAATACACAAGTAGGTACCGACATGAAATCTAAACGCGTCTGAAAACAAAACAAGAACATCTTCTTATCCGCCACACGCCGGTTACATCCTATCTATTAACATTTCCTCACGACAAGTGCCGCGAGGGGACGCCACCGCCATGACGCCTCTATTTCGAGCCCGCTGCAATAACAGTACCGATGGTATTTTTATTACTCACTCCAGTTTATTTCAGTTACAATTTGACAAAATAAAAATAAGAAGGGCCTGCGTTGGCGGCGTAATGTGACACTCTGCTTTGAGTACATTGACGGCCATCTTGGAAATGGAAATTTGAAAGTGGAACAAAAGTGTCGTTGGATATCGTTCGGGATTTAAAACCAGAGGCCCTTTAATGAGAGTGCGTTCACCTCAAGTGGAGTAAATGTATGCGTTTTTGGAAACAGGAACGAGACGTTTCCGTGTTACAGATTTTCTTTCGAGTGGAAGATTTCAATTTTATTTTTTTGTTTACTTTCACTATACATGTTTACTATTATGTTTTGTTTTAAATATGTCGTCTGCTGGAAAATGGATTATAAATTATGCGATGCGCGTGATTCTTTCGCTCTATTTATCTGTATGTATCAATCTATTCTAGGAGTTTAGAAGGGGATTATGGAACTTGTCAGGTGAAGTCATACGCTAGCTAAACAAGTATTTTAGTACTGGATCCCCTTGATAGAAACTAGAGTAAGAACTTGTTTATTATTATTATTAATATCACCCTGGATTGTTCCACTGTATAGGGCTCCCTTCCCTCCTTGCACTTGGTCTTCTTTGATTTCGAGCCAGTACTTTGATGGAGTCGAGCTGAGAAAAAGAACTTGTCTAGCTGTTTTTTAATCCAGTGGTGATACATTATACCTGAAAAATCTCCACCTGTTGACATACTTCGCCAAGCTCAGAAAAATACCATAAAAACATGAAGTGTCAACCCAAGTATCAGATAAAACCGATACAAATACAATTTAGAACAGATATCGTGCCGCAAACGCGAGTCGCGCTTACACCCCGACACGACTAACAAAAAGTGGAAGAATCCGGGGAATTTTACATAAAATTAGCATTTATGGACGCAATAAAATACCGAACAGCACTGAACTGCCGACGGAGGCGCTTCCACGATACTTAGGGCGATACCATCTAAGATATAAACACGCCAACTTATAAATTTAACACCTGTCCGACTGTCAAAACTATTCTTTATTACTTGCTAGCTACTGAACGCGGTTTCGCCCGCGTGGTAACACTTTTCAGGGAAAAATAAGGAATAAAAAATACAAAGGAAATATACTACTATGAATGGATTCGGATGATATTCAGAACGTGGTTGATCATGGACTTAATTATGACATAGGATATTTTTTATCCTGTGACTCAAAATAAAGTGACATTTATCAGAGATGAAGATTGTCGAAAAGTCAAAAATTGGATTTTGACATATCGACATAACCTGTCGCCAATAGAATGCCATTTTGTGTAGATTCTAGACCCTTTTTGATCTGAGGCCTACAATCTAGAGCCCCAAGTAAAAAAGTGCCCTATGTAATGTTAACGTTTTCGAAATACTTTCATTATGCGTACAGGAGTGGAATTCCCTGCCGGAGTCTGTGTTTCCCGATAGCCACAACCTCGGGGTCTTTAAGTCAAGAGTGAAGTTACTTCTAGGCAAGCGTGCTTCACCGTCGACCTCGACCACATCTTCGCTGGCCGTCAGGCGAGATAGTGGTCAAGCGCGAGCTTATCTATAATTAAAAAAATACATACGGACATCTACAATATTAATAGAAAGTTCTTCCTTACTTCCTACATATTTTGACTGAAACTACTTAGTCGACATACATCGCCACTTAGACTGATAGTGGGAGGGTAAGTTGTTAAAGAAGGCAGGCAGTGTTGCGGTTTACAGGAGCCATGTCACTGGGTATGCGTGGTACCTAGCACGCAATCAGTGGTACAGTCAGCAACATAACTCGAATAACAATGCTTTTCCCAAAAACCTACATAAACCGATACACATAGATTTGATAATCTGTTTTAAGGCGCCGATTCCCTTGAGTAGCTGATTTTAAAATGAGAATCACGTCTAAATGGCTAGTCGTATTTTTTTGAAAAAAATATGTTATATTAGACAATTTTCTTAATAATTTAATCTGAGCAAATTTTGAGTTTTCTTCGTATAACATAGTGTAATTAATTTGTAAAGTTATGTCTAAAACGGACAAAAACACGACAATCACACCAAAACCGCTGGGCGTATTTTAATGAAATCGACACCATCTCAAAGACAATTTAATTACCTACATTTTGATCTGAGCCTTTTTTTTTTTAAAGTCATAGAACAATAAGGAAAGTACAAAAAACTACTAAATTTCGGGTCGCGCGGGTGTGAAACGAGTGCGCGTTTTGTTCCCTCAAGGTCGTTGGCGTTAGTCGTCGTCTTAAAGCTTTGCAAATTCGTACGTGACACTACCAGGGTCCGCGGGCCCAGGGAAGTAAGTCAGCGGGGGTGGTAAAGCGTGCGCGCGGGACGGGAAGCGTCGTCTCGTCTTTGGGCAATAACGTCCCCCGCCACCCGCGTGGACCATGGGAGTGTCACGTACGAATTTGCCAAGCTATAGTGTTTCATTATGATGGCGATGAGTTAATAGTCTTAAAATTTACTTCTATTTCTATTCCAATCAAACAGCCGAGGCTTTTCCCAACTAGCTTGGGGTCGGCTTCCAGTCTAAACTGATGGAGCTGAGTACCAGTGTATTCCATAAAGCAATTACTGCCTATCTGACCTCCACGGCTCCACAACCTGTAACTGGGCAACACAATACCCCCTTTCAATTAGTTTCAGATTTTTTGCGCTTTTGACTACCTTAACGACATTTTTTTCACCTTTTTTTCCCACTGCTGGGCAAAGGTTTCCCCCATTCCTTTTCACTCATCCTGAATATTTAGTTTATCCTGCCAATCTCACGTAAACCTCTAAGTCGTCACGCAATTACTGTTAGATATCTATAAACGACATCCGGAACCAATGGCTCAAAATGCTTTCCGAGGAACGGAGGTATCTCGATTTGTAAAGATGGTCACCCATCCATGGACCGACCTCGGCAAGTGTTGCTTAACCTTGAAGGTCGACGCGTGCGACTGTTATTCCTTAGGCATAGTTTTTTATCCGTACATACTCAACCAATGGTTAAATATGCTAATTTTCTTCAGTGGTTAGCCTTACAAAATAAGACATAAGTTGGGTGGTTAATTATTTCACCATTTGTTAGACTTACAATTGATGAATAAACGCATTTTACCGAAATTTGAAACCATTGATTAGCATATAAAAAAAACTGGGCCTTAGCTACGCGCTCTATTTTAAAAGAGTTGTTTTGCAATTTTTTGTAGGTACAATAAAGTCTATCTATTTCTCTATGTAAAGTATTCATCGACTTTCGTTGCTGCCTGTACCCAGGGGCACGCAACCCGTGGCCGTGTGACCGCAGCGCGGATCTTATTTCCTCTAAATAATTGCCAGTCATCAAGAGTTTCCAACTGTTTTCGTTATAGTGCGTAATGTTTCTATTTCTGTAAGTTTTTAGGGATCCTTATTTAGTAGGAAATGTTTTTTTGCATTATATTTATAGGTTCTGATTGCAGTTACTTACAGTTCCGATTTAGAGTACCTATGATCAAGATACAATTATAGAATGTAGATGGAAATGGGCTATGTCAAATAATTAGTCTATGTGATCCAACATTGACTTTTGTAATTAATCCGGATCAATTTTCTAGGCAGCGCAAAAAGCATTCCGTATTTTAGAGTCAGGAAAACTCAGATCATAATGCAAGGGACCAGTAACTGAATACAATGTACCTGAAACGTGTGCAATCCTCATCCATTTCATGGAAAAGCTACATGTTGCAAAATCGTACTGCACAAGCACATAGCGAATTGAGACGCGTGAGGCAACATTTCCACACTGACTTGATCTACAAACATCAACTAGGCATAGTTGTCTATTATCAATGTAATAAAAAAAAAAAAATCATCGAACACAAGCGAAAATAGTCGAATTCATAATGAGCTCATAACCATTAAAACAAAGCCGTAACATCGCCATTACTATTACATAACCTTTATTCACAAGAGGCGCTACCCTGTGTCTATTTCACACAAGCCGCATTTCCCTCCGATAAGTCGGGTAAGTATTGGACGCACGCACTTGCAATAGACCTGTTTGGTATGTGGTAGTTACTGGAGCTAGTTTCTAAAAAGTTGCAGAGCTTACTCAAGAGAGTTTTTCGGGCTTTTGAGGGTCCACTATCTTGGTCTTCGGAAAGCATAACTAATGGAATGTGTGAATAGAGTGCATTGGTACACACAGATACTCGTAATAGATTGTTTTTTTCATTGTGATTAGAACTATTATCCTTTTTGGCACGCTTAATTGTGTTTATTATATTTGAAAAATATTAGTTTATAAAATATTCGAGTCTGCCGAAAAAATCCTCATTTAAATATGAAAAATACAAAGAATAACAAAAACGGCGCCAACATTCACCCAATCAGTTCCCTAACGCAATAAAAAAATTGAAATATTCAAAGAGAAAGCCCAATTAATCTTATGTTGCAAACTTATGAAAGAATTTTCCTGTGTCCTACATATTTAGAACACTTGGAATCGTGCATTTGTTTACTAAAGAACCGGAGGAGTTGCCAACTGTTACCGAGATGAGCAGCAGTGAGATTAGATCGTCTACTTAATAATTGTATGGAAAAACAAGCGAAGTATTATTAGAATGGAAGGAACGGAAATATCTTTTTGTTTTGTCTCTTCGTTCTTATGTTCTTCGCTGTACTGTTCTTACAGTGCTGTATTGTTATTTCTTGTTTATGGCATATGTGTAAAAATCTATTTAACGCGTGGCCGTGGGTACAAATACCACCTAGATAAAGTCGGCCGAAATCAAAGTCTTTGTGAGCCAGCCAATGTCTAAACTTATATGGTAAAGAGGTAAAATTATCTGGAAGTCCGATTAGGAATACTTTTACTGACAGAAAACTACTTTATCGAATGTTTTAACCCGAAAAACTGCTCTCTTAACTAGTGTCAAACCACAAGTAAAAGCTAGTTTTCAATAAAGTCTCAAATTTTATATCTTTTATATGACTCATAAAAAACACAAACAATAAATACAAAACATTCCAGTAGCACCTCCACTTGCCACTTACGTGTAAACGCACCACGGTGCGTAGGTAAGTTGTGTACAAAACTTAGGCAATTAGGCCGGCACGCGAGGCAGCGACGTCGCCGCTTCGCGTTTACATGTGTCAAGTAGCTTCTAGGGGATTTTTCATTAATCTTTATGGCGTTTTCAACACTATTTACATGCAGTTTAAATAAGTGATTCTTTTGGATTTTGGTTGGGAAATAAAAGTCGGTCTGTTGTTGCTAGTGAGCTTGAGAAACGTAGATAATATGGCATATTGACTCTGTAGGAAGCCCTTCTTTATTCTAAGGCCAGCAAAGGGGGCGGGCTGTAAATCAGCGTTGACCAGCGTTGTAGCTATGCTGCACACTGATCAGCATTTGCTGAGCCCGCTCCTTTTACCACACTGAATTTGCTCATATTGCCACATCTGTGTTTGACACTATTTAGTATTAAGATCGTACACATATAGTGTTTGGTAATAAATGTTTTCTTTCTTTCTTTCTTTCAAAACACAGAATGGCTTTTAATAGACCAGGATATAAGCTAAAATCGTCAATGATAGAACTCCATGAGATGCATTTCCCGGCAACATAATTTTTCGGACGTTATTATTACTTCTTAGCTCATAATGTTGATCCAAACAGTAAAAGAATATTAGTTGCATTGTGAGATGCAAAGAAAACAACAAACTATCATATATAACTCCGAAAAAGTCGAAAGAAAAACAAGAAGATAGATGCTTAAGTTTGCAGTAGATAAAGAAGTCAAGTGCGACCGTTTCCCCTACCTATTGTAGGTAATCGTTATTCTAAATAAAGTAATAATCAATAAACAGGAAACACATTCAAGAATAAGACGTTAAATGTATCACTTAACAATTAACGATACAATTAAACGATACAAACCAAT
The DNA here is from genome assembly GCA_948252205.1 of Orthosia incerta. Taxonomy (NCBI): domain Eukaryota; kingdom Metazoa; phylum Arthropoda; class Insecta; order Lepidoptera; family Noctuidae; genus Orthosia; species Orthosia incerta. Next base: position 30,453,521 of record OX411754.1, on the reverse strand, counting down.
CAACGGACCGTTTTCGCAAGTTTTTATAACAACAATTCCTTGAGCCATTAAACTGAACGTACGAAACACTTTGTCCGACAATAATAAGTGAAAAAAAGCTTGTAAAAATAATAGTTTTCTAACGGCTCTCGAACCCAACGTATTTTTATGGATAGCCTAAGATCCCACTGCAGAAATCTGTAGGTAAATAGTTTTTAATGAAACTTAATTTTGATAATAGAATCGATTGCTGCAGGGTTGCCTGGAAGTATCTAGCTGCAATTACCTTAATTAAATCAATTGAAATTTATGTTTGACAGGCAACCTAAAATATATGAGTTATTCAAGTGAATTCTACTTTATTTGAAAGACATATGTGTAGAAAGTAGGAAAAATAAGGTTGCCAGCTCTCAGTTAACAAAAATCTGGGGGTTGCCAGTTTATATGCTAAACCTGCAGCCTAGTTCTTAGTGAATTCGGCAAGGCAAAGCGTTTTGTCGCCATCAATCACAAACCACATGCGAGATGAAAGACGCGATGTGGATTTCCTTCTATGTGATTGGACGATTGATGGCGGTTAAACCCTAGGCCTTGCCGAATTCACTTAGCCAATTAGGCTGCTGGTAACCCATAAATGTCGGATAACTGAGAGCTAGATGATGTTGCATACGCACCCTTGATACTGGAGAAAGCCTAGTGAAGAGCAAAGTTAAAGAAAAAAAAAGTGAAAATTTGTCACGGCTAGATGCGGCCAAGCAACCCTTCAGTAAAATAAGTTTTTTTTTTAAATCAATACACCTGCAGATTTTAGCTATAGGCTCTCATACTATGAGTGTGTATGAGCCATTAACACTCAACTGATTGATATCATTATTTTAGCGAATTGCGCCAACACTTCGCGAAAACACCGAAACTAATTGTGTAAATTTCGCTAAATACGACTTGTGGGTAAGAATTTTGATTTCTGTGTGTTTGTTTGTCAACAAGCTAAACACGGATTTAAATAAATAACTAACAATGTTCAAGCATTCCTGCAAAACCTATGTCATACCACTAAAAATAGTTATTGCCTGACTACTGCAAAGGGGAAAGCTCTTTCATGTTTGTTCAAAAAGCTATCCCGACGATGTTTTGGATGACGCAGTGTCATCCAAAAATTTTCAGACATCCTTTTTAGTAATTATTTTTTTTGCTTTTCTGATAATCAAAATAAATAATTAAAACAAAAGCAAGAACACCGACTTTCGAAATTGAAGTTATTTTTTACTTTGGGGTGTTTTTATTTGGAAGTAGGTTGTATTTTTTGTAAAAAAGTTTTTCTTTTTTATATTTCGACTTGTGTATAACTTTGAACCCAGGCAAAGCAACGTGCACAAACTAACTTATCAATTTACAAAAATAATAATAAAACAATGTTCATTTATCGTAAGTTTTAGTGCGAGTACCGTTAGCAAGTTAATTGGGACCATAAAACAAAAACTTGATTGATAGCACATCGCCATTTTAATCGTTTGCTGATGGTACATAACAGAGATACTCGCCATTTATATACGTTTGCCAATTTGTGTACTATCACGATAATGGTTATGATTGAAAGTAATGGTGGACACTTAAGGGGTTAGAATTGAAAGGAATAATTATTTTCATTTGAATTTCGTTTTTTAAAGTTTTAACTTTCTATGTTGTTAAGGCTTTGGAAAGGTACTATGAGCAAGAACTACGGATGTTTAAGGTGAATATCTTCTGCTGACGGTATTTTTAAGCTGAGTTTTAATTGATTTTATCAAGAAAAAATAAATCGGGGTCTTCCGGGATCGGGGTACTCAGGGAATATCCCGATTATGTTACTAATACGTTACCAAAAATTTTGCAAATACAATTATTCTGATTATTACAAAGTTCAACCCAATAATGGAACACCAGCCCCAGGCAAACCAGGCCAAACTATAGCGATATGTAAAACATATGAGTCTTCAGGATTCAAAATACTTAGGCAAATTAATTTTATATTAACGAAGAAAAACCGGCCAAGTGCGTGTCGGACTTCGCACATTTAGGGTTCCAATACAAATAAAAAATGTGATTTATCAACATATTGGTATTTGTTAGTAAAGTTTACGTAATAATAAACATTATTACCAAATTTCAAGTTGAAATAGCTTCGGATCACAAAATTGAGTTACAGACGACGAACAAACGGACAGACAGGCACGTGAGAGACAGCAATAGGGCTCTGCTTTGACCCTTCGGGTTGGTACGGCACCCTAAAAAATTATATAACTTTTATTCGAAACGGTAATCCTGGCTGAATATTCTCGAACGACAAACTTGTAACTTTCCTACTTCAACAGCTAGAAAAACAACTATCATGTCTAGAAATAGTCCATAACGAAGTACCTATCAAACTTTGACACTAACGTCAAAAGTTAATACCCTCAAAGCAAGTATCAAGAACACGACAACTTCTAGTTATATACTAGTACGTAGGTACATGAAGACTTTACCACGAAATAAAGTTTATTTTTAGCCGAAAATAAAGTCGTTCGCAGTAACGAGACACTAAAGTCACTACACACATAATTTAGAGTAATTTTTACGGCGCGAGTTATAAAGAACGTGTGTACCGATCTATAAATACTGCGTTTGCGCACATTTCTTGTAATTCAAACATTTGTCACATTTTTATTCACTTACGCGGTGCGCTACACCATGAAGAAAGCTTACAGAAGCACAGCACCAGGTTGGCATTTACAGTCTCTTGAGTAGCTACGCTAAGAATACAGGCTTGACTATCTTAGGGCGGTTACGCACTACACGACCGTGTCCGAGATCCGTGCACACACACACATTTGAGTTCCAAGTTCAAAAGTTATGAATTATGACAGATTATGACTGATAGAGTTTGTATGTAGTGCTTAATCTTCCCTACAAGAAGTACTACGGTTACTTCGGAACCGAAATTTTACAGACACGGATCATATGAAGTGCGTAACTGCCCTTAGCATCATTTCAGGAGGTGAGGTAAAAAGTAGAGAGGTAGATTTTCTTTTTTGGTGTTTCAGAGTTGGCCCTCGAGTCTAACTAACGACAAAACGGTTGGCGCAGTGATTGAGTGGTTGAGTGGCTGCTGTGCTACGTGACACGGGTTCGATTCCCGATTTCCCGCAAGGAACAAATATGTGTATGGCCTACAGATAGTTGTTCCAGATTGTTGTTTGTGTATGTGAGTTTAAATGTGTGTAAACGCACAAAAAAGACAAAAGACAAAGATATTTTATTTCAAGTAGGCCACCAAGCGGCACTTTTGAACGTTACATTAAAATTTACAAGTAATAATAGTTGATTCTACCGTGCATTCGAAAAGTAGCTTGTAATGGAGAAGAATGCTCAAGAAACCCCATACTTACTCTTTTAAAAAAAAACGAAATTTACAATGTTTAGGTACATAAGTACATACCACGATACAGGAGGAATACCTAGAGTGAGGCAGCGTATTATAAAAAAAAACTTATGCATTTTCATGAATTTATTCGTTTAATTTATCTCCGATAGGTTTTGGTTCAAAGAAAGTTAGCTATTGGTTTTTAAGCTACCTATCGGCTTTTTGATTATCGGTGTTTAACAAAGTAAATCTTCATGTTCACGCTTTGTGAATATTTTTCGTGATCGCGGCGAGCACAGCAGTGGGCCTTCTGAATCTCGCTACGTTTTCATATCAAAGAGCAGCGCGCGCGCACGTGGTTCCCGCCATTATTAAAAGTTGTTATGATTGAGCGCGAAAACGAATATTATTGCGTTCGCAAGTGTTATTGGTATTATTTGAGCATAATTCTTATGTGATTTGAAATAATTTTGCAGAAGCAGAGCGTATGGTGGTAATGAATGTTGTTGGTGATTGAAAAATGTGGTGTTCAAAACTAAATATAGAACTTTAAAGTATTTTACCAACGAAATTGTCTTAATAGTCCCCGCATGTAACTTGGTAGGGTTTTGGCGTAGTAAGTAAGTTCACGCATAGTGCGCGAATTGACCAACCAGCGCGCGATTGGTTGGTCAGTTGTGTCAACTCGCGCGCTCGGTACGATGCTTAACGTTTCCAGCGTCCCGCTTGGTATCCAAAGAGATCTAAAAAACTACTGGTGCGCATCTAACGAGTCTTGCCAACTTACGTGCCGACAACTATACATACCTAAATGACGATTCGCCTCAAAGTAAAATTGAGTCTTTGGAAATCATCAATTTCATAATAATTTATTTAGAGTTTCTGCCAGCGGTTTCGGCCGCGTGAAAAGTGTTTTATTATCCTAAGAGAACACTATACCGGGATAAAAAGCATATGTGCTATTCCAGATTATAATCTATCTCTTTGTCAAATATCATCCGGATCTGTTGAGCTGTTCTGGCGTTATTCAGTAACAAACATTCATCCATCCATCCAAACTTTAGCATTAATTATAAATAAGATTTTCGATTCAATGAAATTTCGAATAATTACGTTTCCTTGAGAATAGACAGTTGCACATAAGCTTTAACTTGAAACTTTACGTTTCAGAATTTAGGAATAATTATCCTTCAAATATCACGCTTAAGACTTACAATCCGTAATAATATCGCCAAATGCACAAGATTGATCAGTCCGCTCTTCCTCTCAAGCTAACACATAAAACCACTCCAGCGCCATAAGGAAGTCATCTTGCAGAGGAGACAGCACTCTGCTGCGTCAAAACAAACATTTTATTTTTACAATTACGTAGGTACATAGGCGGGCTATTTCAGTGGGTACCTCGTAATCTGCCTGCCCCCGCGCTGAACACGTAGTGTCATGGTGTGGGATTATTTTCAGGTGTTTTTCGGAAATATTGATATCATGTAACGATACAGGGTGACTTTTGATTCGTTGGAAATCTTTCAAGACTTGAAAGTTCCTACTCATGAATATGATCCACGTTTAATAAGGGACCAACTCTGACATACTTCATTATGAAAAAAAACTGCAGTTGTACTAAAAATTGTGTCGAGAGATACAAACATTAATAAGTTTTGATCAGAATGTAAATCTAGTTTATATCCATGAGTACTTTCACCCTCTGAAAGTCACCTTGTATACTGGGGTTACAAGTTTGGTTCCACAAGTCTAAGGGTAGTAGACTTCTATGACTTTAGAATGTACTTCAGAAGCCATCATACTCGTATAAACGCTTAGAAGTGTGAAAGCAGGTTAGGCAGGTGGCCTGGCCTGCAAAAATGAGTATTAAAAACCGCAGCAAAGATTAAAAACCAGCTTGATAAAGCTCCCTTATGGTACAAATAACCACCGATAGATATTTCTCAAAATAACAGAAAATAAGCAGTGGTGGCCCAGTGGTATCAGCCGCGACTTACAAGTTGTAGGTCGTGGGTTCGAGCCCAGGCAGGCGCTTTACTTTGTGTAAATAATTTCATCACCACTGCTCTCAAAACGGTGAAGGAAAACATCGTGAGGAAACCGGCATGTCCTAGAACCAAAAATTCGAAGATATGTGACATCCACCAACCCGCACTGGGCCCGCGTGGTGGATAACGGCCCATTCCCTCTCGCAGAGAGGAGGCCTGTGTCCCTGCAGTGGGAACATTGATAGGCTGATGATGTGATGTGATGTGAAGCGATGTGGAAGTTAAGCATGATCTCCGGTCCGCCGGTGGTCCGTGTTGCTCTATGAGCATGATAGATGCAGTCATTTAAATAGAAAGTACTAAGTAATGTATCTTCCAATTAAAGTGGAAGATATCATAAGGATAAGGAGGAATTCTAATGATGGAGGACTCCACATTTACATGACGATTAATTTTATAAATTTAGTGCAGATACTGATTCAAACTATACAAGTTGTAACGGAACGAACGTAATTCCTGGGATCATTCAAATTATCATTATGATAAAGTTTTACTATGAGAAAACCGTGGAAACGCGAAAAAAAAATCGCCAATCAATTTTATTTGCCCCTTTGACCCCTTTTCAGGAATTGCGTTAATGTTTCTGTTACATAGAAACACAGCAACATAATAGGGTAATTGTCAAAAAAGAAACTATTTAGTAACCTAAAAATATTGGACACGTATTTTCTTTTGCCATGTACACAAAAAATTATGACTATACAGTGCGTTGAAATATCTTGTGACGTCACGGTGTGCTACACTTTATACTGTCAAACAGACGTCACAAGCCCCCACTCCTGAACTTTGATGCGATGTCTTTGTCAATTTTTTATTTATTTTATAAAGCAAAAAATACGGCTCCAATATTATTTGATAATCCCACTAACGGAATAAATAGATTTGTCATTTTTCTACCCAGGAAATATCCCTATAATATAGTAAGAAAGAAAAATATTTAGCCACTACTTCAAAACGCCCTAAAAGAAACGTCGCCATCTCTTACAAATCCCTATTACATAACTCCATTAATAACTTCTCAATAAAAATCATTTTTATTCTTAAAACGAGGCGCCAGAACTAAATCAAAGGAGAGCATAACGTTGTCCCATCGAGGGCCGAGTGTATATCGCTCAGCGGCCGGTGAATAATGCTAGAGCCAGATTAAACTTACGGAGACATTATAAAAATACTTTGATGATGGCTGCCGTAGGGCTCGTGTGGAGGCGGCAGTATGTGTCACGACACGATGTACAAGGAAGTACTTGGGATGGCAGAGTAAAGGCAGGCGAGTACTTAGTAGAAGAGGTGTACTTCGTTGAGAATAGATAAGAAGAATTGTACGAATTTCTGAAGATATCAGAAATTCGCACAATTACAACAATTCAAACATCTTCGATAATGATATCTTGGTTCACACTTGCCCAATATCTCAACTGATAGTAAGCAATGTTGTTGTCGATGATGGTATAGAAATATATTACCATCATCGATATACCTAGACCTATATAACCTACCTATTTGCTAGGGTCCGCAGAATCTTTTCGATAGACTGGCTCTATAAAATCTTCTCGAAGTTGCATGTTTAATATAAATAATTTTAACCTCAAGAACACTTATTTACCATACATGAAAAAATGGCAAAATACAATGCAGTTTTGACTGGCCCTTTAGCAAACTTCGAGGTTTCTCTGACATTCGCTAGCTAGAAATAAATCAAACTGTGTCATTTAGATGCATGTTGCTATGACAAATAATTTTAAATTCTTTATTTCTCCTTTCTAAGTATTCTTCATAGTTCCATGTCGTAGCGAGTGCATCCCACCCACTCGTTTCTGTATTATTTCGGTTGGCGACGCCGAGTTGCCACATCGCCGTGAGATATGTACCCGTGGTCTACTTGCTCCACAGTTCCGATATGTTTGTACCGCATATCGAAGAAATTTTACATGGATGAGAGAATATTTTACTTGTGATAAGATATTTTTAAATTAACGAAGGAAGTGTCAATAGTACCAACTGAATATGATTATCTAAGTATTTCCTAATTGCAGAGGTCTGACAAGGATATTCGAATTTGATAACGAACCTTAATTATTTGGAAGATTTGAGTGATACAGAACGAAGAAGACTTTAGCCGTGTCATCAGCCGGCCGTGTCTGTCCTGTAGGACATGACATCATTATAAAATCACCATCTTGCCAGTGAGTTTACAGATGGAAGCAGGGAACTTGCGACAAGGCCTAATTATCCTTCATTTTTCAACCTATTGCGCCGTAAACCATATTAGTTTCATGTAAGTATAAAAAATTTCGCCACTAAGGTCCACCTAATCTTACCAGGATCAAAATAAAACTATCTACTACAAAATATGCTAAAGCAATACTTCAAAATCGCATTCTTGAAAACAAAACACTCAGAACATCTTTCATCATTGACAACCATGACACATCTTCCTCTTTTCTACACTCCTAGTACCAAACATTGCTGGCCAGTTAGAATTTATAAAGATTACGCCGCCATTATTACGTAGTTGCTAGATTTACGGGGCCCTGTTCCCCCGGTAATGCCGGCGATAAATCGGGGGGATTCCGTATGCAAAGTACTGGACAGTACTTACGAGTACATGCTCTGTCGATGTACCGGTATTATTAATCTAAGAGATTATATCGATGAGGTAGGAGAGGTGTGGGTAGGTGTGTGTAAGAATATGGTAGATTTTATGGTAGAGTTAAATGGAAATTGCTCATCCCAGTGAACGGAAATAAACATGGAAGCATTCCTAGCTTTAAAAAATGACCCAACGCAAATTGTGCCCCGGTGGGCGGGGCTTACCGATCGTGCCGCTCACGCTTTTAGTTCGTCCGCAGTAGGCAACAGCGGCGGTCGACTAATATTTACTGTTTTTCGCGTGTTAATTATTTAAAAATGCCTTCTTGTGCAGTGAAGCGGTGCATAAATAAATCACATTTGCATAACAAGAATGTTGGAATTAGATTTCACGTGTAAATACATCGCTATTCATATTTCTATAAAAAATGAAGTATGCCACGAAATCTATAGGGATGATGTTATGCCAACCAAACAATTAACTTTTTTACCTGACAATAATGGCAAATATAATTTGATTACAACCTAAGGAACAATACACGCCATTTTTTTTTTCTATGGGGACGGCACTATGCAAAATATACCAAGTTATTGTAGGTACATAAAAGTTCCTTTAACAGCATGGAGAAAATAGATATCGTTGCTGTATCTTTATCTTTTCTAATATATTTTTGACCGTTCCAAAAAGATATATTTTTAATACAATAAAAGATGGTTCTTTAACACGAATTGCCGTAGGATTTGACTGGTAGAAATCATCACGCGAAAAAGCGTTCATACTTCTATGCGATATCCTTCTTTCGAATTTGGTCAAAATATAAATCCAAAATGGCAGCTGCGAAATCTTTCATATTTTTCATCATGGGTTTAGTTTTCGAGGATGCTAAAGTCGATTGTGAGGCTAAAATAATCCAAGATCGCAAAAATAAAAAAAAATGTTTTTGTTTAAATCATACGTGAGAAGGAACTTTGTTCCTGACGGTGGTAACCTGATCACACACGTTTATTTATGCTTCTATATTTTCTTTCATATTACTTTAATACCATCACTATCATAATTAATAATTGCGTTGCACCATATTGCATAAAGAATCCCGGGCGACGCGATTGGTGGACGCAGTGGCGTCGTAGAAATGTCGTTAGCGGCCTATACGTTAGATGGTAATTTAAACCCAAAACTTAAGTAAATAAGGTCTATTTTTTACTGTGCATCATGAGTTGTAATAATATTGTTTGTGTACTTTGGCTAGTTTGGCGAATCAGTTGCGGGGTTTCGATGTGTGAGTTTGTTTGGGATTTTGTGTCAGGATGCGCGTTAAGTTCCTTCGAAGTAATGCTTCCATGTTTATTTCCGTTCACTGGCTCATCCCTAAACCCAAGTTCTTGAAGAAGAACGCTCTAGGTTAATTAGAGCGACGATCGTTGCAACATAGTAGGTACCTAGTATATGCTTGAAGTAGCCGAGGAACGAATTAAATGGTGTGGAGTGGCATAATAATAATATGTTTAGGAGTGGAATTTTATATATAAGGTTATCGTGAGAAAATGAAAAATAAGAAGGTGCACTTGTCTGATGACTATTTTATCGAGTTATATTGACCACTGTCTCTTGTTTTTAACCGACTTTCGAAAAAGTAGGAGGTTCTATGTTCGACTTCTTGTAAGTTTTTTTTTTTAATGTATTTTCACCGATATCTCCGTCAAATGTGGACCGATTTTAAAAATTCTTTTTTTGTTTAAAAGAGTATGTTTCGAAATTGGTCCTCTTTCAATTTGGTTAAGATTTGATGATGAACTTCAAAGATATACAACAGTACTCTTCAATAAATAACGGCAAATCTCTCGGGACTGCTGCAATCGCATGTCTGTTTATTGTTTGTACCATTTCATAACATCACGCCAGTACGCTCCTAGGGGGTAAGCAGATCTCTAATTTGATCGGCTTTGTTCAAGTTTCATGATATTCGAGTAATCTATTCTGGCGTTATAGGAAACTTACTAAACAACTTGCACGGTAGAATCAATTTTTATTACTTGTAAATTTTAATTGTTAACGTTCAAAAGTGCCGCTTAGTGGCCTAATTGAATAAAAACATTTGACTTTGATTTTGACTTTGCCTATTAGGTAGGTACAATTAAAAAGTGAAAAATAAGTGGAAGTCGGTCAGTAGTATTTTTTTGTAAAAAAGTTTTTTATCTCATAACATATACACATTTCTGAATAATATTACTAATAAAAATTATCCTTTTTAGGGCACAGCATCGACAGCATATTTAGCACATTTTATTACAGAAGGCGGCAATTCCCGTTGGACATAAAAGTTTGTTTGAAAGTGTAGATCTAAAAAAATCTTACAATTCAGTAATAAACCTCAGCAGTCAGTAGCCAGACTACTAAGACAACACGGTTTTCCGGGTCATAAAGATAAATGATAGTCTTCCGGGATTTAAATGTGCGATAAAATTGATTTAGATTCTTTGGGTACAGGAGCCTCAATATTATTACAAAAGGATTCATAATAATGTGAATATTTCAAGAATCATCAAATAGTTGCTCTTAACTAAAAACATAACCCCGTCTTTGCTGTCGCACAGGCACGTACAAATTTACCTAACATCTTTCTTTTCAAGAAATATGTTTTTATTTGTTGTACATGATACCTAATCAAGGACGGACTAGCACGGTTGCTGAGAGAAACGTGTCCGGTGTACGGGCTTTTGGGATTGAGATCCGGTCTCTCCGGGAGGCCATGGTTGAGCGCTTGAATCTGTCTTTGGAGGCAGTATCCGAATGGGGCATTGCCAATCTAGTCAGTTTCAATGCAGCTAAGACCCAGGCGTGTCTTTTTCCCGCAAAAAAGAGCCTATTGCACCCGGCTCCATCTTTCCGTGGTGTAACCGTGCCGATAACGGACCATCTCGACCTTCTTGGTGTTACGTTAACATCGACCCTCAATTTTGGTCCATTCATTGAGGCAAAGGCTCAGTTGGCTGCAAAAAAGTTGGGGATCCTTGCAAAGGTGTGACGATACTTCACGCCTGAACCAGCTGCTCAAATTGTATAAAGCGCAAGTTCGGTCATGCATGGAGTACTGCTCTCACCTCTCGGATGGATCTGCCAAATATCAACTTGATGCACTTGAGTCGATTGACAAACGGGCTAAGAGGCTTATCGGCCACGATGTATTGGTCGCCTCAAAGCTCCAGAGCCTTGAACACCGACGCCAAGTGGCCAGTCTGTCGGTTTTTTATCGGTTACTTTTCGGGAAGTCTGCGATGGAACTGCACAATTTGATTCCGCTTAGTCCTTTCCATCACCGGACAACAAGACGTACGGCAATGCGCCACCGATACATGGTGGACATCCCACCCATACGTACAAAGCGTTTTGCGAATACTTTCATTGTACGCACAGATAAGGAGTGGAATTCCCTGCCGGAGTCTTTGTTTCCTGATAGCTACAACCTTGGGGTCTTTAAGTCAAGAGTGAATAGGTTACTTCTAGGCAAGCGTATCGATAATTAAAAAAAAAAGAATTCTAGAACAACTCATAAATCTTGGGCGTCCACAAAAGCTTTTAAGCACTGAAAGTTAAATACAAACATGCTTCTGAAAAGGTTTTTCAATCCGTTTAAAGTTTATCCATGCTTACAGAGCAAATCATTAAAAAAATTGTCCTCAGTCCTCACAACCCATTCATATACAAAGCCAACAATAATTTAAAAATCGAATTATTCCATTCATCTCAAACTTACAGCTGATCGCAGACCACACATAAAAAGGACATTCCTAATCCAAAAATTACTCATACATGTCTACCAACCTCACAAGAACAAAAAAATAAGAAAAAAAACTACGCAATCGCCACGTGCTCCCGCGACGGAAACGTATATGTCCTCCCCTCCACCCCCCCTCTGCCCCGTAAGTACATCGCCCCCCACCCCGCAGTAGTAGCGGCTATTTCTAGTAGCAGAGACACTTCACTTCTTGTACTTTACTGAATATCTCGATGTGACTTTTCTTGGCGTAGAGTTATGAATGGGTTAGAGGTGGCAGGAATATTTTTTTTATAGTAGTTACCTTGTAAGTTAGGCTCTACAAAATTATGAGAAAATATGGAACTGCGATACGTGTAGTAAGCAAAGAGACATTTTAAATAAATTCTAAACATTCAATTTACTGAAAATAACAGAAGTTAAATGTCAAAGTGGCAGTGGTGCTTCAAAATTTGCTATTGTTATTAAATAAATAAATAAATAAAAAAGGCCGAAAATAATAACCTCAGCATTTTTATTACTGGCTGCTTGGATTCATCAAACATGATACATGACGAAATTGAGAAAAAAAAAATCTTAGTTATGTAGAAAATAAACTCCTGGGAACTGCAGCCCATTCTGGGAGCAGATTTGCAGAATTGAACAATTTTAAATCGATGACATCAGACAACACGCCAGTTATCCCGCGTTCACAGGTGAACTACACAGTACACAATTACAAATTTGAACCTATTACATAATTCCAGTTATAGGTACTAAGCAAGTACTTCTAATTTTAAAAAATGGTCTGCCGCATATACCTCTTCCTCCACCTATGTCGTCGGCATGCCCGCATCCGGACGGCGCGCGTCGTAAGAAAACAACGTCGCGCGCCTAACTCCACTGACTCATGTTCTTCGGTTTTAACTGCATGCTGCTATTAATTGTAGGTTTGATTCCTTTTCTTTTATTGTAGATGTTGAATTTTATTGACATTTGGAATATTTTTAGGACTCCCGCTACCCATGATAGCTGCAGGAACTGTGGAGTTTTAGGCCGTTAGAGTCCGACATAGCCCTCCGTTCCTCAGCCAGAAAATATCCGTATCCAAAAAAAGGGTACTTGTCGAAGGATACTTCCAGTCCATCCTCTACAGTACTTAATTAGGATGGAGTGATGCAATGAGGAATAGACGTGAGAAGAAATTGATGGCAAGATTTTACTTCCATATATGGTAACAGAACTGTGAACGAAGACGACGCAAAACGAGTATTTAAAACACGTAGCACGTGCTTTCCTGTACCGAAGGGGTAATGACTTTTGAATGTATTATCGCCTTTACTACATTGCCTGGGTTTTGAAAAGTTGCTGAAGATTGAAGGTGGACTCCAAAATATTGTTCGTGAACTCTACACTCTTTGCTTTGCAAGTGACATAATAATTTGGTGAGTCTTATCTAAATAATTAAATAATTGACATTATAAGTTAGTTTTTTGATACAGGACAATGAACCCAATAAACTACCTATATAGCAAGAAATAAGGACGAAAATAATGATTACTAAAGCTAACATGACGTTATACAATGACGTCCACAGTCATACAAACAGGCAAATATTACCGCTAGGTAATTTCACCACCGCACCTTTATTGACAATCGCAATGAGATGTAATAATGACGAAGATCTCTGTACTTGTGACACAGAGTAAGCGGAAATGGAGTGTCAACGTAGTGAACGATACGGATGTAACTAGTGTACAAAAATCCGTCAGTTGAAGGTTAGCCTGCGGCTATCAAAAATACTAAGCGTCTATTTCTACGCAACAGTAATATTAAAACAATTTATGAGGACTTGTTTTAATCGTTATCTATACCAATATTATAAAGAGGAAAGATTTTTTTGTTTTTTTGTTTGTGTGTACCGAATATACTCCGAAACTACTGGACCGATTTTAAAAATTCTTTCACCTATGGAAAGCTTCATTATTCCTGAGTAACATAGGCTATAATTTTGATGGGAGCAAAGCCGCGGGGGTCAGCTAGTACCTGATATTTGAAGTAGGTATATATGTTACTAGTGTCGCTTTTATTTCTATAAGTATGTTTTCTTAAGGGGGTGGGCTGAAAACAGCGTTGACCTGCGTAGTATCCATTCTGCGCACTGGTCGGCATCGGCTGAGCCCGCTCCTTTTGCCATATTGAAAATACTGGGCCTTGAAACTATCTTGTGTTTTGTTTATGCTGTAACATATTTTCTTAGTGGCAATAAATGTTTTCTTTCTGTCTTTCTTCTTGTTTTTTGTTTGTTGGCACCTTGTTTTTATATACCTACATGTAAACTCAAAATGTAATTGTGATTTTGTGTGTTGTACTGTGTCTTTTGTGTGCACTAAATAAATGTTTTATCTATCTATCTATTCAGAAACTCCTGCCTAATAGCTTGACAATAGAGGTCTCAAGTAAGGCTTGATATACCTATCGAAATTACGTAGTTAATCATTATATATATATAGTTGGGCAAAGGCTAGAGAAATTGATTGATTATGTAGTTAATCAGGACTTACTTACAAATCATCTCATCTGCCTAGCCATTTTCCCAACTATATTGGGGTCGGCTTCCAGTCTTACCGAATTCAGCTAAGTACCAGTGTTTTACATGGAGTGACTGCCTATCTGACCTCCACAACCCAGTAACTGGGTAACACGGTACCCCTTGGCAAGACTGGTGTCAGATCTCAAGCTTCTGACTACCCGTAACGACTGTCAAAGATCTTCAAATGACAGCCGGGACCAACTGCTTAACGTGCTTTCCGAGGCACGAAAGAAACTCGGTATGTTGAAAATGGTCACCCATCCACGGACCGACCTCGTCAAGCGTTGCTTAACCTTGATGATCAACCCGTGCGGCTGTTATTATTTAGCACGAACTTACAAATGTACACATAAAAATATGTAATTATATTAGACATGAGGCAATTTCCCTGGGAAATTTTTCCTTTCATCGTTGTCTGTCTGGGCTTGGCTATTATCTGGTGAAGAGCTCTACAACTGGTCGTTACCATCTTTAAAGACGATCATCTAAAATAATTTATGGAACTTTTTTACGTCGAAGTTAACACTCCATTATTAAAACATCAAGGTTATTACTCATACTTTAACCACGCCAATTGCGATGAGTAATATCATCCGGATGCAATGAAACATTGTTCAAGTGAAATCTGCTAGAATGACTAATTGTTCAAGATATAATTGCGATACGCCAAAGGTCGCGGTTGGGAACTAACAGACATTTAGATTTTTTTATGTAGTGACGGAATTTGGGTAAATATTTTGATGGGGCCTTTGGTTTGTGAGATCTTTATCTATTATAAAACTTTTTGAGAGGTTGGTGCTGATATTTTAGATTTGATATTTAATTTTGTTACAGTTTTTAGGTACCGTCATCAAAGAGGACCCGTAAAAACTTCATATCTTTCTAGTAGTTAAAAAGATGTGATAACTTTCAGTTTAATTGGATGTAATGAATTGGATAAATATTTTAATGGAGCCTTTGTATTGTGTGATCTTTATCGATTTTAATAATGGAAAACTTTTCGAGAGGTTGGTGCCGATTTTGTAGATTTGACAATTAATTTGTTGTTACAGTTTTTAGGTACCATCTTCAGAAGAGGATCCGTATTAAACAGCTTCTTTTACTAGCTTAGATAGTCCCACAGCTGGGCAAAGGTCTCCCCAAAATTTGCCATCTTTCTAGTAGTTAAAAAGATATGATACCTTTCAGTTTAATTGAATGCAAGGAATTGCATGAAACTGGATTACTAACTTGTAAAAATATGCTCAAGGATAATAATCCTCGGTTTCAAATATCACTACCCATCATAGAAACTTCTTCTTATTCACCTCCTATAATAATTTCACACGTACCTAAGCTACAGATGACTGTACATATGTCTTACTAACCGAATCATTTAGTTACTTTTAAATACAGGAAATTACTGTACAATGAGTAGTACGACAGCTTTTTGGTTTATATTTGGGATTTACTAGAATTTTACTAAGGACGTTGATGACTATTTTGTTCAAGGCATTTCTATGTGTCAATGTAAAAGCTTTGCGTGTGAGCTCGTGGTTGAATAATACAGTCGCACGGGTCGATCTTTCGAGGTTAAGCAACTTTCGCCGAGGTTGGTTCGTGGATGGGTGACCATTCTTTACCCACCGAGACTCCTCCGGTCCGTTAAGAATGCGGCGAACTAAGCTCGCAAATGCAATTCGAGGCGAGTGAAAAATTCATTCGGAGTATTGCTATCTCAGTTTGCACGCACACGCGGCGCTGTGTGTGTGCGCGGGTAGATACTCGCACACACACGCTGCGCACAGCGCCGCGATAGATAGCTTCCTAATCGTCCGTCATAACGACTCGAAAGCATTTTATTATAATTTTTTAAATATTATTATTTAGGTATGTTCATTATTTGCTTTTTTTTGTTGACTACTTTGGGGAATCGTTGGTAAATGTACAGACTAGTAATGCGTTTTTACGAAATTTCTTTACAACATCTCAAGTTTAGGATAGCTAGCTATCACTTGTCTTTGTACCTATAGAAAGAATCTAGCAGATACGTCATGCGTACCTTTCCAAATGGGTAATTTTGTAAAGCAATGTTGAAAGTTTATAATATTGGTGTTCTTGAATAAATAAGTAGGTACATCGTTTACGCAGGCAAAGCGTCTTGAGTCTTGGGGGTAAGCCGGCCGACGCGAACGGCGCCGCCGTTGGCGTTCTTTTGTCTTATTTTTGTAGGTATTCCTTTTAATAAACCTCAAATATGTATTATAATAATAAATAATGAAAGCAAGTAAAATAATACAAGCGTTACTTAGGCAAAGTATTAGTAAAAGACTAATATTCTGATAATTTATGACTATTTACACATAAGTGCAGATAAATAACAGTGCTCTGAGCTAAGAATATTAAAAATAAAAATACGGATTTTGAATAAACATTTATTTTGTTATGTTCTTACTTTATAGATCATCATTCATCTGTTTAAAAATATAAATTGAAACGTGATAAAATCGTGTAACTAGGTAGGGTAAGCATAAATAGTCGACTGAACGAAATAAAAAAAAATACAATAATGATAGTCAGAAAACTTAGTGTCAAAGATCCACACAAAACTCGCTGATTTATAAGATTTTGCTTGTAGGTATAATAATATGTATAAATAGGTAATCTGCAGTAGGTACCATTCATAAGAACATAATCGACCGCAATAAAACGTAAGTATTAGTAGTATTTTAGTTTATGTACGCACTGCTTTTTAGTTTATAGGTAAGTACTTACAATTTTATTTTATTTTATCAATCTTAGGAAAAATTACAGCTAATACAATAAATACGCAGAAACAACATGCAGAACACGCAGAAAAGACGGCCAATTAGAAGTTTTCTCACATATATATATTTCTTTCTTTCTTTTTTCTTTTAAATAAAACGTTGCCCCACACTAGGAATTTCTCCTGTATCGTGGGTGCGTTAACAAACATAGAAACTCACATACACAAACACCCAGAGCCGGAACAACTATTTGTAGATCATACAAATAATCGTTCCGTGCGGGAATCGAACCCGCGACACGCAGCGCAGCAGTCAATCGCTCAACCACTGCGCCAACCATTGCATAAAATACATATCAGCGAGAGTTTAAAATTATAAAGATTTGCATTTTATTATGAAGTCGATTAGCCAGCCAGTTATCAAAGTTTATTGGAACTGCCTCCCCAGGGTAAGGGTCACCGAAGGCCAGAAAAAAAGCCCAGAATAATTAAATAAACTAGAACGACTTTGGATTTTTAATTTTAGTTTTTTGTAATAGGAATTTTACATAAAAATGTTCCAAACTGGACCAAGGGCATAAAGCCGCGATTGTGCAGGCAAATCCGATCGTATGGTCACCCTAACCTGGGTGAGCCGAACTAACGTCACAGTAGGTAAGTAAAAAACCGGCCAAGTGCGAGTCGGACACGCGCACGAAGGGTCCCGTACCATTATCGCAAAAACGGCAAAAAATCACGTTTGTTGTATGGTAGCCCCACTTAAATATTTATCTTATTCTGTTTTTAGTACCTATTTGTTGTTATAGCGGCAACAGAAATACATCATCTGTGAAAATTTCAACTCTCTAGCTATCACGGTTCATGAGATACAGCCTGGTGACAGACGGACAGACAGACAGACAGACGGATCGCGGAGTCTTAGTAATAGGGTCCCGTTTTTACCCTTTGGGTACGGAACCCTAAAAATGCAGTGTAGGTAAGTCTTAGCGGTGTCCTTGAGATAATTACCTACGCCCGCATTGTCTCATTCATGACATGAATAAAAAACCGGCCAAGTGCGAGTCGGACTCGCGCACGAAGGGTTCCGTACCATTATCGCAAAAAACGTCAAAAAAATCACGTTTATTGTATGGGAGTCCCCCTTAATTCATTTTATTTTAATTTAATCATTACTATTTTTTGAAGTAAATCTAAATATTCTGTGAATATTTCAAGCGTCTACCTGTTTCCGTTATTAATATCGAGCAAAAAACAGAAAAAAGAACACGTTTGTTGTATGGGAGCCCCCCTCAATTTATTTTATTTTAAATTAATAATTATTATTTTTTGAAGTGAATATACAAATAAATATTTCGTAAATATTTCAAGCGTCTACCTGTTGCCGTTATTAATATCGAGCAAAAAACGGCAAAAAAATCACGTTTGTTGAATGTGAGCCCCCCTCAAAAATGTATTTTCTTCTGTTTTTTGTATTTGTTGTTATAGCGGCAACAGAAATACATCATGTCTGAAAATTTCAACTGTCTAACTATCACGGTTCACGAGATACAGCCTGGTGACAGACGGACAGACAGACAGACAGACGGATCGCGGAGTCTTAGTAATAGGGTCCCGTTTTTACCCTTTTTTTTTGGAAAAAAACAAAGCTTCGTAAGTTGGTAGATAGGTAGATAAATACTAATTTATAAAATATATAGGTACTAAGGTAAAATATATAGGTACTATTTATGTAACTTATTTTATTATGTCATTGGGAAACTGTGAGAAACATCCCAACGTTAGGAGTCCAATGTCCATGTCGGCAACCAAACCAAATTGTAAATAATAACAAAGTCCATAAACAACGCAGTTCATAAGAAAGTAGATTACTCAATAACAAAGTTCAAATCACAAGGCAAATCTAAATCAAAATTCATAGAATAGGTCAATAGTGTCAGAAATATTACAATAAGTACAATTTAGAAAATAAATAAATACGCACATACAGCACAGTAAGTAAAGTAATCGACAAACCACAAATAATACAACAAACAGTGAAACATCCCCGAAGCACACCCGAAGTGCCCCGAACAAACCCCGTACGAACGATGCACGTGAGCAGTACGACTACGCACACATTGACATTTGCTTGACGCGACAGCAATAATAGCTATTGAAAAAGTATGATTAATTTGATGTGTTCCGTAATACCAAAAATAATGAATGAAAACTTAATGTTTTTTAAATTACTTTTTCAATTATTTGTATCTTGATAATATGAGCTATGTTCCTGCTACGACAATATTATAGATATTGTTTTTTATAATACAGAAAAATCAATAAGAAAACATGTCATTTACGCGGTAAAAATGTACGAAATGGAATTCGCTTAAACTTCATATTAGGTAAGTATTTTGAAAAAATAAAGACGTACGAACCTAGATAAATACTGTCTAAATCCGAATATCAGCATAATATGGTGGAAATAAACTCAACTTACAAATGATTTAGGTATTACGTTTGTATGGACAATTCATGCTTCGCCGCACCCTTAAGCTGTTGATCTTGGATGTAGTTTGTAGATCATTGACAGTCGTTCCGGGTAATCAGAACCTAGAAAATTTGACACCAATTTTGCCAAGGGGTTTTTTTTTTTAATTCTTTTTTGAATTACAAGGGATTTTTGTACATGAAATGACGATGACAATCCCATCGTACCTTATCCTAAAACTCTAATCACAATTAAAAATACTAACTCTTAAACTTAATTAATTTAAATGAGTATAGCAGTTTAGTCGCATCCGAATTTGGTTCAGCTAGAAAGCTATGAAAGGCGCCAACATTTTTAAAATTCAGGCTAGATTGCCGAACCAATTGGTCTCTTTTATTTGCATTACGGACACACTCTATTAATAGATGTTGCACGTCATCAGTTTTCCCACAAATCTCACAATTCGGTGAATCCACTTTCTTCATTAAGAAGGCAAAACATCTATTAGGGATGTGTCCGGAACGCAATCGAGATGCAGTCACAATTTAATGTCTACTTAATTTAGTATTTGTAAACCACGGGATATGAAGAGGTTCGCATTGTATACTTTTGTACCATATACCCTTTGATTTTGATCTTTCATCGAAATACTCTTTAAATGCTCTAAAACATTTCGATTTATAAAGTATGAGCATTTCTGAGTGGTTAGGCAAAATATTGATTTAAATTCCTTCTGATATAGCTTTTTAGCGAAGCTGTCAGCCTCTTCATTTCCCGTCAGGCCAATATGTGAGGGTACCCATTGCAGTACCAAGGCTTTATGGTTTTCATTTTTGCCAAGGGGTATTGTGTTGTATGTTACTGGGTTGTGGACGTTCAAAAAGACAAACATCATCATATCAGCCGAAAGACATCCACTGCTGGACATAGGCCTCCCCCAGGCGTCACTACATTGACCGATCCCGTGCGTACGTCTCGCATCCAGCGGATTCCCGCACCCGTAACCATGTCATCATCGGCCCACCTAGTGGGAGGCCTTATTACGCATCGTCTTTCGGTTCGCAGTCACCACTCCAGAACTTTTCGCCCCATCGGCCATCCATTCTGCGAGCAATGTGCCCTGCCCACTGCCACTTAAATTTGGCAATTGTTAGGGCTATGTCGGGATAAGCTCGCTTCATGTAAAGTGCTGATATTCAGTTACATATTGATTGGGAGCCGACTCCAACCCAGCTGGGAAACAGCTAGGCAGAATGATTGTTGGTAGGATGTAGAAGCTTTACGACGCACTATTAAATGATACATGTACATGTTTCATTAAATATGATGATATACGTCGTTTTTGTGGCAAATAAACCCTTTTTTAGAGTTCCGTACCCAAAGGCTAAAAATGCACCCTATTACTAAGACTCCACTGTCCGTCTGTCTGTCTGTCACCAGGCTGTATCTCATGAAACGTAAGATAGCTAGACAGTTGAAATTTTAACAGATGATGTATTTCTGTTGCCGCTATAACAACATATACTAAAAACAGAATAAAATAAATATTTAAGTGGGGCTCCCATACAAAAAACTTGATGATTTTGCCGTTTTTGCAATAATAGTACGGAACCCTTCGTGTGCGAGTCTGATTCGCACATGGCCGGCTTTTTCTTTATTTTTTTTTCTAAATGAATTTTTCGAATCTACGCATTTTGAGTATCATGTTTTACAAATAGTTAAGCTTTTAAAAATTAGAATCATTTTACGCGATCAACAATTTATAGTTATTGCATTAAGTTTAATTTATATTTATTATGTTTTACGTCCAGGAATACGAGAAACATGAGGTTTACGAGCTGTTTATGTATGTCTTACGTAAGAAAGTAGTAAAAGTGTTCAGGGGAAAATGGGTCATTAATGTGGTGGATGACGGGCTAACCACTGATAATTGTCTACACACTAGCTTCTGCCAGCGGTTTCGCCCGAGTGAAAAGTATTTTATCATCCAAGGGAATATTATTCCGGGATTAAAAGTAGCCTATGTGCTAGAATTGACCAACAAACATGGAGGTGGACTGGCCACATGATGAGATCAAGTATAGTGAAATGGGGTAAGGTGATAATAAGAAGAGTACGACGAGCTGAAACAAACAGCGGGCTCCAACTGGAGGAGAGTGGCTCGTGATAGAAATCAAAGAAAGAGCTAGAGGAGGCCTTTGCCAAAAGGCACACTGAATCGAGGGACATACTGTACCAAATACAAAAAAAACAAACAATTCAGAATAAAAGGCATTATTATTATATGTACTATTCCAGACTATAATCTATCTGTGTGCCAAATTTCATCCAGATCCATACAGCCGTTAATATAATTTTGTTAACCTAAAATTACCTACCTAACTGAAAATTAAGCGGAATTTATTTATTCATATAGTTCGCCTACAAGGCCTAAATTATTTTAAGCGTTGTTATTTCTAGTAACTTTATTTAGATTACTGTAAAAAATTTGCAAGCCTCAATCACGTATTTAAATTATAATTAAATTAAAACAAAACTCACAAAAAATAATTGGCCATAATTTTATAATTAACACAAACTACGTTTTATCGTTTCGATGATTTAAACATTAAAAAAAAACTAATTAACGTATAATAATTTTTAATACTGGTTTGATAGCTCATTATTGGAAATAATTTAGGCCCGACATGTTTATGGCCAGTACTGAATAACTACGGTAGTTAAAAGATGCTCACATTAAAAATGTTGGTTAGGCAATCTACTCTGCTTATCTGGCATCTGAGATCGGTATTTGATCTTCTAGATCTGAATGTTTTTTGGATCTATTTATTATGTTGTTTTATTTTAAAGACTAGTTAAAGCTCGTTAAAAATCCTTGATATTTAACAAACAGTAATGTAGTTTTGGGAGCACGGCAGTGCCTCCAACAAGTCGATATTATTAACATTAAGTAAGCTATGAAGGATTAAATATATGATTTTAAAAAGCTGGTACCTATAAACTTTTGCAAAGCTTGTTTTGGTTGTTAGCAACTTTATTTAAATTAATCATTAAACAAATCAACCGAATTTCACTTGATCCTCGACAAGCAATAAATAAATTATTATAATAAAAAAAATTAAACGCGAAAAAATATTTAATAAATTATTTGTAAATTTTTATTACAGACATTTCGGACGATAAAAATTAAAATAATTCAATATTTATTCGCCATGTAAATGCGTACATAATAGGTATACTTTCTAACCACCCATTAGGCCTATCGGAATAGTAGGCCAAACTAATATTGTTGACAAAATTATCGGCAAATCTCGTCGTTCTATTGACGCTGTCATTTTATTACCTAGCTATAACAGATCAACGTTCGTGGGACAACTGTGGCCTGGTTCTGACAATTTCACTAATTAATATGAAAACTGCGTATTAGCGAAATAATCGTCGGTAGTTTGGTTGCCGCCCGCCGCGTTTTAAATACTCCGATCAAGTTGTTTTAATTAAAATATATTAACACGGGCGAGCGTGCCACCCGGTCTGTCACAGTCGAGGTTTATCAGTAAGCTCATTTTCTGATAAAAACCGCATCTTCTTGAAAGCAATAAGGAAGGGTAATCAAATTCCTACTTATATTAATGTGTCATTGATTGAATCAGATTACTCAAATCTACAGAGTTGTATCCATTAAACTATGATAAGGTTTTTCCTCAAATACTAAGTGAAATTTCCATAGGTTTCCAAGCTTCTATCAATCAACATATCTTTGCTTTGTTTTGCCAGAACAATTCAAAAGTTCTACGCTAGAAACTGGTTCTACAAACGTCTCTTTTTATGCGTTTGTTTATAATATCAAAAATATAAAGTCATTTATACTTTGTTCTCATTTTCGAGGGCAGCACAGACTTGCTCTACTGCCGCTCGACTGTGTCACTTGTAAACAAACCGGCCTCATATAATAGTATGGTAACAGTACTGCACCGTATCAACAGATCTAATCATTAAGACCAAATTCTGTAATCTCTAATCGTAGACATTTTGTATCTTTTTAGAAATCTTTTTTACAATAATACCCTGTTCCTATAACAATTTTGGTTGATCGCCATTGGTAATTATTACGAATATAGTCCTTTGAGTCTGAAGTCCTTTAGTCTGTTTAATTTGTGAAGAATTTCTATTTATTTATAAGTTTTTGTTTATGGTTATTTTATGTATGACCAACATCACTCTTTTCGCGTTAAAAATAAATAAATAATTTTGTAACAAGACTGTCTAATTTTCTTATGAATATAAAATTTGTAACGTTTAGTCAAAATTTATTATTGCAACTCCGTTAAAATAAAATATTAAAAATTCTCATTTTTCTCTCGGTCAATCTTTTTATTTATTTATTCGAATATTTGTCGTGTCAATTTGTATGTTCATACGTAGTTAGGTATCGTTAAAAATACATTAATATATATTAAATCCCATAGAGTCCAGAATATTTTATTTTTTAGAACATCAGAATAATTTACAGATTTTATCAATTAATTAAACGTTTGGAATATGCATCGGTTATCTTACCATTGATCTGTCAAAATATTTAATCATTAATTCGCTACTAGTTCACAAAATCTTTCTAATTAAGGGGTAGACTGTCCTGTGACAACGTAGTATGCCAGTTTTATCTAACAGCTTACGGCTCATAAATTTCATGTTTATTAACACTTTTATTGAGCAAAACTGCGTGAAAACGGTACATATACCACCTAATTAATTTATGAAACAAATAAAACGTGTGATTTACGCGATTATGTTAAAAGCGTTATTTTTAGAATGGACAGTTTTTAACTGTTCATTTTCTATGTGTGTGTTTTATTTTTGTACTATAATTTAGATACAACCGCATTTTCATGTTCTCTGTAGTAGGCAGAGTGCCACTAATTTTCTTATTTTTTACGGTTCTTTAATATTTGAGAAGTTTCATCGATTTCTCTAGGATCCTATCATCAGATCCTGACCTGATGACTATGGGACCAACTAGGAAATATACCTTTTAAAACAAAAGAAGAATTTTTGGAATCGGTCCATGCGTCTTTGAGTAATCGGGGAAAATACATTAAAAAAAACCGACGAGTGGAGAACCTCCTCCTTTTTTTGAAGTCGGTTAAAAACAACGCCAATCCCTATCTACATACCATTGATCAACCATTTTGATCCAATTATCGTACGTACCTTTTTATCAGCCACATTATTTTATCATCATCATCATTTCAGCCGAAAGACGTCCACTGCTGGACATAGGCCTCCCCCAGGCGTCGCCACACTGACCGATCCCGTGCGTCTCGCATCCAGCGCCTTCCCGCAACTCGGTCCACCTAGTTGGAGGCCTTCCAACGCATCGTCTTCCTGTTCGCGGTCGCCATTCCAGAACATTTCGGCCCCATCGGCCATTATTTTATACATCAAATTATTGGTGGTATATAATATACGTATAATAAATAAATTTTCTTATGACTACTATTTACATCTATTCGGGAGTAAACGCTACTAATAACACTACTTCATTATTTCTTCTAATTATCCACTACATAAAATACATATGATTTGGCCAAAGCCAGCTTTATCTAGAGATGTACTTACTTCGAATAAAAATATACAAATGTTATTTATAAAAAAAAACTTAATTAAATACATCTAACACTCATACATCGAAATACACCAAATTAGCATACACAGCAATGATGATAATGAATGGCATCTACGCCCATGCAACGCAACTCGCCCCGAAAATAATACACAAACAATAATACACAGAAAAACAAAAAAAAAGTAAAACAACAAAAAATAACGCAGGATATTATTTGTTTCTGGTCAAGCAATGACAATGGATGATGCCAATGTTCGATTTTTGAAATACTCACCTTTGACGAAAAAAGCGTCAATGTTGGCGATGATTCCTGTGAAAGAAACAATAAATATCCTGCTTTAATTGCCCAATTTTCTTTTTTTTATAAAAAATAAAATAATAACAGAAATAATCAAATAAAACAATTTTCAGGTAGGAGTACAGTTATCACAATAATGCTAATTAATATTCTTATACAAGTATTTAATAATAGTAAAATTAAAATGTCAAACAGTTTTCTGATCACAGAACACGAGTCATAATTTATATATATCTATTTGTTGCCACAGACATATAATTAAACCATAATAAACAATATATTAACTCACATAAACAGTATCACTAAAAACCTCCGTCAGTTGAAATAGGAAGGCTTCTAATCCTACAAGAAGTCGTGATTCCAACCAGTCTCTTAGTAGCATAATTCTCATAAAAAGAGGCTTTTCGCACTTGCATAAATATTTCAGTTTACTTCTAGACATCGGCCCCAGCTATCATCTGTCATTCTTGGATACGGGATTTTCCATATAGATTTTGTAGGTTTCTTAAATCGTGAGTAACAAGCTGACAAAATAATATTGCAAAGTTATTGTTAAGTTAGTACTTAATACGAAGGTAGTGTAGGTCACAGATAATATAATAGCAGCATGTGTAGGTTAATGTTAAAGACCAGACCCTGTACTTCACGTATGAGTCAGACCTTACTTACATTATTTCTAAGAAGAAAGCTTTAGAAATTACAGATACAGACAGGAGGAAAAATCCTTATAAACACGTCATCATTCGGTTCCCAGTACTGAAAGCCTTTTTATTCCTTGCCTTATTATAAAACGGCCCAATTCGTGAGAAAAATTCAGAAGAGATCCAAACAACGCATAGGTTGCTACTAAACTTTTTGGTGACTTGGCCAGTCCGAATTTTTAAAATATGTAGAAAACTTTATCTATGGTCGTTTATTTCAAATCTTTGCCGCCACTTTTTTGCAACGCGCCAATTTGTATTTTTTATTGACAACATTGAATGATAGATTAAATCGGACAATAAAATGTAATTGCAATATTTATTACCGATCGTTGCGATTTTTTACTGAGCAAATTACAAGTATAACAAAATATGATTACAAGGTTTTATTCTGAGCCTGACGTCTAGAAAAAATGGATACATAGATATACATAAACAAAACTATTGCACGTCGATCCTCGCTTGAATAAAAAACTCGACGTAATTATACCAGAAACGAATGTTAAACGTTTATATTTATTACTTCAATACCTATTAACGTATCGTAGTACAATGGTCGGCAAAAAATCTGCAAAAACAATGGCCGAGTTGGCCGACACTTGGAAATCGCATGCGCAAGGCACTGAACAAAAAAGATGAACCCACTCTTTTCCTAAATTATCCTGTCACGCTCGCCTATAAAATGCAATTGGCTTAAAAAACCGAAATCGGAACTCGTTAGAATAAGGTCTGTTCACACTTGGGAACTTTTTTTTGGAATGCAACGTGAGTGGGTGGTGTTAGATTTTGTTCCTGTAAGATCCTTGTAAGAAAGTGGCATTCGAGAGTAACTAAGTGTCGCATTGTTGCATGAGCAAAATATAAATTAACGTTTCTGAGTAAAACAATCTTCCATATTCATAAAAATTTTCTTAGTAAATCTTCTCCACTTACCAAGTGCAGTGTGAGAATATTCATCTAACTAGGCTTAATAAATAACTTTCATTTCCCCAACCGAATCAAATTCCAGTCCATAAATCAAACTTAAATCGACACTTTTACATTATCGAATCGATATACCAAAAAAGAAATCTGATATCTAGATTTAATCTTCGAAATCAACAACCGTACAATACCGGAACCGTGTGCACAGCCTTAACTCGACTAACCACCATTCTAAAACCAACCTTACCTGTTAGGAATTAGGTTTTATACCGACTGGATAGGTTAAAAGGTTAGTTGCACGCGCAATAGGCTCATGCGCGTACCTGTGCAAGGTGACCTGCGCAAGGGCATAGGGGCCTACAAGGGCAGTGCGGTCCCCTCCCGGCGGCTCCGCGGGCCCGGCACGCCATTACCGAAATGACCATTATGGGAGAATAGGGGTGGGAGGCATATCGATATAGGTCGTTAGGGTTTGAGATCAGGGTTAGGAGATCGATTGAAGCAAAGGCTCAACTGGCTGCCAAAAAGTTGGGGATCCTTGCGAAGGTGAGACCGTACGTCACGCCAGAACAGCTGTTTAACTTGTATCAAGCGCAAGTTCGATCTTGCTTGTTCTCATCTCTGGGACGGATCTGCCAAATATCAGCTTGATGCACTAGAGTCGATCGAATAACGGGCCAAGAGGCTCATTGGCAATGAAGCACTGGTTGAGTCAAAGCTCCAGAGCCTTGAACATCGTCGCCGAGTTGCCAGCTTGTCGGTCTTTTATCGGTTACATTTCGGGGAATGTGCGATGGAATTGCATGATCTAATTCCGCCAAGCCCGTTTCATCATCGGACTACAAGATGTACGGCGATGCGCCATCGATATATGGTGGACATCTGACCCATACGCACTAAACGTTTTGGAAATACTTTCATAATGCGTACAGCTAAGGAGTGGAATTCCATGCCGGAGTCTGTTTTTCCCGATAGCTACAATCTAGGGGTCTTTAAGTCAAGAGTGAATAGGTTACTTCTAGGCAAGCGTGCTACACCTTCGACCACATCATCGCTTACCATCAGGTGAGATAGTGGTCAAGCGCAAGCCTACCTACGATAAAACAAAAAGAATTTAAAGATTTTTTTTTGCACGAAGACACTTCAAAAAATGTTTAAAGCGTTATAATGAAGTAAGCCCAAATTTAAAAAGAAATGTGAGATCATCATAAAAATCATAAAACGTTGCTAAAATATGTATATCATAATTTACAACTCGGCTGTTATAAATTATTAAGCGCAGGTCATATATTAAGGTTAAGTCGTTTTATGAATAACCCATAAAAACATTACCTCTCACTAATAGAGGCATTATCTGTACTTGATTGAATCATTTCATTGAAGTGCCATTGATATTCAAGACACTTGTCAAATAGGAATATACAGCTGAAATTTAGCCTGAAATAGCAGTTTTCAGACTTTAGAAATTTGTTGAACTTGAGTAGCATAACAAGCATCATATCATGAGACCAGTGGAGTAATAAGAGTTTTTACACTCGCTCGATTGCATTAACGTAAACGTCATCGTTGTATTGAAACTGAACAAACGCCGCCTGCTGCCAGTAAGGGGCAACCTCCATTTATGTTTACAAATGGACATAAGGCAACTATTACTTTAAAACAATCGACTACGAACGGCCTCTGATCACAAACAGTTAAGATATCAAGGAACAAATCGAAAAAAGTAGTCATTGAACTTTAAGATTGAACTAATTTGAGCAGACGATGATTTAGACGCCAGATTTAAGTTTTCATTTATTTCAATTTGTACTAATAAGTAGAGCACTGGCTTATGGCCATCTGCACGCGAACAGTGATTACAAAAACTCCTTAGATCAATTTTAATTTAGATAAAAATCTATGACAAAAACTAAACCAAGATCGCAAAGTCTTGCCATTGTTCATCTATTATAAGTGTTTTGCCGAATTTTCACTTTCGGTAATTGAAAAAGTTAGAGGTAACGCTTAAAGAACCTCATTCGTATAACGGCTTAAAATCATGACAAGTTCATCATTGAACAATAAAGCTACAACTGATCCTAATTCTAGAAACTTTTCTCTACCTACAATATTCATCTTTATCAATCTATTGGTAGTCGACTACTGGACGTTAGCAATACAATTAGACAGACCCAGTTAATAGTGGTAATCTTGACTTGACCACAGAAGTCCTGCAACGCCAACGGTCTTGAGCTTCACACTTCATCATTTATCAAGTCAGAATATAACAAAGGAGAAAATATCGATAATTTCTATCACCCATCTCTAAGCACTTGCCAAAAGTCAAAGCCAGACAAACGCAGCTCGCAGCGACAGGTGTTGATGCCGACGTAGACTGATTCCCAACGTACGCGGACCTTGGCGAATTAATGATTCCTAACACTAAGAACATACTGCTTGGTAGATTCCGTAGTAGATAGCATTAAATTGCATTTGCTGGTTTATGAGAGCGAGGTTACAGAAAGTATGACAATAGCATTGATGTATTAAATACATCAATGGACAATAGTAGGCTAAATCGCAAAAATTTGAGTCGATGTTGGGATCTTAAAGTTTAAACCTTTTCCTTTTAAACCTTTTTCATTTTTCTATTTTATTGTCGACCTCGTTTCGCCATCTACGCCTCAGACTGCCGCGATGTCGTCTGGCGTTTAATGAGACCTTTTGGAATAATACGGTGAATCAGCCCGAATCTGCCTTAGTGCAGAGACGAGGGTGCAAATGGCTTTCAAGAAGTGTAATTCCCGTGCCATAGCTGTAAATCAATTTTCCTAGTATTGATTTGGAAATGCACAGCAGGAAAATCACAAATAAATCATAGAAACAGCCATAAAAAGATAATGCTCTGAATCAAGCAATAGAAATAACGATCATAATAAAAACCATTCACAACATCGGTAATTTTGAGGAAAGGCAAGCGTGGGTGTTGCCATTCTAAGATATAAAACTATTTCACACGCTTCCTACCATAATGGCGGATAATGAGCAATGTATGCAAATCAATTGCTCCGAAGTATTCCGATCATTGCCGATGACTCACGAAGGTAAAACGGTTAATTCATTGTGCAATATTTTGCAAGTTTTGACAGACCTCATCCTTCGAAATTTCGCCAGGCATAAGTTTTAACATGCAGATTTCAAAGATAAAGGAAAATAACAAGCAAATAAAATTCATCAATAAACAAAACACCAATTGTTATTCCCCAGAACCGATTCAAACTACATTTTCCTCCATTTACGTCAAATAAACAAAAAATTATGAAACTGTCTATTTCAAATAAAAATGGCAGACGAAAACTCAGAACAAAGCGGAAACTAAATAACCCCCTCCCTTCTGCACTTAATTTTTCACTATTAACCCGTAAATGGGGGTAGTTGGAGTGACAAGTGTAAGAGGGGGGTGAGGATGGGGCAGCACTGACAGCTTTGCTGACCCAGTTTTGGAAGCTCGCTTCCGCCCTTTCACTCAACGCTAAAACTAGTGAAAACCAACGACAGTGTAATTTAAATTCCCGTTTGTTGCAGTAATTAGTTTTAAAATGATGGATTTTTGTTTTTCAGGATAACGTTTTGTTATTGTAGAATGTTTGGTATGTTTTCTTCACAGGCTGCTATAGTATAGTCACTTGTTTTTCTTTGTAATAAAGCTGAAAATCTTATTAGAAACTGAAAATGATTTATCATGAACGTCTATTGTTCCATTTCGATTTTTTATTTATTAATTGGCAGTAATTACGCACAGTACCAATAATAAGCAAAAAGTAAGACTTTAAAATAGAAGCATTTTGCGGTGTAGTATTATATTTCTGTGCCCGTTGACTATAATGAAAATTGTCCCTTAAACGATAGTTCCTTCTCGACTCAATAGATGGCGCTACAAGTCCTTTTAACTCAAGAAAAACAAATGCAAGTCGTAACACCAGTATCTCCAAAATCCAAACAATAATCGAAGTACGGTTTACAACGAGCTCTAAAATTTGTATTCCTGAGTCTTAGATATTATCACCCCATAGCAATAACTTGGTAATAACATACAAGTCCCGATTCGAGCAATTTATTGGTACTAAAATAAAACTTAATAGCCCGAATTAAGTCCGCACATGCCAAGTACCGACAGCAGGGCAGGTGTCGGCGCCACGGTGTGTAAATCATTTTTTGCACACTGTACAATGTATGGTAAGTTATTCAGTGCTGATTTCGGGATAGAGGAATAATATTTCTTCAGCTGCTTGTCACGGTTCGTACGAAGTCAATTTTATTAGAATGAATTAGATCTTGAAGGGAACAAAGGAATGTAGATCACTACTCTGGATAAAACTTTTCTCTTTCTTTCTCTTTCTTTCTTTTATAAAAAAAACGTTGCCCCACACTAGGAATTTCTTCCTGTATCGTGGGTGCGTTTACAAACATATAAACTCACATACACAACACCCAGAGCCGGAACAACTATCTGCAGGTCATACAAATATTTGTTCCGTGCGGGAATCGAACCCGCGACACGCAGCGCAGCAGTCAATCGCTCAACCACTGCGCCAACCGTGCGCTCGAAACTCTGGGCAATACTTAGATTTCTAGCTGGTTTTACACTAGACGGGTTGCAAAAATAACATCGGCTAGTGCCAAAATGATGAGAGGAGCTTTCAAAACCTGACTAACCGCCAGGTTCTTTCCAAATACTTTAATTCTAAAGAAGAGTTAGATAAGGCTCAGGTTCGAATTTTCAAGTTTTTTAGGTTCGCTAATCACCGATGCTAAGGGCCACCATGGCTCACGAATAATGGTCCACCAACAGCATATGCGGAAACCAAATCCCTGAAAAAGAAGATCGCCGATACTACAAGTATTGTATCTTAACTAGCTAATCTTATTGGTATGTGTTATCCTCATACCGACTCTAAATTTACCAAACAGCTTCAATAATTCGATATTCCTATACCTATCAACTTCATAATATATTAGTTTAACGAATTTCCTATATAATTGAACAACGTCATATAAATCTGCGTACAAACAATAATTCTGTCTGTTAGTTTTAGAGGTCACCAGTAATTGGCGGGTAGATACGGACTGGTTCGACTTTTTGTACCAAAAGTGTTATATTTATGTACATACATGTAATTAATACTTATAGTTTTATACACACGAATTATTAAATTATCAATGGTTAAGAACCGGTAACCATTTGTTTATCGATTTCGAAAATTATATGGTTTTTGCTTGTTGAATGTTTGAACTTTGTGTGGTATAATTATTTTAGTTTTGTAGGTCATGTGTGAGATTCAATTAGAATGGTTGATATTCAGAATCATTGATCATAAATAACATAGTTACCAAATTATGGGTTAATTTCGTCTTTGTACTTCAGCTGCCCTATTGGATTTGTATCTGTTTTTATATTTTGTGTCCAGTATAGGCAATAAAGCATATGAACATCTCAACAACTCTTGAATCTACAGAAGATTAAAAGGAGTGCAAATATATATAACTTTTTGCTACTAAACCAGCTCATTCGCCAGCATTTCGTAACCAATCCCCAATACTTTGGCCATTGCTAAACCCAAATTCTCAAAAACATCACTGCAATGCCACAAAACACCAAATAAATCGTACGCCTAAAATAATTTGTGTCTACCAAACCCCCCCTTCCCTTCCCCAACCCCTTCGTGTCTCCGTGCATCGTAAACCTACCCTATTAAATGTTTACAGCCTTCTAAAAGAACGAGGTGCAAGGGACGATAAAACAGCATAAAAACTGCCATTCGTAAGTATAAAGATTTTGTTATTGAAAGTATAAAATATGGTGGGTATAGTAATGCTGTGCACGGTGGTGATAGTTTTATGAATGGGGGTGAAGTGGGGTGAGATACTGTTGGTGTTTTGGTTATAGAATTGAATAAGGTGCTTATTGAAAGGGTAGACGAATTAGAGAGTAATAAAGGTAATCTATTTGAAGTGGCAGACGGAGATAGAGAAGTAGAACATTTTTGATTGAGACAAGTTAAAAGAACCACAGGTGGAATTTCGTGTCTTGACTGAAGACTTTCATATCTATTGAAGTATGTAAACAATGAAAAAAGAACTGCAAAACACACCTTTTTCAAATCAGAACTTATTAAAAATATCAAAAAAATGCTGTAACTCCAACAAAGAAAAATAAATAAAAATCATAATTCACTTTTCAATCCCGAAAAATTAGCAACAGTGGGTTAGGTCCGCGGCAGCATGGCATCATAAGTTATACAGCTTGCACCGCGAAGGACGCCCGGTGCCCAATGTGACCCAATGTGCTATATCGAGTACGTTCGCTGCATCGTACATTGGGTTAGTTGGCTTTTTGTGCCAGCCAGCCAAATTCGAATTTGGCATATTGTTTTTTTAGGAATTGAATTCAGAAGATTTTGAAAGGAGTTGTAGAAGCAGCTATTAACCTTTTTAGTGTCGAAAGTTTAAATGATGAAGAGGTAAAAAATAAGTACAATGAACTGAAGGATATGATGAAGCAATTATAACATTCTATAAAAACGGATAGTGAGAAGTGAGATCATGTTGATTAAAGACTTCCATTCTAATTCCGTTACAATTGGAGAATCTCTAACAAACAAACAAATTGACCTACAAGACAATCAATTCTAGTAATTTTGCAAAATTGCGTCGTAAACTTAATTGTTAACTTTCACAGACCGCTACACAATGCCTTAAATATTCCACAAGGTCCGTGATAAATATAGACGAAGTAAAAAATAAAGCGTCAAATCTAATGTAGCGTAAGAAATGACGTGGTGCAAGCAATCCCATATAATCCCCATTAGTGAACTTCGCGAAAGATTCTCAAAGGCATCCGTCCCTTTCACACACCCACAAAAAATAAGTACCTAATGCCGAACGCAATCCGTTGCATTCCATACCCTTCGCCATTACTGACCCATGCTTTCAGGAACAAAGAAAATTAAACTTTATCCTGGTAAAGTCAAGTGTCAAAATAAAGCCACCAGCAGGATTTTTATTATTATTTTTTTCAAAGGCCAAGTGCGAAGGGCTCGGCAATTCTTAACTTGATATAAATAACAATAATAACTCGACTCGGGTTGATCTTTAAAACCTTTTAAAAACATTGAACGGATTTGACAGATGAGGCTGTATGCCTCATTGTCTTGGGTCGGAATTTTGAATTAGGAATAACGCCTACGACTGACGGCGATATACTTATGATACTGCCATAATGCAAAATTATTTATTTTTAAGTAGCCGGTATTATTTAGATATGTAATACCTAAGTATTTAAAAGAAAACAGAGATCATATATTTTTGAACATTTCATGATTTACACTTGATTTAGGTACACTTGATGACTGCAGCTTAACATAGAGATTTAATCAAATGTCAAAGGTGAATGAGACCAAGATGCACATAGAATATTTAACGATAAGTCACACCCACAGCTGGTGCTAAAAGCATAAAAAATACCATTTCTATTAAAATATTTAAATGTGACCATGTAACAAGATATCAAATAGAGCACATTGAACATAAACCAAGATATATCGCGGGTCCGTTAAAGATAAACACATTTTTGAGAAATAATACTAAATCTGCGCCGGACTCACACAAGTATAATTTATAATGAACTCAGCGTTTGAAATGTTGAAATTAGCATAAAATAAATATAATATTCGTACAATTGCTGTGACATCGCAATCAAAGTGGCCCCGTATGGAAATGTGGCCAATACATGTTATTTGTTCATAGAACTTAATACGGGTTTGATATTATAAATAATTGTGTAACGGACATCAAATGTAGTGATGTCATCCTTTTATGATTGTCTTAATTACTTATTTAAATTGTGTTTTTCATGTAAAATATGGTTTTGTGTCTTATAAATTTAATAGTGAATACCACCTCAACACAAATGATATTAGGTATATTACCAACTGTTCTCAAATCATCTAGTTAGACTACTTTAATAAAGGAAGAATATGTACATACTTAAACACTAAACAAAAGTTAACTTTACAAAATTGTACTTAAACTAACTACTTACACTGTATACAAAAGAAAGATAAACTTAGTCGTCGAAGTACTCCTCCACATAGATCAAATCTTGTAAGTTTAGTGACATCCTCAAATATTTTTATACAACTTTTGGATAGCGGATTTTTTATATCAAAAGTTTTATGCTTAAAATGTTTAAATTTTATTTCAAAATAACCTTATCATTTGGATTACGTAACGCGCCGCGCGTCAGTCTGTCTGTGAGCGACGATATAGAAAACGGATGATCTAAATTTGATACTCGTAGATATATTGAAGAAGCTATAATTTTTGGTGACCTCGTTCACTTATTCGAACTCAATGGTAAACAATATGCAAATGCACAAAGAAATATTTAAATACTGACGTTTAATTCTAATAAAGATGTTTTTTACAATAATAAAACGTGAAATCTCAGACTTGATTGGTCAAAGAATACTTTATTAATCATTACCCGATTTTTTGCAAAAACAATTTTATTGCTTTTGCAGTAATATGCAAATCATAAAACAAATTAAATTTGAGACAGTCTAGAATAATACCGTTAATATTCAACGAATATATAAAAATATGTGCGTATTAAACATGTAAAAAATAGTAATTTGTTTTTGTATATTTTCAACAATTTGACGTAATGTTTTGTATAATTTACGGAACTGGAGATCAATATGTAATCTCTGTCAAACATATTAGAAGTGGCGGTAAACAATTTACATATTATTATAATGTTATAATTAAATCACCGATAATCACGCTATCCCGTTCACAAGTCGTAAATACGTGGGACACTCAGAAAGTTTTGCGAAACTAAAAAAAATTGTTCTATACGTACATATATTTTTATTAAATCTTTTCAAAGTACTTTCCACCAGCCTCTATACAAAGATTCATGCGCCTAAACCAGTTTTCAAAACACTTTTTCCAGTCCGCCGCAGACACCTCGTTTACAGCCTGCTCGAACGCAGCCAGCGCATCTTCCGGCGACGAAAATTGTATCCCTTTGAGCTGATTTTTTATTTTTGGGAATAAAAAGAAGTCACACGGTGCTAGATCAGGGCTGTAAGGAGAGTGACCCAGGAGTTTGACTGGCGTGCTGTCCAGGAAGTCCCTCGTTTTGAGTGCGGTGTGCGCAGGTGCATTGTCGTGGTGGAGCAGTAGCCCGCGGAGCCCTGTGTTTGGTCGCTTGTTGCTTATAACAGAGAAAACTTCTGGCAAACATTTGGTAGTATACCATTCGGCATTAATGCTTCTTTGATCCCGTAAGGGAATTGATACCAAGTGGCCAGTCAAATTAAAAAAGCTAGCGATCAAAATCTTACCCCCGCTTCTAGATCGCTTCACTTTGGTAGGCGTTGGCTCATTTTGAAACACCCAAACAGTCGACTGGCGCTTGGTTTCTGGGTCGTATTGATAAATCCAGGACTCATCACCTGTAACGATGTCGTAAACACGCCGAGACGAGCCTGCTTCAAATTTGTTAAGCATATCACGGCACCATTCCACCCGGGCCTGCTTCTGAGCATCGGTGAGGTTGTGCGGCACCCAGCGTGATACTATCCTCCTCACGCGAAGATGGCTGTGTAGAATCTCGTGAACGCTTCCCGATCCAATCTTCAATATGTGTTGAATCTCCTGATATGTAATTCGCCTATTGTCTTGGATTAAATTTTTCACTGCTAGCACGTTTTCTTCGGTAACAGCCGTCAAAGGGCGACCGCTTCTTTCGTCATCCCCCAAAGTTGGTCGACCGCGCTTGAATTCTTTATACCAACGATACACGGTTGCCTTGGAAGGGCCTTCATCCATGAATGCCATTTGAAGTCTATCGTACGATTCATCCGGTTTCAGGCGACACTTGAAATCGTATAAAATCATAGCTCTAAAATGTTCCCGGCGCAGATCCATATTTCAGTGAGACACAATACTTTGAATTAACTCGCAAAAAATGTGGAGGGAAATTTTGAAATTGGAACTTACTTATTTTTACTTATAAATAATCATATTTTCGAAAAACATTATAACTGGCCAGTCTCCCATATATAAAAACTTTTTTTCGCAATACTTTCTGAGGGGCCTGGTATGCTAGAGTGTTAATGGGCGAAAGTAACCTCACCTTTATCACACACACATACTTGAACTGAATATGAGTAAATAAAAGTCCCACAATTTGCCCAAGAACTGGTAATAGTAAATCAAAGAGATAATTTTCTTGACTTGTTCTTAGTTGCTCAAACTCATTGCTTAGTCTAAAATTCCTATAAATGCTTTTGTAAATGTACCCGTAAAGATTTTACCTTCAACATCATACAACTCCTAATCCGATGAACAGGTTTAAACTATTTTTCGGGCTAACCCAAAAGCTGTTTTCAATTTCCCTTCTCTTACTTTGACATGAGTTGCCATAGCGTTCAAAACACCAAAAAGGACAAAACTCATACTTCCTAAATCAAAAGAGTCACAACAATGCCCATTCGCGTGCGCCCAAACATTTGCAGCCCACGTCACAGCCTTATCAGCGAGCTTATCTACAATCATAACGCAAGTTTCACCTCAAAGCGAGACATTTATGTCATTTCATAAATCTGTGTTGACTGGCCGGCTCGTTTCCGGTGGATCATTTTAATTAAATGTATCAGCATTAACCGAGTCATTAGCATACCGGTCCGGTGATCTGGTCCGTACAATATCGAGTGCACTTTACATAAGACCTGTTCGACAAACAAGTTCTGTGCTTTATAGTTACGAGTATCCTAATTTCGTACGCAGAGCAATATTGGATTTCTTTAATCTATGTTTTTTGTAGATTACATGATTCTGATTGCTGTTAATGGTCTTCGTTTGCCTAGTTCGAGACAATGAAATTGATTAACGGATACGAGTTTGTCTCTTTGATTAGCGTTTTCTCTTTTGGTGTGAATAAATTTCTAAGCCATAAAGATAAGTATGTACTGTGATGTGTGAAGGTCCGAAACTGGTACTATT
Source organism: Orthosia incerta (assembly GCA_948252205.1). Lineage (NCBI taxonomy): Eukaryota > Metazoa > Arthropoda > Insecta > Lepidoptera > Noctuidae > Orthosia > Orthosia incerta. The sequence goes on along the minus strand of OX411754.1, from coordinate 30,415,358 downwards.
GTGAAATTTACTGTTAGTGGAACAATGGTTACTATAATTGGAAACATGCAAAAAGATTTAAAGGCACTCTTTTGTTGTTGCTGTTGTTGTAGGACATAATATTACCCTACAGTACCGTACTACACTAAAATGCGTACTCATATATTTCGACGTAAATGAAGCAATACAAGTATGTAAGGAATTATCTTTAAAAACTTTAGAAACAGAAACTATAGAATGCCAAAGGAAAAAGGCGTGAGTTTATGAATGTCAGAGACTTTGAAAACTTCAGTGACCAAGTCAACAATACCAAATTTTAATTATGATATAATGACCGATCTAAATTCAAAGAAACATATACAATGCTTCAGCAAATATCACTAAAGGGCAGCACCACCTTTGCTTTGCCTTCAAACCAATAAAAACGACTTAACATAATTATATATCTGATTCCTTTACATAACACAACGTAAATTAGGTAAGTATCATCTAAGTTTCTATATTTATTACTTATCCATGGCCAAACTTTAATGTCATACATTCATCATCTCTTAAGCGTTTACGATGTGATTTCGTCAATTCTTGTTACAGATAATTTTAATTTAATGTTAATTAGTTTGAAAATTTAAAATATTATTAGATGATACGGTGATTATCTTGGTTTGGTATATCGATTGCTATTTATAATGAAGCAAGGTGATCTGAGCATCCTCATTACGATGCATATTGTTATGCAAGGTTTTAGCAATTTCGAACGGAGCTTTATTGACAGATTCTGCGTCATCTACATTCTTATAAATAGGTAACAAACTTTGTATACCTACTCATACATTGGCTTTTATATAATTACTTACGGCCTGTGTGTGTAGCATTTGCATCACTGACAGTTGTCTTTTTACATAATTATACTGATGATAACGTCAAGCTTGTTTTGATTATCAGGGTTTTTAAAATCAAGCTATCTCTTTTCTTACAATATATCACCGGTCCAAATTAATAAAAAATATAACAAGTTCTCTCTTCCTTCTATCTCCACGACTCACTATACTCACCGTAGTACTATCCTCATTCAAAGACCAGTCTCTAACTGAACTGACCATAAAAACTCTCTTTCAAAAATCGAACGCCACTGGCGCCAAATTGCTATTAAAAAAAACAACCATTATTGCACAGAGAGCACAAAAAAATTAAGTCTTTTTTTTTCAGAAGCAAACGCGCGCCGCATAGACAATGGGCGCCATTATTCGTGACAGTGCACTCATTACCGTTTTTACTGATGGTACCGCAGCGCATTGTTTGTGAGCTTCTACCTGTGCTATCGGTATATCGCTCGTAATGATTTTCGAATGCATTGTTTGGTATTGAGAGTTTGGCAGGAGAAATGCATAGGGGTGTGATTTATTTTCTTCTTTTTTGTGTGGGAAAAATTGTAGGTGATGGACCCACAATTTTCCCACATTTCATTCTGTTGCTTCCGTGTAGTCGTATATCCCTTTTTTGGGGATTCCTGTTACGGTACCTTTACGTAGCCAGTTGGGTAGAAATAGTAACCAGCAAGGTCTTACGTAGAGAAGGATGATGCTCCAATAGGTTTGCTGAAGAAATACTTACCTACCAACTTTTTAAAGCTTGACTTCTTCTTCGTCGGTACACTCTTGGCAGAGCGGTCGTGGTCATCATGTTGCAGTGAGACTTCGGGTTGCCATATAAAATTAAGCTTGCCTAGTGAGCCAAAAATCTGGTAGGCACTTGTAAAAGTTGAAAGGCTCTGTTACCTAATACATACCTATTATGCATTTCAAATATCTTAAAAACACCTTTAGATATCAAAGACGGTCAAGGACTCAAAGAACCAAAAAAACTCTTCGATACAAATTACAACCCCTTCCCGAATAGATACAAGTGCCTAAGAAAAGAACCGCAAAGAATAATATCAAGTATACCCACGCACACACGACGCCGGTAAGTATAATAAAATAAATTCCACATATAAATTCGGTTCGGTCTGTTTTTTTGTCAATTAAAAATTACAGTGGGGTCTAAAACGCAGGTACCTACTCGGTAATGCGGCCGTACCCGCACCACTAAACGAGTATGCCACGATTTACATTTTACTGGCCCTATCTCAAGTTATATTGTTGTGAGATATCAACCCGGCTACTTTGATGGTAATTCGTAGACAAAGATTAGGATATAATGTGAATAAGTTTTAAAAGCTGGATTGGAATTGGAACAGATGCTACCTTTGAAACAGAGTTACACTGGAGCATGTCAGGGAACAATTCTCTGAATCAGCCTATTTGTATAGAATGGTATAACCTATTGAAATGCTTCATAATCATCAATTCAGATTATGTAAGCAGAAGGTCCAACAAAATCAATCGGGGTGCCAAACCGATGAAAGAAAATTTGATTCAAATAAATTGCACTAGATGGCGTGCTAAGTAGGTATTGATTTGTTATTGATATTTGAGTAAAATTAAGACTTTCTAGAATTGATCAAAGTTATGTTTTTGTTTAATCAACTCTCCGAAGCATACAATTATGGCATATAGGGCTCTTAACTCACATTTCAAAGATTATTTGAACGGATTATTTAATATCCATTGCAATAGATGGCGCTGTATTAAATCATCGAGGCTTGCCACTCAATTTTTTAAATTGTGTCGTAACATATTTTGTTACAACAAAATCGTCACTGTATTCAAAGAAAAATATATTCACGAACCGAGTAAACCCTTTTACTTGCAAGTCACTGCTAACACCACCTATCGCTTGGGACAGAACCAAACGTGACCGATGATCGATATACCTACATCTTTATCTTTAGGCCACCGAAAAATGCTAGTTCCGTCGGAGCCGTTACTGTCTATGAGATGAGGGATCTGTATGCTAGTATTATAATATCTGTGGTAATATTAAAAAGTTTAGAAGAGAAACTCTTCGAAAGAAAGTGTGTCAATCAGGAAGATTCCAAGAAAGCATTCTCTGGACCAAAACTGCAGGATGGCTAAGAATTGTAAATAAACTGGTGGGCTAAATATTCAAAGAACTCTGAAGTCCAGAACATTCCAGGTAAAACGAGATCATCCTCTAACAAAGGTGGGGATGATTAGGTCGACCGCAAAGAAAACACCAATAACAAATCATACAAGTTTATGACCTAATCAACTGAACTGCTCCAGTTTTATTACTAAGCAGAGTTATTTAGAACCGCCATCCGACAACAAAAACAAAAGTAGAACAACAATGCGCAAACGTAAAGTATCAAAAAATATTTTTTGTAAGTAATCCGGGACCGACCTAACTCTGAACTCAGATCAGGTAGAAAAATGAACATTGAACATACGAAGGCAATTAACTTTCGGTACCTGCGCGCACTGACACATACATATGCGAGGTGCCACAGAGAAGAAAATTATCGAAGTACCATCAGTAACTATTTAGTAATACTGTGGTACCATTCTATATTTTGGGCTACGGTGAAGCAGTTCCGCATGCCCCAGAAGATGCTCCTCTATATTTTAAGATCCTATGGAACGTCAGAACAGCCTAGCCTGCCCCTGGAATCAGATCCAAGTATCAGCGTTTCTCAAGTAAGGAATAACTGCCTTCTAACCCAAGCAACCTCTTTTCTGGCCGTAATCTGTTGTTTAATATCTTTAAGGGTTATAAATACCATACCCTAAATTCAAGAACGTCACCATCTGATAGATATCCTCATAGGAGCCAGGTTACATAGTCAACTATGCTGATTAATGACTAGCGAAGTATTCTGTCAGGAGTTGGTCTACTGCATTTTCTTACATTATGGAGTCTACATACGTGCGTACGCGCAAGTTCTTTGCATGTGTGTGTGTGCGCAACACTTGCGCAAACATGGGGGTGTAACGCCTTTACGGGGTTCTAAAGATAAATCGGTGTGGTTTAATGGCATTCGGAATTTATGTTCGGGTTGAATTTGTTCTTAAGTTATATTAAGTGCGTACCAATTGTAGTTTCCGAGACAAAAGGAGGAGAGGAATCTTGTCGGGTTTTAATAAGCTTTAAGTGTTATCGGGATTTAAAATTAATTAGTGGTGATTCATGGCAGGTATTGCAGCCTCCATTAATGTGCATTATGGAAAAGTTTGTTTTAAATGTGGGTTTTAAAAGATAACATCGTATTTATAATTTTTAACTGAAAAAGCAATAATTAAATACAAAGAGGTTATTCGTGAATACATATAACCAAAACAGCTTTTTTTGATTTCAAAAAGCCTCACAATGCCAGACAAAAGACAGAGGCAGAACGACTACAATCAACAGATAGTTTAATCATTAGATAAAATACAGTAACAACAGGCTAGAAAACATTCTTGACTACAAATTCACACTTTAGAACCAACAATGTGCAATTTTAAAACTGAATCAAAGCCCCATGCTTAAAATAAAAGTGACATGCTGAGCAAAAATGTTACTGGAACTGAAATAGACTGAATGAACTTATACTTAAAACTTATACCAACTATCAAACAGAATCGAAGCCTGAAAGACGAAAGCCACGCTTACGTGCACTAAACCCGAATTACAACACGCTTTAACGCCGTGACTCAGCGAAATCACAAACATGCCAACTAAATCTATTTCAAATACAAAACAAAATCAGTTTCAAGGATCAGTCAAATTGACCGAACGAAAGTGCTCTCACTTCCATACAATAGACGATTGCAAAAAAATGGTTCCATCCAACAACCAAAAAAAAAGAAACCAAAAATGGTTCCCTAGATGTTCAAAAAAAAAAGAAACCATGTGTTCTGGTCAGTTCGTTTGTTTAAATCTTAAAAGAAACCAGACAAATATTTTAATGAGGTTTTGAATAACTTGAAATTGGAACGTCTCACTTAGGATTTTTGTGACATTTGTTAAATACGCATATCGAAATATATGTACTCCAGGACGGACGTACTACTATGTCGAAAAGGTACCGGGAATTGGTCAATAAAACACAAAATATATATTATTATTAAACGAAAGATTAGGTTATATTGTATCGCCTTCAAAGTACGCCCCTGCCGAAATCATACCCAATATATATATATGCCAACGGATAACCCAATCTTCAAAACATTTTTAAACGCATTTTTTTGGAATCGACTTTAGTATTCGTCACGAATTGTCTATTATATCATCTAACGACTGAAAATGGATGCCTCAACGCGGTAATTTAAGTTTCCGAAAAAGAAAAAAGTCAGCTGAAACCATATTATGCGAATACGGTGGCTGTTCGAGAAGATTTGTTGAGCTCATCATGACTTCGCCATCATAAATACGCGCTTTAATTTTTGAAGAAAATTCAAGTCTTTCGGCACTCGTCGAGCGCAACTCTTTTCATGGCCTAACTAACAATCGTTTAAAATGATACGAATTGATTTGTGAAACACAAAAATTTCAGCGGCTATCTCTCTGAATTAAACAACGATATTTAGGCACCATTTCCCTTACTCTAGCGATGTTAAGTTCAGTTGAAGACGTTGATGACTGACCAAACCGAGACAAATCGTTCACAACATCTTTACCGCTTTTAAAAGAACTGCACCACTGATACGCACGTGGTTTTAATAAAGTAGATTCACCGTAAACCTTAAGTAACATTTTCAGCACTATGGCACAACATTCCATTTGCAATGCATAATTTAATAGATGTATTAGATTATTATGTTATAGATTCTCTGATAAATATTTTTATCTGTTGTAAAAGTTGCAAAAAACAATTGAGATGAACTGACACATGGCGCACTGTAAACGAGGAGCTAAATGACAAGTGACCATCGACATCGGCACACAGCCCAAGTGACGCTCAAACTCAAACTAAACTAACCTTACCGCGTAAGTACTTTAGAGAGTACAGTTGTGCCAACTTAACGACAAAAACATCGACTATCCCTTTAAGCGAGCCTTTAAAATGATCGATTCTCGGTACTTTCTTGACAGAATATTTAACTTTTGCTAGACTTTTGTTAAGACGGAGAATAATTATCCTTATTACTGAAGTTAATCAATATTGCTACGCTTTACACAATCTTAGCAAGGTTGCCAATCGCAGCACCGTTCTTACCGAATGTTGGGGTGGCTGTACACTACAGGTAGAGATATTGACATGTATAGCCCAAAAAAGTGTCTTCTTGCACTGTGCATGACAAAATTTAAAAAAAAACCCCGTCACATTTTTATTTCATGCTATATAAATTATTTAAAACAATAGATTTATTGAACACGTTATAATAACACGATGTCTTGCGCAAATAGCCCGATTCAAACAGTAAAACGCCCATAACTTTTGAACAGATTTTCATCAAACATAGCTAAGAATACTTTCGACAAAGTCACCTTTCAAACAAAAAAATAAATAAATTAAAATCGGTCCATCAATTTAGGAGCTATGATGCCACATACAGACGTCAAACTTATAACACCTCTCTCCGTCGGGGGATAAAAATACTGATAGTTACATTTTCTTTTTATTAAATTGAAATATAATTATTAACACATTCGTCCCTATATATTTATGAAGTGCCCGTTTTGATAAAGATAATTCAAATCGATTGTTGTTCTAAGTTTCTGTTACAATTTTTTTTTGTAAATTTAATAAATTGTCAATCCGTAACTGGCTGTCATAGTAGTATAATATTTGAGAGCTGTATATTTTATGATAATTAAATAAATATGAAACCCTTATTATTTCCTATTCCATAATATATATATTGTATCAACAATAAAAAAGAATATATAGCAATGCAATGTAAGTATGAAAATTCGTATACGTGATACTTATTTACGTTCGTAAGTTATGTATTTCCACGTCCACCTTTATCAGCTGTCATCTAAGTATTTACTTCTGACTAAGTTTTCCCACCATCTTCTGCTATTTTCCTATGGCCATCCGTACTTACCTAGACCTTCGTTTAAGCTTTCTCTTACATATTTCTTAAAAGGCCTATACATAAACACAAGTAATAATTTTTTTTTCACTTCTCCGTCTGGTTTTTTTCATACCCTTTTACGGAAGAATTGCCTGGACACTTCGGTCATACCCAACTTATTATTTTATACATAAACTACTTAACATTTTGAGGATAAAGAAACGGAGGTACTCTTTTAAGTCAGATCTTTTGTACGGCTTCCTTCATGCAAGCGATGCCACAGACTGCTACTAGTGCACGCAGCAAAAACAAAAGACGATTTAAACGCTTTGTCTTGCGACATGTGGCCGGAATATTTGAAATGATCTACTGTGGCGACGGTTATTATCGACCGGAAGTCACATGTTATTGGCAAACGCCATTTTGGATCGGCGTTCAATAGAACTGGGGTTAAATAATTACTAACGATAAGTAAAATTTAGAAATTTTAAATAACCTCGACACGTTTTTATCTTGTGCTACATATTTTATACATAGTAGTAGACACGCTTCGATCGACAATCTATTGAACACGTACTAATGACACGATATCTTGCGAAAATATCCTATTCAGACAGTAAAACACCCATAACTTTAAAAAGGCTCAACCGATTTTCATCAAACACATGTTTCAAACGAAAAAACAAAATCAAAATCGGTTCATCCGTTTAGGAGCTATGATGCCACAGACAGATACAAAAATAAACAAACACAGGTACACACGTCAAACTTATGGTTATGGTTAATAAAATTATGCCTTTTTTATTTTATCAAGCTTTTTCTTTTCGTATTATTCGCAGCAAACCCTTTCATTTGATACCCATATCATGGCAGTGCACAAAAATAACTAGTCCGCCATCTACTAATTAGGCAAGTTTACTTTGCTCTATGTCAATCAATTTTGACTTACTGCATTACCTCATGGGGTGGAGTGGGTAAAACTTTGTTACTACCCATCGAGAGAGCGCAGAGAGCGATCCTCAAGGTGTCTACTTTCCGCCCGTTCCTATTTCCCACTAACCTTCTCTATAAATCTTGTGAAGTACTAACAGTTCGACAATTATTCATAATGAACATCGTATTAAAACAACACGCAGCCCTCCCCTATCGCATTGACTATACTAAAAAAAGACGGAGAGATGTAGTTTGCCTTCAAAAAAGAACAAAACATGCATTCACAGACAAATTTTACGTGTTCCTCGGACCACTACTCTACAATAGACTAAACGTAACAGCAAACATTTATTCCCTAAATTATTGTAACTGTAAGAGAATTCTCAAAGAAATTCTACAAATGATGTCCTATGAAGATACAGAGAAGTTATTACTTGTATTAAAATAGGTATTAGTATCTAAGATGTTAGAAAATAAGAATTTTATTGTATTATTTGCACCCGTAAAAAATACCTAAGACTACCTTATATTTGATTTTCAGTAATTATTAAAAAAAAAAAAAAAAAAGTACTATTTTCGCCTGAAACACAGGATTACCTAGTTCAGGCACATAACACTTGTGAACTTGACATAGATTTAAGCAAAAATTGTAATTATTGTTATACCAAATGATTATAAATAAATTTATTATTATTATTATTATTATCTTGGGCCGTCCGCCATATTGGATTTAGAATGAAGTCACTTAGCTAACCATGCATTGTCATCCAAACTAAACGTTTATGCAAAATTTCATCCTAATCGGTAGAAGATAACTGCTTTCAAATTCAGTTGCAAGATTTGACCCGAACACACTTACCTACATACATACCTACATTGCAAGTTAAATAAAAGATTGTAAAAAAAACAGACGTATCGGCAATTAGGTTAACTTTAAACGAAGGTGGTCTGTTCAAAAGAGTTTTGTTGGACGGTTTACTAAATCATAGACGTCAATAACACATACATACATAACATCACGCTGTACTCCCGGCAGGTTTGGCAGGGGTGCACTATATTACACCAACATTCCGCTAGTTTTTTTAAAAGTAAGTAAACAGAGAATGGACTGAGCAATACCCTTACAAAATTAACGTCTCTGTACAAAAGTTCAAAGAGACAAAGCGACAATGAGAACCAATGCTTGCCTTTTTTTCTGCAAGTCGTAGTAAAGAGGGTGACACTCCGTGACTGTGACGATCCACGTGGACACCACGAGGCTAATGAGAGTTCATCAGTCTCGTGGTGACCACGTGGATACGTGACTTAATGAGAAATCTAGAAACAGATAATTACGGCCCCCTAATTGCGTAATATAGTTTTTTGATAGCTGAAAGCAGCATTATGCAGCGGTGGCCCATTGGTAAAGGCCACGACTTACAAGTATTTCGTAGGTTCGAATCCAGGCAGGCACTTTACTTTGTGTAAAGGAAACCGGCATGTCTTAGAACCAAAAATTCGAAGACCTGACATTCACCAACCCGCACTGGGCCCGCATGGTGGGTTAAGGCCCATTCCCTCTCACAGAGAGGAGGCTTGTGTCCCAGCAGTGGGAACATTAAAAGGATGATGATGAAGATGATAGCTCAAAGTACGCGCGCGCGTGTTCTACGCTTGCATTAATTGCTTAATACATTTAGAATTATATCTACTTGACAGCGTAAAACACTCAATGAATACTGTTGAATTGTGAAAATGATCGCGTGTCGGCGTGCTTTGACTTTTTATTAAAACAATAGGGTGCTGGTCCCATGATCTCACACTTTTCTAATCGTATTAATTTCAGTACCTAGGCGATCGAGTTCTGCTCGTATGAAAATCATACGAATTTGCCTAGATCGATTTATCGCCACCGAAAACCCCTAAATTGCAAATTTTATTGAAATAATTAGAGCCGTTTTCGAGAACGTGATTACATATACATATATAATACAAATATTGCTCGTTTAATTTTATAGGAATAGGATACCAAAGTTAAGTGTAAAAGTAAACAAGTGTCATCAGTGTGCGATCGACGAAATGGCAAAACTTAAGGAACTAAATGTGACATTTCGATAGCACTTGATAATGCTACAGATAATGTAATACTAGCATACAGATGCCTCATCCCATACAAAGAAACCGTGCCGACGTAACTAGCGTTTTTCATCTGATTATACTGATATTTTTTTGTAAATCGATCACGTTCGGTTCCGTTCCACGGACATAGATGGTGATCTATTTAGCTGGAAACTTGGTCCATTATAGGTTATTATGGAAGGATCCTTGATCGAATTAAAGAATTACTAAATCACAATTAGAATCGCTCGTGAATGTCTTCAATAAAAATAATTCGTACAGCGGTAATCAAAATCTAGTTAAAGGCAATTCAATTAATTTTTAGCAATAACTAGCCTTCAGGTGTAGGGCAACGCACGAATCAATATCATCAAGTGCGAATTTTATACCAGTAGTAAAAAATTGAATGTGTTTGTAACTGTTCGCTACAATTTATTTAGAACTATCACTTCAATGATTCAATCAATTTATATAACAAATTGAAATTGCAAAAGGTTTAATTCAGTTATAAATTTATAATATTCTCTCTTATTTTTTTTTATTATCTGTAGGCTTGCGCTTGACCACTATCTCACCTGATGGTAAGCGATGAGCGGTCTTCGTCATTCCCTCTCTGCTGAGGATCGCGACCACATACGACGCGTTTCCAACTTTCGCGGTTCTTTGCAGTTCGAACCGAACTTAGATTTAAATAGTACAGATAATGCCGTCCGGACGTTCGCTTATACGGGTTCACCATCATCTCAAATACAAGAAACACGGTAAGTATGTCTCGACCAATAACCACGTGGTTAGTTCGCTCGCTCGTTTCGGTCAAGTATGACCTACCTATGACCAAATTATTATAGACTAGCTGTTGCCCGCGGCTTCGCTCCCGTGGCCACCCCACAGGACCCGTTTTCGGGATTAGAAAATAGCCTATGTCACTCAGGAATAATGTAGCTTTCTCTTGATGAAAGTTTTTTTTTAAATCGGTCCTGTAGTTTCGGAGCCTATTCGGTACAAACAAACGAACAAAAAAATATTTCCTCGTTATAATATTTTTAGTAGGTATATTAGTTTAGATATAAAATTAATATTCATAATCATCATTTCAGCCGAAAATCTTCAACTGCTCAAAAGCCCTCAAGCCCCCAAGTGCACAGCGTTGACCAGTCCTGGTCGTCTCGTAAGCAGCGGATGATTACAAACCAGCCGTCGATTGTCTAGACAACTCACCGTGATGACTCTGGTGAAGTGAGCTCGCACTGAGCAGTCATTAAATCATTAAGGAATTATAGATTTTTACAGATAGCACAAGTCATGTAATATTGTTAAAACGCGTCATCCAAAATGACAGTGTTCAGTTTCACAAGCGAAATCGAAGCAGACAAGTGAGATTAGTCCGCAAACCACCCGCGGCGAGCACCCAACGATACATCCAATTACCAAACCTCTGGATTTATGCGAACTACAAATAATAGGGCGCCATTACTGATTTATGAGTGAACGCATTCTAAGAACAACAAAGGTTGCCGCTAAAAAACTCTACTTGTTTTAAACCTACCATATTATCGCGTGTGTTCTTAACATGACTCATTTATAATGTAATCGACATGATTCAAGAGCTAGACGCGAAAAAAATTCAAAAAGCTGAATTGTAGAAGGCCGTACGCGTCGTGTCAGTGCTTGCGGCAATTAAAAATAATTAGGGAACGAAGATGGCGTATTCTCGGAAGGACTGGCGGTACATTTACATATGGCGCTGCTCGAACTAAGGCGCGGTGCCGGTGGTGGCGGAATGCACTGGCTGATCTGGGAATTGGGATCTATGTTTCTTCCTATGTTTTGTTTTGCTTCCTGACGAGTTTTTTTTTACAAGATTTTATTTAACTTGCAACGTAAGATTTGATCCGAGCACACTTACATAAAGTGTGCTCGGATCAAATCTTGCAACTAAATTTTAAATCAGTTATCCTCAACCAATTAAGATGAAATTTTGTATACACATTTGGTTTGGATGACAATGTATGGTAAACTAAAAAGCTTGTTTATTTTTTTAAATTGGAAAACATTATTTATTCAATCACTTTTGTTATCACAATACGCTTCCTTTGATCGAGACCCAGCATTATGCTGAGCGATGGCCGTTTTGCGCGGATGTGATGCATACTTACCTATTTGTATTCCTCTGTTGTTTCCATAATTTTTTTAAATTGTATGCGTCATATGTGGCGCAAATATTTTTTGCTTTCGTTTGCATTTCTGTGAGATTCCTCTGTGCCCATTTTTGAAAATAGTGAGGAGTGTTGTAACAACCACAGAACAGGTACCTACAGAGCAGGTAATCGCCGGTTGCTGACGGCCATTACCTGGTCTGTGTTGGAGTCTCTGGTATATTGGTGTTGGCATCATAACTAAAGACGCCATTGCATTCCACTGCCGAGCAGATAGACTGCAACACTGACGCTGCAAATTCGCGGCAAGAAGGTTTTAAGCGCCGTGCAAAACGCGTCGCTTACGCGTTCGAGTCAAACCACTTCGATCGCAACGGCAACGACAGTCGCAGAGAGATTTGACTCGAACGCGTAAGCAACGCGTTTTTTTTATCGGCGTCACTGCCGCTCTGCTCCGACTGAAACTTTAGTTACTAATAATAATTGTGTACCTGCAATGAGCACATGTTTTGACTGTCATAGCCATGGTTACAACTGCTATGGACTTTCAATTTGTATGACTCACCAACACTTGGTTTGTATGGTAACTTTTGACCATAGGTGGCTCTAGCTGTACCTGCCAAGCCAACACCAAGGCGTCGGTCAACATATCGATTTTTTTTTAATTATTAGGTAATAATAATTGTGTGAGAAGAGGCACTTGCCTTGCAGTACGACAGTAACGGGCTGGTATTTTTTTATCCTATAATATTAAACGAGCAATATTTGTATAGTATGCCGTATTAATCACTAGGTCCTCATATTAACATATAATTAATAAATAAAATAAATAAATAAAATTAGCCTTTATTGCTGTTTAAACTTAAATAACATTGACTTTAATTAACTACCTAAATTTTAATATTATCTTACTTATATTTAAGTTTAAAACGTTTTTCGTATATCGACGTTCGGTACAAAAACAGCTTGTCTTTCGACGAAGAAAGAAATTAAAAGCAAAACACAATTCAAGCAGGCAAATCCATTATATCGAACACTGAAATGGCAATGGACAGGACACAAATGTTAAGGGAAAAACAAGAGAAATGGACGAAAATGGTAACGGAGTGGTACCCAAGAGATGGTAAAAGAAACAAAGGGCGACAAACTAAAAGATGGGAGGACGATATAAAAAAGGTGGCTGGTCCAGAATGGATCCGAATAGCAAAAGACAGGACGAAATGGAAATCTTTGGAGGAGGCCTATGTCGAAAGACAAGCTGTTTTTGTACCGAACATATAATTAATATAGAAGTTTAAATCAGTATTCATTACATTGCCCGATTTGACTTGATTTGATTCATAATGCCCGGCCATTATACATAGTGCCTTGATTAATCACTTGGTCTATGACATATATATTTGTAATCACGTTCTCGAAAACGGCTCTAACGATTTCGCATAAATTAGCAATACAGGGTTTTCGGGGCGAAAAATCGATCTCATATATATATAAATCGTAAACTCCACATTATCACGCAAAAAGATGAGTCCGCGCCATACACTTCATAATTTTGCCACCACTGCTGTCGTCTGAATAACCTAATGATAAAGGCGGTAGCCCACTACGCCGAAGGTTGCGGGTTCGGATCCCAGCTATGGGTAGGTTTCATTTCGTTACGTAAGTTTTTTTTTTATATTATATAGAAATCAATTTTTCATAGTATTAAATCTACATTTAATTATTTTTCTGTATTTTCACCCGAACAGAGCTCGGTAGCCCACCTACTCATACTATTTATATTATAGGTAATATTTCCAAGCCCGCTGGCCGCTCCTCGCACCCAGTCGGACCACAGCGCACTTGTAAACTAAATCGAGCGCGATTAGGGGCAATAGTGATTGAAAAGGGTAAAGAAACCGACCTGTATTAATGTCCATCTTTTATTTGTTATTTTTCGACCAAATAACGACGGCCAAAGGTTTAATTTTCGACTATAGATACGTATATTATAATATTGTACACTACTTATTACGAATTAACTTCACGAAATCACGAATGGGGTTTATTTTGAAGAGGATTTGGTTAATATGTAAATTGCTATCAATGTTGAAATGTTTTAATTTGGTTCTGTGTATTGAAAGAAAGGATTATAGTGGAAACCTTCCTTGTATTCTAAGGCTAGGCTAAGATCAAGGAATGGAGGAAGTATTGGTCGGCAAACGCGCACCGCGCCGGCGAGATGGGCAGACGTCATTGTTGCCACCGTGGGTAGAACCTGAATGAGGGTTGGGATCATTAAAAGAAAGAGAGGCCCAGTTATGGGCAAAGTCGGGCTGTGGATAATGACAATGATCGTTTGGATGTCAACCAAAGTGATATTATGGTCCATATCTACATCTCGGATATCTATGTCTACATCTATCATTTAATTTATCTAGCCAAAAATAGTATCCTGGCACTTAATAGAGATCTGAAGGTACAAATTATACAGTAAATCTCTCAGTACTTAACTATACGGTAAAACTTAGAGTTCTCAGTAGACTTCCTTGACCTAGTTCTCTCTGGCGCAAGGTCATGCCAGCGCTCAATTATAAACCGCCCCAGTTTGAAGGATTAGGTGGGAGACAATGCACTATTGAGGGCTTTGGAGCGGAGAAAATGTTGATATGATTGAGTTATTGGCATATTAGATTAGTGGAAAACCAGACAAAAAGTGGTAAGGGAACTTTAGTTATTAATTACTGGACATAGAAGTCAACTTACTCGGAAAAGTGGAAGTGTATCCCGATGACTAGCAGTGGGACTATGAAGGTTGAGAAAAAAGGGTGAGACTGGGGATAGGCAATTTACATAAGGGGACAATGGGGCTACTACAAAAATAGTTTCTTATACTAAGTATCAACTAATTAGATGTATATGACCATGCAGAGTCGCGATAGAAGCCAGTCCACATTCACATCGTTTAAGAATTTAACAACATTTTTATAGCCAACAATATTACAAATTTAAATAGCGATATTGCAAATGGACGGGTGATCCCTTTTAAACGATATGATTTATTATGTATTACTGTGATTTAAATATTAAATCCCAAGTAATGGCAGCCAATTCATAGAATGACGTTAATCAAATCAAATGCCAAGAATGTATTCGATACTAGCTTCACTCAGCGGCTTCGACCGCCTGACATTCGAAAATTCTTACTTTGAAATCTAGTCCCGAGATGAAAAAGTATCCTTTATCTTTCTATCTAAATAGGTATCTTATATCTCTATACTAAAATTGATTTAAAGTTCAGCAACCGTTTACGAATAAAAACGTAACAAACAGACGTACATACAGAGTTACTTTCGCATTTTTATTATTGGTATGGATTGAATCATCGAAATATTACGTGTTTTGAAGAGTTTAGATTGTCTTATTATTTTGGAGTTCCGCGAAAAATATTTACGACATGTTAACCCATTGTAATTGAGGTTTTTGGAATATGACTGATGATTCTTAATGACTTTTGGGATAACGCCCCGATATAATTATTATGCCAGGTATCCTGGGAACACAAATAAACAAGACCAAAATTAGACTTACATATTTTTTACCCGACTACGACGAAGCTAGAAAGCGAGATATTGTTATCTTATATAATATGTAGTAAGGATACTGGCTGACTGAAACATTGTAAACATTGCAGCCATTTTGTTTTTTCCTTCTGTAAGAACCTATGTATTTCGTAAGTAAAAAGCTTATTTTTGGTAAATATTACACTTCCAAACTACAGTGCAAACTAAAGTCTCCAAGAACACATTTCGAGGAAATCCGTCTACTCTCTTCTTGTCCTCATTATACTTTTTGCCCTACAGAACCCCGACCGACCGCTACCGATTCAATCACCCAATTTCGATACATTATTAATACTCGTATTCTGAATCAAAATATGACTCATTTGGGCACTGGGTCGGCTCGCTGCATTCTCACAACAGTAACTGGTTGCTCCTGCGCACCTCTCCATTCATCTCAAGAGTTTTCCTCTTTCGAACTAGTCGAGTATTCCAAAACGTCACATGAAGCAGGATAACACAATTCAATGTCGGCTTTAAAGTCTAAAGTATAAGGATGAGTTTCTTTTGTTCTTGGGGTGGAGTTTTGGTGGGGTTGGTCAGAAAACTGGTAGTAAAGTTTCTGAGTAAATTTGCAAGCTTTAGTTTTTATTTTTACTCCAATTATGCGACTGTGGGAAAGTAAGCCCTTATGATTCAGATGATAGCGATTGATTGTGAAAAGATACTGGTTCGTGTAGTTGCGCGTGAGTGTAATCACGCGTTGGGTTTGCGCATGCGTCAACGCACGTAGCGTAAGAACTCATACATTAATAAGTATCAGCCTGTAGACATCCGTATCTGAATCATTCTATCCTCAGTAGATTTGACATTGAGACAAGCAATATTTCGTAATCGTAAGCATCGGTCATTCTTCTCAACATTTATGTTTTCAGTAAGTCTTAGTTAGGTATAATATAGATTAAAAGAATGATCATCGGATTTAGCTAAAAATAATTATGGAGGAGTATATCGGAGAGCTCCCTTGGTGTCTTGGTGTCTGGAATATTCTACCTACTGTAGGCGTACTGTGGGCAGTGTTGGATACCTATTGCGCAATATAAAAACCGTTTGTATTTAAATCAAATTATAATTCACACTCAAAATCACACATAATAATATTCTCACCCAAAATTGGTTCACAATAAAAAGATACAATACAACGAGTGACAGTTTCTAAACATGTTTACTGCTCGACTGCTACCAGCCCAACTGATAAGGATAACTGAACTCAGCTTCGGTCGACGCTCATATACTACAGTATCGAGCGCCACTAGGTGGCGCTGGCGTCCCGATTGGACAATACGCCGACGCATTTTCGATAAGAATAAAAAGTAGCAGTTTAAAAAATATAATAGATTGGTGGCTTTTCTTGCTATGGTCATGTGATTAGGAGGAATGGAAAGAAAAAGAAAAAAAAAAGAGAAAAAAAAAAAGGTATTTGGATTGATGGATGGAGAGGGAGGGGACGGCGAAAGAAACGATGGATGGACTGTGTGAGGAGTGATATGAAAGAAAGGGAGTCAGTGATGGCGTGTGTGACGGGGAACAGGACGGTATGGAAGAATAAAACGGGTTGCGCCAACCCCAAGTAACACGGGGCAAGGGCAGGAAAATGATAATAGACTTGTGGATTTTAGAAAGAAAGTAACGACCTTTCACAGACAGACTCTGCTAAGTTAAGTTTAAACTCCAATCCCCAATATAAATTAACAAACCTAACAAGAAAAACAAGTCACTACAAATCCTACACTCAGACAGACACATATACGTTCGTAATAATAAAGAGAATCCCATCAATGATAAAAACCGAGTCTTCATTGAGTTAAGAGCACGAACTGCACCGCAAAACAGTAGGTACAGTTATATTTTGCATAGAAGATAAAAATCCGCCATATTTATTCTAGATAAAAGTTATTTGGCGACTGAAAAATTGACCAACAATAGATTTATAATTGAACTGAGCATCAAGATTGACCAAAAGCATTTTTATTTTATGATCATAAAACAAACAAACATAATGAGACTTCAATGGAAGGAATCGGGAGGCTTTTTTCCAGGATTGGGATAGTTCAAGCTGATAATTAAAAAAAAAACATACTCTAGTTTACAACTAGATTAAAAAAGCACACAACACTAATCGCACAATTATCTAACACAGACAGACAGACAAATACATTCGCAATAATAAAGATAATCCTAACAGCGATCAAAGCGGAGTCTCCATTGAGTTGAGAGCACAAATTGCACCGCAAAGCAGTGCATCTGCACCATAATCTGCACCCAGCCTTTGATGTCAAAGCTAAGCTGAGACAGACGGTGTGTACCGGCCGGAAAATCTAGCTGTTCGTTTGTGAGGGAATAGTTTCAAGTCTCTAGTTGATGATGTTCAATGATTTGGAAGATGGAGAAATGATTTGAAAGTAGGTATTAGTTTTATGATTATCTGGGCATAGGTAGGTATGATTAAAAAACCTAAATAAAATCCAAAATACCATTGCACAGTTAGATTTTTCACACTCGAGCTGAGCTGAGTGTTGGTAAACTTAGGTGTCGCCTGTTAAGAAAACGGGTATGAGTGTACTGCTTCATGTGCTCGAACACACAAAAGAGAAGAAAATAATCAAACTCAAATCATGTATTTCAATTAAAACACAAACAACTACCAAGCTACTAACACACTAACAACTAACTAACTATCAAGGATTCGATCACTCCAAAAGATGAACCTAGCACATTCCAAAGCGAGGTAGATCTCTATGGTGAAGAACACGCAATATACTCTTTTAAATCAGTGAGTAGTCTCAGAAGCTAATCTTATTTTTTAAAGGGATTTATTAGTAGCACAAAGTGTCCAGCTAAAGCAGTGCATCTGCACCCAGCCTTTGATGTCGGAGCCGAGACAGACGGTGTGTACCGGCCGGAATCTAGGTAGCTATTCGTTTAGTAGCGAGTGTAGCCGAGCGGGAATCGTTTCTAGTGAATACGTGAACCGTAGTTCAATGATTTGGAAGATGGAGAAATGATTTCAAAGGAGTTATTGTTTGAGATTTTAACTATATTATTTCAGCACGTAAGTTTTGTTAGTTATTATAATTGGTCTCTAGATCGAACTAAGATATAAAATGGTAAATGTTTGAGATTGATTGCACCTTTATTTCGTGACAGTGAGGCCGATTTTCCGTTTCCAACGTATTATTAGGTAAGTAATGATATGCGGTTGACGATTACATATTTGCTAATCTGCCCGAAAATCAGTTAGGTAAGTACAAACTTGTACAATCACTTATAAAACATCACAAGATCACACGCTAAAAACCTAGACATATCAAAACCGCTCAAGCACCTTTATAAAACGTTCTTTGCTCCAACAAAACATTCAATTTAAAAAAAAAACGAGCGGTACTACGACCATAGAGACTAATCCTACAAAAAAACAACGCCACAATACCAGCCAGTATTATAGTATTACCAACCAGTAGTACTCATTGTAGCCGCACATTGCACAAACCGACATAATCCCTACTCAATGACGTTTAGCCATTCATGACTGACAATACGGATTACTGCTAATTTTGTTATGCTATTATGAATGTTGCAAAAAGGGGAAATCCTTTTTTGAGTTTCACAAGTAACCTTTGGAATAAGATACTAAAATAATGAAACATTAAACAAGTAAATATTAAAGAGGTTGTGAAGAAATAATGTTTCAACAATGGGAATGGTCTGATTGACTGATTAGATAAAGAGATTATAGGTTTGGTTTATTTTAAAGAACAGCTGTGGCTAAACTGATGAATTCCTAGAATCCTACTTAATTCCATTAGGTACGATTTCTTACCTATCATAAGTAGGAATTACGCACTGATCGAATCAACTACAAATATCCATTCTGTATAACGGACTTGAATAGATATTACATCCGTATTTAAACCCAGATACACTATAGTTTATCCGTATGTGGCAATGAAAAGCTTCCTGAAGTTATATAAGACATTGCCATATTTATATATGTGAATTTTACTTAAAAAACATGGTAGAAAGAAGTTCATAACTCCATATTCTTTCTTCAGCTGCGAAACTTTCGAAATCCTCATGCGATTTATCGAGAAAATTGAGCTAAAGTAATTCCTGAATAACATTTTCCGAACCAGCAATGCATTTATCGACTACAAAGACCAGTCAGACAAAGATAACCGTTGATAAAAAAATTGTTCATCTACCAATGAAGTGTAAATTACTTCAACAAAAAATAAACGTTACAGTCGACTACAAACTAATAATACGTACAGTCAGACACAAAACGAGGAGCTGTAAGCTGCGTTTAGCTGTTCAATCGAGTGTGAAGCTTGCGGTGCAAAGTGTTATCGATTGTACTCGTTTTTGTGTTCAGCTCGATCAAGTGAGACGGTTGTTGCATTCACTGTACAACCTTTGCGGCATTTTTTAAACTTTCGTGTATGAATGTACACGGTGTAGGTACTGGCAGAAATGTTAGTAACATTTTCTATAATAGCATTCAATATAAAGTTTTTACGCCATGGTTTGGTGAAGGATAAAGAAGGATTTAAAAAATCAAGAGGAACACTACGAACTTCGCTTACAGCGAACTGTCTGCTAATTTGTATTATCAATGCAAAGTATGTCTACAGGGGAGGCCCTGAAGGTCTCATTTCAATGAACATTATTTTGGCCGAGTGGGAGCGGTGTTGTATAAGTCGGCTACGACCTTAACACTCGTGTTCTCTTGTTAAATGCGAAAGGAAAATCCCATACCATCAACTTTACAAGTTACAATAATATTATGTAAAAAAAATGTCTGTCATGTTATTTTTATATCCAAATACATACTTATTTATTTCTATCCTAACAACGGCTTACATTAGCAAAAGTTACAATAAAAATAGCTTGTCAATATTATAATTCGTACAAAAGTCCGTATCTTTTTAAATCCGCCATTACCAGCTGTTCAAAGTATTGATATTAGTATGTTTTTAAATTATAATGGACACAGTACGTTCACCGCGAATATTTTATGCTGTATTCCGTGGTAATGACCATGAATGTTTTAAATGGGTATCGATGTTTGTGACAAAAAAATAGGGTCAAGTCTATTCAGAATATATCTGTAGGAGGTACGTACCTAGATCTTATCCAATCACTTTTGGTAGTCGGTCGAAATATGGGCAATCGAGAAGTAACAGTTATAGGACTCATTTAAAGTTATTTAGGCTCTGTTGATCACCTATGGGACCGAGACGTGGTCGCTCACAATGGGCTTCATCAGAAAGCTAAAAGTCACCCAAAGAGCAATGGACAGGGCTATGCTCGGCGTTTCCTTGCGTGATCATGTCAGTAATGAGGATATCCGCAGGAGAACCAAAGTTACCGACATAGCCCGAAGAATTGCCAAACTTAACATTGCTCGCAGAACGGAGACGCACGGGATCGGTCAATGTGGCGACGCCTGGGGGAGGCCTATGTCCAGCAGTGGACGTCTTTCGGCTGATGATGATGATGAGGCTCTGTTAAGTTCTATCTGCCCAAAAAGAAGACAGAAAATAATGAGGCTCTGCTTTTTTTTTTCAAAATAAGTAAAAAGAAGATGATGAGTACAATAAATTATAGTAATTTATTAATTTTGGCATCTATACCTAGGTATATCGACAATAAACCATCCCTTCACTAGCTCTTAGCAAAAGTATGACTCGATTCCAAGCACTGCTTAGGGTCATTGAACATCCCCACACGTAGTCTGCAGAAAGTTCTGGATGTTGCCCCCGTGTTTGTGGCGTTATGGAAATGGGGTCTTATCGAATTGTAATGTGACTTGAAAAATAACGCATTAAGTCCTTTAAACATGACAAGTTTATAATTTAGTTAGGGCTGTGCTGGAGGCGAATAGTGCAAGAAATAAGGCGGAAAATAATTTGTTGTGGATACACGATTCAGAAGTAAGCTGTCAATTCCCAATATCCGGTGAAGCTCGTATAAGCTCTAAGCTAAAGATGCACTCAACAAGTACATTAGTAATGTCAATGAAAATCTATATATATGTCGGGTTTAGTCAATACTATGGACGTGGAGTCGAATCACACGCACGCCCCTAGCGGCAATCAAGAGCGGCTGCGCATTGGCGCGCTTTTATAAGCACTAGCGTGGTGCGTGGTGCAGAATAGAGCAGTTGAGTCAGTTGAGTACTGACAGCCGTAGAGCTAAGACGTCGTAGAATTAGTGTCGATCCGTAATATTGGTAAGCAAGAATGTAACTTGTGTCTATTTGAATAAACCCAGTGTATCGAATAACTTATGTGATTTCATTTGCACGATTATACCCACCGACCTACACGATGTCTTAACTTAAGGGAATACATCCGGACTTCCCGATGGTTTACATCTATCGGCCAGCCTTGATGCGACATATATATATAAATTAATCCCTTTTCCTTGGTCACGGCATCACGCGTGAACGGCTGGCCCGATTTCGCTCATTCTTTTTTTGTTGTGTTTGTTGTTGTTAGGAGAAGATACGTATGAAAAAAAAAATAAGAAAAAAATTGGTGCTTAATTACAGAGGTAGGATAGGTATGTAGGTAGGGTAGGTAGGGTAGGGTAGGGTAGGGTAGGGTAGGTAGGGTAGGGTAGATAGGGTAGGGTAAGTAGGGTAGATGAATGTTTGGTGTTTTTATGGCAAAACAAAGTTTGCCGGGTCACCTAGTATATAATAAATTACCAGAAATAATTAAGGAAGAACAAAAAAAATATTAATGAATTAAAACAATTTCTATTAACTTAATGCTATTATAATGTAAATGAATATTTAAATAACAAATTTTAAATTTAACTAATTGCAATCTACGAGTACTAAATAAATAAATACTTAGTCAAATAAAAGCCCTCTTCTACTTTTGCAGTGCCCGACAGGATCCACAATGGTCTAAATTTGTAACCTACCAACTAAGTTCACATGTGGAAGCAATAAATGTATTTTGTATAATCAATACTAATATTATAAAGCTGAATAGTTTGTTTGTTTGAACGCGCTAATCTCAGGAACTACTGTTTGGAATCGAAGAATTCTTTTTGTGTTGGATAGTCCATCTCGATATCATCGAGAAAGGTTACAGGCTACATAACAAAAATTAAAAATGTTGCGAAAACGGGCAAAATTATTCCTTTTTGAGAGCTTCCGTTGCGTGCGCTGCGTAAGCGGTTAAAGTTACGCAACATACATGTATGTAGGGTAAGGTAGGTAGGTAGCTAGTTGATGGGAGCGAATTCACGTGGGACAGCTAGTGTAAGTGATTACAGCTCAGTTCACCTAAATTATCACGATGAGTTTTAATAGCACTCCTGGTGGACTGACATCGCAGAATAGACCGGCAACTAGGCAAACAGGTGTTAATTATTAATTAATTAAACGACAAATGTCCATTTAAGTAATTGAAAAATCTTGATATTGAATAAAATTAAGATATTGATATCTTGCAGCAAATGTCGAAACTGTATCAGGGGTCACTCTACTTATAATACATTTCATATCGTTCCAAAAAAACAAAAATCATATGTCGACGCCCTCATTAGCATAATTGTTAAAGATATTTAGTTTAAGACTTAAATAAAATGCGCATGCACCGTACACATGATTGAAGTTAACCTTTTTAAATAAAGAATTAGAAGACTTAGTGTGACAGGAGGAAGAAGTTAGATCTTTCTTCTCTCTCATATAACGAAATGTGCCTAAACGTAACGCATCTTTGAAATTTCACTCTCAATGCTCTTCTATTTATCGAATAACCGAGAAGAGAAACTTAAGTATTAAAATTGTTGTGCAATATCAATTCCTGCCCTTTTAACACAAAAAAACATACACGACCCTATTATTAAAAGATTAAGATGGTGATATATTTATAATATGCGCAAAACGCATGATCTGACACAGTGAATATTTAGCAAAAATTACAATAGTGAACAGTACTCACTCCGGTTTGAATTGCATGAGGTCAAATGTATGAAACTTTCATTAAGGAAATGTTGCTGTTTTTTTATTTCGGTAAGTGTTTTTAATATGTACATAAATTGTATAGATTTGTAATTGGCAAGACTGGTAGATAGGAAGGTGTTGCTAGGTGGATTACTACGCCGATTCATTTTTGACGGCGCTGAAATTCAGGGTTCGGAGTCTATAGCCAGATTCATGGCCCAAATCTAATCTGTGTTGGGTATATTTAGGGTATTACGGAACTGTCATACGCATTGCGGTTATATAAGTCCCTAATTAAATAACAGGCTGGTTAAAAGACTATTGTATAAGTAAAGGACTTTTTTTACCTCTATATAGCGACGGCAATTAGTAAAGGCCTGCTAAACAAGATCACCTACGCCCACATAGACAATTTGATACAAGTTCAAAAGGAAGTGAACCTCTATACAACGACTAACCTTGACCCAAAGCTCTCATTAACAAATCTAGGCAAGAAAACAGATTTTCGCGAAAGACTAAAAGCCAAAAGCTCGCATGTATCTAAACTAATACGTCAAATATAAGATGTAAAACTGTTAGTTTTGTAGGAGGAAATCTCTTAAAGTCACTTACGAAATTTTATTTTCTACTACTACTACTACTACTGATAGAAAGCCAGGCAACTTTTACACCTAAATATCAAAAACCACGAGAGTGAATCCGCAGGAAAAAGTTACTGTTCTAATATAGAACTTATCAAACTACTTCTATTGTCTGCAAATGCTTCTAAAAGTGTAGTCCTATTTTAATACCAAAAGCAAGATAAACCAGCTAACAACAACAGATTTTTTAATTCTTGCCCTAATGACCCACCTACAGTAGATACTTCAACTTAAAATCAAGACATAAACACTTCTTCATCTCGTTCCTAGGTCACACATCTAGCTGCTCTCAATTCGCGCCATCAATAAGACCTACTTGTAATGCTGACATGCACTGTGGCGCTTTTGTGCAGAACTGGGTCGCTAGCTCGCTGCACAGTGGCACACTCCAGCGTGCGCTTACGTCATAGGCTCATAGCCTCGGTGTGTATGTACTTACTTACACTTAAGACGAGGCTTTCAATGGCCGCTCGTAAGCGGGTTTTAATTAAGTGTCTCTATTAGGTATAATCGGGTAGTTTTTAAATAAGAAGATGGTAAATTGAAGTAGCTTTTTAAGATTAAGGTTATATTATCCGAACGGTAAGGCAGAGTACATTTTGGTTATGTTTACGTCTATATTGTAGATAATAGAGGTCGTAACTATTGCCATCAATTAGCCACAAATCCACCACAATACAATAGCATACCACGTTATCTCTTCGTCAACCTTGGTTAACTGGTAGAGAATGCCTAAGGGATTAAGTCCGCCTTTGTACCTTTGCGTATGAAGTCTAAACATTAAATAAATAGGACTAGGTACGAACCGGGCATCGACAGCAGGTAGTGCTTTCTACCACTTAACCAACGAGGCTTTTTGTCTAAGTCCGAAAGGACTAGTGTAAGCAATCGTGATGGTCAGGAAGTCCCGTATTCGAATACTAGATGGCGCTGCGTGAAAAAACTTGGTATTTTGACAAAACTAAGTCAGGGTCTAGTCTATGGTTTTAATGCCAAATCATTTATGAGAATAATAATTATAAATCCGTAAATTTGTTATGAAATTTAAAGCAATTGCATTTTATTTTACATAGACCCTCCGAGAGCACATGTACTTTTAAATGTCATTATTTACATGAACAATTCAGACATCTACCTGGATCTCACATCACGAACAAATGTGACATGTACCCTCAACTTTGCTATGAAAACATTGTTTTTTCCTCTGCCATACATTATCGCATGATAGTGTAACAACGGGCCATAATTGGGGTAAATACGCCAAATATCTGCCGCGTCCTAAGCAAACAACGGGGGTACCTACCCGACCCGGTGACACTGGTGTATACGCGGGTAGATCTGTGCGTTAGATGCGATAGTGTTTTTTGTTGTTGTAAATATTACGAAATCAGAAGCTTGGGCATTTCATGGGGATTAATATTATGGTGATTTAATCTATGTTTGTTAATGTACGGCTCGAAGGACCATATTTAAACTGACTAGACTAGACCAGAGTCAGTTTAAATTGCCAGAATTGACGGAATCGAAGAGCTTTTTTAGTAAGTAGTCCCTGAAAACTGCAATGGGGCTGGCCGCCGCATTTTTCCGACCAAGAATTAATTAAACTTTATTGTTTGCCTAAAAGCGCTGGGGTAGGATTTATGTTTCGAGTAAGTGTGTTCAAAAAAGTTATTTAATACACGTGGTCATTGCAGTTTTTCGGCTCCATAACGGCCTCGACTTTGGCTCGGTTGTCTATTCCGCCTCGGCTGCAAAGTTTGTCCACTAGCATCAAAACGTGTAATGTTCATAAAGAAAATCACTACTACTATTGTAGTCTCGCCTGTCTCTAAAAGACCCTCTTTAAGACATTTGTCTTACCCCGGAACTCAATAATTACAATCAAAACTTCCACGGGCCATAACCTTTAGCAAAAAACTGAAAGCCCAAAAAAATTGCAACAAAAAGTCGCAATGTCCACATATTGTAATGCAGGGTGCAGGTCACACGTGCAATACATGCGATCGCCAAGTGCGTCGTATTCTCACGTCTGAAGCGAATCTAACAAAAAGCGGAACGTGATTTATCGACGGGCGAATCGACACCCCCGCTCACTCGGCTAAACTACCCTCAGGATGTGAAGAGCGGTGGCGAAGCAATTGAATTGTGGAGGAAGCAAGGGAAGTTAAAAGTTTTATTTGCAAGCTTGTGTTTAACGTAGTTTACATAAATACCTTCTATCCCACTAGGTACTGGCAAACGATCCATAGACTTAAAAATAATTCTCTATTTGGCAAAGTTTAAATAGATGAAATGGACAGAGATAGTAGACAGGATAAGCTACACTCCTTCGATAATGATTGGTCTAATCTAAATCTTTCCCATATAAAGAGAAATGCAAGGAGAGTAGAGAGGCATTCCCTGCTGTGGCAAAATACAGGTGGGCAAATCTCACTAATATTATATAGGTTTATGTTTGTGAGTGTTTTTGTTACTTCTTCACGCTCAAACGGCTTGACGGATCTGGATGAAATTTGGCAAAGACATAAATTATAGTCAGGAATAGCATAAAGAATACCTTTTATCCCAGAAATATGTTCCCTCGGGTTAATTGTCGACTTTCACGTGGGCGAAGCCGCTGGCAGAAGCTAGCATTATTAATATGACTTGAAAATTCTGTCAACAACTTAAATTTATTAATCTACGACTAATAGCTATCGGAATATATATGCTATAATAATTAAAAAAATGCAGGTGTGCTTTAATTGTTAAAATTATACATACAAAAAAACAATAATGTTTTTAAGATTGTGTTTCATTAAGCATATTATTTGAATTAAAACATAAGATTAAATCCTGTTTTTAATGAAGCAACACTATGAATCTGTCAGTAAGATTAAATGACAATCTTTTTAAAAATACAAATGGGTCCATTTACATATAAGTATCAGAATAACAAACGAATTCAGAGGTCAAATTCTCCATATTGCGATCACAGTTAGTAACCAAATAGTGAACACGGAATATTTTGTGGTACAGCTGCAAAAACGTTTAAAACAATTTAACAACAACAGCACGTACGTGTTTACCTCAGATCATATATGATCTGTGGTGTTTACCTAGAAACTTTTATCTAAATTTAAAATATAACCATCCAATTTCAAAAGTTTAATAACAAAATCTTACGAAGTATAAATCCTACAGACAGAACAAGTAACATTATACCACAGTCTAAAAATATGATTTTTATACTGTGATTATACTATAGTTTATCTTATTGTACAAGAATAATTTAAATAAAATGTATACTCGCCCGAGAGAGGGCGCTGACAACGATAGTGCTATTATTAACCGACTTTCGAAAAAGGAGGAGGTTCTATGTTCGACTTCTTGTATGTTTTTTTTTTTTTTTTTTTTTGTGTATGTTCACCGATATCTCCGTCAATTTTGGACCGATTTTGAAAATTCTTTTTTTGTTTGAAAGAGTATGTTCCGAAATTGGTCCCATTTTAATTTGGTGAAGATCTGATGAAGAACTTCGAAGATATACAACAGAACTCTTCAATAAATAACGGCAAATCTCTCGGGACTGCTGAAATCGCATGTCTGTTTATTGTTTATACCATTTCATAACATAACATCACGCCAGTATGCTCTTAAGGGGTAAGCAGATCTCTCATTTGATCGGTTTTGTTCAAGTTTCATGATATTCGGGTAATCTATTCTGGCGTTATAGGAAACTTACTAAACAACTTGCCTATTAGGTAGGTACAACTAAAAAGTGAAAAATAAAAAAACTTTTTTACAAAAAAATACTACCGACTTCCAAATAAGAAAACTACAAAGTGAAAAATAACTTTATTTTTGGAAGTCTGTGTCCATAACGAAAAAAAATGGTACCTACGAAAGACACCGACTTCCAAAAATAAAGTTATTTTTCACTTTGTAGTTTTCTTATTTGGAAGTCGGTAGTATTTTTTTGTAAAAAAGTTTTTTTTGTAAAAATCTCAAATCAAACCGTAGTTTCAAATGGGATGTCAGTTCACTTCATCTCACTTGACATATGTTTTCACGGTAAGATTTTACAGAATAGACCGTCAGTACCACGGGTAACCTAATCACCTAGCACAAAAGTCAGGAACTTCACACTATTTGTAACCTTTATCTTACGTAAAACAAATTAGAAGATACTTTTCGGTTTATTAATTTTTGCAAGCTATCAAGATGATAAAATTTCATATCTTCCGGATTTCACGTGAATTAATCAAACAGTGTCAAACGCAACAACATCAACGGGACTACCTGTCTGTGACCCACCCTCGCGTTTTGTTGCGCAAAAAAATAAACGCATAATCGTAATCGCATTGTCGCCACTAACTCTGCAGGTCACTTTCCTTGTTCGATCACTGACGCAATCTCAACCGTATATCACATGAATTAAGGTATCAAATACAGTGGCAACAGGTTGTTGTTTTTCAAACGAGAAAATTATGTAGCGTAAGAATCAGAATCGTTTGTTTGATAAAAGTATTATTATTTGTAGTAAATTCTGAGAGTTTTGTATGGATTTTTGACAGCGTAATTCTTAATGTTTTTATTCCTTTTTATGTTGGCGTTTTGACATTATTCTATGTCGTTTTAGTCGTGGGAGAATATAGCAGAGTAATGTGCAGGTGATGAAAATAAATGTAAAAGTGAGTTGCTGTAGCAAAATATTAATTTACATTGAAGATCATCTACATCCAAAGAGAAGAGTGAATAATTGTAAATCCATGTTAATCCTCCCAGAAATCGCTCTAGGAAAAACTCACAAATTTATAAAGGAAAAAATACACTTTGAAATTCATTTTATACATTCATGTAAGACCAAATACGGTAATAGGTTTATATACGTCTGGTTCTACAAATACATACAAGTTTACACTCAACCGGGCATCAAGTTTTATTAACAAAATATAAATAGTGTATTGACTTCTGAACTCGTAATCCGCGATACATAAAAAGACCAATGAACTGCGTCTGAATTATTAAAAAAACACTTTTATATATACCTATATGTTACGCAAATGTAGAAAGCTATATGTTAATGCGTAAGCGACTGCTTAAGGTACCCTATTGGTTGATTAATTCAATTGAGAGATTTTTAAGATTTTTATTGAGCCTAGGAATCTTTAATTCACTATGGGATTTAGCCGAAAAACGTCCACTGCTGGACATGGGCTCGTCACATCGATCAGTGCTCTGAGGCCTTAGTGCGAGTTTTTACTCACGCTCAATCGCGTCAATGTAAACGTTAATTTGTGATAGGTGACGGTAAGGAGAAACCTCTTTTTTTGTATACATTTTGACATAAGAGATCGTTTACTTTGTCACTAGTGAGGACGTTAAAAACTCGGAATAAGCACACTGAGTGCCACACTGTCACTGTTTCTGTGCTTCGGCCGACATTGGAGTTCAGATGTTTTGAATGTTTTATTGGAGTATTTTGAAAAATAATAACTATCACACCTTATATAGTTTTTATTATTGTAAATTATTTACTATCTATTTATTTTATAGTATCTATTTTACGTATTTTTATTATTCATTAGTACAACTCCTACATATTAACATTATATTCAATATTTATTTTATTTACCAATGTCCGTGTGTCACTAGCGGGGTGCCTACTGAAAATCAGCGCTGGGTGTCAGACGCCCAGCAAAATATGCTGAGTTAGTTACCCTTTCGGTGTGGGCACGCCCAGCGCAGATTTTCTTGATTCTTTTGTGTACTTTTTGACTGTTCTTCCCTGTTACTTTGTAATTGTTGCTGTTGTGTTGTGTTTGTGTTGAATAAATGTTTTCTATTCTATTCTATTCTTCTGTGCGTTTCGAAGCCTTCTTGACCAGGTCATGGCTCCACCTAGCTAGAGGGAGGCCTTCCTTCTGTTTGACAGTGCTACAAATATTTGTTTATTGATTTAGATGCTAAATCTATAGGTAACCTAATAACAATTTTTAATGAATGTTTAATATTCATCAGTTGACCTCTCAGACTATAAAGTCTCAAAAACAAAAACATTATATAAATAAAAATACGATTGGTTTGGTTTATCTTGGAAATCCCAAAAACTGAAAACACAATTTGATTTCAAATTATCAAGTTAATGGTCTTAATTACAGTCAGTGGCTATGTAAACGACCTATCGGCACAGGCTGTTGTTTTTCTACACATATTTCTCCACGCAGATTATTTTTTGCAAAAAGTACAAGACAGAATAACAAAATTTAAAATTTCAAAGTACAGACAGAATAATGCGGTTTTGTAAAGTGATTTACGCCATTTGTTTCTTGTAATCCTCTTTAAATTATTGGTAATGTCAAACGTACTGAGAACTTTGACGTTGACATTAATTTCGTTCTTTTATTACAATAAAATAGTGACTGCATACATAAAAAATGCTGGCAGAACTGTGCGTTGCCCTCAAATCATTGACTAGATTTAGGATGTATGCAATTTTTTTTTCGCAATTTTGTCTCAATTATTATTTCCTGATAGTTTGATTTAAGTTTATTCATAAACTATAGAGACACGCCCCGGCTTCGCACGGGATAAATGATATACAAAACCTTCTTCATATATCGTTATTTCTATAAGTGAAAACTGTATCAAAATCAACAAACTTCTTGGCCGCCCTGAAGTTGGCTAGTAA
Organism: Orthosia incerta; assembly: GCA_948252205.1. Lineage (NCBI taxonomy): Eukaryota > Metazoa > Arthropoda > Insecta > Lepidoptera > Noctuidae > Orthosia > Orthosia incerta. Next base: position 30,384,415 of record OX411754.1, on the reverse strand, counting down.
ATCTCATACAATAAAAAAACTTTTTTGCAAAAAAATACTACCGACTTCCAAATAAAAAACTACAAAGTGAAAAATAACTTTATTTTTGGAAGTCGGTGTCTTTTGTAGGTAAATTCATTGCGATATTGACACCGACTTCCAAAAATAAAGTTATTTTTCACTTTGTAGTTTTTTATTTGGAAGTCGGTAGTATTTTTTTGCAAAAAAGTTTTTTTATTTTACCCTTTTTAGTTGTACCTATCGGCAAGTTGTGTAGTAAGTACCTGTAACGCCAGAATAGATTACCCGAATAACATGAAACTCAAAACATAATCAGTGAAATGACAGATCTGCATACCACTTAATAGCGTACTGGCGTGATGTTATGTTATAAAATGGTATAAACAATAAACAGACATGCGATTGCAGCAGTCCCGAGAGATTTGCCGTTATTTATTGAAGAGTTCTGTTGTATATCTTCGAAGTTCTTCATCAGATCTCCACCAAATTAAAATGGGACCAATTTCGGAACATACTCTATCAAACAAAAAAAGAATTTTCAAAATCGGTCCACAATTGACGGAGATATCGGTGAACATACATAAAAAAAAAAAAAAAAAAAAAAACATACAAGAAGTCGAACATAGAACCTCCTCCTTTTTCGAAAGTCGGTTAAAAAACAGCACCGTTTCGTGCCTTGCGCATCTGAAAGCCAACTTAACTAAACCAATAATCAAATTTTAGTCTAAAAAATGATTTAATAATTTCTTCAACTTATTTGACCATTTGTGAGGCTCAGAATTGATAAAAAAACGCATTTTACAGAAATTTGTAACCATTGGTTAGCATATTTAACCATTGGTTGAGTTTACTACGGATCAAAAATCTGGGGCCTTAGAAGAAGTTATAGCGGCGAAACAGAAATGATGTGGACAGTGACTTTGTTTTATGCTATTTAGAGATAGGGGTCCTAAATATCAGCAAGATTAATAAAAAAGTAACACAAATAAGACGCCTCTATATTTGTAAACAAAAATACAAAAAAAAATACTTATGGTGAGTACCTTTGTCCTAAGCTTAAGCGGATCCCAGCAATAAATATATTAGTAGGATATTCAAACAAGCATAAAAAATAACGGCACATAGCAATACCTCGTGTAGTCGTAAAACTACCAAAAGGCTATACTACCTACCTGCTTTGTTCACACTGTTATGAATTTTGAAATAATAATAATATAATGTCGCAACGACCCGTGCTTCATCGTAAAATAATAAAAAAAACAACTACCTGTAACTTCGATACGAGTTACAACTATTTACTATCGCAAAAACTCATTAACAATCAAAATTCGATCTTATTTCTATAACGTTACGTTGCATTTTCGATAAGTTTACTTTTCAAAACTGCATCTAAGTCTGATGAAAAGGTTAGACGTCCGATGCAATTGTAAATTTTAAAGTATTTATGATTTCTAAAGTGTTGTTTATACAGAGGAGATAAGGTCTATTTTAGTTTAGCAATGAGAAAATTGTCTTAGCCAGACAGTGGCTTGATATAAACCGTTTTGGATTGTAACCCAATATCGTGCACGAGTAGTTCAAAAACATTTTTATCTTTAAAATATATTCTGTTTTTTATATCTTTTCTAGATACCACAGTACCTGCTAGATCTAGATGGTAATCTCATTCCTGTTATTAAAAAACTTGACGCTATTCACATGTTAAAGAAAGAATCAGTCGCAAAAGCAAGTCAAAACAAAAAAAAACAAAAACCAATAACCATTATTTTTGAAGCCACAATTTGGTCACACTTAGATCATACTCGCCACGTGGTCGACTATCTTCGGGAGCGTAAGACAATAAAGATGCCACGTTTTTATTTACATTATGTAAGTTGAAAGCATATAACCAATCGTTAGGTGGACCTATCTTTACTATGTAAATCTATGGCATTAGTAAACTGTTCAATTACAAGTCACAATAGGATTTGACTCACAGGACCAATAAAAAGATTATCTACAAAAAACTACACAAAACTTTGCTAAAACTCCCACGCAAATACCTATTTAAAAACCCGGAATCCAAACAGATAAAGTCATTTTTTCAATTCCGAAATTCAATAAAGCTTTTAGTACAAAAAAAAAGTTAAAAGCAATGCTTTAAACTGCCCTTACCCGACTGCGGTGAAAAAAAGATGATTAATGAGGTTGGAAATTAAATAATTCGGGCGCAGGTACAGGGTAGTGGCAATTTTTTAGCTATTGTCCTTATGACATAGAATAGGGTGTAATTTCTGGTTATGGTTTTTTGTAATTATTATATGCCCAAAATGTTTATGCTGAAAGGTCCACCCACCCACAGTAAGGTACAGGGGGGTGACCATAAGCTCTTAGAGTGGTATCAATTTTAGATCGAATAAGGGACAGATGTATCTGACCTGTATACATCTGTCACTTGCTCGATATCAAATTGATACCGCTCTAAGAGCTTATGGTCACCCCCCAGTTCTCATGTATTGTTATTGTATTGAGGTTACCCTCCGATAATGATTGGATTTGGATAGCCTTAGAATGACTGAAGCGGAATGGTACTGGTATTCAACGGTATCTGGTTAGAATGAAAGCTGACCACGTAATTGTTGGGAAAAGAGTGGGGGTAAAGAGAAACGGAATGAGAGTAGGAAAGATTTTGCGTTCTTCTTCTTTTTCGTGTGAGGATATGGCCACCTCTGGTGTCAGAGTTAGTTATGCCGCCTCTGTGAACCCCACAGGCCGCTGACTTGACTATTTCAGACTTACATTAACTATATAAGTCGAAGTTTCCTCCGAATGTTTTCGATTATGTGAAGATAGACTTAGAAATTACATATGTATTTGAAAAGTAATTTTGCGTTGCAGTGGCTACAGCGGAAAAATCTATACTAATAACAAAAATTTCAAGGTTTGCAAACACGCCAGCTACCACTACTCCAAGAGCTAAACCAATAAGGCACAACGAATCGAGCTTATAGTTAAAATCAATTCCAAATCAATCTCTACTGCCCATGAATTTAGGTAAACTAGACAGGTGCAGGTTAATCGGCCAGTAATTGCATTTTTAATTAACAATCCGTGAATAAACGACGAAAATCAACACACATTACGATACCGCAATACTAAAGGACGAATAATATCTTAAACGCTAAAATTCTGCAATCAAAAATAAAAACTTTTCGTAAAAACTGAGCTGCAATATGTTGTGTTGATGATAGCCAATCAAGTTTAATTACAATAATTGCCTATTGAAAATAACATTGCGGTATTGCGAACAACTACGGGCGAAAAAACTAGTATTAACGTTCAAATCACAGTACAATAAAGAAAAAGAGGAATGCGGCTTGTTTGATTTGAATATATACGTGATTCCGTAGCTGTGTATGAAAAAACTGAGATATTGAATTGAAAATGCGGAACCAGCATCAGTAGTTTTTTTTTTCATCTTAGCTAAAAACCAAGAAGCAAACTGAAATTATCTGCAGTAAATGGAAATGAAAGATAAAGCGAAAAAGGAAGACAAAGGTAATAAGTCAATAATACATAATGAAGACACAATACTCGGAAGGCATGCCCTAAATGCATAAACTCGAGGGCATGTTATGACACTTACCAAACCACACTGTGCCCGCGTGGTGCATTACAGACCAGCCCATTTCATAGAGAAGAGGCCTTGGACTCAGCATAGCAGTGGGAACATTATGCTTACTAATAAAATTGATAATGACAATGTACTCCTAAGTACGAATTCCGAAAGCAACAAAAAGAAGAAACAAGTCGTACCTTAGAGCCAAAATAAATGCGGCTTTCTAAAAATTCCCCATGTATACTAAATACAAGTATAGAATGTATAACATAACGAACATGTAAATAAAAAGTGGTTCCAATAAGCTTTCGGGGTATAAAGCTGAACAATTACCGGCAGACGAGGATTATAAAATTTTACAATCCGTACGAATGATGGCCGGCTGGTGTTATTGTGATTACCAACTCCGAATGCTAATGGCGGCGGAGCATAGACAATATGGACTTGTTTTATGTAAATTCTGTATGTGGTTTATTTTTTATTTTTAATGCTTTTCTGTACTTACTATGTACATAATATATATATATATATATATATTTTTAATGCTAGCGCTTGACCACTATAACACCTGATGGTAAGCGATGATGTGGTCGACGATGTAGCACGCTTACCTAGAAGAAACCTATTCACTCTCGACTTAAAGACTCCCAGGTTGTAGCTATCAGGAAATACAGACTCCAGCAGGGAATTCCACTCCTTAGCTGTACGCATAATGAAAGTATTCCCAAAACGTTTGGTGCGTATGGGTGGGATGTCCACCATGTACCAATGACGGATCGCCGTACGTCTTTAAGTCCGATGATGGATCGGGCTAGGAGGAATTAGTTCATGCAATTCCAACGCACACTCCCCGAAATGTAACCGATAAAAACCGACAGACTGGCAACTTGGCGCCGATGTTCAACGTTTGTAGCCTAAACTCGACCAGTATCTCATTGCCGATGAGCCTCTTGGCCCATATGATTTAATTTTAATTGAATATATTTCTGTTTAATCTCCTTTGACAAGCTTTCGTGTGTTTATGTGGCAACTAGTAATCTATATTTCAAGCACTTCCTAGCTTTTGATTAAGCTGAAACTTGGCGTTATGAAACTTTGAAAATATTTAAATAATATGGGTGGAAGGTGGCCACAGCAACTCCTCAAGCAGACAATATAGCACCATCGTGTCTGAACTCATTGGATGTGAATTGACTAGCGATATTAGTTTCAGTATCATTCAGTTCAAAAAGCTTTTTCTTAATACTTATTCATTTCATTTCAGTAGTATAATGCAATCAGCGTTCTAGTAACTATTTGAGGTACTGCCTACGTGACTATAAACTACCTAAGCCAGCAAAATTGCAATTAAATATAATCTATATCTAATAGCACCTAATTGGCAACATTTTTATGACGATAGATAACCTTGCATCACAAAATAATTTAAGTAAAGACACAAGTTGAACACATAGTTACCAGTAGGTACCATTAAAACCATAGACATCCATAATGGACTGAGCATTGTCTATCCAGGTAAGAAGTGATAAGGACAAATAAGTGTGAAAGAGACAACGCGATAATGCGAACAATGGACGTATTTTTCTAGAATCCCGATTGGGCCACGTCTTGGGTGCATGATTTCTGTACAAAAGCATAGACAAAGTAAAAAGGGAGGGCGGCCGATTTTTACCCGGCTGCATGGAAAGGATTGTTTTTCGCGCATATCTTGTATGTATGTTTGTATTTACATATCTATGTATGTATGTGTGTTACCTCGTATCTTTCAAACCGCTTGACGGATTTTTATAATCAAAACATTGTTATATAGGTTTTAGCCGCTCAACTGTTCTTTGATAAGTGCCGTTAAAAAAACCGGCCAAGTGCGAGTTGGACTCGCGCACGAAGGGTTCCGTACCATTATCGGAAAAAAAACGGCAAAATAATCACGTTTGTTGTAGGAGCCCCATTTAAATATTTATATTGTTCTGTTTTTAGTATTTGTTGTTATAGCGGCAACAGAAATAACTACATCATCTGTGAACATTTCAACTATCTAGCTATCACGATTCATGAGATACAGCCTGGTGACAGACGGACAGACAGACGGATCGTGGAGTCTTGGTAATAGGGTCCCGTTTTTACCCTTTGGGTACGGAACCCTAAAACGGAACAATTTTGGGCGCCATATTGTGGTGGTTGCAATTTTTCTTTTATTCCAAACCCATCGAGTGGGGTATCAAAATGAAGGGTTTTTAGAGGTGATTACAAAAATATATACCACTTATATGTTTAAAAGTCATTTGAATAAAAAAGTATAACTAAAAAATTGTTTATAAAAAAGAAAAACAAAAAATCCGACTACAAAGATGTAAACAAGAAGAAAATCTTGCTGTGCAGTCGGAGGATACTTTGCGAGCTGGCTGACCAAAACTATAAATACCTATCCTCCGACTGCACAGCAAGATTTTCTTCTTGTTTACATCTTTGCAGTCGGGTCTTTTTGATTTTATTAACTTTTTTTTTAGATTTGTCTATTTAGTAAGGCTAATGTTATTGGTCCATTCTTAAATGTCATGGTGGCACAGTGGCTAACGCCTCGCCTCTGGTGCTTTAGGTCGTGGGTTCAAATCCGATTAATTACCAATGTAGCTTTTTTATTTTTATTTTATTATATTTTTTTTTTAGATTAGTGGTGGCCTAGTGGACTTACAAGTTGTAGGTCGGGGGTTCTAATCCAAGCAGGCATTTTACTTTGTGTAAATTATTTCATCACCACTGCTCTACAAAACGGTAAAGGCAAACATCTTGAGGAAACCGGCATGTCCAACTTTCTTTTTTTGTGGCGAGTTTACACTTTATCTTTCTTTCTTTTCTTTCAAATCTGACACTATTCTTGCCAAGGGATAACGTGTTACCCAGTTACTGAAAAGTGAAAATCAGATAGATATGGTCAAAATAATTTAAGCAACAGCATCAAGTTCCATCGCACCTAAAATATGTACTTGAAAACATAGTTAACCAGTAGTTATAATTAAAACCATAGACATCCATAATGGACTGAGCATTCTCTGTCCAGGTAAGAAGTGAGTAAGGACAAAAGAAGTGTGAAGGAGACAACGCGATAGTGCCAACAATGGACGCCTTTTCTAGAATCCTGATTGGGCCACGTCTTGGGCGAATGAGTTCTGCGCAAAGACACGGACAAAGGGAACAGGCATTGTCCACATTACAATTTTTTGTTACTTTGTTTACATTGGTGCATTTAGTGAGGATAATGTTATTGGTCCATTATTAAATGTCATGGTGGCCTAGTGGCTAAGGCCTCGCCTCGCGTGCTTGCCAGGGGCCAGGGCCATCACCAATAGGGCGTTTTAAATTTTATTTTACGTTAATTTACCGAGACTCCTCCGTGCCTTGGAAAGCGTGCTAAGCCTTTGTTCCCAGCTGGCATTTAAAGATTTTTGATAGTCGGTACGATAGTCAAAACCTATAAAATCTGACACCAGTCTTGTCAAGGGATATCAAGATAGTTACTGGGAAGTCAGATAGGCAGTCGCCATCGTAAAATACCTACTGGTACTCAGAAAGCTGACCCCAACGTAATTTGGATAAGGTCAGGTAGATAATGAATTCAGTCCATTATCCATGTTTAGGATTAACACATAGGTATAGTAAAACAAAAAGCATATTTACGACATGAGTATCACGCTAAAGTTCAAGATTATTCGGGTACAATTATAACTAGATTTTTTGCAACAATTATCCCCAGCTATTACACTTGGTAAAGGTTACATTATTTTAGTATCGAGGAAACATAACTCATGATTTGGCTAACGTCATTGTTTTGATTACTTAGTTATTAAATATCGGTAAACATTTTAAAAATTAACGTTTGAAAAGTCTTGCGTATTATTAATTTCTTAGTTTATATCAGGCAAGCATATGTCACGAACGAAACTAAGGCCTTTGTATAAGAAATATATGATGGGAATCAAAGGACCAAAAATCTAAAGAATGGAACGACCTAATAATAATAAAATCTACGAGAACCTCGTGAAGGCTGAGAGAGATAAGCAAAGCAAGTATCTTGATTTGGCTCGCGAGGTTGTCGACACACATCATCACATCATCAGCCTATTAATGTTCCCACTGGTGGGACACAGGCCTCCTCTCTGTGAGAGGGGATGGGCCGTAATCCACCACGCGGGCCCAGTGCGGGTTGGTGGATGTCACATGTCTTCGAATGTTTGGTTCTAGGACATGCCGGTTTCCTCACGATGTTTTCCTTCACCGTTTTGAGAGCAGTGGTGATGAAATAATTTACACAAAGTAAAGCGCCTGCCTGGGCTCGAACCCACCACCTACAACTTGTAAGTCGCGGCCGATACCACTGGGCCACCACTGCTGTTGTCGGCATGTGGGATGTGAATACAGCAGTCATTGTGCCGATAGTCGTTACGGCCAATGGCATAATAGCCAAGAGCCTCGACGAACATCTGAGGAGGCTCTCGTTGGGCAGCTGGATCAAGGGCTTTATCCAGAAAGCGGTACTCCTGGACACAGCGCGTATCGTTAGGAGGTTCCTCTCTCAGGAGCCATGACCACCGGTAGCTTGGACCCTGTTCCCGATACCGGTGGGCTACTATTTTTTATATTTTTAAATGTTTTCTTTTTTGTATGTATTTAGTAAAAATATTTAAAAATGTATGAAATAAGAAAGAAAATTAAATAAAATCTACTAATATTCTCTACTTTGAGCGTGCCGTGTAATTATTCAAAATGCAATCAAGACAGATGGGCCAGAGGCGTCACATAGTTGGAGTCAGAAGGCGGGCGTCGTCAAAAACGTGACGGCTTATAGGCGCTTGCAGGCGATTGACCAGAGAAGGCAACACATTGAGAAGAATGCCATGCTATACATGGTAGTTAGTGTAGCGACCTTTGTACAGCAATAGAACAATACAGGCTAAAAAGAAAAAAAAAAGGTCCATTCGATGTGGTGATGTTTTAGTGGCCTATCACCATAAATCCAGCTGCTCAACTGAATTGATGGAGATGATGATGAAAGAATAATAGTTCTCTACAATTAATCTTACCTTATTCCCCTATAACTAAAAACATAGTAACAATTCGTCCATGACACTTCACATTGCACACGGGTGGTTCAGCGGGGTCGCAGGGCGAGCTTATAGTGTAACTCGACCCGACATATGGCACGCTCCGCACTTCCGACAATTTCACAAAAAAAGGGTGCTTAAGACTGACGCAAAAAATTAAGAAGCTGCGTATGGCACGATCTTTGTAATGGGGGATCCGTATGTTATAATATTTGATTATGTATTGAGTAGCAGTATTTCACGTGTTATTTTTAAAAAAGAGCTCAAAATCAACACCATGTAACGAACAAGTGAAGACCAGACTCTTGGTGAATGCCTGAGAGGGCAGAATGTTTGGTACATTCTGCCCTCTCAAGAACCTAGGATAGACCAACCTGTTGTAGACACACAAGGAGACCCGACCCCAAATAAATTGGTCGGAGGGTAGAAAGAAGAAAAAGAAGAGGAAAGAGACAGACTAGAAATAACCAAACAAGACATTGAGTTAGTGTAGCAATTAGCAACTTTTTACTGTCCCTCCCTATGAGTCCGCTCTAGACCTCGATCACGCCTCATCAGTGTTGCCAGTGGCAGATAGTCAAATATTACATGAGACATCTCAAAAAGTTACATTTTCATGAGAAATGTAACTTTTTGAGATGTCTCATTCTTCTATTTGTATGGTCAGAAGACGTTAACGATTGTAGAAAGAGATTCGATACGAAACGATTGTAACTTAGCTAGGGGGCTGTTCACTCCTGCTTTGAAGGCTATCAATTTATACGTGGTAGGCAACACAGAGGCTGGCAGAAAATTTCACATTTTAAATGTAGAGAAGCCGTAGTGCGACTAGTCGGTATTTATTAGGTATTTTCTACCAGTCAATCAAGACCAACCAAGTGTGGATGGTACTCTGGAGAAGGTCTAATAATGCAAATAGCGAATGTCTACCACAGCCAGAATAATGTCAAAGTTTTATAGCCTGTACTTACATTTTTTTTTTAATGTAGCCTTTTGAATCCTTTTGGCAAACGCCTCCCTCGTATATTTTAAAATACTTTGATCTGCCAATACATTAAAAGAATTCAATTATCTTAGCACACAGAAGTAGTTTATGGATACTATTACTAACTAAGGCCATGCCTGAAGGCCAAAGGATCAAAGTTGTAGGTCATAGACAATTAATTAAATACTTACCGAGTTCGTAGTTTGTTATTTTTATAACTTGCATTTTTTGCAAGTTAAAGTAGGTAGGTATGTGAAGTAATCCGTCCAAGATTAATTGGAGGTAATTTACATCGAATTGTTTTATTGCCGTTAATTCGTAAGTGTTAATTAATCAAACTGACTTTTAGTAACGGGTAACAAATTGTTATCGACAGTAAACTTTATTAGCAGAACTTGTTCAGTAAGTATCTTTAAAAAACTTAATTGTAGATATGAAAAAAGTGTACGAATCGATTCATTGATTATTCTCAATGACATATTCACCAATTTTGATCTTGTAACTGCATGTCCACTGCTGAACAACAGTTACTAAGTTCTGCCAATTTCAGGAGGTAAAAGCTTACCATCCTTTATTTTTATTTAGTTTTTCATGTAAGATGTGTGCTAACTAAATGGTTTAATTGCATATGTTATATGCATACATTTAAATCGATGTTGCAATAATGCTGATTTTAGTAATTCTGTGCTGTACTGCACGCTATGCATAGCAGTGCAGGTGAACCTATGAATTTTGTCCGAGTCATATATTTTAACGCAATATGCCATATACAGTTCTCTCTTGTTCAATTAAATAGGAATGTTGACAAAAATATCAATTTTGTCCGTCAGTTAGATAGCCTAAAAATATTGGACACATATTTTTTATTTTGCCACGTAAGCAAAAAAATTACGGCGATACAGTACGTTGAAATATAGTGTGACGTCACGGTGTGCTACACTTTATACTGACAAAGTGACGTCACAAGCCCCCACTCCTAAACTTTGATGCGCTTTATCTTTGTGATTTTTTATTATGATAAAGCAAGCAATACGGGACTAATATTATTTGATAATCTCACTGACGGCCTAAATAGAATTATTATTTTTCTACCTAAGAAACATCCCTGTTGGTGCAGTTGCAAGTTTGCAGCTGATGTGTTCTCATTTCAAAGGTATCGCAGGCCGCCCCATCATTAAAAAAAAAAAAAAAATGGCCGCCCCATCCTAACAGTACGTGACCGCGGGGAGGGGGTATGGGGGGGAGGGGGCTAGTTACGCACTCATTAATTTAATGTCAGATGTTAGAGGTGAACTGCGGTTACAATAGAGGGCGCGAGGAGGGCACACATACTTATAACAGTTTTCATTCAGAGTAATGAATTATTTTATCTCACGATCATATTTCAAACCTGACATTATCAAAAACAAAAGTCTCCATTGCTCTTAGTGTACGGATCTCCAAAACGTTACAACTTGTAAGGTCGAACATACAAACTGCATGTGCGGAACATTTTGTGCACATGCGCGGCGCAATGTCGTCCATCTGTCTGTCACAAAAAATATTCGACTACCTACATACTTTTCGGTACCTATTCTAAAGGTTAGAGGCGACTATACCGACATTTGTCTCTGGTCAGGAGGATATTAATTAGGGTGATTTAAAGAGACAGGCACTGATTAGTGATCGGGGGGCTTACTTACTAGGTTGGACTATTGGTATGTAGAACTGAATAAATGTTTCAATAATATCAACTTTCTTAGTATTCCCTTGTTAACCGTCTCACCGCTGGCAGGCAAAGTTACCTTTGGATCATCAAACATGGAAAATTTCCTAGGAACCAAGAATTAAATCCGAGGAATATCATAAATTGAAGGAAAACATCGTGAGGAAACCGGCATGTCCTAGAACCAAAAATTCGAAGCCATGTGACATCCACCAAACCGCGTGGTGGATTACGGCCCATTCCTTCTCACAGAGAGGAGGCCTGTGTCCCAGCAGTGGGAACATTAATAGGCTGATGATGTGATGATGTGAATATCATTAAGGGCTGATTTCTGAATTGAGTATTTGAAGATAAAAACGTGCCAAACCCCGACAATGCCAAAATTTGACAGCTTCTCAGGTTTTAGAATAGTTTGATTCACGGATATCTATGGATTGACTTGACAAATACTCGAACTTAAATCAGGGGGAGAATCATGTTCAAATGACTACTTTCTAGAGCAATAAATCTCGTAGGAAAACATGATGAGTTCCGTCACAAACATTTGATCTATTGTAGATATCACCTCCATAAATTAACTTTTCAACACGATTTCCTTTTACGCACCTCCAATAACCATAGACAAAACTCGCCCACCACCGTAATTATAATCCCATTATTTATGGCAAATGATCCTAATGAAACTGCTACTACCATCCATCTTATACATTAAACCACTATTTAAGTAAAAGATAACGTATATTATCATAACCTGAACATTACATTAAACTGTGTCAAATACAATTTATTTTCCTTGTGTTGTTTTCTTCTTCTTTTTTTAATGTTGTTCTTTTATTGTGTGTTACTTGTAATTATTATTTGTTTTTATTTGTCGTGTAAATTTGTCGTTTCTGTGCTGTGTCTTCTATTGTGTTTACTGAATAAATGTTTTATCTATCTATCTATCTATCTATCTACCAGTAACTCTGATCGAAAAGTTACATTAAATAAATATGTAATTTATTTTAAACGCGTCAAAATGAGGCTCGTTCCACTCATTTAGAAATGAAATTAGCAAATATAATATGTATGTTGTGACCACGTACGGCTCAATGGCCGTTTCTACTGAATGGTAGGCAAATTACAGTTATAAGCGTTTATGAGAAATAGAAGCGTTCAAATGATATAAATCTATCTGTGTTGCTTAATTAAAATCATTTAATCTGCAATCGGAATATATTATGGCAACACGGTGCCAATAAACCACAGTAATGTATGAAAACATATGGGAGACCATAGCGGGCGTAACCGCTGATCACACTAATATTATAAAAGCGAATTTGTGAGTGTGTGTGTCTGTGTTTGTATGTTTGTTACTCTTTCACGCAAAAACTACTGAACGGATCTGGATGAAATTTGGCACAGAGGTAGATTATAGTCTTGAATAGCACATATGATACTTTTTATCCCGGGAATACGTTTCTTTGGGAAAATTTCGGACATTCACGCGGGTGAAGCCGCTGGCAGAAACTAGTCTAAACATGAATATATTGCAATGAGGTAAAATTGATTGCTTTTTTGCTTGTAAAAACTCTTTGGTAATAATCTGGAGGAACTGATCCGAAAATTCTTTCATCAATTGAATACCATTTAAAAAAAGTACTATATAATGCAAAAGCTAGTGTGAAATAAAGAACTAACAGGTATTAAGAAGCTTTTACACAAAGCCTTATTGTAACAACAAAAAACCTTTCACTGTACTGATTTTTAACTAAGGAAGAAAACACAAATAGAAACTTCCACTTCATATCATTCCTATACAAAGACTCACAAAAGGAACTCATCTGTAACGGAAGATCGAACCACGTTCCAAATTCGATTTGCCCTAAACATTTTTATTTACCTTTTATGGCGTCAGGAAATACCTTTTTGCCCTGCTAGCGACACAGCCACTCACTTCAACCGAGAGAGGGTGGATTGTTGGCAGAAACCTCTGTTACGGGGATACTGAAGCTTTTCAATACAGTACACACTTTTCATTAATAAAGACAGTATGCAAATGCAAAGTTATAATTGTTAAAACATTAACTTTACCAAAAACCGGCCAAGTGCGAGTCAGACTTGCGCACGAAGGATTCCGTACCATTATCGCCAAAAAGTCACGTTTGTTTTATGGGAAGCCCACTTAAATATTTATTTTATTCTGTTTTTAGTATTTGTTATTTTAGCGGCAACAGAAATACATCATCTGTGAAAATTTCAATTGTCTAGCCATCACGGTTCATGAGATACAGCCTGGTGCCAGACGGACAGACAGACATACAGAAAGACAGACAGACAGACGGACCGCGGAGTCTTAGTAATAGGGTCACGTTTTTACCCTTTGGGTACGGAACCCTAAAAAAGATAAAAAAATACCAGACTAGATAATTGAAGCTTTAGAAAATAAGATTTTATAAAAGCCCTAAGTTTTGTCTATCCAGACAAATTTCTCCAAACTGGAAGGTGAAAGGGCCAGAACATTCTAGCAAAAAAAATCCCCGAGAGCTTTCTTCATAAATCACAGATCACGATCTTTATTCCGTGACTGATCAAAACAGCCTTCCGTATACTTCCATCGAGACATGTCGTTCCACCAGTACGTCTCCGTAACAGCCAAGTGTTTCCGCCATATGCCACGAATCAGCATATAAATGAAAAACGTACATAATATCATCAAATTCGAAAGTACCATATTGGAATATATACCGGAATCATTACCATACCTACTACTTTACGCAATTAGTAGGAATTTTTAATTTATACATAGATAAGTTGGGTTTTATGGATTTTGCCCGAGGCGGTATATAGTTTTCGGGTTGAGCGAATGTACGGCCGCTTCATGCATTAATTAATGATATTAATTACCTTATTAGGGGAAGCTAAAAAGGCTTAGTTTTACTGTGGAATGTCGCGTTACTAGGTACTAAGGACCAGACTAAAAATATACTAAAAACTTAAAAAAACATTAAATGCAATTTTCATATCCCATGTTGCACCACAAATGTATAAAAAACAGTCAATATGATGAGACTGGGACTTTGAGAGGGGAATTAGATCTAAACACCCGTAGGGATATCAAAACCGAAGAAAAGTAAGTTAATTATAAAAAATCAATTTTAGTAACTCACTTTTCTATAAAAAGAAAATTAAGTAGGTCTGTATCAAAAACAGCAAACAACTAAAAGTTATTTATAGTTAAAAATAAGCACCAAAACACGTGTTATAATAAATGTAAAATGATTAAAACACCGTTATTTACAGGATCGTATAGTTGTTAATTAAGCACTAATTAGATAGAAAGGCTTTTTTTCGTTAATTACTGTGATGTATTGCACCGATTTTTATATTTTATAGCATAAAACACTGACCCGATCGAATTTAGAGTGAGCCTGTTGAATATTCAAGAAAATCAAGTGACAGTTAGGTAACAACACTACTTACTTGAAACCAACTTAACTTTACCGATTAAAAACCATTTACCAATCAAATTTCAACTCTAACACCAAGCCGACAAGGTGTTTGTTATTGAAAATGAGGTGTCAAAGTAAATTAGTGTGCGGATCATCGCTGTCAGATCAGTATGCTGAAAAATGCCTCCAAATGGACATCGGCAACTATTGAAGTGTTAAAAAACAATAAATCACCTACAACCAGGTGATTAATTTATAGATTAACCAGTATAAATGTATCATTTAAGATACCACTCCTATCATCTATGCAGTAAGGTTGAAAATCGCTCAATAAAATGTAACATAAAGGTCAGTCTGCACTGGTTTCAATATTTTACGATTTGGTTTATGGTCGTGTTATGGAGGCCTGTACAAGACGGTAAAATAGGAAAGTTTTGTGAAAGGTCGCCGAGATATATTGTCTCGGATTTGAAACTCAATTTATTTGTGTTTAATCAAGTCACCGTGAGTTTTTTTATGTATGTGTAAATGGATCGAAATCCCAAAAAGAATATATACTTGTGGGCAAAATATAAGTGGACTGTAAATCCAAAGAAAAGATCCGGCTCGAAGGACCAAAAATATGGGCTAAATATGAGTGAGCTATAAAAATACTTTCAGCACATAACTGTAACGAAAGAATCATCAACACGAATAATAAGAAGAAGTTGCTGACTTTGTTTACTTTTCAGTCGAACTATAGGAACTAGTTTTCATTAATTAATAATGAAGTGAATTTCTGGTTTTAAACACTATTAGATCAAATACCAGTACCTATTATGGGATTCATAATCATCATCATTATTTCAGCCGAAAGACTTCCACTGTTGGACATAGGCCTCCCCCAAGCGTCGCCATACTGATCGGTCCTGTGCCTTTCGCATCCATCGGATTCCCACAGCCTTGAGCTCCATCTAGAGGGATTATATAAGATTAAGCAAGCAAAACTACAAGGTTTAAAATATGTTGGCAGCATTGAAATCGCCTGTATTTACAAACGTACTGTGTGCAAACCTTTTATGCCCGGCACTATACGTTTCCCTATCTTTCTACGACAAATCGAACTCTGACAGCCAAAAAAATGTTCCCTACTAAAATCTCATTACAGCACAATAAATTAAAGTTAGCCTCAAGCAATGCACAACGAATGTTAAGTCGGCGACGATATTAATTGTAACCGAAACCGGTTCAGTCCGGTTACAACCGCTTACAGCTGCTTATTTCCGGATAACAGTCGTAAATAACTGAGATGTCCAGTGAATTTAATATAATGACGCAATGAGACGGTAAGACACAGAAAAGCAATATTGGTGTAACGGGTTTTCTTAGAGAAAAATTATAAATTATATTGCTATTGCAGTCATCAATCAATTGGAAACTATGCAAATTTATTACGTGGTTTCAGGATACTGTTATTTCAGTGACGATGAAAACGAGTCTTACAAACTGTTGTCGAGATGACATACAAATTATTAATCTAGGGGCTATCAAAAAAATTGTCAGGTGGATTTTGGTAATAGAGGCTATTCAATACATTACGATTGTCCAGCTTTTTCCTTAAAAGGATTGTTAGAATTTCATTGGCTTTTCTGTGAACATTATGTGTAATTAGAACTGCACACAGCAGAAAAGTGATCCTTAAACAAAAAAATCCACCAAGCACGATGCGGCAATGTTCTCAAATAACCTCGTTCTTTACACATTTCAAAATATACTTCAAAAGACTAAACTATCATAAAATATTCTACTCATACCGATGTCCATATAACTGCATAATATTACTAATACCATCCACGCATTAGTATTCTTATAATCGTTCTACCCACGATCGCTCCAATTGTCCCCCAGTACAAGCTTTGTTACACAATGATGAGCGATGACGTCACAAGTCAGTATTTCTTCGGGTTTTTACTTTTGAGACAGTTTCTGAAGATTTGGGTATCTAACGGTATTGTCTTGATTGTGTGAGAATGTGATCGAATTATTATTGGTCTGGGTTTGTTAAGCGTTTTGGTTATAGAGCTTTTCCGGTGTATTGTTAAGAAGTTTATCGTTAATTTTGAGAAAGGCTAAATTCATTTTAGCTTCTGCTAAATCAAGGTTCATAACTTAACTATTATTGAGTAGGTACAGACGACCTCTACTATCGCCTCTATTATCATTCATAATTGCATGCTGAAAACTTAAAGAAAATGTGAATAATTACTTTTTGTAAAGAGTTTATATTTATTTAAAAATGATGGCAAATTATTACAAATCAATTTTAAATAAAGAGAACTTAACACAACTTTACATAAAATGTGTATCAATTTAAATGATATTCAATTAAATATGACAAGCACCTTATTTCTTGAACACATAATGACAATATTAGTAAGTAAAAGAATGACAAGTCAAGAGTTCAACTACTTCTCACCATTTTAACGTTTACTGTCGATTTACGTAATCACATTAATGTTATAAGTACGACTTATAAATGTTTTATTTATAAATCTGAGATACTAAAATTAATTAATATCATTTCCGTAATTCGATATTTAAGTGTATAGCGGTATTTTTGTCGTTTTTCAGTCATAACAAATCTTTATGACTAAGTAAGGTTCACTTGAAGTAATTAAATATCTGTCGAATACTTGGCTGTACTTGTAAAATATTGTAAGGCGACTATCCATGTATCTGGCCGTTAACAATAAAGGACTTCTTTTGCGGATGCTGCTTTAGCGCCGATAAGAATCAACCACCCACGTTAGCTCGGAATATGAGGCCGTGGCTTTCAACGTGTAAAATCCTTGGTACAGAAAGGTCGCTCCATGAAGCCTGTAAAGCTTGCAGGAAGCTTCTGTGCTTCTGGACGGAGCTAGGCTGGCTATGTTAGCCAGTACCCCCACGGATAACGAACCTACATACCCACTGAACATTTCAATACAGAACCTCTATAATAAGTTCTGAAAAAACTGTATACATAAAACTTTAGTATTATACATATAGAATATTATTCTGTATCTGAATGAGGCAATAAAAGCCTCTTTCTGATTAAGCGAGATATACGCCAATATACATCACTTGACGCCACAGATGACACTTTCGATTTACATTAAAAAATAACGACCATATTTCATAATTAGATGTTACCACACCAATGACGACATTACACACTAGCTTCTGCCAGCGGCTTCGCCCACGTGAAAGATGAAAACGATTCCAAGGGAAGTACTGCCGGGACAAAAAGTATCCTATGTCCTTCTCTAAGATCCACTATGTGTACTGGTAGCAGAAACCGTAAAAAGTAGTCTATTAATTTTTCACTTAAATACCTCCATTTAAGTAACAAAATAAATAATTAAAAACACTTCGCTTTGTCAAAAAGTGAATGAAATAAATTTAAAAAAACTAAGTCAGGGGACCTGTAAAGAACTGTTCCAAGGAACCGTCCCCCGACAGCAATGAAAATATTGGTTTTCAGTCATTTAGCTTGTTTTTGATTTTCTTTAATTATTTCTTTTTTATTTCATACGTTTTATTGATAAAACGATATTTTTGCAAAAGCACACATTTTTTTTAATAGATTTTCTATGTGAATTTGAATAGTAGAAGTACTTACCTACTGTTATATTTATTTTGTTATGTTACTAATGAACGAATGCATATTGAATACTACTGTTGTATATTTTTGTTATGTACTAAGCAAGCTCTAGAGTCTAGACGATGATAGTATACGTAGTAATTTTTTTATGAAAAATATATTTCCGTGTTTTTTGCTCCCCATTTTTATTTGTAAAAGTTTTCACTAGCCTATGTTACTTGGATTTTCGCAACGCTTCTAGCGATAACACATAAATTGATTACGGTTAAGCAGTTTAGAAGTTAGGGTGGAATAAAGAAACTCACAAACATACATGAACCCTGAAACTATAACACTAATATTACGGGCAGTCGTGTAAAACATGAAAAAACTACTTTTAGGCAAGCGTGCGTCATCGTTGACCACATCATCGCTTACCGCATCAGGTGTGATGGTTGTCAAACACAAACCTATCAAAAAATCTCTACAAATCCAAAATTTATCAAAATTGATTCAGCGGTTTAGCCGTGAGAACATAACAAACAAACAGACAGACAGACAGAGTCCGTTTCGCATTTTAATATGAGTATAGATAGTTCACCCATTACTTAATGTACGCCTAGTTTCCTCACGTCGAACTTAAAACATTTGAAATTATATAGCAATATATGTATAATTTATTATAGTCTATGGGACGTCAGCCACATTATGGCGGGTAATAAAAATCACTTAGTGACGTTTATGAACTTGTTTTTAATTAACGTTGTGTCAAAATGAAGAAGAATCATTAGTGCATTTACGATGTACAAATTACAATTATGTGGAGAAGGTTATATAGGTGCCTCGTCGGTCTAGTGTCGTAAGTGGTTCTGTTGAGAATGAGGACTTGGGTTTGATTCCCTAGTTCGGACAAAATTACACTGGGTGTACCATCGGACTTTTCTCCAACGTAGGGCTATTGGAGAAATGCAACGAGAGCCCAATCGACCGCCAGATCAAGCGTCGCAAGTGGAGATGGATTGGCCACACGCTCCGAAGGGGTCCCAATCATATACCCAAGCAAGCTTTGGATTGGAATCCCCAAGGGAAAAGAAACCGTGGCCGTCCCCGTCAAACCTGGCGTCGCACCGTGTTGGCGGAAGCGGCGATCATCGGAATGACATGGAGCGAGGTGAAGCGTGAAGCTCAAGACCGATCGCGATGGAGGACATCTGTAAACGACCTCTGCCCCATCTAGGGGTTATAGGACACTGGCTACTACCAGCAGCTTCGCCCGCGAAGGGTTTTATTATCCCAAGAGAACAATATACCGGAATGAAAAGTATGCTATGTGCTATTCCAGACTATAATCTATCGCTGTGCCAAATTTCATCCAGATCCATTCAGTCGTTCTGGCGTGATTGAGTAATAAACATACATACATCCATCCATCCAAATTTTCACATTTACAATATTAGTAAGATTAAGTAAAGTTATCCATCGGACATTTCTCGGCAGCAGCCCAGAAACTGGCTTTCTGCCCGGTTGAAGGCAATAAGTTCGCCCCCGACTATGTGAAATTTTGCCATAACTGCTGAAATATGAATGTAGGAGGAGAAATTTAACGGTAGGCTCGCTTTTGTCCACTATCTCGCCTGATAGTAAGCGATGATGTGGTACTGTAGATCTCTGCCTAACCCTGGCGATACAGGCGTCACATTATGACGTATACGTGTAAAGTTAGACACACAACCGCGGCGTTTAGACGAGCGTTACATAAATTCGCGCGGTCAAGTCAGGGTATTTAAACAGATTAAAATTAATTTTATTCAATGAATAGAGGTAGAAGAATAATCTAAATGAAGAGACACATTAGGTATAATTATATGCACTATGCGAGGATAAACGAAAAATATACCATTCACCAACAATTCCGTTTTCTAAATATTCAAATCTGTCCCCAATCTCAAGCCAGGTATGTTGTACCTGTTTATACCAAGCCAAATGTATCATCAATGCCCAGACATATTACCTTTTTTAATACTTAATAACTCACATTTATAAGCAATTTCTTTTAAGAAGCTATTCGACTCGCCCACGTAATGGTATGCGCCAATCTTCGCATTAATATCATCTAATGCGCTTCGATGCCTTCGATTTATTCGTAAAACTGCAATTATATGTTGCTAAAAGTTTGCCGCAGGGCATCGGATGTTATTGAAACTGATCTCGGTCTCCAAATCGCAAATCATAAAGTTTAGTCATGTAATATATCATAACATAGTATTTAGAAGTCTAAATTATGTCTGAGTAGGACGCGCTGGTCATTTTTCATACTTGTATGTTCTGTAAGATTTACATTCTCTCTATTAGTGAGATTGAGCTTGGCTTTCATTGAGGTAATTTTTTGATTGAGTTTTGCGTCTCTCATCGTACTAATCTAATTCTGTCATCACATTAATCTAAAATAATAACATTTCAACTTTACAAGACTATCTATTCCATAACAGTTTTTACAAACTCTACCAGTTAGAGCGTTGGTATTTCTATATCACACACTGTAAAAACAACTTACACACTGTTCTTTTGATATCATATCATCATATCAGCCGAAAGACGTCCACTGCTGGACATAGGCCTCCCCCAAGCGTCGCCACATTGACCGGTCCCGTGCGTCCCGCAACCAGCGGATTCCTGCAACCATCACCAGGTCATCGGTCCACCTGGTGGGAGGCCGTCCAACGCAACGTCTTCCGGTTCGCGGTCGCCACTCCAGAACCTTTCTGCCCCATCGGCCATCCGTTCTGCGAGCAATGTGCCCTGCCCACTGCCACTTATGTTTGGCAATTCTTCGGGCTATGTCGGCAACCCTGGTTCTCTTACAGATCTCAACATTTCTGATTCTATCACGCAAGGAAACGCCGAGCATAGCCCTCTCCATTGCCCTTTGAGTGACTGTAAGCTTTCTGATAAGGCCCATTGTTAGCGACCACGTCTCAGAGCCATATGTCATCACTGGCAACACACACTGGTCATAGACTTTTGTCTTGAGACACTGTGGTAAGTTGGACGAGAAGACACCGCGCAACTTCCCGAACGCTGCCCAGCCGAGTCGGATTCGACGGTTGACCTCTTTCTTGAAGTTGGCCCTACCCAACTGGATCGTTTGTCCCAGGTAGACATAGTTGTCCACAACTTCGAGTGTAGAGTCTCCAACCTTGATAGGAATGGGTGTAACATGGGCATTCAACATCACCTTGGTTTTGTCCATGTTCATTTTCAGACCCACTCTTTCGGAAGCTCTACTGAGGTCATCGAGCATTGTACTGAGGCTCTCCATGGTCTCAGCCATGACCACTATGTCGTCGGCAAACCGAAGGTGAGTGATGTACTCGCCATTAACGTTGATGCCTAGGCCGCTCCAGTCCAGAACCTTGAATACATCCTCCAGTGCAGCAGTGAACAGTTTCGGAGAAATGACGTCTCCCTGTCTCACGCCACGCTGGAGAAGGACTGGTTCCGAGGTCTGATCTTGAAGACGGACTGACATGGTGGCGTTTCTGTACAGACACTTCAACACCTCAATGTACCGGTAGTCGATCTGGCACCGTTGGAGAGACTGCAGTACAGCCCAAGTCTCGATCGAATCGAAGGCTTTCTCGTAGTCCACAAACGCTAAACAGAGAGGCAGGTTGTACTCTTCGGTCTTCTGTATAACCTGCCGCAGCGTATGTATGTGATCTACGGTGCTAAAGCCTTTTCGGAATCCGGCTTGTTCGGGAGGCTGGAAGTCGTCAAACCTGCGCGCGAGACGATTCGTGATGACTCTTGAAAACAACTTGTAGACATGGCTAAGAAGTGAGATGGGCCTATAGTTCTTCAGCCGGGCATTGTCGCCCTTCTTGAAGAAGAGTACCACCACACCCCTGCACCATGCCTGTGGCGTTTTGCCATCGAGTATGACGGAATCAAACAGCTTCTGAAGGGCCTTAAGGACCGGTTTTCCACCCGCCTTCAGGAGTTCAGCAGTGATTCCGTCATCACCCGGCGCCTTGTTGTTTTTAAGCTGTTTCAGAGCCATCCTAATCTCGTACAGGCTGACATCCGGGATATCTTCGGTATAGTGTCGGGTCAATCTAGCTCTTGGGTCGTTTGCTAGATTCGCAATGGGTTTACTGGTTGACGTGTACAACTGCCCATAGAATCTCTCGATCTCCCTCAGAAGCTCCGGTTTGGTGGAAACGATCCTGCCATCATCGGTCTTCAGTTTTGTGAGCTGGCTTTGCCCAATAGACAGATCCCTTGCAAAGACCTTAGAGCCCTTATTCCGCTCAATCGCATCTTTAATACTTTCAGTATTAAAGCGGCGGAGGTCGCTTTTCAAGGACTTTGAGATCTGTCTATTTAGCTGCCGGTATTTCACCGCATCGTCTGAAGACTGCAGGATCATCTCACGCCTCTCCTTCATTAGCTTTAGAGTTGGAACAGAGAGCTTTTTGTTTCTATCTGTACGGCGGGTCTTGAAAAACTTAGACCCGACCGTATGGACAGCTTCCACGAACCCATCGCTGTAATCGTCCACGGAGCTCCCTAGGCACTCGAAACGATTCTGGAATTCGAGCTGAAAGGTTTCGGGGTTTTGGATCTGGATCTGTGCTGGACGGAGCGTGGACTTCATCAGTCGAGACCTTTCAAGCTTGATATTAATGTTCAATGTGCCTCTTACCATGCGGTGATCGCTCCCGGTCTTCACCGAATTGATCACAGAGACATCATTGAACACTTGCTTCTTGGTCGACATGATGAAGTTGATCTCATTTTTAGTTACACCATCGGGGCTTTGCCATGTCCACTTCCTGTGCTCACGCTTTCTGAAGAAGGAGTTCATCATATAGAGGCCTTCCTTCTCCATAAAACTGGCCAGTAGGTGACCCCGGTGGTTCCGACGTCCAACTCCAAATTGCCCCACTTGCAGCTCATCCTCGTCTCGTTTGCCCAGTTTTGCGTTGAAGTCCCCCATGACAACGGTGAAGTGAGTTTTGAAACCATGCATGGCTTTAGAGATATCCTCATACATGGTCTCTACCTCGTCGTCGGGGTGTGCCGAGGTTGGGGCGTAGACCTGTATGACCTTCAGCGAATATCTTGCGGATATTCTGAGTATAAGGTACGCCACCCTGGTCGACACACTCTCGATCTTCACCACGTTGTTCACAAGGGACTTGTGGACGATAAACCCGACACCACCTTGGGACTGCCGGTCACCCTCTCGGAAATAGAGCAGGTTACCGGATTTGAGGATTATCGAGTCCTCCCCCTCTCTTCGGACTTCAGATAACCCTATAACGCTCCATCGCAACCTGCTCAATTCTTCCTCGAGTTCGGCTATCTTCTCGTCGGTCCGGAGTGTTCGCGTGTTATACGTTGCCAGGTCCAGTCGTCGGTATTTATTGAGGTAGCCGGGTCCACTCCGGGGATTCTTTGCACCCCTTGCCACGCCATCGCCTCGACCGCTACCGTAGTCGAGGGTAGACGGGCTGCCGGGCACTCGGGGCCGTTTTTTTGTTGTGCTTATCATGGTTTGGGGGGGTTTGCCGTAATCGCCACGCTTGGCAGGCGGGTTGGCGATCGCAGTTTGTTGATAAAGTGCCCAGAGAACGCTGCTGCCCATTCTCTGGTGTTTCCCTTAGTCGCCTCTTACGACACCCACGGGATGATATGGGATGGTGAAATTCTTTACGTCCGTCACCATACGGAATATTGAACTTGACTTTTGTTATTGAATTAGGTAATTTACATAGATATTTGTTAGTATGTGAGAACCATGTTCCTATTTATCAAATGAATGAATTTAGCTGTTAGTGCTTGTAATACTTTATACCTATACGTAGTATAGTAGTTTTAGTCTGGGTGCGTCGTTCTCACGTATATGAATGAAATGTATGTATGTACATAACCTACAGTACCTATATGTTGTAAAAGACTTTTAAGAGTAAGAATAGAGTTTATTGTCCTCTGTTCTCCATAACAAGCTACTTTTCCGAATGGACGGTAGAAACAATGATTATTACTATTAAATTTAAATTTTCGTCGTTCAAAAGTGCCGCTCAATGGCCTAATTGAAATAAAAATTATTGACTTTTGACATAATGCAAGGCTGGGGTCGTGCTATACCTTACCAATAGCATAATGATTCCGTAGTAGTAAAAGGATTAGTACTATTCATCCTGTATAACTGAGTCTCTTCCTAACAATTAAACAAAGACGAATATGACAAGTCAAAGTGACGCCATTGACCTATGCAAGAAAAAAACGCAGTTAATGATGCGGTAAACTAAGTTTATGAAGCGCAAAACTCAGTTATTGAAGCTAAATCTAAAGAGCACCTCTAAGACTTCGTTTTTTATAATAGCGTTAAAGCCACAAATTTCCATCACGATCTCCGCAGATTTAGGACCAATAAGCTATCACACTTCATAATTACAAAGTATCGATTACCGTGAGAAACAAAACACTAGCCAATCACAATAAATTACAATGATTACGCAGAGAAAGGCTGCTCATCTGAGGTCGGTACTGTAACCTGCTTACTAATGGTCGTTTCCTGTTTCCGATTTGACTGGCCATTCTTTATTGTATGTTGTAAAAATGGTTAATATCTGTTTGGATAGAGGATTGATCGTCTTCTAATTTGTGGTCTAAATTATGGAAGATTTTTTCTCTCATTGCATTTATCTACCGAGTCTCTTTTCAAATCATCAAGTTTTTCTACTTCTTCTTCTTCTACTTTTTCGTGTGAGGATGTGGCCACATCTGGTTAAGTTAATTAATCCTCCTCTGGGAACCCCACAGGCCTCTGACTTGACTATTTCAGACTTATATTAACTATGTAACTCCAGGTTTCCTCACGATGTTTTCCTAGAAAATATAAACTTAGAAAGTAAACATGAATTTGAAAAAATCACATTGCCACTTGCCCGGATTTGAACCCACGACCTCAAGCACGAGAGGTGAGGTCTTAACCACTGGGCCATAACGACAGTTTTTTCTACTGACTGGTTGGTATAGCTAGAGGTCGCACTACTGCTGAGCTTATTATGGCCCTGGATTTCATTTCAGAGTTGGCCGAACAATTAAATAGAAAGGAAACCATTTGTCCTGGCATGGTCATGTGATAAGGAGGGATGAAACACATGTCACTAAAAGAGTTATGAATAAATATATGGATGGATGGAGAGGAGTGATATGAAAGAAAAGGGAGTCAGTGATAGCGTGACGGGAGACAGGACGCATGGAAGAGGAAAACGTGTTGTGCCGATCCCAAGTAACATGGACAAGGGCAGGAAGATGAGTTGGGCAAAGGATTGGAAACGCCATCTGGAATTTCTTAGTTGGTACTGATACACATATCTAGACTAAGGCCTGCTGCCCATAATAAATAATGTGCATTCGTGCTCGGTTGCATGACTATATATCCTCGCTTCCGCTACATGAGACTTCAAAATACCTGGCGAAATGATTAGTACTATAGGTGCACTCTCTTCCTAACTCTACAGGGGCGTGTTGTTATTTTGTGTCAAGCTTTAAAGCTTTAATGCTTAATATTGTGTACTGACCATATCTCAAAGTACAAACCGTTAATTTCCTCCTACAAATGAACCGAAAAACCGAACATAATTACAAAGAACACAAACATTTTAATAATTACAAAAACTATTCATACTTGTTCTCTAAAATCTAACATTTGTAATGTGGATACACCAACGCAATCAGTTAACTGCGACCGGTTTCAAAAGATTTAAATAATAAAGATAGTGGATACTCGTAAACAAGCATATGCCACATACCTACTTATCTTTCAATTCTGGTTGCGATAGATTCAACAATGTGGATAGATACAGTGTTATTGAGTTCATTGATTTGTGTCTATTTGTTGAAAGCCTCTGGGAGGTTGAATTGGTTAATCATTTATCGAACGTGATTAAATTAATTAACTTTATCAAGCTTTTATAAATTGAGGAGGAATATTTGAGTGGCTGTGCATAGCTTTCACTAACGCTACATGCCTATGTATCATACCTTTTTCTCATGGGGGTAACCCGAACCTACTGATCGCCATCTACTGCGATCCTTTTACTCCTTTGGCCTCGCTCTCTCACTCATATTATTTACTTATTTTAATTTGCTTAATTGTACACCACAAAATGATATATATAGGACAAACAATCATAAAAGCAAGTATACATTGGGCGGTCTTATCGCACAGGACAATCTCTTACAGACAACCATTTCATACATCTAATTCTAAACTAATCCGTACTACCTTATTGACATTTATGATATTCAATCCAATTTATGCAAAATTATTATTAAAAATTATTTATTTTGAAACATTAGGTCCATGGAGTCCGAGTGCTCTTCGAGTATTTCTAGAAGTAAGTAAACGGTTAGTCGACTCTTCACGCGACCAGAGGGCTGGGCTTTTCCTTGGCCAGAGAATCAGCATTGCCATTCAACGTGGCAATGCTGCCAGCGTTCTGGGCACTTTTCACGTTGACAGCGATGTGGACGAATTTTTTGACGCCCTATGACCCCTGCCCTTTTATACGCGTTCGTAGTTTAATTTAATTTTTATTTAAGTGTATTTATAGGTAGTTATTGTTAATTAAGTATTTTATTTATGCCTGAAAGCTTCAAAAGTAAAAAAAACACGCTGAAATATATGAAGATATATATCAGACTAGATTCCTAACTTTAATGATACTTGTTCAATCAAGTGACATTAAGTTTTATCTCAACAATTAAACAAAAAATATCGGCACTAACATTTAATCGCTTCTTTACACCACACATGACCGCTGCCTAGATTGTTATCGTATCCAAAAAAATCTTAATCTATGTTAATTTTACCGTAGTCAGCGCTAAGATCAGCAATTGGTGTGTCGCAAGCGGATCATTACGTATTCATACAATAAAACAGAAATAACGAGATGTTCCACTACCAGACGACATACATACAAACATATGTATGTATGTAGGTAGGTAGAGATATAACACATTTAACAGCTAGGTGGAATGTGTGAGTGTTATGGCCATTTTTATTTTAAAACTATTGAATGCTATGCGGATTTTAGGCAAGGTTCAGATAGTTGAATATTTGAAATTGAATAACGAGAAACTAATTCGAATCATTTAAACATTCTGGCCATTCCAAAATTGCGCGGTGTCGTACTTATGTCCAGATCGACGGTGTCGTTACATCTGATCTATGGTGTGTTTCTGTGTGTTTACTAAATAAATTCATTTCCATTCTTTCTTTCTGAACCAAGCCTTATTTCAGATCTTTGTTTTTATTTTTATTTATCGATAGGCTCGCGCTTGACCACTATCTCGCCTGATGGTAAGCGATGATGTGGTCGACGGTGAAGCACGCTTGCCTAGAAGTAACCTATTCACTCTTGACTTAAAGACCCCAAGGTTGTAGCTATTAGGAAATAAAGACTCTGGCAGGGAATTCCACACCTTAGCTGTGCGTACAATGAAAGTATTCGCAAAACGGTTTGTACCGGTGGCGCATTGCCGTACGTCTTGTTGTCCGGTGATGGAAAGGGCTAGGCGGAATCAAATTGTGCAGTTCCATCGCACACTCCCCGAAATGTAACCGATAAAAAACCGACAGACTGGCCACTTGGCGTCGCATCTGCATTTTAAGTTTGCTATGTTCGTGTTTTTGAAAAATAATGGCCGTTAGTAAGATACTAAAATATACACAGATATATGTAGCATGATTTTAAAAGATAAACTAAAGTGGTTAATGTTAATTGAGAAGCAAAAAAATATTAATCCGTCTGAAGATATTTAAGTGTTTTTATAGGTTGACTGACTGGATAAAGTCTGCAAGACATTTTTACCACAAAAGAGGTGTCAATGGGTTACGAAACGGAACGTTTTACAACGTTCAGAAGTTTCTGACTCTAATTTCTGCAATAACCAAATATTTATTTGTATGCTGCCGTCTAGTGGTTATACGGATCGGATCGGTTTTCGTTTGGTCTTGCGGAGCAGCTTTTTTAAAGACGGGACCCTATTACTAAGACGCCGCGATCCGTCTGTCTGTCTGTATGTCCGTCTGTCACCAGGCTGTATCTCATGAACCGTGATAGCTAGACAGTTGGAATTTTCACAGATGATGTATTTCTGTTGCCGCTTAACAACAAATACTAAAAACAGAGTAAAATAAATATATAAGTAATAAGTAAGTCCCATACAACAAACGTGACTTTTTTTGCCTTTTTTTGCGATAATGGTACGGAACCCTTCGTGCGAGAGTCCAACTCGCACTTTGCCGGTTTTTCTTCTTTTCGAGTCGATGAAAAACTCATTAAATATTTTTGCAAGGAGCTTATCAAATACGATAAAACATTAAACAGAAAATGTTTATATCAAGATATATTTCCGAAATCTTTTTCGTCAACATAATAATATGCCAACTTTTAACATAAATCACGATAACATACAATATAAAGTACCTATACGTATTTATATTAATATATAAAACGAAAACACACTTAAACAAGAACATCATTTATTTGTATTATTATCTTCAAAACGAGTTCTAATGACAAGTAAAGTAATTAATGTAAATCACGACGAAATAATTAAAATAATGTTAGGTATACATTTGGTAGAATTCCATATACCCGTCTAAATCTCTTAGTATTCTTGTAATTATTTAGATTCCGTTAGTGAAACAAGTTCCGCGAATGTAACATTAGGAACATAAGATTTTTTTAGTGAAGTGAATTGTGATCTATGAATTTGTTTACGTTAATGTTGAATGTTGATGTTGAATGCTGAATGCTGATTTGGTAACCCTTTCGGTATGGGCACGTTCAGCGCAATTTGTCTTTGCACTTCTGTTTTGTCTTTTACTCCATGTTTATTGCTTTTGTGTTGTTCCTGTGTTGAATAAATATACCTATTTATATTCTATTCTATTTTTTTATGTGTACAATCAATAATATATTGTTCTATGCAGCAATTGTACCAAGATTCTTGCTAAAGATTAGTTCAGCTTCTGGCTATTTCTAAGAGAAAGTATTTTTTGTATGTAACAATTTACAGGCAAGATCTAACTTCCCTTCTTGAATCCTTCGGCAAATTATTGAAACTGAGAAAATATATATTTATTTGTGTAGGTGTATGACTATCCAGCTGTACAGAGGATTATTGAACAGCAAAGGTTTAGGAATAACAGCAACAAAAACCGGCCAAGTGCGAGTGGGAATCGCGCACGAAGGGTTCCGTACCCAGGGTGGCGTAAACTATGTAGGTATGGGGACACCCACCACTGTTTTGCCAAATTTCGTGATTCTAGGTCAATGGGAACAACAATATAAGTTTTCGACCCAAAACCTAAAGAATTTTCAATTGTCAAGAGTTGTTGGTCAAGAGAAAATGCCGAAAAAGAAATTTTGATACTTACAAGTTTTCACGAAAATCTAAATTTGCCCATATATTTTATCGTGTTGACTCAGAATGATTAATTGTGATTGATGAATGATTGATTTTTATACGCCTAAAAGGGACTATAGACCTCAGTATCTGGTACAAATTTCCCTAACCCTTGCCTGAGAAAATCGGTGGTGACACACGGACAGACGGAAAAGAGAGTGATCTTATAAGGGTTCCTTTTGTACCTTTTGAGGTATGAAACCCTAAAAATGAAGTTTCATAACAGTCCAACTTCAACAAAAATTACCATCAACTCACAGAAGATTACTTAGATCCAACGCTTCAAAAAAGAATCATCAAAAAGTTCTCCTAACACCTATTACAACACTCACCTAAGCAACAACGAAACAAACAAGAAACCATAGACTATAAAACAATACGTAAATACCGGCCATACACTTCACACAAGCCATAAACACAGCTATGCCAAGATAAACATCAATCTCATCGGAATCATATAAAAGTGTACTTTTATACCAGTTATTATGCTTCTATAAAACGGGGATGAACTGTTTATGGGACCAGAGGATGCCGCAACTAACATCTGATAATAGGACTGACGAATAAAAATTGTTTACCCGTAAATGTGTATCTATAAAAACTGTTAGTGTATGGTTCAGTAATTAAGGAGTTATGTTGGGATTAACAATGAGACAAATAGTGTTGTTGTCTGAATCTGAGATGGTGACATAACTCTACACAATCATATTTTTCGCGTAAGATCTTAAGTGTTAGGTACCAATTCACTAGACAAGAGACATTCTACCATCGAAAGCGTGCCGATAGCGATTTTCAAAAAAAAAAAATTGTATGAGATTGACAAGCGATATCGAACAATCACGTGATCAATCCCCTACATTGCGACATTTCGACTATCGCCTTCGTTGACATCGAATGCCACTTGTCTAGAGCCTCAAAACTTTGAAATACTCAGTATAAAGCCTGGTGTACACGGGTAGAGTTAACGGTTTAGTATCATGGTAGAGTAGGAACAATTCTACTGCTACTCTACCGTTAACTCTACTTGTGTTGCCAATACTAGCTGAAAGAGCCAGTAAGTATAATATAATTTTAAACTCGGCATCAAATAAGGACTTACAGGCTATCAGTCGATAAAAATAGACCATCTTTACCTCCTAAGTAATTGTGCATTCGGCGGTAAAATCTAAGAACAGATGCAACTTTCAAACCAAAATTACCAGCTACCCTCAACTCTCACACTCAATCTTACCGATCCCATCGCCGCAGCACATAAACGCTTACACCAACATTAACGATCTATACTATTACAAAGTACCTATTAACTACTAATTTAATAGGCCCAACTCATTAACCTGCGCAACTCGTTAAAAACTTTAATAAAAAGAATACTCCCGAACAAAATAGCCATAAATTCGACATTAATATCTACAACTTACAAAGTTTTATTGTAACTGTAAAAGGAGGGTAGTTTTAACTTACAGATACCTGCAAAAGTTTGTTAATAGTGAAACAATAATAGTTAATGATTCGGAAAATGTCGCATTAATTGTAAAACTTGCAAGTTTTAGGGTATGTTAAAAAGTTCGAAAGTATTTATGTCGGTTTACGTCTTCGAGGGTAAAGAAATAAAATTTATTTGCGAAACTCACATAGGTAGGAGTCTCTTTTTGTTTCTTTTGTAGGCTGTAAAAAAGTCTGGCCTATGTTGAAACCCAGACTGAAAACAATGACCTAATAAATATAGAACTTGAAATACATTCGTGTTTTTGGGTCGCTAGTCTTTTGAACCGTAAACCGACTACCTGATCCAAATGTTTTTTTTTTTGTAGGGCCCCTAATTGAAAATTAAATAAAGAAACAAAATATAACTTATATTACTGCTAGTTATTGCATTATAGTGAGATTTAGTGTGTCTAACTTGGCCAGGAAATTAACTAAGTCAAGTAAGCCGTGTAATCGTAGATGTCATAGGCTCATTAATTATTTTTGTTTAGATTATCTAATCAAATTCTTCAATAAAATCCTCTCTAGGTACTAATATTAAAAAATATTGATCTTACTCGTAACAATCTTTCTTTAATCTTAACCAAAACCCGATATATTCCTTAGCCTTCACAATTCCTTCTTCATTAACCGTTTCCCATTAACAAAGTTTAATTGTGAATGATAAACAGTTACATTACTATCGTACAATACCGATATCGTGTGTGGTCCAGCAATTAATGAGCTCACTGCACACATACAAACATACACGCGTGTACGTCGTCCCCGGTTCCTATCTCCGTAATTTATCTAGAGCGCATACGTTTTCTATTTTATGAAGTTATTAAAGTTTCTTTTACAAGTTCTTGTGGTGAGCGAAATCGTGTAGGATGGGTGGCTCAGGTAAAAGTTTTCTA
The DNA here is from genome assembly GCA_948252205.1 of Orthosia incerta. Lineage (NCBI taxonomy): Eukaryota > Metazoa > Arthropoda > Insecta > Lepidoptera > Noctuidae > Orthosia > Orthosia incerta. The sequence goes on along the minus strand of OX411754.1, from coordinate 30,352,122 downwards.
TTGTATACTCGTATAGGCTTATTTAGCTATGTTTTTATGGGTTTGTGATATATCTGTTGTTGTGTTTGAATGTAGTATCGTGCTAATAATTTGAAGATATGATTTCAGCGTTTGTTTTCATAAAATACATTTGTTTGATTGCTTGTTTGCACTGTGGTTTTACTTTTTCTTAAAGTTTTAATAAATAAATACTGAATTTTTGACATTGTTAATTGACTGAAAGAAATTGCAAGTACCTACATGCGTATCTAACGGTATTTAGTAATCAATTTTAACCTGGCATCTCATATATGGTGATTTTACTCTCGAATGCACATTAAAGTAAGTATAGTAAGTTCAAAGTATACTTGTCTCATTCCATGATATTTAAATGACAATATGATACAGATCTAAGATGAAATAATTCCTAATGTTTGTTTGTTATAGTGAATTACGAGGACGGACCATTAAAGCACTGAAAGTTAACGGGCAGTTATGCATGTAAGTGTCTATGAGCAGTAACACGACTTTATTACCCATTCGCAGTGCCATGTGCCTGATTGACGCAAATACATCAATGCCAACGTTTCTAATACCCAGAAATATGAAAGAATACTCGTAAACAATTTTAAGACTACTAAATATTATTAGACCTGAGTTTCGGATGAAAGATTCTCTGTTTAAGCAAGCAAATAGCCCACTTAATGTCAGAAACAAAGATTTAACAGAGAAGCTAACAAAAGCTCACCGCTTCCAAGTTCTAACCTCGAAATTTAATATTTAACATATAATTAATCCTCAAAAACTAAATTGCCATTGCGAGACCGCTCCGCCGCGCATAGACATAAATCATTTGTAACAAAAGCCGTGCGGTACACAGATTGCGAGCCCATCGCTAATTGGGCGTCACCATAAACCGGCCACGTTCGTAACAAAAGTCAATTCTCCAGCAAAGAGGTTAAAAAACCTGTGGGCCCACCGTGTAACACAATCTGGTACCGCGAAAGAACATAAAATTCGGTTGGCTATTAGATTCCGCGCCGTACGACGAGCAAACGACATTTTTATATTTCGAACGCACACTCAACCACTCACTCACACTCACTCATTCGTTCATAGTGCAGGTATAAACAAAAATGTGCTAAGTAAAAAATATTATTATAGCATAATGCGCCATAAAACACGAGAGCGTCGGTGAGCGGCGCCCGGTTCTAAAACTGTTCTCGTGCTACGCCGCGTAGCACTCTCGTAGCGGCGTAGCAGATGCCGTAGCAGCTGTAGTTTTCATGCTTTGCGAAAATCATTAAAGCTTCTAGGAAAAAATATATCCGTCTCTGTCTAAGCTACGGTACTTAAATGCATATTTATAAATAACAATGACTGGCCAGCGTAGTCACGGACATGATTAATAGATCAAAAAGAGCATTATTATGACGTACCGCTCCCCGTGATTGTGCAAAATGATCATATTATCATCATGCATTAATTAGCTAATATCGATCCTACCATTGCAGTTTTAATTGTTAATTACCTATCTCATTTATTTATTTAGAGTTTATGTACTTACGTAGTGGATGCAAAGGCGGACTTAATGCCAAAAGGCATTTTCTGCTACTCAACCATACTGACTGCTACTGTATTGCGATATACTACAAATTGAGTTTCATTCCTTTTACTAACTTCCATTTCACACCTTCGTAAACAATCTGCGATTCAGTAAATAACCGAAAAAAAACCAGCCAAGTGCGAGTAGGACTCGCGCACGCAAGGGTTCCGTACCATTATCCCAAAAAACGGCAAAAAAACACGTTGTTGTATGGGAGCCCCTCTTAAATATTTATTTTATTCTGTTTTTAGCATTTGTTGTTATAGCGGCAATAGAAATACATCATCTGCGGAAATTTCAACTGTCTAGCTATCACGGTTCATGAGATACAGCCTGGTGACAGACAGACGGACCGCGGACTCTTAGTAATAGGATCCCGTTTTTACCCTTCGGGTACGGAACCCTAAAAAGTACAGTCACCTACTCTACACATACGATTCAATTAATAATATTAAAGTGCCAATTAACATAAACACTACAACTTTGAACACCACAGCCCACTGGTACTCAACATAAACAATGTCAATGATTTCTGTCTATACTTTCTGTAACTTATATGGTGTACATAATAAAGAGTATTCTATTCTATTCTATTCTATTCTATTCTGTTAAATTCGACCGGCATTTCGAAATACGAATCATATTAGAATAATGTCTGGGAAATCTAGGCAATGTGCAATAAATAAAACGAAGACATCTCACTGATAAATCATTATCAATCTTAATACCGTCAAAATAGATTTCAACTTCGATTGGTGAGTGAGTATAATAAAAATTGTTAGTAAATGGACAGATGAATCCGATATAATCAAAGTTTAAGGACATAATAAACTTGATCTAATATTATAAGTGAATGCAAATTGTTTAATCTTAAGGTAAACAATGTTTTAAGGATGTGGTCATTGAAAATTGTAATGTGGGCGATAAACAGTTAATAAGTCGAGGTGATAGAGTTTGTTTTTCAATGTTGAGACAAACAGCCTTGTTTTAAATAACAGAACGGCGTAACTGCAAACCATTATACAATTTTTTGGGCGCACGGTTTACGCAGTGGTTGAGCGATTGACTGCTGCGCTGCGTGTCGCGGGTTCGTTTCCCGCACGGAACCAAAATTTGTATGATCTACAGATAGTTGTTCCGGCTCTGGGTGTGTTGTGTATGTGAGTATAAATGTTTGTAAACGCACCAACGATACAGGAAGAAATTCCTAGTGTGGGGCAAAGTTTAAAAAAAAATGTGTGATTGAATTCACTGCCGGAGTCTGTGTTAGTTACAACCTAAGGGGCTTTAAGTCAAGAGTGAATCGTTTACTTTTAGACAAGCGTGCTTCATCGTCGACCACATCTTCGCTTACCATCAGGTGAGATATTGGTAAAGCGAGAGCCTAACAATTATAAATAAAAAATATGTTAATTGTAAATAGGAACCTTATGCACTGTAGTTTTAAAAGACATACAAACTTTGTGCCCGATGAGATTTCCTATAGGCAAAAATGACGCACTTCCATAAAAAAAATCGATCCTTATATGAACCCCCTTTAGGGGCTCATTATTAAAATGAAATATCTTGTAAAATTACATGTTTCTAGAACCTAGCAGTAGCTTAAATTATGTTATTAAAAAAAATTACTGAATTTTACTAATTGACAAGCAGTAGTATTTTGCATATCTACTTAACTTAATTCAAAATATCTTTTAGCGCATAATATCATGCAACACTTAATAAAGTTATTCCAAATAAAAAACCACTTAAGTTTACCTAATAGATATGCATTTTAAATTCCAAAATGACAAGTAGATGTAATATTCTCTTCGATGAAAACATCATAAAGTGCACGAAAATGTCAGTTAATTAAATAAATGAATTAATTTATAGGTTATCATTACGACCTTATCAAAGTATCTATACGTGAGAACTGGAATTTTATCGACTGTATTTGATTCTAAAATGATTAGATAATTATCATCCAAAAAAAAACGTAATTTTTAATTTTACCGGTTTAAACATGATTTTACTTTAAATAAAGTAATTTAAGTGCAAAATTAGTTAGCTGAGTAATGGAATAATTTTCATAAATTAAATATCTAATGCGTTTTATGATCCTCAAACCTACGCAAATACTGAAAAACTTCTCTAACTGGTCTACAAAAGACCATAATAATAACTCTCAATATATCTATGCTCATGTTCTTTTTTTATTATTCGTTACTAAAAATAAATAACAGATAATTTAATTTTTATAAACCTAATTTATTATCATTGTTTCAGCTGAAAGACGTCCACTGCTGGACATAGGCCTCCCCCAAGCGTCGCCACACTGATCGGTTCTGTGTGTTTCACATCCACCGGACAAATCAATCAACCTACTTATTATAAATTAATTTAAGTTCCTATTCAACATAGCACCTAAGAATGAGAACAAGTTTATTTAAATAAATTTAGAGACGACTGACCTCTTCCCTAGACTTCTAAATAATTTTAAATGTACTATTGAAGCGGTGCTGTAAACTTGTGAAGGCAACATTGAGACATATTTAGAACTTAATTTAACAAAAAACTTGCGAATCAAAGCCAATGTGCAACGCAGTGCAAGTTAGTGCATAAGCCTTAATAAACCCTTTAGTTTGCTCTTTTAAAAAAAAGATAAAGGCTTAAAACCTTGATGTACCGTTGGCTCAAGCCTAGCCGTCATCCAGTACTTGTCCAGTAGATTAAAAGTAAGCTGTCATATAAAGGCGAACTTACCTCCGCACGAAAGCAGCACGCTATATCAAAAACAATGCACAAACAGAAGGCTGCAAGCAGGGTCCACAATCACCAACACACAGATACGAACCCAAAACGCTGGCAGATTCGGCTGGAGTCTGCTCTGTAGATCAGGATCGGAGACCGCTCCACGGCCGAGGGACCCCGTCGATGATGCTGAGAACCGCTTGATGCGCCCCGCAGCCACCTCGCCACCACCCTGTGCATGATCACGGTCATACCTCGCACCGGGATCACACACTTCAATGGACCCTGGGAACCTTGGATCTAAGGTAGGCACAACTAGGTCAGGGCTATTGGGGTCAGCAAGGTCGCACCTGGATTGGCAGCTTGGATGTCGCTTCTAGGGCTACTATCTACGTTTACTAAGGGTGGTTTGGACTCACGGTTTTGTCCTTTACTTTGCAGTATCAAGGCGTTGTGGGTCGTGGGTATACTAACTCGGCTTCTGAGACGGGCGCCTCACAAATTGGAGTTTATTGACTAAGTATATCAAATAAAAATCTAACTTATAAATAACTATTTATGTAGATAATTATAATAAATACTTATAAAAATTAATAGAATATTTTACTTTTATAGTTATTAATTTGTACAAAAAAAAAAGGAAAACACAAAGAAATTAAAATACTTGTGTAATCAAAGTAATAAAAAAACAATAAGTTCTGAGTCTCATCTATTAGAGGACTGTCACTGTTTAGACTGGATCATTTGTTATTCATAACATAATTGCATTAAAATTAAATAAATTATTCACTAAACACAAAAAACTAAATGAAGAATGAATAATTCATCTTTATTTTTTAACTGACAATTTAAACTGATTTTTACGGAAATTTTATTCAAATAATTTCAAATTAAAATTTCGAATAATAATTTTAGAATAATAAATCGTAATATATACTTTTTATATTCCAATATAAACAGTGCTAGTAAGAATGTATGTTCTATAAACACCACATAATAAAAATCTAGGTACTATGAAGCCGTATATGGACAGTGGTACATGCAGAAGTCATAAATGAAAAATAAATTGAAGGAAGAGAGATTGCCCAGTGCCCAGTAAAGCATCGAAATGTGTGATCGTGTTGCGACTAAAAAGCATCTATTAGAAACTATAGACTTGTGCAGACGACACGGATTATGTAAATTCACGTTTTGAAATTTAATATTCGACGCAATTTTATTATTCGAAAAAAAGAACGCGATTTGCGTCAGAACACAACACTATTCATGTTAGGATGACTAAGAAAATTGATTGCTATAATTGCATGCCAAATTTCCAATGGAAGGTCAATAAACATAAATATTTTTGTGTTTACAACGATATTCTTTTTTTAGTAAAATGCAATCTATTTTAATAATGCAAGGTGGACAATAGCCCAGTCCCTCTCACAGAGAGGAGACACATGTCCCAGCACTAGGAACCTATAGTTCCTAGTGCTGTATAATAAACTAACTCAAAACTATTTTTCTAGACTGATAAAAGTGCCAATTCAGTCAAATTAAAAACAATGGGAAAAGAACCGTGTCGTCCGCACATAACAGTTTATTTTTGAAGAGACAGTAAAATATTTGAGAGTGACGCGACGAATAGGCACTAAAATCGATGACGTAATAAAATCAACATTATTTCACTTTCTCCTCTTTTGTACACAAATAATACAATACATTATTAAATAAATTCTGTTTAGATCACTTTCTAGTGCTCTGTATGGAAATTGCCAAATAATGATCGGAAAATAACCGAATACATACTCAATATTGTTACCTATTCTTGTAATATAAATTGATCTTTGACATAATGTCTTAAATGTTATTGGTTATTTACATAATATAACTGTAGTTGTTTTAAGATAATTTGAATTTATTTTGTTTAAATTATGAAAAGCTGTCATTTTTGTTAGATATTTTTTTATCATTTAGTAGATAGAGATAAGTATATATGTTTATGTACATATTTGATTGCTGTAATTTAAAGATAAATGTAGGTAGGTATTGCCTGATAAGCTATAACCGGAGGTCTTTAAGTTAAGAATGAATAGGTTATTTCTAGGCAAGCGTGCTTCATCGTTGACCACATCATCGCTTACCATCAGGTGGGTGAGATGTGGTCAAACGCGAGCCTTTCGATTAATAACAGTAGGAAGTCTATATTTCATACATTTTCACTCGCTTAGATATTAAGGATCACAAAAGCTTCCCTGGTTAAAATAGTTTTCAAACAGCCGACCTATCAGCAATGCAAAATGTATTTATTCTTGAAATCTGGAGCAATATATTTCAGTTCGCTGCTCCATTTCTATTAAAGGTCTGACCTGGGCCAATTAGGTTACAAGTAGGCCAAGCTCTTTAGAGGGACACTTAAATGTCGGCAATTTATAGGTAACTTTGTTTGCTGAAACTAGGCGATTCCAGAATAAACAGATCTAAAATGGACATAACCATTTCAGATCAGTTTATTTTAATCGGTTCACTAATAGGAGCTTCACCTACATTTTAGGTAGAGGGCCTACTAGGCAAAGTTCTATCAGAGACAGCGATTATTAAAAAGTCCAAAATGTAAGAAATTGAGATCATCATCATCTTTTTCCTTTTCCCTACTATATTGGGGTCGGCTTCCAGTCTTACCGGATTCAGCTAAGTACCAGTGTTTTACATGGAGCGACTGCCTAACTGACCTCTACAACCAAGTAAATGGGTAACACGATACCTCTTGGCTAGACTGGTGTCAGATCTCAAGCTTCTGACTACCCGTAACGACTGTCAAAGATCGTCAAATGACAGCCGGGACCAACGGCTTAACGTGCTTTCCGAGGCACCGAGTAAACTCGGTATGTCTAAATGGTCACCCATCCATAGACCGACCTCGTCAAGTGTTGCTTAACCTTGATAATCGACCCGTGCGGCTGTTATTATTTGGCCACGAGCTCCTCCTCATGCGATCATCATCATCATCAGCCTATTAATGTTCCCACTGCTGGGATACAGGCCTCCTCTCTATGAGAGAGAATAGGCCGTAATCCACATCGCGGGCCCAGTACGGATACGGGTTGGTGGATGTCACATTTCTTCGAATTTTTGGTTCTAGGACATGCCGGTTTCTTCACGATGTTTTCCTTCACCTTTCAGAGCAGTGGTAATGAAATAATGTGCACAAAGTAAGCGCCTGCCTGGGCTCGAACCATACTATATCTACGACCTACACCTTATAAGTCGCGGCCGATACCACTGGGCCACCACTGCTCCCCTGGGGTAGACGTGCGCTACCGAAATATCAAGTCATTTCAAATATTTTGGACTTATGACTATCGTTTTTGGTGATGGATGTATCTTGTATGTTTGTCTAGAGGCCCTTAGTGATGTCCACCTATCAAATTGTAAGCTCTCAGCTTAATAAATTCTCTGCCATACTCATCAATCTATTGTCTTACGAAATCCGTCGTCACCCCACTTGGTCTAAAAGGTGTAAACAATTCGGTGTCCTCACTGAAGAACATATCTGTCCCCTCAACCATTGCTTCTACACCCAATATGGTGGTATAGGTAGATTTTTAGAAATACGAATTAAGTATCTACAACATACCACCCAAATCGCACTAGTAACAGGATCGTTTAAAACAATACTCCGGCAGTAAACATCGCCTATTGCACTCAAACGTCCATTCGCTGTGTAATGGCGTTGTAAATCTACCACCAGCTCTCTACCAGCGAAGTTTTACAAACTATTTGTGTTAAGAAGTGTACTATAACAGATATCGGCGTGGTTGGTTTGATGGGTTAATTTTTATGGGTAAGTAAAACTTGGTTTATGTACAACAGTTGAATGCAATCTCTAATTTATCGGTGAGACATAGGTACAAGAAACTTCCTAACACAAATTATTTTTTTAAACAACAAAATTACTAGCGACTCAGGAGTCAAAATACTCATAAAAACGGATCTTTTATAGAAAACTCTCTTAAAAAAAAAATTGTGTTCGTATTTAAACTTGCCAAAATGTAGGGAACAATCAGATATTTTTTCGTGATTTCAAGGTTGACTCCAAAGTATTTTCACCTTCTGAAAGATTACCATCGAATCAAAAGTCATCCTGAATTAATAATGTTTGGGCTGTTCACTTGTCCAGTGTTAATATGTAAGTTACCAGTAAGAATTATTTACTAAATGAGCAATAGACTGATTTAAGGAATGCCGACCCAGCCTTATTGCGTAATTGAATTCGGCAAGGCAAAGGGCAAAGAGTATGAACAATCGTCCAAACACATGCGAGATGAAAAACGCGTAGTGGATTTCCGTCTATGATTGGTCGATTGTTCATACTCTTTGCCCTTTGCCTTGCCGAATTCAATTACGCAATAAAACGCTGGTTCTCACAGTAAGAACAACTCTAAACAGACAGATTCTTTTACAATCAATAAAATATCCTAATCCTACACAAAATATAAATAACAAATCTACAACACAACCTAAGTCATTAAAACTATAAGCCTTTCAACGCGAAGGACCGGTTTCATAGGACCATCAATGAAGCCAAACGTGCCAAATCCGATGAGATACGACCATACAAGCGACTCATTGATTTGCCAGACGCGTCATCTGCCGGTCTAGTGGAGAGTCTACCGTATGAGGGGCCTGGTTACGAACCGTTATTAGCTGGGGGATATAGGAATTGGCTTTGGTAGGATGCAACAGGATATTTTCGGTAAAGAACAGTCTACTCCTGTTGATGTTGTAATGGATGACTTACGTCCGCTTGACCCACCCTTAGTTATCTAACTAAATCCGAGGTAGTAGCTAACACGGGCCTATTATATAAGACATATTTTAATTAAACTTCGTGTTAGCAAGTAGTTCTTAGTAATATTTTTAGGTTCAAAAAATCAAAATCAAATATTTTTATTTTACATAGGCCTACATGGGCACTTATAAAACGTCGACAAAAGGTGCACGGTTCGGGTTAGTCGTTTCCTATGGAGAAGAACCGGCAAGAAACTCCATGGTTACTCTTTTGAATTTTTTTGTTTACAATATTTCCATGTTACAGCATTAGTACTTGGATATGGGGGGACAACGTAGGCCCGACAATAAGTCGTACGAAATTGAAACAAAAAAACAAACAAAAAAAACAATGCACGAAATAAAAAGTTAACAAATGTTAACAATCATCTAGAAATCTAGAAAGCCTACAATGTTCACACATTCACACATTCACAAGCAGCATTGCCCTTTTATCAAAGAAGTTGGATTGGAATGAAGGTGGTTTATGCCCGTCATCACTTACATTTGGCGACAATGTTGCACCGGGTAAAAACAGTAAGATTTTATGTAGAAACTAGCTTTTTTCGCGGCTTGGCTCCTGTGGCCTTGCCCACAGGGACCGTGCTTACACATAACCTCACGCCAGTATTTGCCGAAAGGGTACGCAGAGGAGTACCAATAATACACACACATATTTCGCCAGATAGGTTGCTAAGTATTTATTGGTAAAACGGTCGAAAGGAATATTTTAATAAAAAGTGTCATTGCTGCCTTATCAAATAAGTTATTTATTTGTAAGCTCCATGTTCAGTAGTGCCTTTGGATTAAAAAGATTTATTGAGTTATAGCTTGGCAAATTCGTGCGTGACACTCACATGGTCCGCGCGGGTGGCGGGGGACGTTACAACCCAATGACGTGACGGCGCGACGACGCTCTCGTCAGGTGACTCCCTTCCCGCGCGCACGTTTTACCACCCCCGCTGCCTTACGTCCCCAACGCCTGCGAACCTGCGGAGTGTCACGTACGAATTTGCCAAGCTATAGTAGCTAGGTCCTATTTATAATCAGGAAGATTTTTATTTAACTCGTGCTCTAAGTACACATACATGTACACTTAAGAGCAGCTAATAAACGCCACTGACGCTGCTATTGTCGTGGCCGCCTACCGTGGTGCTATTCTCTAAGGATACAGCTTTGAGCGCAGCGCTGCGCCAGCGACGAAACTACAGTTCCTCTTTGTAGTTTACTGTAACCTCAAAATATTTAAAGAGCTTTTCATCGACTCGAATAGAAGAAGAAGATTCTAGAGAGAACTAAAATAAATCATATCATTTCACATTCAAGGCAGTCTCCAAAAACAGTCACATTATTGTCTTCAATGACATCATATATTATTATATTCAAAATGATATACATAAAGTAATGCTCGCCTTATACGGACATGGACTGGTTTTCCCCAAAACATAATACAAGACAACTTTAATACGCTAATTCCATATTTATCTCAAGACGTACCTAATTCTTTGTAGAATAGATAGGTACCTAACAGTGAAAATTAATTTATGTTTACATAGAATCATTTGAGGATAATTATTATCTGTTTTACGTTACCAAAAAACTGAGGGAGAATGCTTCTGGGTAATTTTAAATTAAGAGGTACCTAAGGTATTTACCACTCATCTTAGGGAAGTATACGCTACTGGGTTATGGGCAATGAGATTTAACCAATAGTGACGTCATACAGGTTACGAAAAATATAGCGATATTTTACGTTAGCTACCTACATAGGACCTATTGAACTTAAAACTTTATTTCTATCACTGAGTAGGTTATACGATTACAGAGATATAAATAGGAACCCGTTGTCAGAAAGAGATAAATATTACGCATACTATTCTAACGTACGTTCGTGTAGCGGCCAGGCGCAGGACTGACCAATTACACTCAAGCTGGTCAGCTTGTGTTTGTATTTCCGCGCAGACGTCGGTAAAACGTATCTACCTCAGTATATATATAACATCATTGGTTATGGTTTACAGTTTGCTGATCATAATCATAGTAACAACCTGAAAACTGCTGAAAAAGTTGCCCAAATTTAGATTGACCGCTAAAATGAACGAACGCTGAAACTAAAGGATTATTCTTGTATTACACCCACCCGCAATGACTTTCAGTTTATCCGTGATCATGGTGCTTGCAACAGCACCGAAATATCGGGAACTCGCAACAAACAGTAAACATGGTAAATATCCCGCTTTTAATGTTAATGTTAGTATTCTTGTATTATTGTGGGCTACCCTATTAACGAAATCCTAAGCAGACTACATACTGGTAAAAAAAACCGAAAAATCCAAGTAAAACATGAATAGCTCCGTATAAAAACAGTTAAACACTAAAAGATAAGTTCAAAATAAGTAACTATTATTAATGTTCTAACGGCATCACATTCAAGTATTCCTTCAACTTACGGATCTTTATCAATAAGCATTAAAATATTCAAGTTGTATAACAATTTTATACGCAAACAAATCATCTTCATACGAATGGAATTTAGCAATCTTTATTGTGATAAAAATAGTGATGTAATGCTATAAAAATACTCGACAATTACTTTAGTAGGTACAACGAAATTTGAGAAGATAGTACTGTGGCGACATCGGACGAAACCGGTATAAAATACATAAATTTTATTTAAAAAAAGACGGGCCGTGCCCACACTTAGCTGAATTAGTTATTATCTCATTCCATAGGTACTCATGAGATTCATTACACACTTATTGGCTAGAGAACGAATAAAACCATTTTTGTAGCGGGCTAGTTATGTAGTCGGTGTCGATGAAAATTTCGGTATATATATCGATAGTTCAACCGAGATGCTATTTACAACAAAGCATCAAGTTCGAGGTGAGTTCTTTGAGTAAAATTTCCAACTTGTAAGAACTTAAACGATGAGCTATCTATCCTAACCTGAACATGCAACATGGAGTTGCTGATGCCAGATTCCAGGTAGTATTAAGTAGTAAAGTACTAGTATTGAACTACACCCTGTTACAATGGGAGCCGTCGCCAAGAACCCTAACACAGTTAGGATGGTCAGGCAGATGATGACATAGGAGAAAAAACCTTAAAGAGTTAAAGTCAAATATATTTATTTCAATTAGGCCAGTAAGCGGCACTTTTGAACGTCATACATATATGAATTAAAATTTACAAGTAGTAAAAGTTGATTCTACCGTGCATTCGGCAAAGTAGCTTGTTATGGAGAAGAATGCACAAGAAACTCCATGTATGCGGACGTTAACTCTTAAAACCAAGATTTAGGGTGAAAACCGTTTTCAGTTTTGCATATTTTAGTCGTTCACAGTACGTTAGACCCAAATTCTATCGACACAAATGCACTTAACATCACTTCCCCAACACTACACCGAAACCAGTTCGCGCGTTAATTGCGGTACCAAATTCGTATCAAAATCATTTGAATATCCGTAATTTATGGCAGAGGCAACTAAGTATCATCTCGGTACGAAGTGTGTTAACGTCCGCATACATTATGTTGGCAATCCGACCATATGCTGTGCTGTTTGAATATTATTTGTTATTTTGTTAGAACTAGGTGGGGCTCGGTATACGAAGCTGATTATTTTTTGGGCCTTTTTATTGGTGTGAACGACAATGAGAAGTTTGTCTTGATTGTGTAGGTATGCTTTATGAGAATTTCATATGGCGAGTTTAAAAAGATTGGTTGGTGAAGCAATCCAACTGAGCAAGTTATGACACACAAATAAAGTGCTTATAGTCAAAATAGGCAGTGCAAATTTTATATAATATGCCTATCAGGCATTCGTCTTGCTACGAAAGAAATCGATTTTCCGAGCTGTGTTTGACATATAGGGTGATATGCGAATGGGACCAAGTGCGAATGGGACCTACTGCGAACGTGGGACGAAGTGCGAATAGGACGAAGTGCGCATAACCCATCAAAAACATTGCTTCAGATATCGAATATTTAAAATGGCAGATGCCTTAATACCCGTAATTGGCTCTCAAAATGTGGAAGGAAAACATCGTGAGGACATGTCCTAGAACCAAAAATTCAAAGACATGTGACATCCACCAACACGCACTGGGCCCGCGTGGTGGATGCCGGCCCATTCCCTCTCACTGAGAGGCGGTCTGTGTCCCAGCAGTGGGAACATTAATAGGCTGATGATGTGATGTGATTATAGAACTAAGTGGGGCTTGGGGGACTTTTTATTAGATTGAATAAAAAAAAAAAAACATAGGACACCGTGAATGTGTGCTCATGGTGAATCAAGATGATAAGTAGTCCCTCAATATTGGTAGATTTATTAAACTGAACTGCAAAAAATACAACTATAAGCAGTAGAAAAAATTCAGATTAGCTTACAGACATCCGGAAAAAAACAGAACAGCAAAACAGATCAACAAGATAGTCACCTACTGGACCCGAACAGTATGATTTTAAAATGTACTACGACATGAAAAGAAAAAGAAGAAGCCATGAAAGACAAGAAATCGTCTTGCTACGAAAGGTTTTTTGGTTTTCCCAAACAGTCTTTGACTATAGCAAGCGATCAAAAATTATAACGCAATCTGCATCTACTATTGCTTCAGTTAGCTAAGACATAAAATGGCGGATCCCTCAATTTCAATAAAAATCTTCAATAATTAAAAATATCGAAGTAAGTACTCACACCTGCGTTATAAATAGACAAAGTCACAAACAACCAGTCACTATTAACATATATGTAAATACAATCTCTACAAAACTTATTATGAGAGCGATGACCATTTTAATGTTATTTTGTATCTCAATGTTAATAAAGCATTGCCCGAAAATGAGCAAAACTTGTTCGACTTCAACTATTCTTTCGTATGTTATAAACCCATGTTATAAAATATTGATGAAGATTCTGAATACAGTGCCTCGCTTTTACTGCAAACTAGTTGAATATTTTACCATACTTATCTTTTTTATCAGACGAGCTAGATTGAAGAAGATAAAATGTTAGGAGCTATTACTGCTCTGTCCTACTCATACTACTGATTTCGTTCGCTCATCTTTTCATATCCAGTCCATTCTTAATTGGAATGCGCTTCCTTCCGAGATCAGGACGGCCACCAGTCGGTACGCATTTAAGCGGCAATTGAAGATTTATTTTCAACACAAATAAGCAGCCATCTCACTTTTTTCTTTTCTATTGCTTCTTTTAAAAATGTATATATTTATATAGGTATATATTATATTCAATATATATGTACGTGTATTTTACCTATTTTAGTATAATAACCACTAGCTTTTTATTATTAATCTATGCACCTGCCATGTTGTCTCTGCACCACCCTTGGTTGACTGGTAGAGAATGAATAAGGCATTAAGTCCGCCTTTGTACCTTTGTGCATGAAGTCTAAATAAATAAATAAATACTGCTAATTTCATAGGCGATTTATTTATTATTTATTTAATTGTTATATACTTTACTTTTCACGATATATTAATTACAGGACACTCATAAAACAAGTGTAGCTACAATGAGCGGTCTTAACACAAATTGGCGATTTTAAAGCCCAGGGCGATCTCTTACAGATAATCTTTGGATGGACTTTGAAACAAAGGAGATAGATAAGTTGCTAATTGATTGTTTTTAATTTCATGGCATGATATAAACTTGACATATTCGTACTTCCAATTCCCAGATTAACTAGAATCACGTTCAGAATAATTGCAAAAATGACATAAAACTCAATTAAAAAGGTCGAGTCGAGTATTCCCAAACCTCCACCGGTGTACAATTTCATCAAATTGTGACTCACCCTGTGATGTCACCAGTCTTTCACGAGAAATAAATGAAAGTAACATGACGTATCCGGAAATTATGCTAAAATTAGGTGTTTCATAGATTTACCTGCACATGGGTAACTAATTACGATCTGCCCAACGAGGTATGCTGGTGTCGGCTTCCTCAATCTAACCGAACTGAATACCTATATTTTACATGGGGTGACTACCAGTGCAATCTTCACTACCCGGTTACTGGGTAACGAGACTTATAATTTGCATTTGTATAAAGTTTAAAGAAAACAACTATTCTGTAGATCATAAAAAGACAATGCAATTCACAATTCACTTAAATTATGGTATCTATGTCACCATTAATTTACAGCCCGTGCTGTAGGGAAATAGGGAACGAAGAAAATAGCAGACGACTTCCATAATTATGACGGCAGATAGTGAAATTTTTGCGCTATAAGCTTACAAGATTACTAATCGAAAACATAACCAAATCCGCTACCAGTCTATCAAAATCACCATCTTTATGATAAACATTTTGTCCCCACTAACATAACATTCACTTAAGCACACATACATAGACATATAGCGTCCGGCCGTAGGTGAGGCGTATATGGCAACACTTTAGAGAAGACATTTATGTACTTTTTCTAACTGTACACCCATTGCAGACTGCGACATTCTACGACATTTTTACATAAACCGGTACTAGATGGTTTAAGAATAAGTATATTCGTGCTTATTATAAAAATGTTCGAAACTTTCCGTTTTTCCCACATTGAATTAGAGTTGTTTGTGGTAAGTAGTGTTGGGAAATCGATTGTTTTATAGCGGTTGAAATGGTGTCGACTCGATTGTGATTTGTTGTTTACAAGACGCTCTAACTGTTTGTGTGTTTTGAATGGATTTATTAGTAAGGCCAGAGCTTTTGTTATTATTTAATTATACACACATTTTCTCTATGAATGGTTGATATTAGCTACCCTATTCCATTATTTAGTATCTATTTTAGTAGCCATATTGTATATAGTTCTACGAACTTTTTCAAGTCTATATTTTAGAAGACGTCAAGAGAGACTATCTCTCTAATTCTAAGAATTAACACCGAACACAAACTCTTAAGTCAAAAGCCATTTTACAAGTCTAGTCTTTCATTGTCTTTGGATTTACTTGATCAAATGTTTCATACTTGTTTGTATGACCACAGATAGTTGTTCCGGCTCTGGGTGTTTGTGTATGTGAAACTGAATGTATATGTTTGTATGCGCACCCACGATACAGGAAGAAATTTCTAGTGAGGGGAAACGTTAAAAAAAAAATGTGTATAAACAACTAGCTAATACCTATTGTAAAGAGCTGAAATTGTATGTAAACTGTTTGTAGAAGATAATCTCCGGATGTTTTAATCCGATTACAAAAATCTTTCACGGGTAGAACAATACATTACCATTAATTGACAAAGGCAAGGACAATCCCGGTTACATGCACGGGTGAGGCTAGCCAGTGCACAATAAAACGGCAGCTTTGAACGATCGATCAAACTTTAAGCAAAACTTGATCATTTTTATGCCCAGCTGTCACTTGTTAAAAACGAATGAGCTTGCAATGATGAAGGTCGGACCATTTGAATTTTTAAAGGAAAAATTTGGATGACTAAGCGGAGTATAGGTACTCAAAATTGCATTTTACATTACTTAGTAATTTCGCGGTTTTGTTATCTAATTTATGATTAAGGGATTAGGAAGATTTATGATGCAACAATGGTTTTTAAATGAAAAGGTAACCCACAATGGTCAATAAGTTTTAAAAGTTAAAGAGATATTCTGCAACGGAAGTTAACTTGGGATGCTATGCAGGTACGAAACCCGGTCTGGGTCATTTTAAAATAAGTTTTGAATAAGTGATACTAATTTAATAAGGTAAAAAGGGTTTATACCGAGGTTTAAGGAATATGACATATCAAATTGGCTACCCGAAGTGCCTGTGGCGGATCATTTTTATTGAAGCCAATTAATTTACATAAGGTTTAAGCGGAGTCGATTAGGATCATGCCATTGGTTGTACAAATCTTGTAAAATAATTGAAATACGCTGCAAACGAATTGGCATCTTTATAAATATTAGAAAATAAACTGTAATAAAATAATACAAAGCTAATTTTGTTGCTAATAAGAATAAAGTTCGCAGGGTCCAATACTTTTTTTCCGTGTAATTACTTAATAGATATTTTTACCGCAATTTTTAAATAAAAAACACATATTTATTATTACAAGCATCCTTTGCATATTGCCCGAAAAAAAAAACAATGACATCCCGCCATACTAAAAAAGCAATCACGCATCTACGCTTCGAAATTCAAAAAATCCACGCAAATCGGTGCCCGCCAAAAAAATATACAATTCAACTTCACGTCACAAATCAAAACCTATTCCATTTTTAATTTCGAACATTTTTTACGTCACTACGAGTATCATCCATAGTTTTTTTTTACCGTATTTACGCCGAGGACAATGCAACGAATCATGACTTTAGAGATAAATGGAATATGAGCTGAAAAAAAAGGTCCGTGATGTCCAATTTAAAGTGGATACAGAGGGTTTTATAAAAACGAAAGTGCATACAGGTATATTATTGTTGTGTGGAACGAAGATGTGGTAAAATGTGGACGTGGCATTGCCATAAAAACCTGCTTTCAACTAGGTAGGCAATCGTTTTGACATTTTTATGTAGGGCGCGGGCGGGAAGATTTGAACTGTACTGTAAATTAAATTCATCTTATGAACCGAAGCTTTATTTTACGAATGGTCCTCAAAAAAATCAATAGGTGCGGATTCTGCATGAAATATAATTTAAATGGTTCTGGTCAAAAAGTATCAAATAAAAGAGTAAACGAGTAACGTTGCAAAAATAATTTAACAGCTCATTCAATACCAGCTGATTTCACACATAATTTTTATACCGCATCCAATCCAATTTTCGTTCTCTAAACCCCAACAAAAGGTAGATCCAGTAACGAGATATGATATTATTTTTTTGTGTCCCGTCTCGGGGGTGGCCGGGGGTGTACCCCAGCGAGCGGGGAGGGGGGAGGGTGTGGATACCGTCAGGTGGATTCCACTTCGCAACGCATTGTCGTATTGTTAACTTATCGCGGCATACTATAATTTATGAAGGGTGAGGT
This sequence comes from Orthosia incerta, assembly GCA_948252205.1. NCBI lineage: Eukaryota > Metazoa > Arthropoda > Insecta > Lepidoptera > Noctuidae > Orthosia > Orthosia incerta. Next base: position 30,334,018 of record OX411754.1, on the reverse strand, counting down.
AAACGTGAGAATCTCGGCCCGATGCCGAGGTCTCGATGCCGAGATGTTTAGTTAGGTGTGGTTACGGTTTACTAAGGTTGGAAGTGTTATATGGTTTTATTAGGTATGGTGGTACAAAAAATTGGATTCTGTGTTGAAATTTTGATTGTCAAACGTATTGGCGATGTGGTGTAGCACGTTGTGGTGTTTGCAGTCGATGGTTTGCGTAAATTCACACAACAGTGCTACGACTGATCGGCCAGTTTGCTAAACGTATTGATAACTACGGGAATATACCCAAAAATATTGGATGCTGAATTGCTAACCCACTACCTGAAGAAAGAATGGCATTTTTACAGAATTTATTTATGTAAGCCAAATGTACCTAACTACCTATCGTTCTATAACTAGCTGCCTGAATGACTTATGATTTTAATTTGTGCAGTAAATTTGCTTATATAATGGACTGGCAGAGAATGCCTAAGGCAAGCGTTTATGAACATAAGTGCATGCCTTAGTACCTTTATGTTGCATGCATCTTTAATTAATTTTTAAATACTCCTAGATCTACAATCCTAGCCAATTACTCGTCAACATATTTTAAATATAATCTCTCTGATAAATCCTAATTATTGCAGAAGCAAAAACTTTCAAACAAACCATAATGCAAGAGACTAAGGCGTCGGGTGACGCCGCGCATGCACAGAATCTTATTAAAATATCAATTTTGCTGCGTTCAACACACTTCAAATTCGCGGATGTGTAGGGCTGGGGTAAAAGACAACGCATATAAATAGTTTTAAATTGGAATCTGGTATTTTCATTATTAGAACTTTGTAAAGCTAACATTGATAATTTTGCATTTTGGCCTGCTAGACATCATACCTCAACATATGGTCCTTCGAGTCGGATTGGGAACAGGTGCCTCAGGTGATGCATGCAGAATGGAACCACGTTTTAATTAGAAAAAACAAAATGAATAGAAAATCTGAATTCAGAGAGCAGACTGAGTATTAGTAATAAGTTGCAAAAATACACAAACCACCTGAGTCTTGGTACGTAACCTTATGTATGCTCCTCATATAAATAAAAATATAACATCCATGATCATTAAAATAAGATCCCAAAAGACTGATCGACGTGATCAAGTATAAAAACGTGTCACGAAACGCCAACTATCTACCTTAAAATAAAATCCGTTAGCGATCGAAAACGGCTTGCTGATCACAATCATACAACCCTCTACCGAATCATCCATAACCGGAGAAGTTACAAAAATCCATTACCGAAACATTTTCCACTGAGGAACACCTAAGCACAACCCTACGACCACTCAGGTACCTCTTATCGCGCCATCTTTCCACTCGTATTGTTTATTTCCTTCACACCTAAACCAAATTAAACACTCTCAACACCACGCAAAAATTAACCTTATTTTTATAAAGTTAAGGTGTCTGTAAAGTGCGGGTTAAGTTTGTAATGCAAGTACAGAACTTCATCTTTGTCGCAGCTTGACGTTTCATTAGAGCTTCGAGATTAACTTATTAAAAGCATTCGTGTTCTTTTTACAAAATGCTCGTACGCTTTGAAGTATCAAATGCGCGCGTAAATGGATATTTTGAAGGCATGACGTCACCGTATAGGTTTAAAAGTGTTTCCAGTACATGTATTACTTTTGTTGCTTATGGCTAAGTGTGTGTGGGAATGTGGTTCCGTTTAGGGACAGATAAGTTACTGATTGTGTTTTGTTTCTTTTTTGCTGTGTAAATATCATTTGCGGATTATTTTTAGTGTTTGTTTTGATTTTATTAAGTACCTACCTCACCTTTTGAATGCTCTAACTACCTAAAATCTTAACTGGAAGTCATAGTTTTGGTAATTTTATGCTAAAAACATATATTAACTATAATTAATTAGAGTGTCTGTTAACTTTAATTAATTATACCAATCACAGCCTTACGTTATCCAAATATCAAGAATAATACCTTTATCCTGATTGTTAGTAGTTAAGAAACATGATCTTACTCAGTACAGGAAAATGTTAACTGACGTTCACAGTTAAAGTTTACACTTCTAATCTAAATAAAAATTTTCTTCATGGCGTAATTTTTTCCAAACGTTTTTTGTGTTGTCTCAAAAAAAATACATAATTAGTTAAAGGATATATATTTATTTTTAATTTTATAAAATACATAAAGTTATTATTTTGCATTTTTTTTGCAGAGAAACCAACTATAACTAGTTTTTTTAGAGACAAGCCAACCACACTATTACCACTGCAACTCCTGAAAGCCAAAAACCAGAAGCATTTACCACGAAAAGAGCCAAGGCAATTTAATTTTACGATTCAATCGATTTGAATCCCGCAATAAAATTAATCAGCAAAGAACAGCAGAGAAGTTAGAAAACAACATAACTAGCCAGATACCTTGAAGGGCCAAACAAAAATGCAACATCTAGCTTGCTTGCGGAACCTAGCAACGGGACCAACACGGAGGACCAGAAAGCCCTACCTTCATCAATATATGCAAGTTAATATAAGCTAGCATATAGATATTACATTACAGTAACAAAGCACCACTAACTACACCACCTCCATAATAGATTGCATAAGAAAACCCCACATATTCAATCCCTTTCAAACAACTTTCACTCCCGCCAACAGTCAATACACTGCAATACGAGCAAAATTCAAAGCTGGGCAAAATCAAGAGTTGCCCACAATGCCCAGTCCGGTTCACCTGCCGCCGGCGAGTCTTTGATCGGTAATAATAACAATTATCGCGTGCGCCCGCGACGCGCCGGAAGGTGACCCCCGGCGAGACAGTGTTGCCAGGACTGAGGTGTAAGAATTGCCTTGAGTAGTTAACAGACATTTCCTAAAGAAAAGGAAAATATAAAGAATGAAAATATATTAATTGCCACAGAAATTGACTTACCTATAAATTTTGCTCAAACTAAGACGATCGATTGTTAAAGACGATCCAGTTAAACAGTTAATTTTAGTGGAAAAGTCTTTTTCCGAATTTTATGACAATAAAATTCAGAAACTTTAATTTTGGAGAAAACCTAAACGGCCATTCAGTAATAGATCTTGAGAACACCAGCTAGCTTTGTGAACAGAGCAATGGACCAATATTTAGTTATTCTGAACCCCAATCATCTTTATGTACTTTCCTTATCCCCGTCACAAAATCGCTATATGTCACTTATATACAAACCCATCAAGAAATAAACTCCAAAAAGTGTCACTGCAAAACTTTGTAACTAAAAATATCCACACTCAATCAAAACTCTGTTTATCTGGCAACCCATCAAAAAATTCGCAATTGTTCCACAACGCCCATTGCCAAGGCCACGCAGGGGAACGCGGGCGCAGCCGGTCTGCGTTCTTTTTGTTTCTCGCGCATGCGCCCGCGCACAGTCAAGGGCACGCTGACCCACTTCCTGCGCAGCCTTCGCCGCGCGAGCACGTGTCTGGAGCAGATGCTACACTTGTTTGTTTTTAAATCATTTTATTTAATAGGGATCGAAAGACAGGTGCTGAAAATGTGAGTATGATAATTTTTAAAGGAAAAAATATATTTTTGGCGAATCTAGAATATAGATGATTGGTATTATGTTTAGATATAGGATGTGGTCGCCAAATGAACCTATTATAATTTTGAGAACAGCTGGATTCGAGACGTATATACTTACACAGAAGTTTGTTGTCTGGCATGAATACTAAGCTGCCAAACTGGAGTTATTCTTGAGTTAAGTTACAGCTTCATTAATGAGCTTGAAAGTAAAATTTATTTTGCTGTGAATTTAAGAATAGATCCATGAATCTTTTTGCGGATTCAGAATTTGTAACTGTTTTCTGCTGACTCACACGACGATAAGCCAGCATTTTTTTAACCAACAAGATGTAAATTACATAATATTTTCGAAGACAACCAATCTAAAACCGAATCAATCTAATCCAACAGTTATATTTAGCCCAAAACAAACTCGTCGTCATCGTTGGAGATCCTTAATAAATAAACTACCCTAATAACCATTAAAACAAGACCTATAGATCTTTAAGCGTTCAAGTCTTGCTTGTACAAGAGAGGTATACGTCGATTCAAAGTTGACGTCTGTGAAGTTACTATAGTTGCTACTGCCACACTACTGCGCAGCGACTCGCGAAGTGTTTCAAACGGGATCCTGCCGTTTTGCCGAAAAGATTTTGCCAAATTTTCATTACCCAAACAAATTTTAGCAACCTTTTTTTATACCAATGTAATATTTGGAATAATTTTAGTACGCACATTTTCATTTGGTCAAATGTTTACTTGGCAGATTGTTACCAAGGATAATGTCATTAAGGTTTTTGGTCTTTAATCAAATGATTTATTACAGCAAACAATATTTAGACAATAAACGTTTAGTCAAATGAATTGTTATGACAAAAAATATAAAGGCAAAAATAAGATTTTTTTGGGAATTGTATAATTAAAAATGCAATTTTATTTTAATATAGGTAATCATTTATTAACGCGAGTACAAAATAGCAAAAGCTAGTACAAAATATTTGTAACTTACAATTTTAAATTTTTTGCAATGGACATTAGCAGATTTATTTCGGAGTATTCAGACTTGTGTTGCAGAACTCGATTAATTCTGTCGTCTTTATCCATATATTTTTTTTTCTTTTTTTGTGGCGGTTCACCTGATAGTATAATCTCAATGTCAGCTAAATTTGAAGAAACTTCATTTATTAATTCTTTAATTAAGCGATACACTCCAGGGTGGTGTTTATCAATGAGAATGTTTATTCTACGATGCCACGCCTCAGCTGAGTTTGAAGTTATAGGTATTTGTCTTTCGTTTACAACATGGCAACTCCAAAAGCTTGGTGGATACTTCGGTTGCGTGTTCCATGATCCGCTAACATAATTTTCGTCAAACCAATTCGCGATTTGCTTCCAATCAGAATCTTCTATACCTTCTATTAGCTTGTTAAAATATAGAATGATTTCATTTTCTGGCAAATAACTTAAAGCCAGTAAACATTTTACTTGTTTGTTAAATTTGATGTCATTTGCGTATTTCTTTGTAAGCTTATGTGCTTGAATTTGTCTGAAACAAGTCAAATTTATGGACAATAGGTTATTTATGGAACTAGTTACAGTAGGTTATTAATTAAAAAAAAATGGTTAGGTTAGGTTAGGTTAAAACTGTGACCACCTAAAATATGTTATACCAACTGAAATATTTGACTAGATAAAAAATGGTAAAAGTACTAGTTGGTGAACAAGTTATTGTTCAAACGTTCACTTGCCAAACATAGGTTTTCGTAACAATTATTTGTAAAGAGATTGTTTGGTAAGTAATAATTTGGCAAATGAAGTTATGCGAAAATTTGTTTGGGAAGTGATAATTTGGCAATTTCTTTTCGGTAAAACAAGGGAGACCCGTTTCAAACCTCCTCGCCTGTAGGTTCAATCAGGACCAGATCTAGGCCGAATGTCCAGAGCGACAAAAATGAGAGCGGTCGGCGGCTAATAATTTTATTTTATTTTTATATAATGTAACGCACAAAAATAATTGAATTCAGGAATACTCCACATTTTCTATTGATAGTTATTTTCATTTCGTCACACCATCTAAATTATTGTGAAAACATTTAGAACGGTTCGATTCTACCTGTACGAGCCTTCCTTATAAATCAGACGTACCCAATCACACCTACATGAACAATAAAATTTTTAACACAGCCATATAACACGCATATAAACTGACTTTAACCGACATAGCGAGGCAATAGATGGTGTAATGCCTTTCACATGAGATTAACCACGTACTACGGCCGTAAATATATAGATATCTATAATAAAAAAAACTTAAAGTAATGGTGTTTCGCAATTAGCTGTGCTTAAAGCTTATGTTTTATTTAAAGCTGGTGTAATCATGAATAAGAAGTGAGATGTAGTGAGTACTTTGAATTATGTATTCATATATGTTGAAACAAAAGCTTGACGATAAAGAAAATGCAGTAAACAAACAGTGCAATGGAAGACACTCACCACATTCACCATTGCTTGGATATGGCTTGAAGAAGCGTGATTTGGATATGGCATGAAGAAGCGTGATAGAGTAAGCTAATTTTGGAAGGTAATTTATTTCACTGGATAACATGCGGAAATTATTATTCCTTCATAAAGTTTGTAATTACCAAAGGGATATTATAAATTGCATATCAAATAAAATAATCGTCTATCAATACATACTCATCATTTAGATTCTTTTTTACATCAAATAACTTACTAAATGTTTAGCAAAACTCAAACTGCAGATAATTCGAAATTATACATCAATATGACATTACTTTTTTCCTCATAATGCAATACAGTTAAATTTATTTTTGTACAAAAATACTACATACATAGCAGAAATACTAACTGCACAGCAAATTTTCCATATTTCGTAGCAAAATAACTATCTCAGTCGCATATTAACCAGTAAGTACAACAAAACCTGTTCATCACATTTGTCCTAATTTTCAAGAAGTCATTAGTCCAAGAGCGAGCGAAGCGAGCTCGGGAACTTAGGGCACCCCGACACGGACAGGTTAGGTTCGAAAAGATGACGGCAGCTGAAGTGAGCGAGCAAAGCGAGCGAACTCAGCTCCCGTCATCTTCTTCGTGTTAGGTTACTTTAGACCCTTTAGACAGAAATAGGAGCCCCGCGCAGCGGGGCTCCGTCGACATTGTCGTTAAATAATAATTGTAAAAACTTTAACCATGGATTTAAAAGAAAAAGAGTTAACATGTATGATGTGCATTAAGATTATTAGCTGTGCATTAATAAAAAAGCTTTTGCTTTAGGAAAAATCGCTGTACGCTGCGAAAATAAATTGTAGTGTGTTTAGTGATATTTTGCGTTGAATATTTTGCTGCGCAATCAGTAATTTTGATGAGAATTCGGAATTTTATTGCATAGAAAAAGGATATTTTTTGATTTGCGTTTAAATACTACCCATTACCAAACTGGATATTAGAACCAAGCAGACCCAGTTATTTTGTTTATTGAAAACTATTTAAGAAAATTAAATTTATGGAGGACAAAATGTATACAAAAAATATACGCAATACGATACTAAGCCATCTACCACGCGATACCAGTGCGGGTTAAAATATACTATTACAGAAATTAATTGTTTATTGGACAAGTTACAAAAGTCATAATAATATACGAAATTGTAAAAAAAAACTTTAAAACCTACGCTTACGAAACCCTGGTGCGAACATAATTGAATACAACATAACCATCAAGAATATCGCGATAATTTATTTTAATATCCGCATTGGGCTCACAATCAACCTCATTTACGAAAACCTATAAAAACCCAGAGAACTTTAAAAGAATAAATAATCAAGAAATCTAACAGTAAGCTACGAAAAGATCTTGCATAACTGTTTGCGCATCGCACTAGAGAGTTAATCCGCTTATACTAAAATGTTACATACAGTAAATAAATGTCACAGAAGAAATTTACACGGCGTCCATTATCGGTATTGATTTCCAAAATTCATAAATTACGAACCCGTGTAACGGTGAAACCAATAAGTGTGATCGTCGCGATAGGTTTACGTTGGGGCCAGTAGAAGAGCGATGGTTGGTCTGTTAGAATGTGCATCATTTTGTTAGAGCGGTATAGAAACTGAAAAGATCGTTAATTTAAATGAAGGTGGATATGTTGCAAGACAAGTGCTCATTGAAATCTGTGCCGAATAAAATTATACACACACAGTGGCATTCTGGCTTACAGAGGGAACACTTTCAGATAGGATTCAGAAGGATGCTATCTGGAGTCAGGTCTGTATTCCGAGCCCCCAACTCATGGTAGCGGTAAGAACTGTGGGGTTTTAGTCGATTAGAGTCCAACATAATTCCCCAGATGAAAGGTATGAGGTGGGAGGGTGAGGATTGCCCTACAATAAAAGAAGGTCCGCAGACATTCTGAGACGATAAACTATCTGTGTAATGGTATCTGGTATGATTTAGGATAGATGCAATGCAATCTGAAACAGATCAGATTAAGACTAAGATTGATCTCGTGAAGGCAGTTAAATTCACAAAATTCGCCGCTTCTGAAACTCACACGCTGTACGCCGCTATTTTCCTAGCCCCATATTTACTTGATTTGAATAAAAAACAGTACGAAACTACGGCCACAGTGATAGAACTATTTATATTATAATATGTTTCCTGTTCTGTGCGACTTTCTATTGTGCTGCGATTATTTATTTAATTTGAAGATCTCCGTGACGTATGGATGGGGCCAATATTGGGCAATAATATGGACACTTAAAGTTTTTGACGTCAGAAGACTGTTTTGTGATATTAGAACAATATCAAGCTTTAATATTAATTTTAACGGCAAACACAGGGAAGCCTAGTGTGGGTTCTATGAATTCAATCTGCTCGAACGTAATCTATGCGACGATACTACGATTTTTGTCTTATGCCATCCTACTTTAGAGTCTTAAGTGGAATGTGAAAATAATGACCTCAGAGGATGGGTCTACTACAGGAACATTACTACTAAGCCCTATGTACAAAGAAGCAAACGTGAAATTTATCAAGTCCCTCAGATTTTGCAACCACAGATTCAAATAGTTGCCGTATGCATCACAGCAATTTCATAAATCACAAATACTTGAACGATTACAAAATAAATTAAGTAAAAATTTCCAAAAAGAAGTCTTTTTACGCAATCGACAGTCTAGTGATAGTTGTCTTGCAAAACAGTATTGCTAAACTACTCATCAAATGCTCTACTTTTACGAGTTTTACGTCCTCAACACCCAGACGTTGGTCACACACACCTTGGCCGTTGGCCGCACGCAGACGGCCAACAGCCAACACTGGCCAACCCATCAATTGGTTTCAATAGATCTCTTGAATTATTCATGTAAGGCGAAACTCACACATCTTGAGGTAAATCTTGTTATATTAGAAACAAGCTTTTCCCGCGGCTTCGCTACCGTGAAATCGAACGTTTTCCGGGGAAAAAACTAGTCGTCACAAATTATAGTCAATTTTACTAATGCTATTGGCTGTAGAAAGTTCATTCAACAAACCAATTGAATCCAACCAATCAATTGTCAAACGCTGCTGTCAGCGTTTGACAATTTGTCACATTATTTTTGCGATAGTTATCGTTCTAAAACTGTAGCTAACTGTGAAAGAATCATCGTAATCGGATCAAAAATCCAGAGATAACAAACAAACAAACAGTTTTGCTTCTTTATAGTAATAGGTTAGATATCCTACGCGTCGAACGCACCTGCCTACAGAACACAGGCAAAAATTACAATATGAATAAAATACAATATTATTTACATAAATAAATTCGGTTTGATTTTTAATGGAGCCTTCATTTATTTATATTGTTGTAATATAAAATAAATGACGGTGAAGATATTTATGGTCTCTGTGGTCTAGACACTCTAGACTACAGAGACCATACCACCGCGTTAGACAGTAACGGTCATTATGCCAGAAATTATTTGTTCAAGTTTATTATTGTTTTATTATGGACTGTATATGGGAAAGAATGGAGAGATTTTATTACAAATAGAGAAGCTATTCGATTTTAATTGGTTGTTGTTGATGTGAACTAATTACAAAAGAGAGGATAATAAAATCATTTATTATGAATAGTAGCTTCTAGAGGAGCTCGTGGCTAAATAATAACAGCCACACGGGTCGATCATCAAGGTTAAGCAACGCTTGACGAGGTCGGTTCGTGGATGGGTGACCATTTCAACATACCGAGTTTCCTCCGTGCCTCGGAAAGCACGTTAAGCCGTTGGTCCCGGCTGTTATTTGAAGATCTTTGACAGTCGTTACGGATAGTCAGAAGCATGAGATCTGACACCAGTCTTGCCAAGGGGAACCGGGTTACCCAGTTACTGGTTGTGGAGGTCAGATAGGCAGTCGCTCCATGTAAAACACTGGTACTTAGCTGAATCCGGTAAGACTGGAAGCCGACCCCAATATAGTTGGGAAAAGGCTAGGCAGATGATGATTATGAATAGTAGCTTCTGCCAGCGGCATCACACCCGCGTGAATGTCGAAAATTATCCAGATCCGGTGAGCCGTTTAAGCGTGAAGAATTAACAAACATACAAACACACACATACACTCACAAACTTTCGCCTCTATTTCATTAGTATGAAGTGTTAGTCTATTCTATGAAGGGTTATATAGCACTCCGGAGTCTGGAATTGTAGCTGGTTTACGGAAATAGGGTCGTCCCTTGGGCAATGGGACTTAAGGGTACACTAGTCGACAGCACGAACTATTTTGTGCGCGGGGTTAAAATGCATTTTATATCAACCGACAACACGTGCGGAAGAGATAGATGCTGTAATGAGCAGTAAGAAGCTAGTTTGCGTACGAATACACACTTTTGCAAATTTGTAGCGAAATGGATAATGATTTAGGACGAAACCGAGCGCGCGAAATTTTATAAACAGACCTTTGGCAGTCTAGATATCATGAAAAAACCACTAAATCTATCTGTTCAAAATAAAATTATATGCATTGTTGAACTACTAATCTAGTCCTGTATGGAGGCAGTTTTGCAATTTTCCGTCTTCTTATGGTATTTATTTGCGCCCAAAAATGTGTTAAAATTAGTGTCGAAATGTGGAACTTTCGACGCTTATAACTTTTAAATATTTTCTTTTTTTACTTTTTCGCTTCCATACAGGGCTAGATAATGACGAGACTAATTGATATCACTTTTTATTTTGAACGTACATCGCCAAACAGTGTAATAATCCCTAGAATACGTTTGCATGAAAAAAATTTCGACTAGTGTAACCTTAAATACTAGGTAAACACCGACGTGATTTTATGTTTATGCTATGGTTAGTTTGAAAAGCTAAAGATCTTAGAGCTCTAAATCTACAATTTCAAAAATCTCACAGCACCTATTTGTTTATCTCAAGCATGGAAAGTTCACTCCCCAGACTTATTCTTTCTTGGGTGGCCTGTCACATTAACACTTTTTACACACCTATTATATTACACCAGAAACAAAAAAAATAACAACAACAAACCAACAAGTGCGTGTAAAAAAAAACAAAACACAATCAAAACGCAATTCAAAAATAGAACATTAGCATAAATATAAAGCTGTCGTCACACTGTATACACGCACCGGCACGCACCTTGCCATTATCTTCCCACTACCGTTCAAAGAGTCAAAGAAAAGCTTTCCTTGGACAAAAAACAGGGGAACTGGTTCACGCAGTATCCCGTTGCGTAGCGGGATCCTGGGATCGGCGCGGGCGCAGGCTACGCACAAACCGATATACGTATACCTTTGTGTAGAGAAGACGGGTTTCGGATGTTATCGTGGAAAACTGGGTTAATTTTTTTTGTGTTTTTAGTTATGAAGTGGAAGTTCAGGTTGACTGGTTTTTTTTTATGTGGGAGTTAAACAAACTAAAAAGTGTTATACTTTTTTAGGATGAAATTAATCTGCATGAACACGATCACATAGCGTGTTATAGTCGGAAATTTAGAAATTTAGGACTTTTTGACTCTCATGTAAAAATGTGTCATGCCATGGCGAAAACGATTTATCCAATAAGGTTAGTACTTAAGTCACAGGATTTTTTTATCTAAACTTATCGGTATTAAGTACTGAGCAGACTACAAACTTTACTTACAATTAAAAACATTAAAAAATGTATAGTTTGGTCAATAATTACTGTAAAATCTTACAAACAACCATTGCAATACCTATGAATTTCATTTAGGTAAAAAAATAATCGTCACTGTGAATCGTGAATATTTTCTTTATTGTGTTATGTTGTAGAAGACTAGATAAAAAAGCCAAGTGCGAGTCGGACTCGCGCACGAAGGGTGCCTTACCATTATCTCAAAAAAAACAGCAAAACAATCACGTTTGTTGTACTGTTGTACGTGACTTGTGTGGGAGCCCCAATTAAATATTTATTTTATTCTATTTTAGTACTTATTTGTTGTTATAGCGACAACAGAAATTCATCATCTGTGAAAATGTCAACTGTCTTGTTATCTCGGTTCATGAGATACAGGCTGGTGACAGACGGACAGACAGACGGGCCGCGGAGTCTTAGTAATAGGGACCCGTTTTTACCCTTTGGGTACGGAACCCTAAATAACAAGTAACAGACACATCCGGCATAATAGATGCTTGAAGCAAAAATCATTGTCACTTAGATTAGCACTTTTTCAAACACTTCTCAAGATATCTCTACCCACACTCGGTAAGCTCTACCTACCCCATTAGGTATAATATTAGCACATATGTCTGGCCCGTGACTGCTCCCACGTAAAATAGATAAAATTATTAACGAAGCTGCTATAAAATGAATTACATGTTTTGTTTTATTGTTTACTTGTGGTAACATGAATTCGTGTTATTTGGATAATAGAAAGACTCCATGCTCTACACGTCCGAACAGGCCATTGTTTTATATGGAATTTTGTATTTTGACTTAAATAAGGAAAGAAAGAAAAACAAAGAACTTTTCTGCTAGAAAAGTGCTTGGTCCTTTGCATCTCTAGTCCTTTGAACCATTACAAAAATGTTCTCATTCCACTTTTCATAAACCAAAGAACTAGCGATTTCACGTTTCAATATAATAATAATTGGTGTGTTACAGTATCACCTCTGTAATTATTTCAGTAGCTTATCTATAATCATGTGCGTGACATCTAAAAACCGAATTCTAGGAAGAAATTATCGACTCGTCACAAATCAAACGCGAACGCAAAAGTTCATTCAAGTAATCACAGCAAATATTGATGAATAAATCCACATCAATTTTGCAATAATTTCCGTTCCTGAAACTTGAGCCTAAGTTACCTATATTTTTCATTCATTTATCCACAAGTTTAAAGTGTCAATAGCTCATGGTACCGTCGAGTCTACCCTCACTATTCGAAACTAAAAATAATCACGTAAGTGCGTACAGCGTACATAGAGCTATGGCGTTCAAAAGTGCCACAGCCTATAAATAGCGGGTTCATTAAAATGGCGACTTAGCTCGGATCCAATTAACTTCAAAGGCTCAAAGTTAATGTGTCGGTGCAATTACGCGCATGTGCGCAGTGTGCGGACTGCGGTCAAAAATGTCATGCGTTTAGCAAAAAAAAGAGCATGTCGGGTTTTTAACATGAAGTGATCTTGGAGCTTTAAGTTTTGGTGGATTCTGAGCTTAGATAAATTATAAAATTAAGGATTTATATACAGAAACTATCGTCTACGACCCCCATTGCACAGACATGCAATTGCACCAATTGCGGGCGATTTGTAGTCATTTATTGAAGAGTTCCATTGAATATATCTAAAGATTTTCACCAAATTAAAATGGGACCAATTCGGGAACATACTCTTTCAAACAAAAAAATCGGTTAACAATTTGCGTAGATGTCGCTGTACAGATATTCAAAAAAAAAACATTCAGACGAATTGAGAATCTCCTTTTTTGCAGTCGGTTAATTATGAGGAAAGTATAACTAAGAACCGGTTTTAGTTATGGACCTAACGCTTCTTGAAATCATGATATGATCCAATGTCCAGCAAACTAATTATTCCACACTGATGAACCATTGCGGCATAGTTTATTTATCTGCAATCACAAATAAAATCAAATCCTTGTCCAACACTCGTATCCAATTAAAAGTAATTATCCTACGAATTACTATGTAAGTCTGTTTATAGCGGGTCTTCGAACTCGCGATCAATAACTTTACGATTCTTGTCCAAGTGCGAATATTTCTGACTCATGCCTGTTTTGACAAACGTTTCCTCGATTCTAATGATTTTGTTTTGAGTCGCCATTTTGTATTGTGATGTCTTATTTGGGTGTCGTGGATTTGTGAATGGTTTTGGTAGTACGATAGGTAGTTTTGAGTTATGGGACATGTTGCTAAGCGGAATTTAAATACAACACCTATGCTATAGTTATAGACCGTTTCAAGTTTTTCAATTGATTTATCTCTAGATTAATTCTTGTGTAGGTACTTTAGTTTAGGTACTTGCGTCGTTTAGACGTCATCTTCATCATCACATCATAGTGGCTTGCCATTTTATTTTGTCCTGTGTGCTAGGCATCCGATTTGCGGTCTGACATCTTGAATTTAGTCAAATGAACTTTACGTGAATAACTAATAGATATCGCTCAACTTAAAGCTCTCCTGATAAATCGTATACAGTCGGCTTTTTTTTCAGAAGAGAAAGGCTGACTTACAACTAAAGACCACCCGTCATTACATCTGTGTGTAAGCAATCAATAAATCGAACAGCAAATTTACAGCATCGAAACATGCAAACAAAAAAAAAACGAAGATATACTTTAAAAATAAAACCTAGCTAAATTATTAGTAGATACCAATAAATCCTGTTTACGACGATGCAGACAGTAATAAAATTATATTATAAAAACCAAGTGCAAAGAGACGTGAAATAAATGGCAAAATTTACTGTATCTTGTAAATTATCAGCTGGATTAAAGGTTAAAATGGTAATTCTAAGAAGGATTGCGATGAAATTAATTTTGTTTTTGGAACCAAAAATAACGATTACATCTATCTAAAGTCCCCGTCACGAGAAGCTATAAATTTTGTAAATAAAGAATTCTACTAAGTTACGTAGCAACAATTTCAATTCAAATCAACAACAAATAATATCAAATTAAATCAACTCAAAGTAACATACGTGTAATACGAAACTAACGAGCAATTTCACTTGGTCGGGTTATATTTTAGCGATATAAAGCGCTGTCGTCTAATGTTTTGTGGTAGTTTGCCTGGCTGGAGGCTCTAGTTTAATCTCCACAGGATCGCCTGGTTCAGCAGTAACCAATCACTCTAATTGAACTGCGAGACATCCACATTTTTTTTTTTATTGGTCGCGTTCCAGTAGTACCACAAAACATTAGACGACAGCGCTGATTTTTTTCCATCAATCTGCTGAGCCATTTCCTAATTATTTTGGAGTTGGCTCCCAGTCTGACCGAATGCAGCTTGATGTATTTTACATGGAGCGACTGCTTACCTATCCTCCACAACTCAGGAACTGATCAACCAGCAAGACCGGTGTCACATTTTCTGGAATCGGACTACACGTAATGACAGTCAAATATCTACAAATGACACCGGGAACAACGGCTAAACGTGTTTTTCGAGGCACAGAGGACTTTCGGTATGTAATGGATCATCAGACCACCTCAGCATGCGTTGCCTAACCCTGAAGACCGACTCGTGCGGTGGTTATTATTTAACCACGAAGTCCTCACCGCTCTAGACGCTTTAGAACCTAATTCAAGGTGAAATGTTTATATCCTGTCGGTAAATTAGAAGATATTATGGTGTATTATCGATAGCCGCAACTGGGGGGCAAGCGGTAAAAAGTGATGGCGAATGGCTAAACACCAGCTGCCATGTAAAAATATGATTGGGACTAACAACTGTTGACTAATTTTTTTATAAAAAGATACTTTTTTTTTAAACGGAATCTGTGTTTTTTTATATACAATGCATTGTGATAGTCAGCTAAACTTTATTACACTCCGTTAATTCGAAGATATAAAAGAATTAATACAATTCGACTATAATTCAAATTCGAACATTGCCACCCAAAAGAAAGAAAAATCCTGACTGATATATGCATAACGATAAATTCTTATTAACAATCCGAGTACCACATCTCAATAACTAGTCTAGCCACCTGCGCAGACGCAGAATAGACGTATAATTGTAATTAGTCAGCTTAACGCATGTAAAAGATCGACTAAACAAACTTTGTCTGAATGTTTTTTTTTTTGTATATCAGTACAGCGATATCTACGCAAATTGTTAACCGATTTCTTTCTTCGGTCCAAAACGTTTAGATATGGTTTATGGTCGGTTCGGTCAATATCATGAAACGGAGTCTGTGATTCCCGATAGCTACAATCTAGGGACCTTTAAGTCAAGAGTGAATAGGTTACTTCTAGGCAAGCGTGCTTCATCATCGACCACATCATCGCTTACCATCAGGTGAGATAGTGGTCAAGCGCGAGCCATTATTAGATAAAAAAACAATCAAACTGCCTGGTGACACGGAGCCTTGAAAGGTGGAATTTTGGATGTTAATGTTTCGGAACTATGGAACCCCAGTATGGAGTTAAAAACACAATACAATGATTCAAACAAAACCAACTTCTATCACCAACTTCTTTTGCTTATTCCACGGGTTCTTTCACGATGAATGGTTATGGAACAGTTCATTAATATGGATCTAGCTGCTCAAATTTGAACAATGTCTGCAAGAGGGAAGCAAGTCTACCTTAGTTAGATTACAAAGGCTCAAGGTATTTGATTTTGTGTTGCCTAAACTGGCTGCCGAAAATAGGGTAGGGAACCTATCTAAATGCTGTAATTTATTGTTATTTTGAGGTGGAATCACTGAAATAATAGGGTTGTTGGCCGAAGAAAAGTCGAGCCCTCCGGTCACATAAAGATTCGACTAACTGTTTGGTGATGTCCTGAAATAATCGATCAGTCTTTTGGATCTTTATTGGCGTTCAAAATTCAACAGCACGCTTTAGGTGTCAAATGGTATTACTGAAAACGAGCATAAAGTTTTGTGGGGTTAACCCTAAAAACGTTTGTACCAAGAACCATAAAAGTATCCAATAGTGGTCCATGTCTAAACTATCCGCCTAGCCTGGATGTACAGCCATATGGTCATTACGCGTATGTAACATTATTTATGGCCCATAAATCTGCGGGGGCTCATTAGCCCGTGTGTGGGCACCTTTATGGCGCGCCCGATGAGCTGTTTACATTTTATATTTATTTGGAACTACGACTGTACTTCAGTTATTTACGGGTTTGTAGGAGATAACTAGTTTTGTGGGTGAAGCTGATGTGTATTGATTAAGAAAATAAAAAACTTTCAAGATGTTCTTTGACTAACCTAAGAATTCATGCTCTGGATTCAAGCTTTTGGTAAGCCCAAAAGCCTGAATCCTGAGCATGAATTCTGACACAATTTATTATTTTATGAATACCTCCATTATTGTCAAAATCGAACTCGAAGCATTTATTTCAACCAGAGTATATTTGCATGCGCTTCCAAATTATCGTCTAAACAGGGTGTGGCGGCTTTTCATTTTTATTGTCCTCACCAAAATTTGTATGGTACAATTTTTATTTTTGTGTATTGACTTTTTTGGAGAAAGTTTTCCATTTAGATCAGCAGAAGCAGTTATTTAAAATATGATCACACCTCTCCGTAACAGCCTGTAGATTTCAATGAAAATAATGTGCTAAAAACTCTTCACAAAGTGTACTAGACCATATTTTTTTTTAATGGCGAGACTTTAATTAAGGAAGAATGTTCATCTAAAATCTAGACTTACTGATCGCTATAAAGCCTAACCTCAAAAGCCGATAATCTAAGAGAGTTCCATAAAAGAACTTAAAAGTGATCTCAAGCAGATTTGTACAGGATCATGACTCAGACAACGAGACCCTACAAATTTCTCATGCATAAGCAGAATATTTCTTTTTTATTTAGCGTGCGCATGACGCATTACATACAGCCTAAACGTTCACTCCATGTTCAAAATTTCCCGCTTCAAATTACTGCGATTTAAACTTTTTGCTTTCAAACCATTACCAGTCGAAGGCCTATCTCGAAGGCCTTCGACAGGGTCTGGCACGCGAGTCTGCTCAGTAAGCTTCCTGCTTATGGCATCCCCGCTGGTTTTTGTAGCTGGATATCAGACTTCCTTAGCGAACGGTCGATCCGAGTAGTCATTGACGGCTGCTCCTCAGACCTTATGGCTATTGATGCCGGAGTTCCTCAGGGGTCTGTTCTCTCTGCAACTCTTTTCCTGCTGCACATCAATGACCTACTTCAGCCTGGTATTGTTGGGTACGCAGATGACAGTACTGTTTCAGAGAGATACTTGTCCAGCGCAAAAACCAGCATGGATGAAGTTCGTTCCTTGAGGGAGGCTATGGTTGAGCGGACAGATTTGACCTTAAGCCTTGTCTCCCAGTGGGGTGATGACAATCTGGTCTCTTTTAACGCCACCAAAACACAGGCGTGTCTTTTTACCGCCAAAAGGAGTCTGTTCGATCAAACGCCTACTTTTCGGGGTGCGTCTGTTCCTGTGACTGATCGGCTCGAGCTCCTAGGCATGGAGTTGACATCCAGTCTCAACTTCGGCTCCTCCATTGAGAACAAAGCCCAAATCGCGGCCAAAAAACTGGGCATCCTAAATAAAGTGAAGCGATACTTTACGCCTGGACAGCTTTTAACCCTATACAAAGCACAAGTCCGATCCTGCATGGAGTATTGCAGCCACCTTTGGGATGGTTCAGCTAAGTATCAGCTTGCCGCGCTTGACTCAGTGGAACGCAGAGCCAAGAGGCTCATTGGCAACGTGGAACTGGTGGACGCCAAGCTTCACAGCTTGGCTCATCGCCGCAAAGTTGCCTGCTTGTCGGTCTTCTACAGACTGTACTTCGGTGAGTGTGCTCAGGAACTCCACGACCTCATCCCACCAGCCCCCTTCTACCATCGGACATCTAGACGCACTGCAAGTTATCATCCTTACCTTGTTGCCATTCCACCAATTCGAACCAAGCGCTTCCAAACATCCTTTATAATGCGCACAGCGAATGAGTGGAACTCACTGCCTGCGTCTGTGTTTCCGAACGCATTCAACCCGAATCTCTTCAAAGTTAGAGTGAACAGGCTACTTCTGGGTAAGCTCACTCCATCGTAGACTCTGTCTCTGTCACCTATGACCTAGACTAGAGTCAAGAGCAAACCCATTACAAATAAAAAAAAAAAAAAAAAAAAAAATTTGAATATTTAAATATTTTTTGCACAAAAACTCCGAAATAGAAAACAATGTGAGCCCGTTTTGGCTCTGCGATTATCCGAACAAGTATTTCTTTTGGATAAGGAATCGCGAATATCCCGCTACATAGTATTATAATAACTGATAGACATTTAGGGTAGATGGGACTATTATCGGCCATGGCAATAGAAGAATAGATTTAGCTTGAGAGCTTTTATAACAGAACCAAAAGAGTAACCATGGAGTAAAAGAGTAACCATGGAGTTTCTTGCCGGTTCTTCTCCATAGGAAACGACTAACCCGAACCGTGCACCTTTTGTCGACGTTTTATAAGTGCCCATGTAGGCCTATGTAAAATAAAAATATTTGATTTTGATTTTCAACAAATTTTCAAATTTTAACGAATATTTCCAGAATAAAAGTTACGAACAGCAACAATACAGTTAACAACTTCACATCACACGATGCACCTAACGTGTCTGATGAACATACTTAGGTACTCAAAATTTCATAAATATTATGGCTCAAGAAATCTTGCAGATGACATAAATACAACAAGTTGCAAGTAACATTAGGCAATTGTAATTTAACTATTTACTAGGTATGGTTATTAAAGATTTTATGATCGTATTAAAAATTATGGCGTCTTCGAATGCAATCGAAAGACTCTTTCACAATTATTATAAACGTCTTCTTAATTTCGTTCACGTATCAACTGTGGTATTTAATATTTAACGACTAATTAAATCAGCATCTTAATCAATTATAAATACACAAGATAAAATCTTAAACATAGGCACATATTATAAATGCGGCTCTAACCCGAACTCCTTATTTATAAATTCGCTTCTCCCGATAACTGTTGTTTGCACCTCATTCGCCAAAAAATCAACAGTTGCCTGGTCGCCATCTTGGGTCGTATTTAATTGACTTAGAAAAATGCCAGGAATAATGCTCGAGTCGTTTTGTTGTGTCTCCAGTGTCCATTTCAAACGCTTTGTTTCCGCGTCTTATTTTAGAAGGGCTTGCTATCTTTAGAGACGGTAAAATGTATGAATAAAGAGTTGGGAAGGTGTAGAATAGGCAGACAATGTACAAGTGACTTAAAACTATAATAATGTACATTATATTAGTACAATTATCATAAGAATTTCACAAAACCTTCATTGACCGGACATGTAAATATCTAACAGTCAATACCTTTATAAGAATCGCTTGACTGATTTGTCAATGGAAGTGTTTGTATTGACTCGGCGAATGTTTTATGACAAACCGATATTAAAACGCCCAACTGATTTACAATCTTCTAAATCAATAAAGCTATTGCAGAATAGGTATGTATGTCACCCAGTGCAATGTTTTCTTCGTCTATACTTTCTGTAACTTATATGGTGTACATAATAAAGAGTATTCTATTCTATTCTATTCTATGAGTATATAAACCTAGTTCCTTTATAATCAACCGTTATTGTTAAATCTAAAACAAATCTTAAGTTTTTTTTTTAAACTGGTGGCATAACCAATATAGTCATAGGGACAGGACATAATGACACATTTTAGAACCTTGAATTTAAATCTAAAAACTTTAAAAAAAAGAGAAGAGAAGCATGAAAAGTGTTACAACGCAACGTCTAAACAGAAAGCGGCGACAACTGCGATTTTCCGTCATTTTCCGAGGCTCCACGATATAGCTGGCACTTGTTGCCTGTTGCGAAGCTACCGACGGTTATCCGTCAGAGGGATTGACAAGCTGACCGTTCGTAGCACTGGAACTGTATGAATGGTCAGGTTGCCGGTCCTTCCATAGGAACTCCACGACGAGTGTGCTTTCAGCATTGCAGTAAAGCGAGTAAAGCGTCCTCTTGTAGATTGTGCTTCGATTTGTGCACGAAAGTAGTTTAGAAACGTTGTATAAGAAGAAAATTTGTTAGACATGAATAACTGTGGAAGAAATACATTGTGATTTGAAATAACAGATTCTAAGAGGCTGTTCAAAATGCGCCAAATATATCATTTACTGAAAGCAACTCTAGCTTATGTTAGCGATCTTTATATTTAATTGAGCACACTAAGTGATTTTTCTATGTTGGCATAATTTGTTTGATATGTTTATGCTTGCAACAAAGATGGACTGTTTTTTGTCAGGTTGGTAAACGACAAGCTTGCACTTCTCGTTTTCCGCCCATTTCGAGAATATAAATATTGTAGCTCTTGCCATCAAAGGCAGTCTATTTTTGATCGAGGCTACATTAATAAGTATTAGGGTAAGT
This sequence comes from Orthosia incerta, assembly GCA_948252205.1. Lineage (NCBI taxonomy): Eukaryota > Metazoa > Arthropoda > Insecta > Lepidoptera > Noctuidae > Orthosia > Orthosia incerta. The sequence continues at coordinate 30,312,870 of OX411754.1, read as the reverse complement.
GCTTTTTATACTGTATTCTATAAACTGTGTTCTATAAACTATGTTCTATAAACCATGTTCTATAAATTATTTTCCATAAACTGTGTTCTGTGTGACTGTGTATTTGATATGAGAATACACTGGGTGAGTAAACCCTTTCTAAGCATTTTTATTTACATCGCCATCCCCGCCAAAATACCCACACAAGATTTTAGTCTTTTAAGTAAAAGCTGACACTTATTTGTGCCTTTTCTAAATTTGTCATAATACAGGGTGTTTGGAAGGGAGCTGTACATACGCCTAGGGTAGAAACTAGGGATAGTCTGCTACCTACCCCCGCCCATTATATTGACCTTGGCCTCAAGGTTTTTTTTTAATTTATTATTATTTTTTATTTGACTTTTTTATGATTTTTTGACTAAAACTACCTGTAGCTCAAAATCTATCCAGGCCCCATAACTTTTCTTCACAATTTTCTGGTGTAAAATAATTTTTTGCAGGACCCTAAAACTCTAACGATTAAAACAAGACCATTAGCCGACCGGTCCCATGGATAGATTTTGAGCTACAGGTAGTTTTAGTCAAAAAATCACAAAAAAGTCAAATAAAAAATAAAAATAAATTAAAAAAAAACCTTGAGGCCAAGGTCAATATAATGGGCGGGGGTAGGTAGCAGACTATCCCTAGTTTCTACCCTAGGCGTATGTACAGCTCCCTTCCAAACACCCTGTATATTCAATATAATTTCACGCTTTAAACAGTCTGTTAAAAGTGGTGAAGCTAGTACGAGTACACAAAAAATATAATTCACAAGTACACAATGCCCTGTCTATAACCCTTCCCGTCCTGTGCCCCAAAACAATAGTCGGATTCGTAACTTTTTATTCGGCAAACTGTATGCCTTCGGAATGTAGGCTGTACCGCATAATGAGGGGTCCGAAGCTCTAAATTTATTACGCCGCCGCCACCGCTTCTCAGAAACTACTGAATTATTCGCGAGCGGCGGTGCCGAGGTATGCGCCTTCGATTCCCGGCACAGTTATGTACGATATTCTTACGTAAGACGGAGAAAAACTTTGACAAAGTATCGGCTATCTAATTGGGTTATTATGTGCTTGAAGTTCGGCCTGCTATTTACGGAACGTTCGTCCTAGAAATAGCTCAAACCCTGTTCCCAGAAAATGTAGATGGCTAACATGATTAATAGAACAATGCCCTTATTAGATTGTCAGTTAGACCTCCCAATTAAATTGGATAATAAATGCATTGGAAACAAAAAATAAACAAATATGTTTGCCTTGGGAGCCGACCCATTCGTAACCTTATAGGAACTGAAAAACTTTGACGTCGCTTCACACGACCTCAGACAAAAAACTAAATCCCGTAGCGATGCTGCGATCTAGAACCATATAACGCCTATTACCTGAGAGCAGCCAACGGAAAATTAGGAAACATTCATGTTCATACATTTCCTCAGCTGTTCTCCAGACAACACACACATACAAAGGCAGACAGATGAGTCCAAACACAATGCACTTCGGCTTAAATACATACTGGCACACACACTTAAACGATCCTTATTTACATGGCGTTCTAGACAGACATCCCGCTTCAAACAATCTTCTTCCCCTTTTGACTCCAAACACACATAACGTACCTAAGTGTGTGTGCGCCGACCAATAGCTTAACTAGTCCTTTACAAAGAGTTGACCACAGACGTAACACACTGGCAGGCAGACGGACAACACAGCAAAGAAATTATATCAGTAGGTCAGACGACCTTGTGCGATTCACGGAACGGCGCGAGCGCATGTCTCGCCCCGCCCACCACACCCCCTCCGGCGGAGGGAGGGGGGACGTTAATTAACATGTGTATACGAAAAAGTAATTGAAACCTAATGTTTGCACGTCAATGTTTGAGAAGCAGGTAATTGATCGGCACAAAAAGATGAGAATAATGTAAAGATGATAATTATAAGCAAAAAAATAACAAAATCTGGTATTGATGTTACAATTTGAGGAACCACGATTATTTAGCAGGTTTTTGTCTTACCAAAAGTCATCAAAAGGTTGTCCTCGTAACCTACAGTTCGCAAAGGTGCAAATCAAAAAGATTACTCATAATTAATTAAATAAATTGTAGTTCTAAAAACTAAAAAACACGCTTTAATGGTTAATTGAACTAAAAAGTCGCTAATCCTGAAGATCTTGGTAAGGCTAATGGGACAAACAATTTAAACACGCACGGTAGAATCAACTTTGATTACTTGTAAATTTTAATTTTTGTTTGACTTTCAAAAGTGCCGCTTATTGGCCTAGTTGAATAAATATATTTGACTTTGACTAAATTATTGCATTGTCATCGGTCCTTGATAGGTGTGCAAAGTTTCAAATCAATCCGACGCTTTCAAAGGGGTGAAAATCACGTTCAAAGATTCCGTTACATTGATACATAGATACATAGTTACATAGATACATACCAATCTAATAAAAGCGTGTTAAAATAAATTGTAGTTCTAAAAACTAAAAAACACGCTTTAATGGTAAGGATAATGGGACAAACTGTTTAAATTATTGCATTGTCATCGGTCCTTGATAAGTGTGCAAAGTTTCAAATCAATCCAACGTTTTGAAGTGGGTGAAAATCACGTTCAAAGATTCCGTTACATTGATACATAGATACATACATACCAAGCTAATAAAAGCGTGTTAAAAAGATAGATTATTTTTATTATTTATTTTATTCATTTATTCATAAAAACAAGTTGTCCTTAGATAGATTAGTCAAACCTCACTTGTAAAGTAATTCATGAAATGTTTTAAGACTTTCGAAGAAGAAGGTAAATCATAGTACTTTGAACTCTAATGCAAAGAACAACGGTTGTTTCTGAGACGGCTAACAAATCTATCTATCTATATATATATAAAAGATAAAGTATGTATGTATGTTCCTTATAGACTCCAAAACGGCTGGACCGATTCTAATAAAATTTTCAGACAATCTTTAGATTGACCCAGCGCATAATCCTGTAAAGTTTGGTGGAAATCGGAGCATATTTTTTTTGAACTTTGAACGCTGTTGAAGCCGCGGGCAGAAGCAAGTTAACAATAAAAGAAAATGCTTACATGGTTTGGCTCTTCACGATGGCTGCATTGAAACCTTTTCCACTGCATACATTCTTGTAGCGAAACTAACATTAATTTTGAAATTCAAAACAAATATACAAACTCGTGACCTTTATACCGGGATGGACAGCTAAATTGAGTAATGATACGTCTGGTAGCACATGAAACAATTGACTGAGTTCTTGCCATAGAGATGAGCATAGGAATTTATTGTCAGGTGACATTTACGAGTAGATTAGTCGATGCTGGTGTAGTAAAGATAAGTATTTACTACATATCTCAATCCGCAATATGTACGCTTTATATATTGGTCAAAATAGTGGTTTTGGTACAAAGTTGAGAAGGGTACGTGTTGAATACAGGCCTGCGGATCTCAAAGCCAAAAGGTAACACTGGGGCCCATTAGCAATGCTGTGACTCTTGAATCCTACAAGGTCTATTCCCGCGAAACCGGTAAACTAGGGGTTTGTTCTTTGAGATACCGATTCCCTTATAGGTGGAAAGTAATACAAGCATGCACAACTTACAACTACTACTCACATTTGTTGCCGTGATGATCTCCTGGTCTGGTTTAATCCCAGTGTCCGGTCGAGGGTTTTATGGGGGAAAATATGTATATAATAAATTTGGGATAGCCGACGTGGTCCAGCCTGAGATACCTGGCAGATATCTAGGCACGTTCCCGACAAAAATACTTCACTGCGCGCGAAATATATACACAAACAAATGCACTGGCGATTCCTAATACCACTCGCGGGTAGCGAACGTAATTTCGAACCACGATTGGATGGTTATAAATAAATTTCAACAAAACCAGATAAAGACCAATGTGTCGTCACACAATATCAATCACATTTTTGCAAGTGCTGTCAACTTCAATTCAACCAAAAGCCGTCAAATCGATGACAGCGAGTTGACACAGTGTTGCATCAAAAACACAAAAAGAAAGGACCAGCGAAGTCAGTTCCAACAGAAGCAAATGACCCATCCTCAGTTACTCGATCGGATGGTTAATCACCCATTATGGGTTGAGTGGGAGTAGCCTTCAAACGACAGCACTTCATACATTTTAAAATAATGCCACGAATAGTGCGTCTGGCCAACAAAATCCAAAATTCACGCTGCAAAATGGCTACGAGGGCGTTGTAACCTGCGTGTGCATTATTAATGTGTCGATCGGACACCAACAATTTCACCAACGCTCCTCCTTTAGGGAGCAACAAAGGATGGCGAGCACCATAAGGCAAATTCGAATTCCGAAGTCGTCCTCCGACTCAGAGCAAACCAGATTAGTCTAAGAATGGATTAAGACGAGCGATTGAGCCTCTCACAGCTGAGCATCTCTTCAGGGCTTCAATAGTCTGGTCAAAGTGCTTAGTTTGTACAGCACGAACCAACAACATCAGTGCCTCTTGGCGTTCATAAGGCGACAAAACTGAAGATAACAATTTATTATTCGGGTTCCGTCCGTTACGTATGAAACGCCAGATCAGCGGTAACTCCTAACAATTTCGACAAACTAGAACTGTATTTGTCCAAAAGATAATGCAAATCGTATGCAGGTTACGTTTCCACAATTCCAATACGGAAACCTGGCAAAATATCTGGAGGAGAACCCATTCTGGGACCATGATGACTCGCGATGCGTCAACCAGTCTGGTCCCCACCAAAGAGAACGGTTGACAAGGACAGGATCCTCACAACCACGCGACGCGCAGCCTGCGGGGCTCAAGTCTCCTGGGACATGTCTCCAGATCAGCTTAGTCTCAGAGTTCCGAATCTGTGAGACTCTATTTGCCACAAAAACCTCCAAAGTATGAGCTGAGGTGCGAAGCCAACAAAAAACTATCTCACTATCAGTCCAAGCAAAAACGTCTGAGGTATCAACTGTACGACCCAAAAACTTTCGGTATAGCTACTAACCCATTCATCTGCAGAACCCGCTTGGTCCCGGACAAAATCAAACCTAAAACATCCGCACCTAAAAGCAACTCTACGGGTCCGGGTACAAACCACTACGGGTGGGCTGGAGTTAGGTCCGACGTTAATTTCACCACTGCAGGGCTAATGGTTATCTGCGGGCTTCTGCCCATAATATCATTCAAAACTACGACCTTGGCCAAGATTCTTGGCCCACAATGAACAGGCGAAACACAAATTTCAACTTCTCCCCGTTGTTTACCAGCTTCAATACCACCTATACCGTATATAGCAGAAGGGTCTACTAAACAAAAGGATGCAAGACAGCCTTGAGAACCCAAATCGAAAAGAGCTCGAACTAACAAAGATTTACCCTTCGGGCCCCAGATCCTTACAGAGACAGTAGGCAGAAGGACTTTCTCTGGCTGGGCGGCTGCTGTGGAGGAAAGGGAGGCGACTAGCTATTGTTGATAACCCCCCTGAGGCTGGTAGTCGTCCGGAAAAGGGGACGCTGACCAGTTGGATGGTGGTGGTCCACCGGAGTGCCAGGGTATCCACCGACTCGCCCAGTCACCGGGGCCTGGTAACTACGTACACGTCCAAACAGGGGTGGGCGGCGCTCCAATCGCGGTCGCTCATGTAGCGGTGTTGAGTATCGCCGCGGCGCTGCCTGCCTCTCCATTCCCAAATACCTCTCCCCCAATTGAGGAGGGGGTGGAGGGGTGCACCTGCCCGTGCGAGGTGAACCCCGTCGAGGATCCACTTAGGGCTGGTGGGGTTGGTGGGGATGCGGACCCCCGCCTATGGGAGAGCGTCCGGCATCATCAGGCCCCCAACACCACTTTGGCTCAGACAAAACACGTGGCGGTGCCCACCCCGACAGTGCAGGCAGATTCTGACCTCTGGCAAGCCCGCTGCAAATGCTGTCCTAGACAATTGTAGCACCACTTGCGGCTGTTGCCCAGTGGTATCGGCCGCTACTTACAAGTAAGAGCAGTGGTGGCCCAGTGGTATCGGCCGCTACTTACAAGTTGCAGGTCGTGGGTTCGAGCCCAGGTAGGCGCTTTACTTTGTGTAAATTATTTCATCACCACTGCTCTCAAAACGGTGAAGGAAAACATCGTGAGGAAACCGACATGTCCTAGAATCAAAAATTCGAAGACATGTGACATCCACCAACCCGCACTGGGCCCGCGTGGCGGATTACGGCCCATTCCCTCTCACAGAGAGGAGGCCTGCATCCCAGCAGTGGGAACATTAATAGGCTGATGATGTGATGTGTGATGTTGCGGCTGTTGGCGATTCCACGCCGGTCCTTACTGTTCCTGTTCAGGCACTTCAGACAGGATGTGACCATGTGGCCATCCGTGTTGCAATATATGCAGCGCATACTGCGAACCTGAGTTGCTACATATTGACGAGAAGGGCGTCGTGGCTCACCAATCCCACGAGGGGATGGGCGCGCACCAACACGACGCTGGTCCGGAGAGGACCACTCTGGGGCCCGCGAGGGACCTTCACCACCAAAGATGTCCAAAAAGCAACACTCCTCATCCAAAAACTTCAACAAATCATCGAAAGGGAGGAGTTATGCGGCAGCATCCCCACCATACCTCTGCTCCAACCGAATATCTAAATCGGAAGGCAACTTAGACAAGACGATGTGAAGCAAAACAAATGACCATTGTTCGATTGGTAGACCTAATTCGCTTCAAAGCATTCATGGCCACTGTCAGTAGGTTGACCAAATCCACTCGTAGAGTGGCAACCTGATGGATGCGAGGCAACGCCAAAACCTGAGAGACGTGGGCGTTCGCCAAAAGCCTCACATTCGCGTAGCGCTTAGTCAAAAGTGCCCGGGCAGCAGGGCAACTTTGATCCGCAACCACTAAGTGGCTCACTAATTCCAGGGCCTATCCTCTCAAAGAGGAGAACAAATAGGCCTGCCTGCACCTGACTAGGCGACAAATCTGACCTAGCATCTACCAAGTTGCCAAACAGGTCGAAGTAGGCAGTCCAACAACCCAAATCTCCACCAAAGCGTGGCAAGTCCAAGGTAGGCAACCGTCCTAACAAAGCATGGTGGGTGGGAAACCCTGTCTCCACCTTCGAAACACCATGTGCAGAATCCCTCAATTTACTGGTTGCCTCAACAATGTCGTCCGAGAAATAGTAAAACTGTGTGACGTCTGCCTCAACCGCAGCGGCTAACTAAGTGTCCTCGGTGGATAAAAGCGCTAAACATTCCGCATAAGAGTTATCTACCTTGGCTTGACGAGCCGGGAGGTCACTACATCGAGCCAACAAAGCCTCTGATCTATCAGATCCACTTATCAAAGAGGCCGCCGATGTGACCCATCTCTAATTTTACGTACAAATGTATTGGCATTCATGATCTCAAAATGTAAGCCACGGTTAGTAAGTATTAATTAATACACAAAATGTTCAACAAATGAAATTAATACTATGTGTTTAACCAAAACAACAGTTTGACAGTAATTCCCTTATCAAAATTAAATATCAAATAATAAAGACTGTAAGATAAACAACAAGTTAATTTAACAAATAATACTGAACCTTGTTACATTTATTTAATTAATTTTCAATACAAATTTGTTAAGGAATCCCAAATATCAATTTATAAAAATTGTGAAAACAAAAGTGGGCAGGTTGATTTTTCAATATTCAATTTACTTAAATAGTTAAAAAGAATGACTTTAACTTGAATCTATTTAGAATATTACTGTCAATATCAAACAAACAATAATCAATTACCTTATACAATTAGTAACAATGTAACCCAACAACAATTACGAGTACTCAGGCAGGCAGGCACTGAGTCTGGCTACAACAATTTTTTTTTTTATTGTCTATAGGCTTGCGCTTGACCACTATCTTACAAAACTAAGACAAAAGGTTCAAAAGCCAACAATAACTATAATTCAATGAATCACAATCAGGGGAGACTATTTAGTCTTCACCAAGCCAATATCATTTACAACAAGCAAGAAAATTCAACAACAAAACTTTAACCTTTTATCCCGGAGAGACAAATATTAAGTTGCAAGTTGTGTATGTTATTTTAACAGATTGGAATAAAACTGTGGTGGTTGATTTCAAGCTAACAAGACACAGCTTCGTCTGACTGACTCAAAAATGTATCACTTTCCAGCCAAAGTATGCTCAACAATAAAAAACAAATCGAGAATCAATACAGCGTTCAGTGTGAACGAGTGTCCTAGCGTATACTATGATGGTGGAATGCAAACCACGCTCTGCTACCAAATGTTGAATACAGGCTTGCGGATCACAAAGCCAAGAGGCAACACTGGGGCCCATTAGCAATGTTGCGACTCTTGGATCCTACAAGGTCTATACCCGCGAAACCGCGATACGCAGCAGCGGTAAACTAGGGGTTTGTTCTTTGAGATACCGATTCCCTTATAGGTGGAAAGTGATACAAGCCTGCACAACTTACAACTACTACTCACATTTGTTCCCGTGGTGGTCTCCTGGTCTGGTTCAATCCCGTGTCCGGTCGATATATAATAAATTTGGGATAGCCGTCGTGATCCAGCCTGAGACTCCTGGCAGATATCTATGCACGTTCCCGACAAAAATACTTCGCTGCGCGCGAAACATATACACAAACAAATGCACGGACGATTTCCAGTACCACTCGCGGGTCGCGAACGTAATTTCGAACCACGATTGGCTGGTTATAAATCAATTTCAACAAAACCAGATCAAGACCAATGTGTTACGTCGCACGATATCAATCACATTTTTGCAAGTGTTTTCATCTTCAACTCAACCAAAAGCCGTCAAATTGATGACAGCGAGTTGACCCAGTGTTACACAAAAACTCATCAAAATCGGTTCATAATTGGTGGAGTAATTGCGTAACAAACATACCTCCTTTTTGAAGTCTGATGAAAATAAGAAGCAATAAAATATAAAATCTGTTCCAAAGCAAAACCTAAAAATGAAAGTGGGAATTCTCTCAAAAATAACACAAATATTAGATTCCAGTATCACTTTAAACCTGCTCTCTCAATAGTATTCCTAATTTGGCGCTAGTGTCGTATCACTATGTAAAACTTTAATCAAGAAGAGGAGGAATTCAAAGAATTGCTATTAATGAAGAAACAATCAATAAAACTCCAAAACTGTGTTGTACTCGAGTAATTACACAAATCTGCGCAGAGGAAGGATGTCAGTTAATTGCTCTTGCGCAGAAATGTGACGAGTTCATTAAGGCGATGACTTGGTATTATTTTTACTATCATTTCCAAAAAAGTATTTTAGAGATGAATAATCAACCGGACGAAAAGGATCAAGATCTAATAACTTGACCGAACAATTGACATCGATAAATAATGGTGCATAAAATACTTATCTTTATGTTAGAGTTCTCCTATTCCATAGACTTAAAAGGCCTTTGCAGAGGACAATACTGCGCCAGTTCGTTTGTACTAACAAGAAGGCGACGCGGTCGTTCATTTTTAGGGTTCCGTACCCAAATGGTAGAAACGGATACCTATTACTAAGACTCCACGATCCGACTGTCTGTCTGTCCGTCTGTCACCAGGCTGTATCTCATGAACCGTGATAGCCAGACAGTTGAAATATTCACAGATGATGTATTTCTGTTGCCGCTATAACGAAAAATACTAAAAACAGAATAAAATAAATATTTAAGTGGGGCTCCCATACAAAAATCGTGTTTTTTTTTTGCCGTTTTTTGCGATAATGGTACGGAACCCTTCGTGCGCGAGTCCGTCTCGCACTTGGCTGGTTTTTTTAATAATGTATTAAGGTGAAGAGGAAATTGTTCCTAGAACAGTGTTGCTTCTTATCAACGCACTTACTTGAAAACTGGTTCCTATCGCAACGCTTTTAGGCTCGCAAAGCAGTGTTTTTCATGCGATATGTGATTATTTTTTTCTTTTTACGCACTCGTGCCGATTTCACACAAAGTGCAGAAATTTTAATTGCTTACGTATTATTGTAACATACATACATACATACATAAACTCACGCCTTTTTCCCATGGGGGTAGGCAGAAACTACAGAACGTAACATTATTATAACGTATCATTATTGTAACTGTGCTGAAAAACGTCGCTTGATACACAATCATGTGCATTTATCATTTTAGTCTCGGTTGCAATTCTGGCCAACCAGGTAGGTATACAAATTCTCATTAATTTCATATCTTCATTAAACTTTTATATAATATTAATTTATTGTTTGCCAGCCATAATGACAGAAGTCAATGGACACAAAATAATATATAGCTTTTTACCACCCGAACGTGCAAACAGTAACCCGTTTTATTTGCTATCATAACTGGGTTTTAGTGATTTATGGCTAATATTTACAAAATTCAATTTATTATTGAATAGTTGAACTGTCACGGAAATGCAGCAATTTACAATCATTTCCATATAAATTCGGTATTATAATGATTTCTTAACAATGTATCATTTTAGGTGAGGCTTTTATAGAAGACCGATAAGTTTTGTTGCATCTAATATCTGTCATTAAATTAATTAATAATAATCATTGATTAAGTATATATTACCTATGCTCAATGTTGTGAAAAGCCCGCAAGGCATGAAAACTAATTTGTAACGCATATTAACTAATTAATGGTTTCTGATTTAAGAATTCGAAGTTGAGTATTTGTCAAAGTCTACTTTAACCTGGAAACTTGTCAAATTTAGCCATTATAGTATAGTTTGACATGATCTCAACTCCAAATTCTCAATTCAACCATTAGGGTTGGTTTCCGAATTGAGAATTTTTGACTGACATCAGCAACACCTCCAAGTGATCATGTTTTGAGATTGCAAAAGCCTTCCTGAAAGATTGAAAATTAAACTTCCTATACGAATAAACAAAGTTAACCCCAAAACTAACTGTAGCTTAAATACAGTAAAAAATAATAACCTTTCTAGGACAAACATACACATTAACAATTAATCAAATACATAATGAACCGAAAACCAATCAAGCCTAAAAAATCGCCAGCGCCTTAACACAGTGTGGGTGTCGCGAAATGGCCACTAAATAACACCGGAATTTTATAGACGTGTATAATTCTAATTGTAAATCCGTTGTCAATTAAAAACAAACGGAACGGATTGATATCGCGTGTGTCGACGCAATTTGGACTTGCTGTTTTGGCGCTCGTGCCAATTCTAAGAACCCGTACCCGTGCCTATAGCTAGAGTGTCACTATCTGACAAAATCATATTTTGAGTTATGGACGAAAAACAAAAAACCGCGAAATAATAACAATCGATGCTGTTTATCATAAATCATAGGCGAGATTTTCCGGTGTAAAAATATATCTAATTGTGCTTATTTGAATAGGCACATTGTTAGTTTAAATCAATTACTTAATCTTGCAAAATAGGTTTGTAAACATAGCGAGTTGGGGCGTTTTTATTTTTGCCCGAAATCTATTGATAGGTAGTAGAATAAATACTACTTAGGCAGATCGATAGAGATTTTTTTGCTAATAAGGAGGCATTAAAAACTCAAAATCGGTTGAATGTTATATAGTGACACTTTGGCTACAGGACTGCAGTGTAGTCTAATAGATGCATGTAGTTAAACAATGGTCGGCAAAAAATGGCGTAATTGCCCTTTATTTATTCTAATTGTTGTTATTTGGGCATTAAGTTTGGGTTTATTTATTTTATTATAGTATTTTACTTGTTTAGTACGAGAAACTACTGGCTTTACGCATAACTCTTTTCTTGTTTAAGGGTGTAATTTGCTGTCGAGAGGTCAACAAAATTAAAGATATTAATGGTTACACAACAGTTTATTTATGTCTTTAATATGTCTAATCGTAATTTATTATAGAAAATCTATTACATTATGTATTGGTCAGAGGTCAGTAAATAGATTTGGATCAAATAGATCAAATTGTATTTACTGATGACATCACCCAAAGAGCAATGATGGTATTCCTCCAAGTGTTCATAGAGGTTATTTTTTACAGTTTGCAATCTAGGTATGTCAAATTAAGTAATCACTAAAGTATAGCCTTTTATCCTGTGCTTGACAGCCTAACTACAATACTGTTCTCATAGTTGACTAGCAGGTACAAAAAATTAACCGATTATAAGTACCATAGCTTAGAGCTTTGGTCAGGTTTATCTTTAGCATACATTGATAGGTCGTACAAGTAGTAGGCCCCTACTAAAAGCCCTAAATTTTTAAGTTCAGAGTTTTATCAGTTTTTACAGTGTTATCGAAGCGTGAAAAATTGAGAAGAAAGCCTTAGCTATCTAGCGTGTGCCTAGCTTTACATCAAACCATACCATAGAACAAGGGGAGGTCTAAAAGTACGCGGCATTTTAAGGCAAACATTTTATGACGGGAAGTTTTGGACCTCCCTATGTAATTGATGTTACCCAGCCACCATTATAGTCCTCACCAAACTTCTTGGCCGCCCTAGAGTTTTTTGGCAAAAATATTTATCACAATAGACCATTTTCTTAATAATTCGATCTATGAAAATTTTGAGTATTATTCGTATAAGTAACATAATGTAATTAATTTTAAAAATGTTGTCTAGCACGGAAGTAGGCGTATTTTAATGAAATTTTCACCATCTCAAAGACAATTTAATTATCTACATTTTGATGTTAAGCTTTTTTTAAGTCATAGAATAATAAGAAAAGTACAAAAACTACTGAATGTGGGGACGCGCGGGTGTGAAACGAGTGCGCGTTTTGTTCCCTCAAGGTCGTTGGCGATTATCATCGTCTTAACTTTTGCCTTTGTGCACTCACTAAGGCGCCCAGGCTCCTATTTTAAGGTGTTTTTGTTTTTAATGCCAATAAACGAACTTTTCTTTCATTCTCCTTTTTGGCTAAATATATCAAAAAGAGGAAGATAAACTGGCTCAAATAAAAGAGAGTCAGATGAAGCTATAAGTCCTAGCAGAGCAAATATCAAACTGACACTACGTAATACCAGTTTGTCTTACCACTTGTAAGAGCTTGTTTAATACTTAGATATTTATTAAACTTCAACAGTTATACCAAAGTATAACAATTATAAGGTATTTTATTATGTTTATGTAAGGTTGAACAGTAGTCAATGATGACTTACCACTCACAACACAGGACACGGACAGATGTATCTGACGTGTATACATCTGTCACTTACTCGATCTCAAATTGATACCGCTCTAAGAGCTTATGGTCACCCCCTGGCCAAAAACTTGTCTTTTCTTTCTATAATTTACTGTGCCCTTACTTGCGTCATCGTTGTTTTCACAGAGGACTGACTTAAAACTGGTGTCAGAAGACAAATTCTCATAGTTTTTTTTTTAATTTGAACGTTTAAAAGTACGAGAATGGGCTTCACATTTCATCACATAAGGCTATATCAAGTCACAATCTTCAATCAGTGTCATCATAAATCGGTGACATCATCATAGGGAAATTAGAGGATATTTGAGAATGCAACCGTTCCTTTAACCCCTTGAGTGCCTAAAACGTGAATCCACGCGAGACACAAGCCTTTTTGCCACAACCGGTTTAATTACGGGTATTGGCCTTCAGGTCTGCGTATGCGCATACGCGCAGCCTAAGTTCTATTTACACGATATCTATTCAAGCTTTCAGAAACCGAGGCAGTTCTCGTTAGCTATCCTTAATCTCTAGCTTAGTGTCTAGTCAATAGGTTAGGTTACCTGTGGGTGTTGTCGGTGGTGGCGCGGTGGGTCGCGGGGGTCTGGCGCGCGCGCCGCGCTCATGCCTCAGCGCCGCCGGCGCATGCCCCCCACGGCACCGCCGCCGCTCTGCAACGATAAAGAGTCATCAGGATGTGATATGGTACAACACGGTCAACTTAATTGCGCACTTGGCACTAAGACGTCAATCTGACGTTTGACTCTCGCTATTGCGAAAAGCCGAACGCGAGCCGCCGCGCGGCGGAGTAAGGTCGCATTCCATCAGGTGCACAGATGTTTTGACGGAGTACTATAAGTTGGTATTTGCCACATTGCACCCGGAGTTTGGAAGTTGGCGGAGCGACATCCCTGTTCCTCGCAATATCATTAGCCCTGTGTGTTTGCGTCTCGTGTCGAGTCGGACTGCCATGCCATCATGGTCTTTATCATGATAGTCAAGTACAAATCCAGGACCCCAGTCCTACGTAGGGCCCAAGCATATCATATAAATTTTTCCCAAACTTGACAAAAAAAGTAGGAACAATCTAAGCCAGTTAGTTCTTATTTAGGCGTGGAAAAAAATCGAAAAAAGAACACATAGTAAAATAGTATACACACAAATAATAACATAATTATTTTTTTTGTACTTTATTTAGGTATAAAAGATACACCCTGTTTATGGCTTCTTATACAGGCCTGACATGATTTTCAAAACCTTACTGTGGACGACGCACAATGGGACGACCTGAGATAAACCATTGTTACGTAAACGCAGCCTAAGCCATTGTTAAGAACGAGTGTTGTCTAACAAGATTATAAAGAGTTATCTAATTGACAAGTGCTAATTAACACTGAATGGGTTGCGAGTTTTGCGTTAGGTGATAAGTGGCGTTCCCATCACTTTTCCTTTCCTATTTACTTGCTGGGGTTAAAAAATGAAAGGCTTTTAGCAATTTTTATTCAGTAAGCATGCTTTTTTAGGGTTCCGTAACCGAAGGGTCCAAACGGAGCCCTATTGCTGTCACTCACGTGTCTGTCTGTCCGTCGTCTGTCACACAGGTTTTACAGCCAAACAGTTGGAGCTATAGTCTTCAAATTTTCACAGTATAAGCATCTTGTTGACAGCCGTACAAATTGTAAAAAAATATTTTAAAATGTTTTTAAGGGTACACTAGTCAACGGCACGAACTATTTGTGCGCGGGGTTAAAATGCATTTTATATCAACCGACAACACGTGCGGAAGAGATAGATGCTGTGATGTGCAGTAGGAAGTTAGTTCGCGTACGAATACACACATTTGCAAATTTGTAGCGAAGTGGATAATGATTTAGGACGAAACCGAGCGCGCGAAATTTTATGAACAGACCTTTGGGAGTTTGGATATCATGAAAAAACGACTTAACGTATCTGTTCAAAATAAAATTATTTGCATTGTTGAACTACTAATCTATGCCTGTATGGAGGCCGTTTTGCAATTTTCCGTCTTCTTATGGTATTTATTCGCGCCCAAAAATGCTTTAAAATTAGTGTCGAAATGTGGAACTTTCGACGCTCATAACTTTCAAATATTTTCTTTTTTTACTTTTTTGCTTCCATACAGGCCTAGATAATGATGAGACAAATTGATATCACTTTTTATTTTGAACGTACATCGTCAACCAGTGGAATAATCCCTAGACTACGTTTGTATGGAAGAATTTTCGACTAGTGTAACCTTAAGGGGGCCATACCACAAAAAATGTTTGGTCTACCCCATCGAGTAGGGTGTCTTTGAGTAGATAAATACTGTACCTTTGTATTACAAATATTGGAATACAATGACCTGAGAAGCCACCAAAGTCAGCCTTTTTTACAAAATGTTGGTCCGATAAATTCATTGGTCTATGAACTTCAAATTTGGAGATAATGTTTATTATTACTTATATCTTACTAACTGATAAATCACATTTTGATAATAACATTAATATATTGATAAATCACATTTTTCTTTGTAATTCTCTCATTTTTAGGGTTCCGTAAGGAAAAAACCTCGAAAGGAAAAAACGGAACCCTTATAGGATCACTTTGTTGTCCGTCTGTCTGTCTGTCTGTCAAGACCCTTTTTCTCAGGAACGCGAGGAGGTATCAAGCTAAAATTTATGTCAAATACTCAAGTCTACTGTCCCTTAAAATCAAACTTCTAAGCCAACGCAATCAAAAGATACAGCCGTTTATGCCGCAAATTTTCGACACTCGTAAGGGAATCAAAACCTACAGTGTACTTCCCGTGAACTCAGAATCTTGAAATTTGGTACGAAGCAACGTCTTATAGCACAGATAAAGGAAAAATTGCGAATACCGTAATTTTTTTGTTACATCATATAATAAAAATAATTTTAAACTTACTACCCCTTTCCTCATGAACGCGTAGAGGTATTAAATTAAAATTCATATCAAATACTCAGGTCTATAATACCTTTAAGCTGAGGTTTGTACGGAACCCTCGGTGCGTGAGTTGGACTCGCAATTGGCCGGTTTTGTTTATATTAAAACCAACTTGATTTTGCGGTTTGGTACGGATCCCTAAATGTGCGAAGTCCGACACGCACTTGGCTGGTTTTTTATTACTACCATACTGAGAGGGGCAAAAATCAAACTCCCGCTCATTATTAGATCTTTGATAGTCTTTACGGGTAGTGAGAAGTCTGAAACCATAACACATATAAGTCGTGGTGGCTCAGCATATGTATTGGTGGCCCAGTGGCTAAGATCTCACCTCTCGTGCTTGAGGTCGCGGGTTCGAAATTCGAATCCGGGCAAGTACCAATGTGACTTTTTCAATTCATATGTACCTTCTAAGTTTATCTTGGACATTGCTGACAACGGTGAAGGAAAACATCGTGAGGAAACCAGGACTTATAATTAGTTTATTATAAGATTGTGCTCCATTGGTGTAATTGCTGCAAGGCGTTCCAGTGCGAGGTGAAACTAATAAATCAATAACACTAGCCTTGCCAAATGGTGTTGTTCGAAGCAATCATTGCAATCGACCACGTTTTGCTGACCTAGCGATACAATGCGGACGCACTAAATGCACCGCGAGCTCAGTGCATTACGGACAGCAAGCGGGTGCTGTCATTTTCTCATTTTAGCGATAACTTAGCCTAAAAGTTACCTTGTTAGCTCTCAACAATAAACCTTTAAAAGTTCTCTTAGTAGCGTAGCGAAGCCCATCAGTTACCACTTAGGTCGCCCCCGTACAGGTGTCATACTACCCAGCTACTTGATTGGGGAGTACAGCTGCTAGGCGGACACTCCATGTAAAGAATTGATATTCAGCTGTATCCAGTCCAGTATGACTGAAAGCCTCAACACAGTAGGAAAAATGCTAGGCAGATACCATGTAAAAAGTCCATGGTGATTTATTCATTTGCATTTTTAACCGCTGACGGAAAGATATGGGTGTTGTAAGTTTGACGTGTGTTGCTGTGTATCTGTGTGTCTGTCTGTGGCATCAAATCTCCTAAACGGATAAACCGATTTTGATTTAGATTGTTTTTTGTATGAAAGGTGACTATGTCCAGTGTTCTTAGCTTTCTTTGATGAATTCGGTTCAGCCGTTCCAAAGTTATGGGCGTTTTACTGTTTGAATCGGGATTTTCGCAAGATATAGTGTTATAATTACGTTTTCGATGGGTTATCGATCGAAGCGTGTTTACTATAAGATAAACTATGTAGATTAAAGAGGTATTTGTGTCGGGGGTGCTTAAATTTTAAATTTTGCTTGTATGTATATGAATAATATATTTGTATCCAAACAACAGTTACCCAATACCGATTGCACGCTAAATATTACCAAATTAATCACTCAAAATGATGACACTAGAAAAGCTAATTCCAAAAAGTATCGTCTTTTAAACAAAATATATTATTTATATGCTAATTTTCGCTATATTAGTCCATTCGTTAGGTCTCATAAATTATCTGTGAATGCCTATAAAGCACATACCAGTGTGGATCGTTGGACATAACTTTCTCGCCCCTCCCACTCGATCTAACTCTAATAAAAGAAAGTAAACATTTGAAACACGGAGGAAATAATTTATTGAACGTAATTCATTTAGGAGGACGGTGAGAACACCAGTTCTCGGACTTTATCAATTGATAAACTTTTTTTCTTAACAAGAAAAGTTTATAATGTTTATTGAATTTCATTTTGATTTTTGTTAATTTAGTTTTACTGGTGCAAATTAAAGTTCCTATCAACATTTTACTTGAAATAAAGTATGTAAAGTTACAAATGCGCCTGCGCATATAAAACAAACTTTGCATAGCGAATCAAACAGATTGGACAAGTGACTACGATTATATTGAATTTTAAAATCATTTTTATTTCATAAGTAATTAAAATTATACATTGACGACAATACATAGTATCTAGTCTACGCAAGACGCCCCTAAGTCTAACTGTCCTCAGAAAAAATCCGAACGCAGTCAATGACGGATCGCTACTCTTGGTGTCTCGATAGTCTAGCTAGGACACGCTAGGCTGACAACTGTCCACTCCACTCCTAAGCATAACGTGCGCTGTGCGTATCGTCCGCGGGACAGAGGTCATGCGACGCACTACGATGGAAAGTTGTTTGTCCGCTCACCCATCCGCCCGTCCGCATGTCCCCGCAATCGCGGGTCGAATAATTCAAGTCAATTCCCCGCAAGTGTGACCACGTGATTAATATCACACGGCCATTGATAACGGCCCTTTAGGCCCTTTACGAAAATTAATCACATACATTACTTTTTCTATTAGCTTTTCGGTTATAAATGGGAAGTAGTCATAATCTCTTTAATGGATCGCTAGCGGCACGATTTGCATGCAAAACAACAAGTTTGTTTATCCACAAAAACATTCCAAATGTCAAAGTGTCATGTATTTGAATATTTAATTATCAACCTCAAACAGATATCGGTAGGACAAAGGCTTTATGCAAAGACCACCCACATTCCATTTCCGAAATTAAAAACACATCGATTCTCTAATTAAATATTCAAAAATGATCGTTCTATTTTCAAGACCATCCTTTTCACACCCGCTGAGAGCTTTCAACTGTCACTATGACAGCTACTGTCGGCCAGTGATGAAAGGCCTCCCTCGCCCCTCTGTGGGCTAAGTAAATACGGTGCCGGAAGAAGTGAAGCGAAGATTGAAAGGGGTCTAAATGAAGCGGCCATGTTTGCCGCTACTGCAGCGCCTCCCGCAGGCTTTCATGTAAATTGGTCAAGGTCGGTGAGGTGTTCAAAATAGATGCTCTCAAAGGTGAGGGATTAATTCTGTGTGAAAAAAAATGCTACTTATCGATTATTTTTCTAGAAAGAGTTGAGAGAAGCTACAGGTCTGAGACAAAGTGCATGGTCACGTGGTATTGGCAATCAACGGGCTCATCTACTGCTGCTGTAGATGAGCCCGTTTATTATATAGCTACTATATAGCTGCTGCTTTCTAGCTAAAATTTATCGCTACATCTATAAGAAAAGCCACGAAACTATCATAAATTTTTTGCTCTCGTAGTTATCCAAAAACTAATACAGGTCAAAACTTTGCCCAAATTAAAATAAATGGTTACAGGCAACTTAACCAAATTACGGCATGTTTTTCCGTGTTTGTAAAAGTTGCAGTAAAACAGAGAATTATAGATAATAACACGTATGACGCAGAGCGGTCGTGGTCGGAGCATGCGCCCCAGGTACCTCCCTGTAATCGTATTAATTTTCTTTTCTTGGACAACACCGGCCTTTGTCTATAAAAAACACACACACTTTAAGACGACACGCCACACCCTATAATCCAATTATGTCATCTGTCATCCATTGATGAAAATATTTCATTCACAATGCGAGCATCGAGGGTCTGCGCAAAGAACCTTGAAGTATGAAGTACTTTTTCCAGGAAAACTATGAAAAAACGGGGAGAAACCATACAAAAGAGTCCACAGACCTTAGGTTCTAAAAGCCCGGGTTTGTTTTAGCCCCGGCTAGCTCAAAACTGGCGCATTGAAACCAAAATATGGATCGGGCTACCTTCAAGTAAAAACTGTCAAATACTCACACAGGTCACAAAGTTACGCGCAGTTTTCACAAACAATATTCACTATGTACAAGGGATGCACAATACAGTACAACACACGTATGACTAATATGCACTTTTCTAATGAATTTTCACAGTTTTCAGGGAGGCCTGAAGGCTGCAGAGCCGTATCACAGTGACATTTGTCATGTGCGGCGCGCGCTCGGCGTTCTTCGGAGGTGGTCGGGAACGCTCGGGCGTTGTCGGGCGGTTCGGGGTCCGTCGGGCGGTATTGATCGCCGTTGTCGGCCGGCGCCCGGCCGCCGGTCGCCGGTAGCGCCCCCTCTCGGCGCTAATGAAAGCTGATGGCCATCCATTATTTAGCAGCCTCCAAGACTGTGCGGTACGCGAAAATTAATGGCGAATTTATTGATTTATTGCAAGCGAAATTAAAGATTGATTGGTTAAGTGAGTTTGCCTCGTCTGATAACGATTAATCTGTTGTAGCTAAACAGTTGTCACTTAATGTTGTTGTGTATTGATACCTACTGATAATGGTGGGTTCGCTCATTATCGGTGACTATAGATACGCTTAGCACGAGTAATTGATTAAACTTTAGGGGAAATAAAAAACCATTACAACTTTTAAAAGTTATGACTGCTTTTAATCTAAAATCTGAAGCATATTTACCTAACCATGAAGACCCAATCATTATCATAATATAATAGTTAAAAAACTAAAAACAGGTTTTAATAAAAAACCAAAAAAAATGTAGAAAATAATTTTAAATATATTTAAATTAAGAATAGTGTGATTAACAACATGACTCTACTTTTACCAATATCTGTCAATAATAGTACATTATGGCACAAGTGTGTAATGTTGGTGATTACCGCCACAAAGTACATAAGCGGCGGCACGCCGCAGACAGAGATTCCACTACGAACATACGTCATTTTGCTCGCACACATTGACATTACGATTTTACAGGGAATAATGGGCATTATTGGACCGCTTTGTCACGTCATTCAGTCTTTTGGAAGAAGTTTAAAATATATATTTTTCAATACCTAGCACATTCATAACATGTATTTAAAGAAAATGCGAATTTTCTACACATTGAAATACAATAATTAAAAAAAAATTGCGATCTTGTGAATTCTAATCCACCAGTGGACTTTTATTTTTTTTAACACAAAGAGGTACACTAATTCTCGGCAGCGCTTAGTCATTGCTACATCGTATACCCTAAATAATCAAATTTTACCTATATCAAATTCCATCCGCGATCTGGGGGTTCACCACGATTCCAAGCTCACCTTTGAAACACACGTTGATGCAATAGTTGCCAAGGCATCAAAATCACTCAAAACATGGTACATGATTTCATTATGCGGTTATCCAAGTGCTTCACTAAAGCTAAAACTTTAATAATCCTATATTGTACTTTTGTTAGAAGCCACTTGGAATATCCGTCTGAAATATGGAACCCATGTTACCACAAGTACATTAACCGTCTACAAAGCATCCAAAAATGATTCATAAAATACTTATGTTACTATTGCACCAGAAAGTGCCATTTCAGTCCGAGAATTACCTTATCCTTTGTAAAAGATACCACATATTGCCTCTATTCATTCGCCGCGAGATTAGTGACTGCGTTTGTTTGTTCAAAAATTTTAACAACAGTATAAACTGCTCCGATATTTTATCCAAATTTTATTTTAATTCCCCTAGGAAGTCAAAAAGATTTAATCCACCTTTGCAGGTGCCATCAGCCTCCACAAATTATAGACAGAATTCGTATATTGTGCGGGCAAGTGGACATCTTAATGAGTTGTGCAAGCAGCACGGTATTGATCCATTTCTTACTAGTGTGCCATCAGTCAGGCAGTGCTTGAGCCGAAACTTTTTCAATGCAAATTAAAGGTTGTTGTGTAGTGTGAGCAATATGTTAGTGATTATTATATAAGTTATTTATTAGTATTGTTTGGCGATCTATTGTAATAGAGGCCTTCTGAAGTGTCCATAGATATAAGTAATATGCAATATTTTATAAGTGAAGACTTTTAATTGGCTGACTGTCAAATTTACTGTTCTTGTTCTGTTAACTTTTAGCTGTTAGTTTTCCATGTTATCTAAATAAATAAATAAATATAATGTCACAATCAGTACTTTTGACATTTGGCAAGGGAAATTTTACGCATTTGGTTTGTTTACCATTTAAAACTAAATTATTGGCAGTGAACCAATCCTGAACCTGCCTTAGCGCGTCATTTACGTCGTCAACCTGACTAATACGTATATTTATTAAAAAAAAATAAAGATTTCATTTTTTTCAGCAACTTATTGTATGATTTAAGCTTATAAGCATCAGCATATAACACCATGTTTAGTTTGTTTTCCAATAAACGGGGTAAATCGTTTACGTATATTAAACATAAGAAAGGACCTAAAATTGAGCCCTGGGGTACCCCCATTTTCACGTTTAACCCCGAAGAATTAACACCGTTTACTTGAACTAATTGCTGTCTATCATTCAAATAAGATTTTACCAAACTTAACGCTGATTGACCTAGCCCGTAATGCTCAAGTTTCAGAAGTTATGTTTCATGATTAACGCAATCAAACGCCTTCCACAGGTCGTAGAAGATACCTATGGCATCTTGTGCCTCTTCCCACGCATAAAAGATTTGTGTTAATAGGGTGACACCAGCGTCAGTTGAACAACGTCCTTTGGAAAACAAAAGTTATATTTGAGTGATAGTTTTATTTATTAAACACGTACAAGTTTAAATTATCTATTTAAATACGAAGTCATGAAATGAGCAAGCAATATAGTTACATTAATTTATTTTTAAATAAACTTTATAACTCACACGTGAATAATAGCAATGAAAAAGTCACAGTTTGGTTACAGGTGTCATTATGTGCCTAATTGCGGTGAAATTAGAACCACTTTATGAGCAAGGTGTGTTAAAAAGAATTTTAATCTAATCTAATACCTTTAGACGAGCAATTCTTGTATATATGTATATAATCTGAATCTCGGAAACGGCTCCAACGATTTTCATGAAATTTTGTATGCAGGGGGTTACGGGGGCGATAAATCGATCAAGCTAGGTTATATTTTTAGAAAATGTCGGTTTATCTATTTTCACTCGAGCAGAGCTGGGTCGCCCAGGTACTATTTATTAATGCACCATACTGATTGCAACAACCAAGGTACTTACTTAGTTGCAAAGTTACAATGAGCTTTGGTATATTTTTATAGGTCAAACTCGTTGAGTGCAATAATTGACAACTTTGATTGATTAGCACTAGCAGAGTCGAAGTAGATTTACTAAGACACTTAATAAACCTAACAAGGGTTACTAGAGGTACCAATCCTATTATGATAAAAACATAAACAAACAATATTAGATAGATTAGGAATTATGAAATACTTGACCGGTATAAAAATTATCCTATGTGCTATTCCTGACTTTAATCTCACTATGTGCCAAATTTTACCCAGATCCGTCCAGCCGTTTGAGCGTGAAGAAGCAACAAACATACAAACATAATCACATACTTTCTATTAAAAAAGATGAGTATATTTACGGGTAAATATCACCATTAATGCAATTTCTACGCGATATACTTTTTTAACTACCAAGTGCAAGAAAGTCAAATCAAATCGAGAATCAGAAGATCGGAAAAAATACCGACCAAGTGCGAGTCGGACTCGCGCACGAAGGGTTCCGTACCATTATCGCAAAAACGGCAAAATAATCACGTTTGTTGTATATAAACCCCACTCAAATATTTATTTTATTCTGTTTTTAGTATTTGTTGCAGAAATACATAATCTGTGAAAATTTCAACTGCCTAGCTATCACGGTTCATGAGATACAGCCTGGTGACAGACAGACGGACCGCGGAGTCTTAGTAATAGGGTCCCGTTTTTACCCTTTGGGCACGGAACCCTTCTTCTTCTTCGTCGTATCGACGATTCCTCAATTATATACGTTTTGACCAGAATTCAGCCACGGCAATAGCGTTTTTATTTGCCTCACAAAGGTCCTTCAGGGTGCAGGTGTTGTTGCACAGAGAGCACGATAGGAGGTGAGGCATTGTTTGGGACGCGGCTCCGCAATCGCATTGCGGGTCATTGGAGTACGCCCATCTAAGTTGGAGTTTCTTGTGCATTCTTCTCCATTACAAGCTACTTTCCGAATGCACGGTAGAATCAATTATCACTTGTAAATTTTAATGTAACGTTAAAAAGTGCCGCTTGGTGGCCTACTTGAAATAAAATATCTTTGTCTTTGCTGTGCCTGCAGCTACAGCAGCTGAAGGAACCCAAAAAATGGGAAAAGCTGTAGTACCTTCTAACCTTTATGGATCAATATAGACAGTTGGAGTTTTCAATTTAATGTTTTTTATGACATTATTCAAAATGTTTTTGCTAAAAAAAACCATTATACAAAAAAAATACTCGACTTCCAAAAAAAAAAATACCTCAATTTCTTAGTTTTTTTTTCCACTTTGCAGTGGTTTTTATTTGGGAGTCAGTTGTTTTTCAGGGTTCCGAAGTCAACAAGGAACCCTTATAGTTTCGCTCTGTCCGTCTGTCCGTCCGCAGCTTAGCTCAGAGAATCGAAGTACTAGAAAGCTATAATTTGGCATATATACATATTAATAATTCGACTAAATGGTAATTTTTTTTTTGGGTTTCCTCCTATAGACGTAAAGTGGGTATGTTTACTTTTTTTTCTTGTCTATCCCATGGTGTGTGGTATCGTTGGATAGGTAATTCAAAAATAGTATTGGTTTGTTAAAACCATTTTTCGAAACAGAGATCCGTTTGCGTAAAATTAAGCTTTAAATTGAAAATTTATGTTAGAGTCAATTTCCCCCCCCCCCCCCCTGCCAGCAAAATAGTTGTCTATGTGAAAAAATTCACGGCAGTAGTAAATATAACGAAATTAAAAGGAAAACTATCACAGATAAGTAGGCTTTACAAGTTTACGAGTAATAGTCGACCAACTTATAAAATGTACTTGGAACAGTAAAAATTTTGTACAAATGCTATTGAAAAATTTCTCAAGGCTGCACGACCTAATAAGTCGTCTCAACCGACGACTCTTTAAATAACGTTGTTAGGTGTGTAAAACAGATAGTAAATTATATGCTTATGAACCATGTATACAAAAACATAAAAAAACATAACATCCTTAATTAATATTACAGCTAATATAATACTTGCATAATAATAATGATTTCTAAATTAATAATGTTTAAGCTCGAATAACGCATTGGAGTGGTTGGCAGTACCGGTCCGTAGTCCATACGGCGCATGCGCGCGGGGGAGGCTATTTTGTGTTAGTGCAGAAGTATTTTCGACGTTCTGTAATCTAAAGTCAAATTAGATTCGATTGCCAAGCAAATTACTTATTTTCTTTTGTCGATATCCATCTATAAAGTCAATATTCAACCCGACTACATCACTAATTGAGTAGCGTTAAACTTTTCAGAACGAAATAGTGAATACCGCAGATTAGAGGTGAATACATACGATTTTTTTCAAATGCCGAAAGAGAAATAAACAAGGAGTGTGCGCGCAAGGATCCAGGAACGAACCATACCATTCCCCGTGGCTCTAACGCGCGCTCGTAGCGGCGGTACTCAATTAGATAATATTTTTCTAACTTCAGTTGCGAAGTTGGATTTTATAAATCCTTCTTCATTTACTAGTTAGTCCTTCTTCAGTTTATTTCAAGAGTGAATAGGTTACTTCTCTAGGCAAGCGTGCTTCACCGTAGACCACATCATCGCTTACCATCAGGCGAGATAGTGGTCAAACGCGAGCATAAAGATTTAAAAAATAAATAGGATTATGTGGGCCCATTTTTAGACGTTGTGTGCCACTAAAACCGTTTTAATGTTCATGTAACAACAACAAAACCCTCTTTTTAGTCCGCATTATTATACAACTTCGGAACCCTATTAATGCGCGTGGCCCAACACGCACATGGCCGGTTTTTTTTTTTTGTAAAAACGTTTTTTATTTTTCACTTTTTAGTGCTACATATTGGTCAAGTTCTATAGTAAGGTACCTATAATGCCCACAGTGATGCCAGAATAGATTACCCGAATAACATGTAGGTACCTTGAACATAACCGGTAGGGTGAACTGTCTGCGTACCCGTTTAGAGCATACTGGCGTGATGGTATGTTATGAAATGGTGTAAACAATAAACAGACATGGGATTGCAGCAATCCCGAGAGATTTGCCGTAATTTATTTAAGAGTTCTGTTGTAAATCTCCGTAGTTCTTCATCAGATCTTTACCAAATTTAAATGGGACCATTTCGAAATAAACTTCTTTCGAAGAAAAAAATTATGTGTACATCCATTTATTGATTTATTCATTTATTTATTGCAATTACTCTCTGCACTCACAGTTTGACCCAACACGTGCAGAGAGTCTATAATTATATAATCACATAAGACAAATAATTCACATAGACTAAACACAGACAGGCAAAACAATTAAACTAATATTAATAAACAAATCATAATTCAATAATAACAGTCATATAAGAAAAACAACAATAATAATTCAGTAATAATTTAACAGTAACAATTTCGTAATAATAATTCAACAATATTCAATAATTTCCAATTAACTCATTTAGTCGCTAAAACATTTTTTTGCAACTCTTTAAAAATACACGCACATTGGTGTGGAATATGTCCACTTCCAAATGCTGATCAGTTATGCCCAAACATATATAAAAAAAATATATATACATTAACATCCAAAATTGAGAACCTCCTTCTTTTTGGACATTCGGTAAAAAAAGATTGATATTTAGAAATGTTAAATGATGTTTCCATTCACTGAACTAGGCGTACAATGTAGCAAATCAAAGATAGCTTGTCAAATTGTCTTCTACAATGTAACAGCAGCCAGATTGCCAAGTAACTACCCTTCTACCCTCCGTTACGGTTTCAGAAGTTTATCATTAATGTAGATGGATGTTCGTTTACTTTTTTGTTAATAAGGAATTTAACTAATTAAAAGTTCTACCCGGAAGTTTACTGAGGCTCCTCTGAAACAGTGTGTGTATAAAAAGAACTAGATACAAAACTTGAGAGAGTAACAAAAGAGGAATGGTTGACTCTTTTACACCGTCTTTTGTTTGTGATTTTTCCTGTTGATGTTGCCTGCAATGGTGACTGGTGGTAACGCATCCTACTTCCTACTGTCATAACCAACTAAACCGTAACAGTTATGGGATAATTTCAAAATACACGCGAGCGACACTGCAGGCCAATTAAGCCATAATTTTTGAAAAAAATATTTCAACCCCTTGCACTTCCCGACCTCAAATCTCCCGTAAATTATTTTTCCTTTCATTTTTGTTATATTCTCTTCCTTTTCCTATGAGTTTCATCCTACTATTATTTTTTTGTCACTTTTTACCATTTTCAAAGGCGGCACTTGTCTAAATAGCTAATCAAGAATTATTCTTCTTGACTAACTTCTTGAGTGCCGTATAGTATTTCTTCATCGTGGTGAGTGATGAAAAAGAGAAAAGTAAAATAAAGTACTAATAAAAAAAACTGGGGGGAAAAAAATTAATTTTTTCCCCCCAAAACTCGTTAACCTCCCTTTCCATTATCTGCACTTTGACACTTCTAAACAGCACAGCATAAACAAATCAAAGCTCATCCATAAAAAAACAATACAGAAAATCGCCTAATCGCATCCCTAGCATCGGTGCGTTATCGATGAGTTAGCGCTCCGTCGAGTCGGCGGACTCGGCGGGCAGATCGAGTGCACTTGTTTTTCACTGTCTGTGGGGCTAATTGCGCCATTTTTCATTTGCGGCCCTTCCGCCCTCCCTCCCGTGGCCCTACGGGGTGGGATGGGGTCCACCCCATGACCAGACTTGGCTATTCTTGGCTACTGCGTGTTTACTAAATGGATGCGTGAAATGGAAGGCCGTTGGATTGATACGGTGATGAGCATTGGTGATTAGGGTTGGGCAAAGATATGCTTAATTTCATGTTGATTATAATGTAGGTAAAAGTGGTTTAGTTGAGAAAGGTGTTGCCAATTTAAAAATATTAGTTTCTTAGATTTTTTATAGCGGCACATAAAAATGAAGAAACAGTCTAGATCCTATAACAGGTTTTTTGTAGTGATTAGCTAAAATATGAGGACTAATCAATGCAGCTGCCTATCACGCATAATTTAGTCAAAGAGCCAGTGTTTTTTCTTCTCATTAAAATCTAAACCGGTCTTTTGAGCTAACAAAAAAAAACAAAATCCTATTATTTCATTAAAGCACACATTTCACTGTTAAAAGTTATAATAAAATGCTTTCCGCGATTCTGAGATGAGTGACCAACAAAATATGTAAATGGATTCCGCTACTTATAATTGTGTCACTCAATTCAGACCAGACTGATGTGATTAGGAAGCTAAATTGACTTGGACATCACAACTTTGCATATCCATATTGATCCGGGTAGGAAAACAGACAGTTAGGTCGACGTTACCTCGTTACCTCTATACCGTCGAATGTTTTAATTGTGATTTGTGAATGATTAGGTAAATGGTAAATAAATAGCCAGTTTTGGAGATACTTAATAGGCGGGCGACATATGTAGATACATTGATAATAAGTAGTCTTTTACTATCTGCAAATTGAAGAGGCCTTGACCCTGCAGAAGGACCATATTAGCCATATAAATTCAAATACACATTCGCGCAGAAAAATATCTGAAAAGATTAACTAGAAGCAGTTATATTTTAAAGAGTTCAAGAACGTAGTTAAATATTAACCAAGAATCCATAAATCTGGTACACACAGCTCTCTGACGTAAATATAGCATATTAAGATAACTTTTAATAGATTAGATACTTAACAATTAAATTAGAGGTCCGGCAACGAGGTCGGTACATCAATATAAAGAAATGTCATTAAAATAAAATAATGCTAATGAATCTGAACTGGCCGCCAAACATATCGCACCGGATACATATCTCAAAGTTTAATGTTGGCGTCTAATTGGTCATACTAACTGTAGGCCAGGAGATAGTGTGTTCTAAGAATGTTGTATCTAAACTCGTCGTAAGTAGTTACAATAATTTACTGAATTATGCATTTAAGTCTAGTAAGCCTACGTAAGTGCTACAGAACTATTAAAGCTCTACGTTGAAGCAACGAAAAATTGTAGATGTGATTGAATAGAATCTTTTACGTTACTCTAGGTAAATGTTACTTAATATTGGATAAAAATCAAAAAAAAATTCGTAGCTCTATAAGGTGATACGAAAACATACAGGCGAATTTTGAGAACTCATAACGTAGGTAGATTACTTCAGGACGTATCTACAGTACGCATAGAGTATTCCTGAATTTTTATGATCAACCAAATTTTTTTAGGTATCAATATATAAGGAGCCAGTTTTATCCATGCAAAAACCGAATTACAAAATCAAGGATTCGAAGACAAAATAGTCGATTTTTGCAAGAGTGCATTTTGCAAAAAGTTTTGGATGGTAAAAAAAAAATCAGACAGTATAAACTTTAATAAAAACCCTGGCTCCTAGCCTATGCAACAGTATCCTAAAGCACGAGGCCGGTGTCGAGGTAGTTACTTTCCAATACAGAGTTACCGGTTCAATGAACATTATTAGTATTTTGTGTTTTAAGTGACACTTTTTTCAAAATTATCCGGTTTAGACTCTTTTTTTATATTTATTTTTTATTTAAAAAAAACGTTGCCCCACACTAGGAATTTCTTCCTGTATCGTGGGTGCGTTTACAAACATATAAACTCACATATACTTGTAACACCCAGAGCCGGAACAACTATCTGTAGTTCATACAAATATTTGTTCCGTGCGGGAACCGAACCAGCGAAACGCAGCGCAGCAGTCAATCGCTCAACCACTGCGCCAACCGTGCGCCCAAAGATGGCTGAATTATGCTTTTATTGTAGGAAGTAAACGCATTATCATTACAGCCATAATAAACTCATTTTTATACACAATAATTTTTTCAAGACTGTCACTTAAAAGCCCGGCTAAACTACCCTAAGATAAAGCGTAATCTATTTGAAGGAATCAAATAGATTTGGCTGCCCTTTTATGCATTTCACAATTACCTATTCACAAATTTCTTCAATCTAACATAATAGGCGATTACAAGACAACATATAGTAACACAAGGATTTTCGGGTGCTTGATTGACATTGTCACAGCGGCGCTGTTGGTAAAAGTTTCTGAAATAATTTATTTATTTATTTATGTACACACAAAACACTTTACAGAGAAAAGAAAGAATACAGATAGAAGAGCACAAAGGTACTGCTTATTTCAATAGAAATTTCTTCCAGCAGACCTGCGACAGGACAGTTGGATGAAAGACGAAGACACAGTGTGTAGAAAGGAATAAGGAAACTTAAAATAGACTATAATAACTTAACTAATTATATATAAATTACACATATACCTAACTAAATATAAGTACATACATATAATATACAAAATTACAATATGGTAGAGAGATAATGTTCTTTGACTTGTTTTTTGAACAGAGAGACATTTTGAGAGTCACGGATTTTAGGTGGAAGTGAGTTCCACAATCGTACTGCATGGACAGAGAAGGAGTGGGAATAGAAATGAGTTCTATGGGATGGGAAATTGAGATGAAGTTTAAGGCGGGATCTGCAAAGAGCATCGGCAGGGCGAGTAAACGAAAAACGATCGCGCAGGTAGCCAGGGTATGCAGGGTTAAATAGGATGTTGAAAAGGAGACATAATATGCGAGTGTTCCTGCGAAGACGGATAGGGAGCCACTTGAGATCCTTGCGGAACTGAGAGACATGATCGTATTTCCTCAGACCAAAAACAAAACGGATGCACAAGTTTTGCAAGCGCTCAAGCTTATTTAAGAGCTCCTCGGTGGCATCCAGATAGCAGGCATCAGCGTAATCTATGATCGGCTGAATCAAAGTTTGAGCTAAGTAAATTTTAGTTTTAAAGGGTAGGAAAGATTGAAGGGTTTTTAATGAGTGAAAGGAAAAATGCACCTTACGACTAACCTCATTGACTTGTGCTCGCCAAGAAAGATTGCTGTCAATTAAGACACCGAGATTCTTAGCCGTTTCGGTGTAAGGAATGGTCGAGCCGTCAAGGGATAATGGTGTCAGGAAAGAAATGTCAAGCGCTGTGCGATAACATCGACTGCCTATGATCATGGCCTGGGACTTGGAAGGGTTGATCTGTAAGCCATAAGACTTAGCCCATTTACTAATTCTCTCCAGGTCATGATTCATGGCATTAATCGCTAAGTCCACGTCCGCAAGCAGAAAATTTCGATAAAGTTGCAAATCGTCTGCGTAAAGATGGAAGCTGGAGGTGATCACCTTGGTCACAGTGTTTATGAAAATAGAGAAAAGAAGAGGAGAGAGAACGCCACCCTGAGGAACACCAGCAGTGAGGTCACACCAATCAGAGAAAAACTCTTCAAGACGAACACACTGAGAGCGTCCCCGAAGATAAGAGTCAAACCAGGCTAGTGCAGAGGAAGAGAAGTTAATAGACTGAAGGACCCCAAGAAGGAATGTCAAAATCCACAGAGTTAAACGCACAGCTGAAGTCAAGCAAGACTAACAAGGTGAGAGATTTATTCTCCATAGCCCAGCGGATGTCGTCAGTGACCTTCAAAAGTGCGGTAACGGTACTGTGACCTGCCCGGAATCCAGATTGGAAAGGACAGATAAGAGTATATAATTGTCTTTGGAAAAACAAGATGGAGAGACAAGTTCCGATTTTGACAGCGCGCCAAAACATCCTTATAGTTATGGCTATATTTATACTAGGCAGGTAACCAATAATTATAAAAATGATTAGATTCCACATTTAAAAGTATGTTGTCTCCTAAGCAAGTTGTCGCGGTAACTTTCCAATATTGCGCGCGAGCTGGTAAATAACGGTTCAATGGACATTGGACATAACTAGAGACGTACCAGTTTCTTGTGTATTTACATTTTTATGCGACGGCGGCGACGCGTTAGGCGGATGGTCAAGCGCATATTTTGATCTCGGATACAAATAAGTTGGTTTTTGTCGCTAAGACTAATTCATTTATTTTTAAACTAGCACTTCGCCCGCGACTCGTTCTCATGATCCGTATTTTATCACTTTTTAATTCACCCCCCAAAGGTTGAATTTCAAAAAATCCCTTCTTTGTGCAGGGGAGTACTAAGAAATAATTTTTCGAAATTCATCAATATCAACATCCTAAATAGAAACCCTGAACAGTAAAATCCTTCAAAAATCTCCCATAATCGTGTTTGAGGAGTAGTTTTTAAAAACTAATGTTGAAAACCTTTATTATTTACTTATGCCAAGTTTCAAATATATAAGCCCAACAAATTTCCACTTTTTTACTTCCTGAGGGTTAAAAATTCTAAAAACCAATAAATACATGGATTCTTCTTATCAACCAAAAGCGTAAATCTTTAATTTCACGTGTCACACTTAAAAGCGTAGAAATATCACACAAACTTTCAAGCCCCTTTTAACCTTCTTAGGGGTAGAATTTCCAAAAACCAATAAATTCATGAATTCTTATTATCAACCAAGAGTATAAATCTAAAAATTCAGGTGTCCAACTTACAAACTGTAGAAATTTAATACAAACTTTTAACCCCTTTTTTACTCCCTTAAGGATAGAAATTCAGAAGTAAAAAACTAATGTTTTTTTTATTAACCATGAGCGTAAACCAACAATTCCTGATATTTTACCTTCCAAACCGAAGAAATATCACATACAGTGTCGACCCCTATTTTATCCCCTAGGTGGTAGAATTTCCAAAAACCAATAAATACATAAATTCTTTTTATCGACCAACAGCGAAAATCTAAAATTTCACGTGTCCAACTTACAATCTGTAGAAATTTCCTACAAACTTTCAACCCACCTTTTACCCCCTTATGGGTGGAATTTCCAAATATCTTTTCCTTTAAGGGAGGTTCCACAATTGACGTAAGTGCGGACTAAGCACTTACGTCAATTGAGGAACCTAGCTACCAAATTTAATCATTATAATTATGTCAAGCGATTTACGATATTTCGTGATGAGTGCGACATTTCGCCAGTTATGTTTGAAGTGCCAAGAAATAGTGAGCGAGCCTAGCCTATAGCCATCAACCGGATACAGATCCTAACACCGGACTTCTACTGAGAAATTCAAGATGGATAAATCGAATACTTTGCCAGACCCAGGAATCAAACACGGGCGCACGGTTGGCGCAATGGTTGGTCGATTGACTGCTGCGCTGCGTGTCGTGGTTTCGATTTCCGCACGGAACAAATATTTGTATGACCTACAGATTTTTTACGGTGTGTATGTGAGTTTATATGTTTGTAATCGCACCCCGAAAGAATTAGTGTGCGGCAAAGTGTTTATTAAAAAAAACAAAGACTGCATAGTAAGCATTACCGTTTGTGTTGTGACCAATCGAGTAATGAAGTAGTTTTCTATTTTTAATTTTTTTTTATTTATTTACAAAATACTTTTTTGTACACCAGTAACATAACACAAACATAATTTAAAAGTAGTGTTGAATGGGCGGTCCTATCGCCTAAGGGAATCTTTTTCAGGCAACCTTTGGATGGGCTAAAAGAACCGAAAAATTCGAAATTTTCGGGCTGTGAAGATACGAAAATAGCTCACTCAGTACGAGTACTAAGTGCTGTCAGATGTTTTGAGTAAAACATTCGAATTTTCACTTCAATTTATTTTCAGAAAACGAAGAGGTTTCTTCGAGAATAATAAATGTCTACCTTTTGTCTATCTACTTTAGGTCAAGTGAACGACAGCTTTGAAGCTGTCTATTCTAGTCCTGGCAGATTCTTCTTTCGGTTGGTAGATCCTGGATTTCATACGTACGCTCACGCCCTTTTCACATGGGGCAGAAATACAGAACGCCACTTGCTACGATTGGCGATCCACTTGCGACGCTTCTGTAATAATAAAGTTAATTAATCAAAAGATTAGCATTCATTGAGAGGCTTGTGATATCTACAAAATATGCAGTTGTAAAAACCTGCCTGGAGTTCTAGGTCCGCTTTTTATATAATGTTCTCTCCTGTTGAAAGTCTAGTTAACCTTAGTTACTTCCGTGTCGCGCCGAAATTACTGTAGTTCACGCCCCAAGGAACAGATGGCGTTTGCACTAACAGCGGGTTCCTTACGACTTTAAATGAAGGTACAGCAGGCAAGTCAGGGTCTAAATTAATACGTGTTATATTTTGGTCTAGTTCCTTCCAATAATACCGGCAAGCGGAAAAGTGCCAGAAAAGTCAAAAATTATTTTAATTAATTAAAAGTTACTTTTGAATTGCCAAACAAAAAACTACTTAGTTTCACATTTGCAAGCGTCAGTAGGTGTTTATGTAAGCGATCGATGGTCCTTTTTGAAGCACCTGTTTGGTGAAGCAGACTATCAGGTGTCCGACGCTGCAGGACAAAAATGTATGGCCTGTAGCGGAGAATGGCCATTCGTATCGCACGAAGTTACCGAACGGTATCCTTTGAGGCGGCAGTTCTCCTGACACGCTTTCCTCCGCTGGACATTCTGGCGAACATGGACTTAAGAGTTTAAAACCGAATTCGCGCCATACGCCAGAATACGCTTTCAGGTTCCAGGAATCGGTTTAGTAAGGCTGACGCGGCAGGAACGGCGTCACGCGCTCGAGCAGACGGCTACAACAGCCGCAACTTTCACGCAAGCGCGTTGTCGAAGCCGTCCTGCCGCACTACGAAGCCTGGCTGAAAAGAAAGGAGTGCATCTCCTAAAGACTCACTCAGCTACTGACCGGGCACGGTTGCTTTGCACGGCAAATTACCACCACTGCGGAGGCGACCTTCACTCTGCACAGCACACACTCGAAGAGTGCCCTTCGTGGGCCTCTGAGCGGCAGATCTTGGTCTCCAGGATTGGGCGAGACCCGTCTTTGCCAGCAGTTGTGAGGGTCATGTCGGTAGAGACAGAAAACTGCAAGGAAATGGCCTCCTTCTGTGAGTCCGTGATGGTCCAGAAGGAGGCATCGGGGAGGCAATCGCCCGGTGGGGGTTTGACCATGAGGTCCGAGTGCTCATAGAGTTTTCAAGACATTAGTAAAAAGCTCGTCGACTCTTCACGTGACCAGAGGGCTGGCCTTTTCTTCGGCCAGAGAATCATCATTGCCATTCAACGTGACAATGCTGCCAGCGTAGGCACGTTTCCCGTTGACATCGATGTGGTCGATGATGACCTTTTTGATGCGAAATGAACCCTTTGCCCTCTCCCCTTTGTATATTGTCTTGATTTTGAATAAAAATAAATGTTAATAAAATTATACCAACATATTTGGTAATGCTAATAGGAAAGTTATGTTTAGTTTATCCTTTTTTATTTTGTGGCCATTTAAAAAACGTGGAAAATCTAACACATCACACGTTTATATTTTGTTGCCAGTTTGGTACCTAATATCTTCCTTTAGCAGCTGCACTTATGTAACATCTAAGTAAGTAGGTAGCAGATGATACCTAAAATGTTTCCTTGTCTCTTATTATTGTAAAATCGTGAAATATGCGCCGGATACAATTACCTCCATGTCGGTTATGAGGTCAGACAAAACGACAATTAAAATTAAAATTATTACTAAAATAACAATTTCTAATTGCTTGCAAATCATCGAAGTCTGCAAGAGAACCGGTCGCGAATGAGTTCCATTGCAATTTGTATGAAAATAACGAAAATTAATTAAGATACGTTAATTAGTTTTATTCGTGATTATGTTTGAATGAATTGTAATTGATTTCTGTGATTTGGACGCTTGAGGTCACAGTTAAATACATAGGTGTGATCAACTCCACCCTATTTTTGACTACTTTATTATTTGCCTCAACACACCGAATTAGCAATCAAGATTGATTGATATCAAGCGCGTTCGTAAGAATCTTGTACAAGATCCACAGTTTTAAGGTTTTCTAAGAATAGATTTCTGAGATAGAATAAGAATGCCTTTTTTTGCCAGTCTTTTTAAACAATGTAAGATTCGCCTTATCGCACGGGTC
This sequence comes from Orthosia incerta, assembly GCA_948252205.1. NCBI lineage: Eukaryota > Metazoa > Arthropoda > Insecta > Lepidoptera > Noctuidae > Orthosia > Orthosia incerta. Next base: position 30,276,962 of record OX411754.1, on the reverse strand, counting down.
TGAAATATGGAAGTTCAGTACAGTGCATCTCCTCATTGCGGAATACAGACGAGATTTGCATCGGTGTATGGGGAAGCCCACACCATAACTGCTTTTATCCGTATTATTCCACCACACCAATCATCGAGGTATCACTTAATAGCTCGCCTCTCGTTTGTTTCTGCCCTATTCTGTGAATGCAGAGTTTAAATTGTAGGATCGAAGGACCAGAATATTTGTGCCATTTTGGTCCTTCGCGCTTCCGCTTTTAGACTTTATGTAAGGCAATTTCCTTTAGCTTTTTTTTTATGTCAAATGCAACTATAGATTTTTGCACAAATACTCGTATACTTAACACGGCTTTCGTTGCAAAAAATATTTCTATTCTAATCATTTTGACAGATTGGTAAGGCAACTTGATAGTTGTAGGTATAATTCTATGGGATAATGGAGTAACTCACGATCAGCTGTAAACTCCTTTCAGCCGATTATAATGAAGATAAGAACTATAATAATAATAATTATCACTCGCAGACTTAACTGCGATGTACACCGAATTCGTTATGACAGAGGGTGCGCTGCCCTTACGACTTTACAGCCGCGAGGGCAATCACCGCACCCTATCCATTTTATTTTGCAGACTTTATCGTGTCCTTAACTAAATTATTTTAATGTTTTATTGATATATATGAACATTCTTTCGGTGTCGATACTGAGAGGACTGGCCTGAAGTAGCATAAAACAGAGTTGTATGGAAAAAGTAGAGGGCTTCTTCTTCTTTCTTTTTCTTTTCGTATCAACGGTCCATTTACATACATAGTTGTACTGTTTGGCCCACGTTAACAGCGGCGTTGGAAACCTTATATTTTCCTACTGCCTAAAGTTACACGAGATTAGATGAACTTTCGGGCGTTCTAGCTTTCGCGTTCAGGTTATCATCATGGTCTGGTGGAGTAGTCATGCCTTCACAGCAACATCATGTTCACCGCTGTGTGTTCGTACACGGTGTTCTTCTACACAACACTTCATGACTGAACTACACGAGGAAGTGAGTAAAGGGGCGCTGAAAGAAATACACCCACATTTCATTCATCTTTCCCAAACGACACATTCAAGGTCGTAACGTAAGGACTTATAATAAGCTTCACTTATTTCGGCATACTGTAAGAGACTAACTTATTAATTAAGGGCGAGAATATATTATTAGACAGTTTATTCTTCCTTTAACACCTTAGCTGCCAGGTGACCGACCAACAATACATTTTCTATTGTGTCTCATTGTCTGTGGTGGTGTTAAATAATTAATTAAATGTAACTCCCACGCTGACCGCAAAGAAAAGCAGTATTTATCAGGGGCTTATCTGCCCGCGCACGTTGATCGTATCAACCGTTGTAAGCCTATTATTGGTCTTGAAGTTAAAAGATTGGCTGTGGATCTGACAGAGTGCCAAGTGACAGGATGGTTAAAAATGGGGGTGTTTTTTTTTTTGGTGCATTACTTTAAAGATTTTTTTTATGCCAAACATGCCAGTGCATTAGTGGTCATTTTAACCCATAAGGACTATAGATAAGGACCAAGGATCGTAGCAGCCGGCATGCTATACTTTCTGACTACCCCGATGGGAAAAAGGCGTGAGGCGTGTGTATAAAAACCAATTTGATTTATTTTAAGAAATATTTAAAAAAAAAAAACAGAAACCAAAACAGCGAATCGTAAATATCATTTGTATAACATAACGACGTCAATTAAGTCACCCCCGCCCGAACTATATCAGAGCACTTAGCAAATAAAACATCGCGGCATCAGTCGGCAATAAGTCGGTAGATGCCGTGACGGCTCGACATTACCGCCGAAGACAACGGTAGGTGCGGCCCGAGGCCTATTGACCGCGGTTTGCGCGTAAACACCACCAGGAACCAAGAGCCACCCACCGAATGAACTCGCCAAAACCTTTCGCGTTACGCAACATCCATCGACTATACAAAATTGATTTCACGAACCCAAACGCGGAGGTTACACGGCAATGGATATCGAAAACTCCCAAACAGCAGTCAATGAACTTTCGGTAAGCCGCAAGCTAACCTCTAGATGAGTGCGTACAAATCACGTTTCGCGCGAATCAATACTTAAGTTCAGGCGATCGCCCCCCCTGCAATAAACTGTGGGGGAGTAGTTAGGGGCGCAGGGGGTGGGGGGTGAGTTATCGACCGCCCTCCGCTGCGCCCACCTGACCGTCACTAATCAGGGCTCATCCCGCGGACACCTAGAGTAATTGTACGCACTTTATTGCTCGAATGTACTTTTGTAGTGGTAGTGTGCGTGTCTTTGGGTATGTGTTAGGGAATCTTTGTCTGTGTGCGTGAGGTACAGGCGTCGACGTAAACATAGATATAGCGACGGATGTCCGGAATGGTAATTTGCTTTATTGGGGCGGATTTGGATGACGATAATTAGGACGAGTCCTTGTTTTGTTAGTATAAACTTGCACCATTCTGTACCTCTGTAAACAATCGGGATCCGCTGAACAAACACGGGTCATGGATTCGGATGGTCCTTTTGCCTGATTATTTTCTAAGCATACGAGTGAATTGAGCAGTCAGTTACGTGCTCAATTCATTTCGTTTACTATTAACATTAGGTATACTATCATTGTACTGCATTGGGCTAAATATACCATACATTTGTAGTAGTGTACTGTAAGTACTGAACTTCTAGATTTGGAAAATTCCTTAACATTACAGTTGCAATTTTCAACAAACTCAATAGAATCGTTTTGCCTATTTTGCCCTCGCTCTAACTCGACCTAATTCCTCAACGAGCAGTCGGTTACTTGATGCAATTTGACGTCTTTTCATATCCAGAAATATAAACCTGAATTACCTACCTTCATATATGAAGCCATCAAACTAAACAGCCATAGGTACTTTGCCAAAAAATACAAATTATTTAACCACCCTTAATCTTCCACGCTCACACATACATACGTAATTCTAAATCTATTTCTATCGTTGTAATTCTCTGTGTAATTTAGTTGCGGAAGTAAGCAGGAGTCATGTCGACCGTCACGCGAGCGACGCCGCGGCACAAGCTATGTACCGACATGCTTGTTACCTTTATAATTTGTAATGAACGGAATATTTTATATGGGTTCTGTATGTTTGGAGGTGGAAGTGAATGCAACTGTTTGGGGGTAGTTAAATAATTGGGTTTGTGATTGATGCGAGGGTCGGCGTTCAAAGCTGGTACGTTCTTTGATGTAGGTACTTAGTGCTTTTGACATGAGCCTGATAAGATGATTAACAATATCTCAATATAGGACAATTGAAAGGAAAAGGACAGAACGCCATGAACGTGCTATGATCCTCACATGCTCTTCTTGCTTCGTTTCCGTTTATACGTCTGCCTAGTTTGGTGGTGATTTCTCCCTAATCGCATGGAAAAAGGCGTGAAAACACACGCCATGTATGTATGCAAAAGGCAAACTTAGAAGATAGGTTGTTCCTTTTGATCTAATCTACCAAATTGTGGCACACACTGCCAGCGTCTATGCATTTTACTATTCCCTGCCGGACTTCCTATTTCCTGATAGCTACAACCTGGGAGTCTTTAAGTCATGAGTGAATAGGTTTCTTCTAGGCAAGCGTGCTTCATCGTCGACCACATCATCGCTTACTAGAGGTGAGATAGTGGTCAAGCGCAAGCCTATCAATAATAAAAAACTTTACCCCACCTTCAAATCAAGAGTTAACAGGCATTTTCTTCGTACGCCTGTTGTATCGTCGACTTCATAAATTGTTTTCCAGCACGACGAACAAGACCTATTAGCAATTGAATCCAAGAAATAAGTTGCAAGGATCGTATCAGGTGGCGTTCTGTAGTTTCTCTTCACGTCATGGGAAATGGGCATGAGTCATCTTCCTGCCCTTATCCCATGTTACTTGGGGTCGGCTCAACACGTTTTCTTCTTCCATACCGTTCTGCCTCTGTCATACTATCACTGACTCCCTTTTCTTTCATATCAATTCTCACACAGTCCATCCATTGTTTCTTTGGCCGTCCCTACCTCTCCATCCATCCACATTTATATTCATAACTCTTTTATTAACATGTGTTTCATCCCTCCTCATCACATGACCATAATGATATGAGTATGGGTGAGTGATAAGTGTAAATGACTATGAGTATAAATATGTGTAAGTTATTCGAAATTTTCATCATTAATTCCAGTATAGTTCGCTAGTAGCGCTGCCCTCCCACTTCTCCTTACAGCCAGTACCAGTTACCTCAACTCAAAAGAACTACAATTAGATTTAATCAAGCCAGGTCGGAACCCCAAAGCGAACTACCCCTAGTTACGGTAAACACGAACCAATTTACATTATTACGGTTCGTAATTACCGCGGTAACAGTAAGTGTTACCACGGAGACCAGGTAAACTGGCGATGGCGGTGATATTTCGATAAATAATGAAGGGCAAGTTTTAATGGAGAATGTCTACAGGGGCAGTCATTGACAACATCATTTGGTGTTGGTATCATCCTACTAAATGCAGCAGCGAATAGTAGTGTAATCTTGGATAAGACGATATTAAGGCACGTGAAACTTTGAGCTGAAAATGGTCCTTACCTGCAGATTTATAGGGACTTAGGGAGCATAGAATCGGTCTTTGTGGCGACCCTTGGCAGGGGCCTATGTCGACGGTAAGTATTTTTTTTTCTTAAATTATATTAAAGTCAGTGAATTGCCTACGCTTTTATTAGGAAATAATATGCAGGCCTTCTGAATTCAAGAGAGTATTATCCTGCCAGATAAAAATAACAGCTCTGATTCGACCAAGATTGTGCGCAAAGATCCTTAAGAAAAAGCTTGTTTTAAAAACAGCCTAGTTTAGTCCTACAGGAAAATCATAAAAATGTATTACTAGTCACGCTTATCCCTGGACTAACCCCGTGACATTCTCTGATTCCTTGGAGCTCGGATGTTGTTTACATTCCCGTCTGACCGCGTAAACAAAGCGATTTGTCGCGCTGTTGTAAACATCGCCTGTAGCTAATGTGCACTAGTGTCACCATTTTAGTTGTTTTCGCGCCAAAATTAACAATATATTGGTGATAGATTCAAAGGAGTTCGGTTTTATTTAGGAATTTTGTTTTGTTATGCCTTTTAACTTTGATCGAAATGTGGGAAAGTTTTCTTTATTCGATGAGTTGGATGAAAATAGATCTACAATTACTTTTGTTTCTAATTTACGGTGTTTTGACGTGGAAAATGCTTATATTTTTGTGGATGGTGGAGAAAGAGTACCTATGCAAACAAAATAATTTCAGCCTATAACTGTCCCACTGCAGAGCAAACGGTTGCTCTTATATCTATAGACAAAGCACGAGCGTTACCTAATCACCAATTACAATCACAAGTGGGAAAAAAAATTGAGAAAAATATGTGTTTTCGTTTACTTCGCTATATCCTTCATCTGGATTGGACTATTACTATTTACGACGAAGACTTAGAAATCCCTCATTTTCCTGTATAGTTTACGCCAATTTTACGTCACGTCGCAGTTCCCTCGAGTCCACCATAGGTGTATTGTCTTACACCCGACAATTTGTATTTCTTCATAAGTTCCCACGAGGCAGGGGGCGAGTCCACATAACCTACGTATTATCTTTCCATGAAGGGTAAGGCTTCTGACACAACAGCGGAAACAGCGAGCGAAGGCCTCTGACCTACAAAGTCACAAACGAGTCTAGTTAGAAACAAAGCTAGTCTAGTGAGATTAACTTTACAGCTTATACTGCAGCTTAGCATTTGTTTTTTTTTTTAGCTTTGCTTTGCTTTTTTTGTGATAAATTCTCTCTAGGCAAGTACATCCTAAACTTGAAGATTATCAGTAAATCAATCATGTCAATAAAAGAGTGAAATTCAAACCAGGGTCTTCTGTCCTAATTTTTACTGGTATGTAGGCAGCTCTGCCTACAGGATTTTCTTATAAGGGAAAAAAACCTTTTTTTTTTTTGTTGACTGATTAACTCATCAAGTTGACACATTCTACTAACTGGTAAGTACCAAGCTTTTATGCCCATGATCCACGAGGCAAGTACTTGAAGCCAGGTTAGCAAGAAAGTAACACCATCTATGTTTAACAACTAAGTTAGAAATTATACATGAAAAAAAATTGGATAGTTCTGTACAGGCACACGAGGTTAGAGTGACAAGCTTGCTAATTTACTGTTTTTCAAACCTAGCCTCGTGTAGTCCAAGCCTTTGAGATAGAGCCAGCCCGCTCATTCCTTTCAGTCTTACCTTCCGCTTCAGCAACATTAACAGACCACAGCCTAACTTATAGGTAATATTTTTCCAAGTAATGTCTATTTCGATCCAATGATAGGTTGTTTGCAGTGGTGCATGAAGGACGAGGCCGTCCGTCCATCAACCATGCATTATTGAGTATAGAACTACTATCGATTCTATTAAGCTAATAAACGATGTCTATCATATTCTTGTACTTACAATTTTACAAAATAAAATGGAAAATGCATTTTTATTTTTTTATAGATGGGTAGAAAAACAAACTTCGACTTAAAACTATAAAGACCATCACCATTTTGAAATCACCGGCTATCACAATCCGAAGGATTTTGAAGAAAATTGCACCCATAGTTGCACTTTTTGACGGAAAAAACAACGGAAGTGATTTTTTTTTGACTGACAAATTTATTGGCATTGCTATTTTGTATAACGCAACTAAATAAAAACGGCTGCTGAAACTTATCATTCGTTAAACAAACCAACATGATATTCTGCAGTTGCTAACACCATTAAAATAATACTATTTATTTAGGACCTCGAACGAAAAATGTACACAAAAAACACAGATGAATCATCAATATGAAAAAATTACAAGTGCACTCCATCATACAGAGGAGGCCACAGCATGCTTTTACTAATCAGCTGATATAAAATGTTTGATGAAATGAACTTCCCACTCTCAAAAAGTAGAAAAAAAAACAGAACAAAGAATACCAAAATAGAGATATCTGCACAGCCCAATCTATAAACGTACCTCCCAAAACTACTCAAACCATTTGAACCCACCAAAATATTTAATAAATCCAATATCAAAAAGTTGTAGTTGTACGTGCGTCCGTCACCCACCCACCACCACCCGCCCTGGGTTTGCCGTCCGCCCAACCATTGCCGGGGGGTACACTCACGCACCGGAAGTACCCGTTCAGCCTTCTTGCTTCCTATTCATATAGGAACGGTTTTGTTTCTGTGTCTGTACGTCAGAAAATATTGGTAAAGTTTTCATTTCCTGGGTTTTGGGGTAAAGGATTGGTGAGCATGTGGGATGAATCTGAGTTTTTTTTCTGAGATATAAGATATCCCTGTATACAGACAGTCAGAAGTGACCATAAATTAACATTTCTAGCCTTACACTCTAGGGCTTCAGACAAGGGGACATACCTATCTATTACCAGAGATAGCGATTGTCGAAATGCCAAAATGTTTTTGATTGACCTCATGAAATTTCATGTACCTCCGAAATTTCATATCCCTTGACCGCATGCCTATTCCTTCGAAATCTCATGTCCCATATACTTACTCCGCGGTCCGTCTGTCTGTCACCAGGCTGTATCTCATGAACCGTGAAAGCTAGGCAGTTGAAATTTTCACAGATGATGTATTTATGTTGCCTACTAAAAACGGAATAAAATAAATATTTAAGTGGGGCTCCCATACAGTAAACGTGTTTTTTTGCCGTTTTTTTACGATAATGGTACGGAACTCTTCGTGCGCGAGTCCGACTCGCACTTGGCCGGTTTTTATCGTTGCTATAATGTCAATCAGTCTATTGATTCCAGTATATTTTCCTTTTAGACATACCTAAACAAAATTACAGTTTATAGGGACTCTTAGACTAAATACAGCACCCAAAACGCAATTTACAAATGAAAGCTCGTCCTCGTCGACGAACATGTATCGTAACGGCCATTTTATCGATACACTCGATACATCTCTCGACAGAACTCTCGCTCTATAGATGGATCCCCTAAAGAATTCCATGCCTCTGCGATGCCGATTGAATGGCGATAAACCTTTGTCTAACTTCATAAATATTTAAAATTAGACTTCGGAAAGTATTAGTTTGATGATTTTGAAGATAGCATTGTTTTGAAGAGCAGATGAGCAGAGAGCATTGGTGGCCCAGTGGTATCGGCCGCGACTTACAAGTTGTAGGTCGTGGGTTCGAACCCAAGCAGGCGCTTTACTTTGTGTAAATTATTTCATCACCACTGCAATCAAAACGGTGAAGGAAAACATCGTGAGGAAACCGGCATGTCCTAGAACCAATAATTCGAAGACATGTGACATCCACCAACCCGCACCGGGTCCGCGTGGTGGATAACAGCCCATTCCCTCTCACAGAAAGGGGGCCTGTGTCCCAGCAGTGGGAACATTAATAGGCTGATGATGTGATGTGATTGTTTTGAAATCTTAGTTTGTAGAAATAAATGAGAAAAAGTCTCGATGAGACCGAGGCTGTACATACATGTATATGCATTAGAAGAAGATACTTATGATTCCTACTTCAATGATTCCAAAAAAAAAATTTTGAATCTGCTAATCACTGTTTAAAAACTAATCATAGTATAGTTTAAAAGTTTTTATGACTTGTATTGTTTATAACACCTATGTTTAGAAACAAATAGTTTTCTTGTGGCAATATATAGATACGTTCACTATATAAACTATCAACCTTTCGATCGGTGCCTTACTTGCATATTTAATGGCTTCAAGGATTTCGAACTATATAACGCATTACGACTACATTCTGAACGATGTGGGAATATAATGGAACAAATATCAGTTTGGGGATGCATTAAAAACCTCCACGTGTTTGACACATCATAGGCAAAGGACCGGTCGATGTAGTCGCTTGGGAGAGCCCTATCGTCCAGCAGTGGACGTCTTTCTTCTGAAATTATCATAATAAGGCATCAAAAGTCCAACAGCCTAATTGCGTAAGTGAATTCGGCAAGGCAAAGGGTTTGACCCGATGAAACAGTATGACAAATACTCTTTAAATAATTAGACATTGCCAAAAAATATTAGAGCATTTCGAAAAGAATATGTTCACCGTTGAAAGCGTCCAATGATTTTTTTGGCAATACCTAATTATTTAAAGAGAATTTGCCTGGCCTTGCCGAATTCACTTAAGCAATTAGACTGCAGGTATCAGTACCTTCGGCCGTTAGCATGCTGAACTTGCTAAACGACATATTCGACGCCCAATAGCCTAAGCTTTTCTTCAAAGCTCATATCAAGCAAAAAGAAAAAAAAACTGATATAATAAATGATATCTGAAATCTTAATAACAGCACAAATTTAGAAGTGTCGAACGTGACACTAAGATCGTTTCAAACCGGAAATCCACATAAATATTTCACCACACACGGCGAAATTAGCAAATTACCTACAAATAAAGCAAGAGGCTTTATAGGTAAAATTAATTAAAAGCCTCCACAGCAATGAGGATGCTATGACTCACAGTAATTCGGGTTATTACAACCTGCGAATGAATCACGAATACACTTACATGAACGTTTGTTAGTTAGTGCCAACCTCTTACCAGAATAGCAGGATTTTACTTGTCAAGTGACGTCACCAAATACCTAATAAATTTAATATTTAAATATTTGTTTATGAGTCATTTATTTTGTTCATAAAAAACGAGGCCAACCGCAGAACTCTTTAAAAAATTACATGAATTTAGTTTAAGAGATAGTTTGTCTTAGAAACGGAATTATTTAAAGATTTTTGTTAGTTTTCCTTATTGCTAATTGCAGGCTAAATGTGTTAAGAAATGTCCTACAATTTGCGACCTTACCACCGTCTCTTTCTTTGAATTTGAAGTGCGCACGTTGATTATGAACGCTAGCACTTTTCTGAATTCTATTTCAGGGTTTCAAACTTACTGACGTATATAGGGGTTATGAAAGGTATCGACGTCATTTAGTACAAGCTTTTATTTAACTTGCCTTGTTAGTTAGTAGGTAATAGGTATGTGTGGGTCAGTCTTGCAACAGGATTTAAAAATAATAATCCATGACCGATTGAACTGAAAATTTTCATACACGTTTGGTTTGAACCACAATGTAGGTACGTTATACTAAAAATCTTGTCGATATTATTTTTACTTTCAGTAAAACAACATAACCTAAAGTCAAAGTCTAAGTCAAAGTCAAAGCACTTTATTTCAAGTAGGCCAATTACAGGCACTTTTGAATTGTCAAAAGACAAAATAAAATATTACAAAATTATGGTGCTACAGTCCCAGTCAAAAGACATAATAACTGTGAAAGTACCGTAGATGCCCATTCCAAGGCGTAGATCTCTATGGAGAAGAACGGGCAAGAAACTCCATGGACACTCTTTTTCAATTAGGTAATTATTACAAATCATTTGTTACATCATTCATGTTGAGATTACACATTATGTGAGAACGGTGTAGAAAGTTAAAAGTGTCCATAGTAAATATAAAAAGACAATTCAGAAATAAAATTAGAATCAATTAAAATAAACCATGGCAGCTAAGAGATGACCAGTCCCAACCGACAGCGCCCGTTCACGAACATGACACATGTATCAGCACCATTCAGCTCAACCATTTTGAAGGGAGCTAAATGATCCGACACACGCGCCACCATCGGCGAGCCATTTGAGTGGGCATGACATACTCTCAACCACCGGAGTCATTCAAGTCAATAGAAGACGTAGGTATCTAGACAATGATAGCTCTGAAGTACATGGTACTCACACAATGCTGGCTATGCTGCTATATAATACTAGAAAGATTAACTCTATATAATGCAAAGATAGTAGCAATCCTCATCCTTAAAATACAATCCTCATCAATAAAAGCCTTATATTTTTACCCGACTACGGCGAGACAAAAGGGAGGGTTATGTATTTGACCGGTATGTATGTACGTTCATCTGTTACCTCGTAACTTCTAAACTACCTACTCATCATAATTTGACAAATTATGATCTCCAATTATTCACGTTACTATAAAACTGCAAAACTAGTTCATTTAATGATTTTAATGGCAGCCCCCGACGGATATTCTTGGGTTTAAAATTATTTTATCCTTTTTCAATTAATTTTAAACCGTCGTAGGTTTTTTCTATTTTGCGTTTATTTTAAACTTTTTAGAGATCAAAGATATTAAATCGGATTTATATGAAATCGGACTAGTAGTTTTGGATAAAAATGGCAACATGGATTTGCACAAATAATGTTTGCTGCAGCGCCCCCTGGTGAGTTGTCACCGTAACACCTATCTAAGAACATGCACCAATTAAACCCGAACCCATTACTGAAAACTGCATCAATATCGGACTAGTAGTTTTGGAGAAAAATGGCAACATGGATTTGCACAAACAATGTTTGCTACAGTTCCCCCTGTTGAGTTGTCACCGTAACACCTATCTAAGAACATGCACCAATCAAACCCGAACCCATACCTGAAAACTGCATTAAAATCAGACTGGTAGTTTTGGAGAAAAATGCAAACATGGATTTGCACATCCTCTCACCCCAAACGCATATATTATACCGTCTCCGTTCAGTCGTGGATAAAATCTAAAACCCGACTACTGAAAAAACACGCTCTAAAAAGTATGAAACAAGAAAATACGGGCAACAACCTAGGGGTCTTCAAGTAAAGAGTAAATAGGTTGCTTCTAGGCAAGCGTGCTTCGCCTTAGACCACATCATCACTTAACATCAGGTGAGATAGTAGTCAAACGCGAGCCTCATAACAAATAAAAAAAAACTCATCTCAGAGGATAACCGTGGTCGTATGTCATGTATTGTCTCAATGTATTGGGTGTACAATCACCCCTTTTAAAGTAGTGCATTTATTCTAATAAGTACATATTACACATAAAATATTATTTGTGGACTTATTTTAACCAGCGATATAACACTATAACTATATTTTAATAACCCTTTTAACAAGCAGGTACAGAAATATTCTACCCATATTCCTCACTCAAAAAAAATCCATCTACTCGCATGGCCCTTTCCCGCAAAATAAACGGGCGATATGAACAATACTATCTCATCATAACCACTACACATCAATAACATTTGCACAGGACCGGACCTCCCCCTACTCGTACCACCCCTACTACCCCCTAACCCCACAAGTGCGCACAACGGTTCAAATCAAAAGGTTTCCAGTAAACATTGGAGGGTACTTCCGCGTTTGTTATAACTCGCACTTTCTATGTGGAGGTTAAGCGATGTCTGTTAGTCTTTGGATCGTATTATTTTAACTCGTGGTAATTTAAACTGTCTATCATTTAGTTGTAATGGTGTTTTAATATGTACTATTACGTTATTTTAGAATTGAGTGCCATTGCTATGTTTATCAAAAAGTAAAGGGACTGTCTAAAATTATGTCGTGAGTTGACATGTTACATATTATTGGGTCTCTTTCAATCAAGATTAATTTATCTTTGACTTACATTCAGATCATTCCTGGATACCCAGAAGTCAAAGTAAAGGAAATATTTCCAAACTAGATAAACAAACTAAAACGTAACCGCCCAAAGTCGTTCAAACTAGATCCTTCTATGCAGCAATGTCTTTGCAGATTCCTGAAAGATGGACAGTCGACATGGCTCAAATCCGAGCGCAATAATAAAAAGGATGTGCTGTGACCCAACCGTTTGTCTTGCGATATGTGAGGGCCTGTGAGGGCCGAGCGAGGGGAAATAGGTCAACTCGGCGCTTGTAAGAGACAAGTTGGAGCAGCGGCTGCATAATATTGACATTTCTTCATGACATAACTTTGCGTTTGCAATCAATGGAGAAGAGTTTATTCAGAAAGTGTAGAAAGTCCTTGGTTGCATAGATTACATAGGTATAGTACAGGTATTCGTCATTTCAAATCATCTCACAAATTATATCTGCAAAATTTTAGTTTAGCTTAGCTGATGTTTAAATCTTGTGGATGAGAGCATCTCACTATTTTAGCATCTTCATCTCTTCATCTATCTTTTTGTATTTGTGAATTTACATTAAATAAGTGATTGTGAATTCTGACAAGCGATCAGTATTTTAGGAAACGTTTTAAAATTACTTAGGAAAGTCAAATACACAAATGACGGAGTATCCATTATCCACTCATTAAACCGCCCCAATTCATCGCTAAATAATAATCATCCACCACCTAGCATCACTAAAAAAACTGCGTATCATTCTTACACACAAAGCTGCAGGCCACAAGGAAAGCAATGATGTGGTGGAGTAATCTTTTGTTAAAAAACATCATTAGCCCCCCGCCCCCCTCATACGTGACAGGGGTGTCGGGCGGTGGGGTGCGGGGACACCCCAGACGCAATAGTAAGCTGTAATAAGCTCGGACTTTTCTCCGCCACTTTGAGACTTTATGTGCACTGTTGTACGTTTAGATATTTATTTTCGGATTGTGGCTTTATTTTTGGAAGTCAGGGAAAGTTCTGAGAGGAAAAAGATTATTTTTTAATGTGATGTGGACGAACGAGGAAAAGATTGGTTGGTTCGATCGAACAATTGGGAGCTTTACACCCTCGAATTTATGATGCTTACTGTGATAGTAGGTGTCTATCGATATTTCTGACGTAGCGAGAATATTTGAAAAGCGTAGAATGAAGCATTAAATTAGCACTAAATGTAGAGACAGGTGAATAAAACGTCTTTACAGAACATTATCAGTAATGTACTTAATAAAAAATCTAATAATGTGCCACAGTAAAATTCGCACCCCACAAAAAATCGGACATAACATCATTAAGGCGAAACACGAAATCGCCGCCAAAAAAAATACCAATTTTAATATGTCCCCCGAATGAAGTAAAGCATTTGTCAACAGCAGCAGTCACCGTGACGGATGAGCCGGCGATGACGGCCCGGTGGGATGGCGAGGGGATAAGGGATAAGAGGGAGGTAGGGGGTAAGTCTTATCCCCACTATGAGTACGTGTGATGCAGTGCAGCCGCGTCAGCTGAAACCTTGACTACTCGGAAAGAAGATGAATTTATTAAAGTTTGACGAGCGATGCATAGCATTATTCTCGAATTCGAATTATTCCATTTAAATAATCCAGTTTTCAGTATCGATAAGGGACTTGTTATTTAGGAACGTTCAGCCTATCGATACAGAATGACAATATATTTCATCATACCCAGATTTTAAGAAGTATGCCTATGTTTGTATACTTTATTAACCCTAAGTAAATTTACATCTTCGATTGAAATCAATGACTTTTGCGAAACCGTAAATAAACAAATTGACCATAGCACAGGTGCCAAAACATCATCCCTTATTTCGAGAGATGCTTCCAAAAACCTTTTATTTCAACTTGAATGTTTTGTAAAATGATACTTATGGGGTTATAAAAACATAACAAAACTGCACCGTGTAAGGGTGCTACAGCCCTCTGAGTGTTACAGCTACCCTCACTTGACTTACAATTTGCGTAACAATTGAGGGGGGGTGGTAATGGAAAATACAGCCCGATAGGATTTCTTTTCACCCCTTCTCTAAAATGCTGTCCATTTAATTTTGTTAAGGGACTAAATCGTCACATCAATCAGAACTTTTAAACATCTGCGTTTATAAAAGAACATAAAAAAAAAACTATTGGTAGGCTTGCGTTTGACCACTTTCTATAACACCTGATGGTAAGCAATGATGATGATGATGTGGTCGACGGTGAATCATGATTGCCTAGAAGTTTCCTATTCACTCCTGATAAATCAAGATCGAATGAAAAATTTATCATTATTGGTCAAGAAATTAACAACAGTATCCTATAAGTTTAACATTAGCCATTAACCCCACACGGTCCTACCACCCAACCCGACAAAACCGCGTCGGGTCCGAATACTCTAAATCCTAACGAATCCGCGCAGCTCAGCGCATTTACGATTACACTACAACTATCATTACAAGCGCACTATTGATTCCTAATCCGCACTTCCGGATGTTACGTAACCCCCCTCACCCCGCGGGCCGGGCTGTGAGGGGGTTACCCTGCCCCGCACCCTCCCTGCAAAGATTTACTACCGGCCGGGTAGCGTTTGACGAATGATTGGCCGGCCGGTCGCTTGTTACAGGAAGGCTTTACGGATTGTTTTGTTTTTCGGCCACGGATATGTATAAATATCATGGGACTGGAACTGAAATTTGTTGTTGAGCGAATTGTTGAGTTTTTGTAAACAAGAGGAGGGTTATTTTTGGTACTTGTTAGCTAAATTTGTTCCTATTTAAGCTTCTCTATCGAGCCTAGCAAAAATGCTGTACCAATAATGGAAATTTTATGAAAAAATCTTATGAAATCATAAACGGGTTCTTATTTATTTTTTTAATGTTGACAGATTTTTGTTACGTATACGTAAAATAGCAAAAACTGGACAACTGTTTTCCAAGTAAACGTAGACACATTGAGGGTTTAAATTCTGCCCTCCCCTGAGTGAGAGTCCGGGTGTGAGGATAAGTCCGTTTATAGCCGCGTGCGTAGGGTTGAGTCTCTTTTAGAAAGTATTAACTGATGAATGTGCTATTTTGATAAGTAAATGTAATACGGCAATGAAATATATTGTTAAGGCAGAAATCTTATGAAACCTTGTTTTTGAAGATAACAGGTTTTTTATTTTTTGTTTAGCATGTACTGTGCCACTGCTGTGCAAATGCCCCCCCTAAATCCCTCCAGGAACACTTCGCCCACATCTCCCAGAATCAGTCTTCCAAGTCGTCGTTAAGTTTGTAGATTCTAAGATTGATATCACACTTTCTCTTTTATCTATGGGGTAGATGCCCTATAGAAGGAAACAACAATTAACAATTATTGTATCAAATGGACCACTTGACTAAGTGAGTGCTATTTTAGACTTAGTCTTTCCGAGGGTGTCAGGATAATTTCTCTCAAATGCTGGTCTCGTAATAATTTTGATAGAGCCGTTCGTGCCTGGAAGCAATATGTTAATAGGATGATAATAAAATTAAATGGTGGAAGGCGGGTCACCTTCCAAGGAGTAATGATGACAGCTTGAGTAACGCCAACTAAATGGAAGATTATTACTACTGGAAAATGTGTTATAGAGAAATGGTAGAGGAATTAAGCAAAGCAATAGAATGTAGCTACCGAAGATTACATTTTTTTAGGTAGGAACTCAGGAGCGTGAAAAAGCAGGTATATTAGAACTGGGAAACGTATTGTGCGGTAATGATTGAGTGTAAGCATAGCCATTGAATGACGAAGCGGGGGGCGCAGATCAAAAGCGAGCAAAAGTGAGCAAGTGAGTGAAGAAGCGAGAAAAAGAAGGTATATTAAAACTTAAAACGTATTGTACGGATTACCGTACAATACGTTTACCAGTTTTAATATACCTTCTTTTTACCTTTTCCTTTTCCTTTTCCTTCTTTTTTTTTTTTTTTTTTTTACCTTTTTTTTTTTTTTGCTTACACTCAATCATTAGATTGAGTGTAAGCATAGCCATTGAATGACGAAGCGGGGGGAGCAGATCAAAAGCAAGTGAGTGAAGAAGCGAGAAAAAGAAGGTATATTAAAACTGGTAAACGTATTGTACGGATTACCGTACAATACGTTTACCAGTTTTAATATACCTTCTTTTTACCTTTTCCTTTTCCTTCTTTTTTTTTTTTTTTTTTTACCTTTTTTTTTTTTTTGCTTACACTCAATCATTAGATTGAGTGTAAGCATAGCCATTGAATGACGAAGCGGGGGGAGCAGATCAAAAGCGAGCAAAAGTGAGCAAGTGAGTGAAGAAGCGAGAAAAAGAAGGTATATTAAAACTGGTAAACGTATTGTGCGACAATGGCGGAGTGTTAGCAAAGCAATTGAATGAAACTAGTGGGTGTGACCGTCAAAAGAGAAGTGAGCAAAACCGGAAAGAGCGAAAAAGCAGGTATATTAGAATGGAAAATTATAATGTGCAGCAGTGGTGGTGAGTGTAAGTAAAGCAATTGAATGAAACTTGAAACTTAGCGAGGATAGCAGTAGTGAAGCGAGTAAAAGCGAAGCGTATTATAGCGAAACGTAGCGAAAGCGAGCAAGTCTACAGAAATTCGTGAAAATGCTTAACTTAGGATTTATTTGCATTAGATAGACTCTACCAAAATAATTTTGCGACAAAATAAATTTTTCGCAAAACATTACAGCTTTCAGGACCGATCTCAGGACGTCAGGATATTTTTAATCACTAGGTTGACACTGACTTCCCCCCCGGTGGGTTCCCGCTTTGTCGAGGCGGGGGGGCTCAGTAACCGTGGCTTGGTCACCCACGGTGAAGCGAAGAGGAACCCGAGGAGGGGCCGCTCGTCAGGGCTTTTGCCGATTAAGCCGACGACGTAGCGGCCAACTAGTAGGTTGTGGTGCCGCTTGGTAACAGGCGACATCGCAACTGAGGCGGGCCGCGATGTCTTATGGAGATTTCCAGGTCCCATACGATATCGCGGCTGAGTGTTGGAGGCCGCGGCGGGAGAGGAGTGCCGGTATTGCGGTGCGCCGCTCTCCCTACCTTCCGCGGCCTAGACGGGGTCGCCACCGTCTGATGGCGGACGCGGTGGGGCCGCAGGGGAGGAGGAGTGTCGGTATAGCGTTAGTCGCTCTCCCTATCCCCTGCGACCGCAAAATGGTAGGTGGCGGGGCCATTGACCTCGACCCGTCACAGTGGGACCAAGGGTGCCATACACGGGGTCGTCTGGCACCCATGTGCTGATTTGGTCCCTGGGGTGGTCACGGCGTGCAGTGTGTTCTTGTGCGCCGGTGATGGGGGGTACTCCCCCGAGGAGGGTCCGGTGACGGACAGCCGCGGCGGGTTCGCGGTGAGTGCTAACGCGTGCCCGTGTTCCCGCCATAAGCGGCACTGGAGGACACCGTGGAGTTTTAGTGGGTTAGAGTCCCACATAACTGCACTATCTCCCCGTGGTAGTGCAGTATGCATGAGCATTTCTCCACGCAAAAAAAAAAAAAAAAAAAAAAAAAAAAAAAAAGGTTGACACTGACTTCTGCCTCCTGTCCAACGACCTGAAACTTCAAAAAATCCTTAATCTCTTTTAAACAGACACCCACGCGTAGGGTGTTCTATTTTCATCACGTCTCGCGCCAAATTGTTTTTCATAGTAAAAACACTTAGTACAGTTTGTACAAAATATTTATACAAAAGATCAGTTACCATTTGTAACGCATCGGGGATCAATCGATGGTCTTCAATCGTCAGCGGAGCATTAAGGTGGCATATGAAAAAAGTTCACTATTGTTACGTAAAGGATACCAAGATGTTGTTTGTGTGGATGGATGCTAGGTGCGAGGTGGTTCCGGGTATGTGCGTTTTGAGGGTGATAAATTGGTAGTCTAGTTAACACGCAGTATCGTGACTAGGCATGCCACGTGTATGTATGGACGGAATACTATACCTTTGCTGAAACTAGATACAGGTAGAGCTAAATAGAGACCAGAAACACTTGAATACAATTTGCAATCAATCATCAATACATATAATAAATCTGTAGAAAAATAATTTTTGTACATCGAAAAAAAATCAAAAAAAAAATAGCCAGGGTGTTAAAGGATAACCAACAGAACCCATTTCCAGCATTTTTGGAATTTTTGTCTGTTTATTTGTGCACGCATCACGTGAAATGTACGAAACCAATGTAGATAACTTTTATACATAAAAATTGTGCGTAACTTGAAGAATTACTTAGTTTTTGTTTCATCGCAATCGGTTAACTCTATCAAAAGTTAGATGAATTTAAAGTGTTCAAGAAGTAAAATTATCACAGCACACGCAATCCAGTTACTCGGACAGTTGAACTCGCTGTTCGATAGATGGCGTTGTGCATTTAAAGTCATTTTCTGAATCGCGGTGTTAAGATTTTACGCGAAAGAATGACACTAGAAAAAAAAATGGTATGTAGTATGTAGGTATTTAGGGTAGGCAGGAAGGTAAGTAGGGTAAGGTGGGCAGATGACGGGAGCGAATAAGATAATAATGTGTCGACATAATTATTTATACTATGTAGGCTATGTGGGCGCTATGCAGTCAGCTATGGGTATAGAAAGAGGAAATTTGCAAAGTTGGGACAAATGAATATGAGTCTGTAGTTTTATGCAGATATAATTGATTTCAAAATTGGAATTCGGGAATGTTGGCAGTACTGACTGAAGATCGTCACCCCATTGACATTCTCGAAAACGATTTGGTACCAAGTTCTTTTACAACATCCCAGTACCATCCTCTCCATACAAAGATAGAGTTCAATAAACCTACAACTAAATACAAACATTACAAAATAAACAGCCAAATTTGTGAACTAGTACACTACAAGACAAAGCTACCCATCGCTCGATAAAACAAAAGGCTACAGACATAAGTGATAATACAGGGTGTACTCGTCTCGCCTACCCTCGGGGGTAGGCAGGGATATAGGTAGCGTATCGTATGAGTGGTAAAAGTACCCACATTACCTATAGTCCGATGCAGACGGCGAGTCCCTAGCGATAGGGGAACGGGTCGTCTATATTAATCGGGCGGTCCCAATTTTGGGAGAAAATAAGTATTGTTTTTGGGTAATTGATTGGTGGAAATGAAAAGTGTTAAGTTTACACTATATTAGTAAATGAACCAGCAAATTTGAATGAAACTATCTTGAACTGCAATCTAAAGCCCAAAATATTTAATTTAGCTTGTTTATTTTTTACACAAATATTTATTACAATTTTACATATATCTTATTTTTTTTTATTTTTTTTATTATTATTTTTATTTATTTATTTCAGACACAATTCCAGTCCATAGTTACACATACATCAAAAAATTATAAAAATTAATTATAACAGATAAATACCCAAAATAAAATGATTGAATAATTAAAATTTTAATAATCAAAAATTCAATAAAATTAGATAATAATTTAAAATGTCCAAAAAATTATAAAAAATCAGAAATTTATAAAATAAAATATTTGTAAAAGTATATTTTTTACTACTCATTCATTTCTTTCAAATAATAAAAATACGTAAGTACATAGTTTTAAAATTAATTAAATGTAAATACAATAATACAGCAATAAAAACAAATTAAAACCTTAGTCATAAATACAAGAATTGTAGAGTATGAACTTCATCTAATTTTCATACAAGCGAAACTGACTATTTCATCTCATCAAATGCATGAAATTCAACGTTCAGTCCCAAGATATAACAACCCTTAGTTATCTACCCTACAACACTTATAAAGAAGAGTCTCTTCTTTATTTCTTCTTCGTTTACTAAATCAGAATATATTTACACGATCTAAGTCTTACATCTCTTCGACATTTTATTAATGCACTACCTACATTGAACTGGTTTCAACGTTATTTCTTTTCTAACCTCAGACGGTCTAATACAGTCTTCACTGACGTCAGACAGTGCACTTAACCGAAGCTAAGCAGGTATCTATCTGTGATCACAGCCGTAACGATCGGTCTGCGACTTGGGGTTATGCAAATTCAGAAACAGCTTCAACATTCGCTTAAAAATTTGTAGAACTCTATGAAGGAAACTGATTTTATAGGCACTAAATGCGAGCAGTGTTTTGACACCCCTTGATTATAAGGAAGGGGTGGAAAAACATAACCTTATTAAAATAAAAATACAATTTATTAACAATGTTAACGATAGAGAACTTACAGGAAACGTTAATGTTAACACAACATAAAATATCATACGTATATCCTAATCACGAATTTAGAACAAAACCGGATTTCATTAATACGATTACTGAATGATCACTTGTCGACCAAATTAATTACCAAGATGTTCTCAGTGAATATGAGATTTTATTGAGCCTGTCCAATTTATTCACTAATCTTTTTATATCATTTATTTTAATGCTACTAAAGATGTAATAAATGATTGAACTAATTTCCTGTTGGGAACTTGTTTGGTATTTCTACTTTGAGGTGAATATGCAAAGTGTTTACTATCCAGTGTAAGCGAAAGTCCTGCCACGAGGCAAGACCGCAATAAATTTGCGCACGCGTTATTGGGCGGCGAGATGACACGCGTCGCAGTGCGATGACGTCCTGAAACATCCATGTTTCATCGTGTCCGGCGTCCGGCGCGCGTCCGGCGGCGTCCGGCCCGCGTCCGGCAGCCGTGGGCGGCCGCTGTGGGCGTGCAGGCGCTGCACCGCCCCGCCCCCCGCGCGCCCCACGCTGTTTATTCTCGGCCCGAGTGGCGGGGCGCGCGACAGTCGCCCGCGTGACGCGCAGCCGAACGCACGCGTGCGTCAGGTATACACCGGACACGGACGGACCGAGCGGTGCATCCAACACCGGACATCACAAAAAAAATCAGTTGTCTACAAATTTTCGGATAAATTCGTGTACGTTGTGAAGTAAAACCGCGAGAAGGGTGTAGGGCGGTGGAGTCGCGGAAAATGCATTTCCCGTGTGCATGGCGCAGGCGGTGCGGGCCGGGGGGTGGGTGCATGCGATGATGGACATCGTATTGATTTCTATCTGCCCGCTCCTCCCTTATTGTGGCGGTGCAGGGGCGCCATCGATCGCTGCACCGGCCCTTTAAATTAACACCCCCCGGCTCAACTGGACACACGATATTTGGAATTTATTATAAAGCGATGCAGTGTCGTGCGTGAACCAAGTGCGAATTGAGTTTTACGATTTATTGCGTCACGTGGATACCAGTACGTGAGTTATTTAGTAAATTGCAATTAATGATAATCACTTTTTAATTGATATAGATATTAACAGTGCAGTATATTAACGGTTTAACTGATTCATGTTAATAGTTACATTGACTGATATAGTGCATTGAAGTTCGTTCAGTAACGTTTACTTACTAATTCAATGTGTTGTTTTTACATATTAACTCTTGAATATTCTGGATATATTTACGGTAAATAAATAATTATTTTTATTGAAACTAAACTTCGTACAGTTAATTTAGTTGTAAAACTTTGTCAATTTAAATTAAATTTTAACCGCAAAGCGAACAAACTTCCGCTACGTCTAAATTATAAATATTTATCATCGCTTCTCCACCCTTCTCGTCGCATACAATCATAAATTAAGCACGAATTACAATAATTAAACCCGGAGATGTCACCGCTCGATCCTGCCGGCACAGCGTGAAATATTAATTATTTTTATTTATCAAATCTAATGTGCAAACTAATTTTCAGAACAAAACATCCAAAAAATACGCAATATTCAAAATAAAAAAAACAATCAAGCTTTACATAAACTTCATTTTTTTTTAAATTGACGGAAAAGTTTGTACGGATCAAGAAAACTACGGGGTGCAAGTCGTGCTAGGGGCACGGCGTTGATTGACGAATAGTTTTTGGTGCGTAGCTGTGTGGAAGGCATTACGGTGGCGGCGGCACTAGGCGCCCGGTTGGAATGCGCGGGATTGGACACGTTTAGCGCGCGCGCACGCCCCGACACGGTGCCGCCTTCGGAGCTCCCGGCTATGGCGACCGACACTGGTGAGTACGCAGCACAGCATCTTCAGTGTGCTATACACCTTCCGATACCATCCTGACGATCTAAGAACGAAAAAATGTAGATAAGTCTGATAATGGTTCGGAATTTGTCTAGCGCACTTTAATTAGCACTAAGAAAATCTGGCAGAAAAATATATTCCGAAACTTTTCTGCATAAAATTGTGGACTTTGATCCAATTCGTAAGAATAGCAAAATATGTTTCGTAATAGATTACCAGCATGCTCAGAGGTCTTCCACCTCCATGAATTTAAATCCAAAACTTACATTTTAAGTTATTTGTATTGAATTTGCATTCGATTTTAAATATTTTCAGTCGCCTCCAAGTTACTTGTAAAGCATCTATTTAAAGTTTAGGTAGAATGTAAGTAGGTATCGTGGCAGAAATATTCATCAGTTTTAATCGATTTGGTTTTCAAATGGAGCACTCGATCAAAATTCTATACAAGCCTTGAAATCTTTCGGGTCTTTCAAATAGAATTTTAGTAGTCAATTTACCAAACGTAAAAAAAAACAAACAAAAATTAAAAAAGCCGTAAGTCCCAATAATCCTACAATTTAGACATACAAACTCAATTGAAAGCCTAAACGAAATTTAAAAAAAAGTCTAGTCCAATAACTCTCACTTCAAATATGCGTACTCAATGGAAAGCCAAATCCGAAAAAAATCAAATTAAGAACTCAAAACGCCAATTGCAATGAGACGCAATTGTTTACCAACAGAATGTATACGCTGGTACGTACGCGTGGCTACGTCACACGTCCGTATGAGTTCGTTGATATTCGCCACCCGCCGTCCTTCCCCAGGATCCCCCGAAGGATGCGGGGGATGGGGTGGCCGTTCTTGTTTAATGACGTCGCTTCACTCGAGACCCGAGTTTTTCTTTTATTTTCGCCAAATGCATTTACAAATAATTGTTCGTGGTAAAATGTTTTTGGAGTTCTGTTTTTATTTTTAGAGGCTTGTTTCCGAGTATAAATGGCGTTTTACTGAGCAAATTGCGTGTTTACTAAGCTTTTTCCTTTAGCTGAGTATTCCAGTTAGACTAAGTATCTGTTTCGTTTTCTGAATAGAATACTTCTACTTTGCAAATACTAAAGATTCCATTCTACCATTTATAAGCTAATAAGAGCCATAGAGTTCCAAATCTAATAAGATACTTCAAAATCCATCATTCATACAACCAAGAGCATCTACTATTGTATCCATTTTAACTGCCGTAAACTCGATCTTCGATTTCCTAATACTGCGCTGGCTACAGATATACGCGTCATAAAAACGCTCACTCCGTCGCCTTCGCATTCTCACCCTTCCCGAGGGGTGGCACGGACAGGGGATCAAAAGCCGTGCATTCACACTCAAAATATATCATGACCTTTTTGATATGAACCTTTTATGAACAGTGTGAATGGGTATTTAGGAACACTGTTAAACTGTTAAAGATTGATTTTGGCTAGCCGATGCTTCAAAGACATTAGAGGCTGTTGAATCTACAGAGTAATAAACAATCTTTTTTGCAAAAAAATACTACCGACTTCCAAATAAAAAACTACAAAGTGAAAAATAACTTTATTTATGGAAGTCGGTGTCTTTCGTAGGTACCAATTTTTTTGTGAAATAGACACCGGCTTCCAAAAAAAAAGTTATTTTTTATTTTACCCTTTTTAGTTGTATCTACCTAATAGGCAAGTTGTTTAGTAAGTATCTATAACGCCAGAATAGATTACCCGAATAACATGAAACTTGTACATAATTGGTGAAATGAGAGATCAGCGTACCCCTTTCGAGCGTACTGGCGTGATGTTATGTTATGAAATGGTATAAACAATAAACAGACAAGCGATTGCAACAATCCCGAGAGATTTGCCGTTATTTATTTAAGAGTTCTGTTGTATATCTCCGAAGTCCTTCATCAGATCTTCACCAAATTAAAATGGGACCAATTTCGGCATATATTCTTTCAAACAAAAAAGAATTTTCAAAATCGGTCCACAATTGACGGAGATATCGGTGAACGTACACAAAAAAAAACATACATGAAGTTGAACATAGAACCTCCTCCTTTTTGGTAAGTCGGTTAAAAATAAAGATTCCAGGAATCAATTACAAATCACAGATTGATTTGCAAACCGTTATTTTGAAGATTATTGCTAACAACAGTCTTAATTGTTTTCTGTGAATCAATATTCGCTTTAACACAAGAACCGGCTTGATTTATTTTATAAAAAAAACGAATCTGAGTCGCGCACGGAGATTTCCTTATAAACATCTACATTCACCAAAATAAATAGGTAACATTACTATCGTTCATACACAATGGAAGCACCGAACATTGCTCTAACGAAGGGACAAAATTAACTTTGCCGTTCGAAAACTGTAGACCCCATACATCAATATACATTTTTTTACCTTTCCAAGTACATTTTATAAGTTGGTCGACCATTACTCGTAAACTTGTAAAGCCTACTTAGCTGTGATAGTTTTACCTATCCAAAAGCAACCATTTAGCTGGCAGGGGGGGACTTGACTCTAACAAAAATTAGCCATTTTTTTTGCCACTTTGTCGGCGTGATTAAATTGTACATATATCCATGCCAAATTATAGCTTTCTAGTACTAAGAATCTCTGAGCTAAGCTGCGGACAGATGGAAGGACGGACATGGCGAAACTATAAGGCAAGGGTTTCTTGTTGACTACGAAACCCTAAAAACGCTTATTAATGAAAATTGCAAGGCGAAATTACTATACGTACTCAAGAAAAAGAACGCACTTTGCTATATTTAAATCACAATTGCAACATACTGCTTGATTTATCAGAAACATTTCAAATGCTGCCATTTTATTTCCGTCTACAAATCGCGCTAACTTAGTAATAAATTCAATCCTTCAACTACGACTCTCAACCGGATATTCGGAGATTAATTAGATCCCTAAATCTTTGTAACAGGACCACGACAATCCCAACATCGCTGGGTTACAAAGTTCCATTAAATTTTAAACTTCGCCGATAATCCCGAAGAATTTCATATTAAAATAAGTTCTTCTTCTACAAGATCTTCATGAATCATATAAAAAAATAAATGGAATTCAATGCAAAAGCTGCTTACAAGTGGATCAGAGCTTATAAGATTATGAATGGACAACAAAAGACCAATGAATTTTAATACAATAGGTTATAAAAAATCGTTGCCAAGGTTTTTGATGACACATTATCTAGAGAAAATAAAGATATTGTTGAGAATATATGAGACGTAAATGTTGAGTTGTAAGTATCTAATGCATTTATGTTGTACAATGTAGAAGTTCATGACTTACAGTGTTTTTTTAATTAAATTTCAATGCAACGTGATAAAAAGCTTGTTATTAATGGAACACAAACATTGATTCTAAATTAAAGAATCAACAACATTAAACAACAAACAACATTAAAAACTTAATCTTGGCAAAGGAAATGCCGATGTTATTGACTCATGCAAAACAGTTAGCATTAATAGTAAGTACGATACATTATTTATGTCGATCGGGACACTCGTAAAAGACGCCATTTTTATTTTTTTTAAAAGTCTCCCGTTGTTTCCAAGATGTGATTGCGCGCGACCGTGCGCAAATTTCTAATGTATGGAATTAAAAGTAACGCACTTTGAGCATCTGTCTTTTAGATACTAAAAACGCAGTGACATTATTTCCTATTTTTGTTATTTACTAAATTGTTTTTTTACTTTTTGATCTATAGATTAGTTGATTCCAAATTCTAATTCTCCAAAAAATTGTTTGAATTAAGAACTCGCTAATTAGATTATACCTAATCATAAAGTTAGATTGCAATTTGAATGAATCTGATTTAGATTTTTTTAGTTTAAGTCTTCCATTTAACTTGAAGCTTAATTTTTCCTATCCATAAATATCAATATATACATTATCTTGCTTTTTAGTACTATGTATCAATAAACTTTTGTTCGTGGCATTTTAGTATTACCAATAGCTTATTATAAGTTGATAACTTTGGAAGGTAATACAAAAAATACACGGCATTAGCTCTGATGCATTTCTCTCTCATTTATACTACTTATCAAAAACCATACATTCACGTTACGCTAATGATAAGAAACTATCTACATACAAGTCTATTTAAAGTTAATAAGTACCTAATATCAAAATTGCCAATCGGAAAATACCATTAAATAAGCATATGTGCAAAACCCACAAAAAAATATCCGCAAAAACCAAAAAAAAATGAGGAAAACATTGAACATAATAATTTCTTAATTCACCACGTAAGAAATATTTAGCGTTAGTCATAACCTGTACTAATCCTTGACATTTCCCATTATTAACTACCTGCTAGTGCTCATCTATTATAAATATCATCAAACCTTGTTTTTAAATATTACTTGCCTTTGTCATAAAAAGTGAAAAATTTATTAGTCATAATAATATAAAATTATTTTTACGAGTCCTCTTAAGTTGCACATTATGATTCGGTGTTTCGATCCCTAAACATTTTTGGGTGCGGTTCGGAGTTTAACTAATGTGTTTTAAAATGAATTTTACGGATTATTGCTCGTTTTATGTTTCAATTTTATTTTCTTTCTTAGAACTGAACTAATGTTTGTATAGTTGCGAATTTACGAAGTGAGGCTTCTCAGAACCTGGAAATCAAGGTTTCGTCGATAGGGTTCATTGAAATATTACTTGAGGGTAACATCAAATTATGTTGTCTAAAGCAGTTTCATACTAATTCCATGTTTACATGGATGATATGATATATTAATTGATCACGTTTAATATAGTTTTCAATAATAGAGTGATAAATGAGGAAGGTGTATGTAATTTGTCTCAAGCGAAACTCAGGTGGGTCGCTTGTTAAAATATAAACTATAAATAAATAAAATATAACTATATAGCTACCTAATATAGATAGTACATTGTTAAAAGCTATACATGCTACACCTTATGGTGACATTTAAAACTTTTTGCGAGGTCGAAACATGTCATAAATAGTATCTTTTTAAAAACAAAACAATAAATTAGAAATACTTATGAAATAAAAAAATGGTTTTTGTCTAAAACATGGATAGGAGATTATAAATTGTCTGTGATCATATGGCACTTTTTATGATTCTTAGGTATTACACAACAGCTTAGAGATATTTATCATATGTAATACATTAAATTAAATCTAAAGTTTCTTCCACGAATCACATGACCTGTGGTTGTGAAATGTGCTTTATGGAATATTTGACGTCAAACGTTTTCACTTACGAATAAATCAAGTGAATTGCGACTAAATATCTATTACTCATGACTCATGTCATGACCCTGTTCGGGTGCTAAATGTGAGCCATACTTAGGTTAACTGTAGCTTAAGAACTGATTATAATTAAAGATATGCTGATAAGGTATGCTGGAAAAGATCTAAAAGGAACAAGCATCACCTTTGTACATATTTTCTGTTCCTATAAATGGTTAAATACTGATCGGATTTGGATGAAACTTGACAAAATTATAGATAGACCACAACCTGCATTATACCTTCAACACTTTTCAGGCGGGTTAATCCGCGGGCAGAAGCTAGTAAGAAATACGTTTGTTCCTTATGCGAAACCTACAAAAGAGGTGAACAATATGCTGAAAACAAGTCACAAAACTAGATAAATTATAAAATCGGTTAGGTGAAAGATTTTAAGGCCTGATAATTGGAATTCAGTGAAAGGCAGGCTTCTTACGCCTAGATTATGCAAATAAAATGTAATATGAGACACTATTTGTAACCTTCTTTATTGAAAAACTTGATGACATAGCAATCATCTGCCGATTAGGAAATGAATTATTGATCAAATGTTAAAATTATTTTCGTGGATATTAAAGATTAATTTGTATTTAATTTAAAACATTAATTTATATATGTTAATAACTTGGACAGCTTTCAAGTAACTTGTCGTGTGCTATCTAATGATAGATTGTTGTAAAATAAATCATTCGGATTTTTGCGTAGAACAAAATAGTTAAAGAAAAATAAGTTAATTCTAAAGTAGAAAATTTATCTCTATTATTATGTAAGATAAAAAAATATTTTTAGAATGATTATAACCTCTTATATTCAGTCAAGAATCAAAAGTGCAGTCGCAATCTACCAAAACTAAAATGTCCGACATTCCTTTGTACAAAGTACAAGCGGGATCAACGATCCACGACTACTTTAATCTATACTTTAAATTCTATACCAAAGATTAAATCAGTTTCAATCAAAAAGAAATTCTCTGTACTTAAGTTTTGGGAGAGTGCGTCCGCATTTTTGACCCCTGACTTGTTCCTATTTAAATCATAACGAGTGCTGAAAAGCCATCGCAGCATTGCGATGGCTTTTCAGCACTCATACAAACCACTTCTTTAAAAACAGTTATTTTACGACTAATCTAAATTTGTAAGGTACACTGACCGCTCTGTATGGCGCAGGCGGCGCCGCGGCCGGCGGCGAGCAACAATACTCGCTGCGGTGGAACGACTTCCACTCGTCCATGGTATCCTCGTTCAGGCGCCTGCGCGACGAGGAGGACTTCGTTGACGTAACGCTTGCGTGCGCCGGAGCTACTTTCACTGCTCACAAGGTAAGATATGATCTTCATCATTTCAGCCGAAAGATGTCCACTGCTGAACATAGGCCTTCCACAAGCGTCGCCACATTGACCGATCCCGTGCGACTCGTATGCGGCGGATAACCGCAACCTTAACCAGCAGCCTAATTGCGTAAGTGAATTCGGCAGACGGAAATCCAAATCGCGTCTTTCATCTCGCATGTGATTGGTTGATTGATGGGGTCAAAACCCTTTGCCTTGCCGAATTCACTTATGTAATAGGGATGTTTCCTTGGTAGAGATTATCAAAAAATATTGGACCCGTATTTTATGCTTTATCAAATAAATAAAAAATAATTTACAAAGATAAAGCGCAGCAAAGTTAAGGAGTGGGGGCTTGTGACGTCACTTTGACAGTATAAAGTGTAACACATCGTGACGTCATACGATGTTTCAACGCATTGTATATTCGTGTCCAATATTTTAGGGTTATCTAACTGACGGACTAAATAGTTATTTTTTGTCAACTACCCCATTAGGCTGCATGCAAGTCATCGGCGAAAGTCAAGTTATCCTACCATCTCCTTCGTAGTCTGCCCTGACCTTGACTTCAAAATCACTACTTGCAAAATTATATTAAACAATCATGCGTCAGACACGACAATATTTAATTAAAGATTGTGACGCAATAACACTATTCCATGCAAACTTAAAATCGATTTACAACACTGCATTATTTCCAGTAAATTATTTGCATATTTATATCTTGGAAGTGCGAGCCAGCAATATCGCTCGTCGATACTGCTTGGGAATCGGTCTTGATACTTTCTTGCAGTTTACTGAGAAATATCAAGAATGTATATCACGAACATGGGACCTACGATTGTACTTGGACATTTCACATTCACCAGAATTATTTTATTTGGTCCAACTTTCACACGAGCATATATACTTGGAATACCTGACTGATTTGTTTCTTGTCCACTAGGTGGTGTTATCAGCTTGCAGCCCTTACTTCCGAAGGCTACTGAAGGCGAATCCTTGCCAACATCCCATCGTGATTTTGCGTGATGTCAATGATAAAGACATGGAAAGTCTTCTTAGGTGAGTTCTTTTCACTTTTCATGTCATCTTTTAATTATAACAATCAATATCGCGGAATTTCCCGCTCGACTTTGCACCATTTTAATATAACCCAGCAGAAGTTATAAATATTGGTTTTTGTCCTGTTTAGATTCATGTACCAAGGAGAGGTGCACATCGGACAAGAGCAACTGAAAGAGTTCCTGAGAGCAGCCCAACTGCTACAAGTGCGAGGGCTGACTGACGTTCCAGCCCCATCGCCGATGGTCAATTTAGATCAGAAGGCTTCACCAGTAAGACATCAAGTTATTTTTTTTTGGATCCCTTGTTGGGCGCCAGTATGCTTTTAGTACCACGTTGGGCGCCAACACAACTTGGTAATGGTGTCCAGCGTGGTAGAAGACCGTAAACACTTTGTAATAGAAAAATTGCCTTAAAATGCACTTTCGCCGAAAATACAACACCTAAATTATTAGGTACTAAATGCGAAATCATTTCAACAGTCAGCATCTTCATGGACTGAAACCGGAAGCGGAGGGTCACGCGAAGGTCGTGAGGGAGGGGGACAACAACGCGAAGGCAGGAGACCAAGGAAACCAGATGACGGCACAGCCAACACACCACCACCGAAGCGAGCCAGGTCCTCAGACCTATACCAAGCGCAGATGAAGTCCAGGTATTACTGAGCATTCCATGATTACGTAACTGGCTAAACAACAAGATAAATAAAAAAAAACACCATCCACATTTGATTTTCATGCTTTTTAAACTACATAATTTATCTAGTAGTAGACATGCTTCGATCGACAATCTATCTATAATCTATGATACGATATTTATTTATCTTGCGAGAATATCCCGATTCAAACAGTAAAACGCCCATAACTTACGAACTGCTGAACATAATTTCATCAAACATAGCTAAGAACACTCTCAAGTCAACTTTCAGACAAAAAAAAACTAAATCGAAGCGGTTCATCCGTAGAGCTATGATGCCACAGACAAATACACAATTATACAAACACACAATTACACAGATACACACGTCAAACTTAAAACACCTCTCTTTTTCCGTCAGGGGTTAAAAACAACCTTAATTAAATAAAAATAACCATGTGACTAGTTTAATATTGAATAGCAGATTCTAAAATCAAATTCACAATATAAAATCTAAATTAAATTAAAATTTAAATTAAGAGTCTACCTAACAGTACTTAAACTAATCGTACGGTTAAAATGTTTTTATAAATAAGTTCCTAATACTTTGGCGTTCTCAAAGTGAACCTCGATTCTGAAAACGAAATTATAATATAAAATAATAAGCTTTTTGGTATTCATTTCGTTAATTCCACTATAAATAGTTCATTTTAATACATAAAACATAGTCATTTAAACGCCTGGGTGAGCTCAATATTTTGTATTGTTTTATAAATAAAACAATACAAAATATTGAGCAAAAATAAAATATGCGATCGATTGAATTTCTTCGTAAATAAAGAAGATTATTGTAAGAAAACGCAACGGTAACGCATTAGGACTTTACTAAATGATAAGTTTTTGAGCTGTCAAATGTAAAATAAATGGTTGGACGGCGTATAGTAGATAAGCTTACACTACCCTGTAAATAACACATGAGAAATCCGTATTCGGAATGTTTTACTTAGTACATATTGTTGTAACATGTATTGAGTGGTATTAAAAAGTATCTGCTAGCGACACCTACCTACCTGAATATACCTTGTATGGCATAATGTACTGTGTATGAATGAAGGTAGAAGAAAAATATAATGACTATGAATGGAGGTAGATGAATAAAAACAGTTTGAACTGAACAACCGACGTGTTTATTTTACATATTTAGTAAATATTTACTTTCTCTTATGCTTTTGTTTTGCTATCTTCTTCTGCTACATGTGAAAGGAGTTTGTGATATTTATGAGTGTTTACAATTATTGGTGTAGGACGGAACAGCTACTGTCGGTGCAGGGAGCGAGCCCCGAGCGACTAGGCACCAACGGTCACGAACTCGGCCTGTTCGGCCAAGCTATGGACACATCGCATAATCCGCACCTGTCTGGAGTCTCCAACAATCTGGTACGTTTTTGACTATATTGTTTTGGAACTAAACTTAGGTCAGAAGCCAGAAAATCTGCCATGAGTCTTGCCAAGGGCTATCGTGTTATCTAGTTACTGGGTTGTGGAAGCCAGATGGGCAGTCATTCCTAGTAAAATACGGCTACTCAGCTAAATCTGGTTAGATTGCAAGCAGACTCCAACATAGGAAATAACAGGCATGTTGATTGTTTTTGTTGGTTTGGTCTTTAGGTTTGGCTTTCTAGTTATTAGGTGCATAGTAAAGAGAAAGCTTGATCTCCCGTGGGGACAATCACGACCCTCAGTAATGAAGAACACTACGCGAGGAGGAGGACCCTATAACTCTAAAAAAGTGACTGCCCATCAAAGAAGTTTAGCCTACACAGTTATCGAACTTCTTGTTTTATTGTTTAGATTAATAATTTTCACATTTATGTGTAGGTAAGAAACTTCTTTAAATAATTAACCTTCTTATTCTACTGTTTCTTGTGTGCAGTCTGGGGATGGCGAGGAGTCGTCATCGGATGCCGGCGCCAGTGACACCGAGGGAGAAACCCGCGCCAAGCAAGAACCAATCGACTACGACGACCCTACCACCATGGCCAACACCAACGGATCCCTGCCGCATAACTTTCCCGGACTGCTAAATCTGCCAGGTATTGTACTGGAGGTTAAATTGATCTCTATTTTGTCGTTTTGTTTTTATAATTGCTTTTAGTTATATTTGGATTTTTGAAATTAATGAGAATTTCTTAATTTCTAGGTTTCCCCGGCCTGCCAGGACCATCAGGAATACCCGATAATTACGGTAAGTGTATTCCATAATCACACTAATAACTCGATCTAATGATATATGACTCAATTTCCGTGGAATTGATCTGAATAATTAAAATCTATTAGAATAATTTCCATTTACAATCAATATTAATGACACCCAAAAGAACAAAGGAAGCAAACCAAATCATTAATTGTACATTATTGAGTCATGTACCTCTTGCATGTAATATAATAACACTAACAATTAAATAACGGGAATGACACCAAAGCGCTTAATTACTCTATTTTAATCGTTTCGAATAATACGTACTTCGCCCCCAAAACATTATACGCATAAACGCAATTACGCTTAAACGCAATTAGAAAAATCTTGACAAGAGTGGAAGTTACGTAGCGACCGATCGTCCTAGACGTTGCGTCGAGACAGACAGTCAGACGAGTAGGAGACCAGTAGGAGCGCCACTGACGGAGACCTCCCTGCCCCAGGAGCCACCTGGCCGGAGCGGGCCGCGCCCGACGAGCGGCCCGAGCGGCCCGGGGAGCCCTGCAGGCCCGCGTGCCCCCACTGCGGCAAGCTGTACAGCAACAATAGCAACCTCAAGCAGCACATCCTCAACGTGCACGCGGCGCACGAGCTCGCGCACTCGTGCCCCGTCTGCGGCAAGGCGTTCAAGACCCGCCAGTACATGCAGATACACATGAACTCGATACACGGCGTCAAACAGAGGAGGCGCGACCCCGCCCCGGCCCCGTCCGCGGACCGCTGCGACCGATACACTCACCATAGCGCTTAACGATGTTGTTCGGATTGTGTCTAACCGCCGCCTCTGTGTTACAGGGGCGGCTCTCGCGGGCGGGGCGGCGATGGGCTACCGGCCGCAGTGTCCGCTGTGCGGCCGCGTGTACTCCTCCACGTCCAACCTGCGCCAGCATATGCTCAATGTGCACTCGCAGACCGACCGCGACCAGTGGTTCCCGTGCCAGCACTGCGGCAAGAAGTGCAAGACCAAGCACTACCTCATCAACCACCAGCTGCAAGCGCACGGCATCCGGCAGCGGCAGAACTCCT
Organism: Orthosia incerta; assembly: GCA_948252205.1. Taxonomy (NCBI): domain Eukaryota; kingdom Metazoa; phylum Arthropoda; class Insecta; order Lepidoptera; family Noctuidae; genus Orthosia; species Orthosia incerta. The sequence goes on along the minus strand of OX411754.1, from coordinate 30,242,790 downwards.
AGAGACGGCGCGACGCCGGGCTGGCGGCCGGCGTGCTCCCGCCCGGCTCGGCCGCCGAGCTCTGCGAGTTCAGCGCCTGGTGGTGATCGTCGCCGCTCCCCGCGAGCTCTCCGCGCGCGACATAAACAACAATAATAGGAATAGATGTGCCAAGGACCTACGTGAAGCGAAATCGGAACGGGATGTTTATCGTATCTATATATTGTATTTTAATATGACGTAATATTTTTAGAGAGTTTATTGCGTTCGGACGGTCCGGAACGTGCAGTTTAGGGCCGGGTTTGCCAACCGCTTCGCCCGTAGATAGTTTGTGTAACATGGTGCTGTCGGCATTGCAGATGCCGCGGCGCGGGGCGCGTTGGCAAACCCGGCGGTAAGCGATACCGCGCCGAGGGAGGGGGAGATGTCGTTGTTCCGCTACCTGGAGCAGGCGCGGCTGGCGTGCCCGCTGTGCGGCGCGGCGCTGGCGTCGCTGGCGGCGGCGCGGCGCCACCTGGAGGCGCACTACCCGCGCGACAGCCCCGTGTGCCCGGTCGAGTCGTGCGCGCGCTACTTCGCGCACCCCAACTCCGTGCGCAACCACATGCGCATCAAGCACCGCCGCCAGTGGGAGAAGATGAAAACTTTGAAGTGGAGTTGTGGCTGGGCCAACTGATCGAGAACGCGACGCGTTTGATATTCGGCTTTCTAAAGTTAAAATTGTAACGGCTGTGAAACGGAACTAAGTCGAGTGGGGCTCGTAATTAAACCAGAGAATATAATGATCTCCTGGATGCATTTTTCCATATAACGCTGTCATGTTCATAAAACATTGTATAAAGCAGTAGGTATAAATCGACTGAAAATTATTTTTGTAGTAGAATAGACTGATATTGTTTAAGTAAGGTTTACATTATAAGCGCATTATGACATGTGATGATTGGTGCCATTGATAGAATACGAAGTGCAAGTAATGAATGTCGGTCATTCCGATCACTTCCTGAACGCCTGTAACTTCCATTGTTGCTTCTACGGTTATAGCCACTCTATTATAAGCGTCGACTGGCGAATTTAACGATACTGCTAACTGCAGTTCCTGTTAGGGTCCATACACGTCTCATTTGATTTGTAATCTGCAGGGACAGTCAAGCAAATTATTATTGAATAATAAATCTTGTTGATTATAAGTAAAATGGACGTTTGAAGACTATTGATGCTATTCCACTCAACCAAGTAGAAGATTCAGCTTTTGTAAAAAAGCTTTTAAGTCCGACTGTGCGATTCGCTTGTCCAAACGACGCTTATAAGCGACTGGTATTATTCTTCGATTAGCTGTTTGTCTTAGGCTCTGGTGTCCTGGTATAAGCGTAGCATTAGTTGGTTCGATTCGCGATGGGTTAAATTGCCCCTTTAGACGGGACATCATTCTGCCACTCTACTTTTCCTCAAACATAACTGTTGCAATGGTTTGCCTACTTGGAAGTTTTTATTTTTTTACATTTGTTATTTTTTTTTATTTTTTTGAGTGAAAAATTTATTTTTGAATACTATATACAAACAGTATTTAGGTGTGAAATGACTTCTATACAAGATTTATAATTTTTGACAAACCATTGCATTAGTGTGTGCTACTCCTTACAAGAATACTTTCGACCATAGATAAGACAATACGAAATAGATTGTAACGAAAATGATAATGCCTTTGAATGCAATAGTTAAGAATAAGTTCACTTCCAGTCATAGAGAATTTATTTTCTAAATGATGTTTGTTCGTGATGCTCTGTGTGTGAGTCGTGTCACAATCTAAAACATATCTAGTCAATGTAGACAACCGGAGTATTTATTTTAAAATGTACATAATAATCGACGATTCCATTCGCATATATTTTTGTAAAGAAAAAGGAAAATACGCCAAAAAATAAAACTTATTCTGTTATTGAATGTTGTTGACATATTATATAGCGCAATTATTGAAGCGCAAGCTCCAGAACGAAACATGAAATGCCTTTGTTCTAAATATTAGCAGCCAGCGACGTGCGTACCTATGAGAGTTTCCGTATTTGCGCTCGCTCACCAGTTGGCGCCACTGTTGAGAAAGGTCCTTAAATATTGCTGGTAAACATTCTTATAACGCGCACGGAATCAATGTTTGAATTAAAATAATTTCTAATGTCTTACCCCGAGTTTCTCAGCTCTAAATTATCGCAGAATTAATGTGACAAATTCTCAAGCACGCGTTTTCTGCTGTGATTGGCTGTTGATAATTCATTCAACCAATCACAGCAGATAACGCGTCCTTGACAATTTGTTACATTAATTCTGCTATAATTTAGAGCTGAGAAACTCGGGAGTTAGAAGTGCGATTGTATATAAAATCGAGTCTGCTGCAGTATTTTTCAACAAAAAGCAGTATGAAATTTACCGTAAAATAAAACTATTACGTAAATCAGTGGTTGGTATCTTGGTATACCCTGTACATATCTATCTTAATCTGCCATATTTGGAAAAATAAAACACAACAATAAAACAATAGTGAATAAACTCGCGCTGAATGTAAAAAAATATGAAATTTTACATTTTGTAGACCTCTCTACAAAAACGGCCCTAGCGTCAAATTCAAACGCGATAGCCCTCATTGCGTGATAGCACGTCGATGCTGCTTGCCAAAGATAACTTATACATGAAACATTTAGCCTTAAATACAATGGTCCTCCATTAAACAATAGACTCGCACTTTAATACTTTACCCACAAAGACATCCGTTGCCTTAGCATAAAAATATAAAGTATTTAGAAGAGTCTCAAGTCCATTTCGTAAACTCGTGTAAATATAATCGAAGATGCCTTCAAAATATATGCGATGGAAACGGATACATTTCATAGATCTCCAGAACGAAAAAAAAAATAAAAGGTTAAATTAGCGAGTAGTTGAAATTGTTCCTGACGCCTGAGAGGCAATGTCGTATATCTTAATAACTATATAAAAAAATAAAAATAATAAAAAAATATTTTTAAGCGTAAACTTAGTCACTCAATAACCAAATGTTCAATGTGAGTAAACGATTCTAGTTGCGAATGTATTAGTGATACGATATATACGTAATAACTTAATTTTTACCAGAAGAAAGTGTCTGCTTATATAAATACATAAACAATAAAACTACCAAGTAGAAAGGTTTCTTTTATTTGATCAAACCTTTGGTCAATAATTGACTCTAAACTCTGTGGGTAAACAGATTGCTAGCACTAATTCTAACTACATACTAACAAACTACTTATTTAGTCTAGTTCTACAAAACAAGGTAAGGACTACTTACTCTAAACATCAAAGGACTGTGACATATAAACCTTAGATAATAAAGTATATTCTCTATTGCAGGAGGATGCAGGCGGACGCAAGACTTGTTACGTGTAAGAGCGACGGACCCGAGGCCCTGCCCTAAGTGCGGAAAGATCTACCGATCTGCGCACACCCTGAGGACGCATCTTGAAGATAAACACACTGTCTGCCCTGGATATCGGTTAGTACATATTCGATATTTGCTAACATAAATAAACTACTTTATTATTATTACTGCTATACTGTATATACACTACTAGAAAACCTTTAGAGGAATAAAAAAAAAACCTCTCCAGATACACCTAGAATTTAAAATCGAAACATATTAAGGACATTCCATAATATTCAAAACACTGTTTTGAATTTAGAATGAGGGACAAACATATAGACAAAAAAATATAAATGATAACAGATGGTGGTCGAGCGCCAGACTTAAAAAAAAACACAGTCAAACAGCCAGTCCTTGGAAAAATAGCTTAAAGCAACCGGAAACTGTAAGAAAAATAAAATATAAAACACAACTGCCAACATGCTGCAAACTTATTTTACCAATGCCATTTTCTTTCACAGTTGCGTGCTTTGCGGTACGGTGGCTAAGTCTCGGAACTCTCTTCACTCGCACATGTCGCGACAACACCGCGGCATCTCCACCAAGGACCTGCCGGTACTGCAGATGCCCACCAGATTCGACCCAGAACTTGCAAGCCAGTACGTATTATTTCAGGACATTTTATAAAATTCATATAGTGTGCAGGACGTAGCGTGTTCATTGGCCCCGAGAAAAGAAGGGCGTAAACCTTCTGGCCATTGCCGCTGAACGCCCCATCCACATCAACGAAAATAAAGGTTCTTGGATGCCTGGCTGCAGCAGTGACGAAGGGTTGCAAATCGACTCTAACGATTCAACGATGTGTTGGCTGTACTTGAGTTATTTCCAGATTCTGGGTTGCCTACTTCTGGATCAGCACTCCTGGTGTCCAGGTTCCGAGGTTCAGCTCGACAGGATCGAAAAGGGATGTCTTCATAAGGGTTGAAGTTGATGAATTAAATGAAACACTAAGTTATTCAGTACACGGCACGATTCTAGGGCTCTCAACAATTTCTGAGACGTGATTCTATATAAGAATTACTTCTTATTTACTAAGACAAGTACAAGCGACTAGCTTTGGATGACTACAAATTCTATTTGGGCCCGGGGGTTCTTTATACCCTCGCATCGTGCCATTATTGAGAGCCCCGCAAATTCTCGCCGAAAATAATTTTTAATTATGTAAAAAACCCTTATACATATTTGGTAAATAGGGTTACCGCACCCCTTCCATGGTGCCATCAATAGCTGGATTTCTTCGTACTGTAACACAGTAACGCCCCCTATCTATGTATCTAATCAATATACCTAATTTCCAGGTATTGATAGCTTCCCTAGACTATTTACATGAAATTAAAGGACAATTCCCTTTATTTCCCAGTTAAAACCTTAATAGCTTTTAACCTAGCCTAAGGATATCTATAGGTTGGGTTGACCTGCTGGTGCCAATAGCAGGCTGTCTGTTGACGTCTAGAAAAAGCTTATTTTCGGGAATCTTCTATGGGATATCATCCCCTATGTAATGAATCTATAAATTCCTAAGTCATTTCACCGACTTTAGGACCTCCTACTTAGGCTTACCAGACAATCACCGCCTATTATGGGGATTCTGGTAGCCAATAGACCACACTTTACATTTCCAGTGCTTATGTAAGTCTATCTAGGTCATATGCACATAAGGTGCCTCGCTATGTACAAATTTGGCAGCTGGTCACTTTCTTTGCGCCCAGCTACCAGAGAAACTAGGTATAATAACACTAATAAGATTGGGACGACACGATGGTGCATTTAACGGGCCATCGGGAGGTCCCCAAAAATTCCTTATTTTCGGAATTCCCAGGGGTGTATAGTCCCAGGGAATGCCAAAAAACTGACTAAAAATTACATTTCCAGAAACCTATTTTCTGGAATTGTACTTAAACTACTTGAGCGATTTTCGCTCCAAAGTGATGGCTTGGTAGCTAGTCCAGCAAGCCATCCGAAAGTACTTACACCATGAGTACATCTATTCCCTTCATGGAGTTATTCCACCTGAAGGGTCTACAAATTTCAACGTTTTACGTTGTTTACATTTTTCACGGCTGCCTATCTCGTTGACTATCCAAGCGATTCTTCCCATCTAGAAACCGCCTGGAAGCCCTTTTAGCAAGCTTTCCAATGGTAGTACTTTTACCAGTACACCTATATGTTTCTAGGTACTTAGGGCACCTAAAACCGAAAGCGATTACCAAAACCAGACAAACAGCAGTTTTTCTATTATATACTGACTTGATATCTCAAGTAAATGGGCTTTATATAAAAGACTTCGCTAACTATGAGGTGTATATAGGCTTCCTGTCTCGGTCTAGGTCCCCCATATACCCTAAAATGACCTGAAACCATATATTTGGTGTTTGAGATATCAAGTCAATATTCTTATTTACATAGCAGAAACTATGTGGTCTTCACATAGTTTCATCATTATGTACTGATTACATGTCCAGTACATAGGATAAGCCCTTAAAAACATGATTTTAATTACTATAATATTTTCAAAAAACTCCAAAACTATATATATCGTGGTGCTCCATCTGACGGGCCATTCGGAACTAATCCGTCGCCGAGCACAGACGTATCGTATGACAGAAATTTATGTTTTTTACTATGATAACTCTTATCAGTATGCTTTCTAATGATTTTACTCTGTTAAGGGTGAACTATTGAACCCTATGACATACTGACAAATACTAAAAACATTATACTACTATCTCAAAAAATGTAGGTAAAATTTTAGTATAAATATAGACGGGCCTCTAAAATTCATTTTAGTATCAGATGGCGCGCCGTGGTGAGCAGACATGTCTACACATACAAACTTTAACTTTTTATGAACCATTTAGTATGGTTGATGACGCTTCGTCGCGAACATATCTCCCGCCGTGCAGTGCTGTGTCGACTCGAAGTGTTGTCGGCGCGGCGCTGCATTCCTTCGGTGAGCGACGGACGGCATTTCTCGGCTGCCGGCCAGGCCCACCGAGAGGACGGTCGCCGCTCCGGCATCTCTGGTTACTGGGGCAGTGGGACGAGTTTCTTCACCGGACGCTTCAAGGTACCGCCAAGTGTGCGTACCTCAGCAGTCCGGATTTCTCCGTCGATTCCTGGATACACGGCCACAATGCGGCCTCGCGGCCACGTATTGCGGGGCAGCTGGCCGTCGGCTATCAGGACAGGGTCACCCACTTTAAATCTGGGCCCACTACTATGTGACTCCCGCCGGTTTTGGAGCTCCGGCAGGTACTCTCTGACCCAGCGACTCCAGAACATATCAGCGAGGATCTGTGATCGTCGCCATATTTTCCTGCTGTCTATATCTTGCTCAGTGAACGTGCCAGGTGTAGGTAGTCTGGCTGACCCACCGAGCAAGAGGTGATTCGGTGTGATGGATTCGTCATCATCACCATCTACCGACACGTGTGTCAATGGTCGGCTATTTACAATGTACTCTGCCTCACAAATCAGTGTGGACAACACCTCTTCGGTGGGGTGTTTCTCTGTAAGTACATTGCATAGTGTGTTTTTAACACAACGAACTAGGCGCTCCCAGGCGCCTCCCATGAATGGCGCTGATGGCGTTATGAAGCGCCATACGATGCCTCTGCGACTTGCCTCTGTTTTGAAGGCGTCTCGCAGCTCTCTGTCGGCGCCGTGCATGTTGGTGCCATTGTCTGAGTGTATCTCAGCTGGGCATCCTCTGCGCGCGGCGAATCGGCGCAGCGCCAATATGGCGGAGTCTGCGCTAAGGCTGGCGGCGATTTCAAGGTGCACCGCCCTTGATGTGAGACACGTAAATAGTGCTACGTATCTCTTCTGATGCTGCCGACCGACGGTGACGGATAGCGGGCCGAAATAGTCGAGCCCGGTATATGTAAACGGCCTCTTATGGTGAGCGAGGCGCGTTTTCGGGTGGTCGCCGGTCGCAGGTACTGGTGGCTGTGCCTTGCGTATACGGCAATGCAGGCATCTTGCTATCACCTTCTTCGCTGTTGGTCGCATCTTCACGACCCAGTAGTGCTGCCGTACCTCATTAATTGTGAGTTCGGTGCCACTATGTTGTAGACTGCGATGTGTCCAGTCTATGTACAACTGCGTTATGTGATGGTCGCCATGTAATATAGGCGGGCGCATCACTTCTTCAGCTACCTCTTGCGTAGCTGCTATGCGACTTCTTAGTCGCAGCACGCCGTCAACGACCTGAATTTGTAAAGGTCGCAGCGAGCTATTTTTATTTATTTCTTCAACGTTCGCTAACTCTGAAGCGAACGATTGTTGTTGTGCGACCTGGACAAGTATTTTCTCAGCTTCTTGGAGAAATTCTGCTTCTATAATTTGTCTGTTGACCTGGGTTGGTGCTCTGCATGCCTGCTTCTGCTTCTGTGCAGGTACAGCAGGCTTCTGGCGCCAGTCTGGGTCCTTTTCAGCGTTTTTTCTCGTCCGTTTATAGGACGTTATCTCTGTTCTATTTTTGCAAAGAGATATAAAACGCAGAACTGTGGCGGTCGCACGAAGCAGTCGCTCCCATCTGGAGAATCTGCTTGGCTCTGGAACGGCTTCTATGAAGCTCTTCTTGTCCCCTTCTGTGACAACGAAAGTTTTTTCTTCTCCCGTGTCGTCTATAGTCGGAGGTTTCTCTGTGGGCCATAATTCGGGCCCAAGAGACAAAAATCTCGGCCCGCAGTACCACTCGTGGTCCGAGTTGAACCGCAGTGGCACGTCACGGGTTGCTGCATCAGCGATGTTCATCTTGGTGGGTATCCACCGCCAATCTTCGACTTTGCTATTGTCTTCAATAGCAGCTATTCGGTGAGCAACGAAAGGTTTGTATACTCTCGCTCCTCTTCTAATCCAGGTCAGTACGGTCTTGCTATCTGACCAATACGTTACTGACGTGGGCTTGCAGTCGTGTTCACTCATCACTGCTGCGGCTACGCGGGTTCCCAATACCGCGGCCTGAAGTTCGAGTCTCGGTATCGAAAGCAGTTTCAGTGGGGCCACCCGCGCTTTCGCCATAACAAGGCTTATTAAGTGCTTGCCTTCCACGGTCGTGGCCCGCCAGTATACAGCGGTAGCATATGCCATCTCGCTTGCATCAGTGAACACATGCACCTGCATTTCTATAGCGTCGCTATATCCAGGATAGCATCTTGGTACGCTAACGTTTTTTAGTTGGCGTAAATGTTGTACCCAAATTTTCCATTGTAATGCTAGGTCAACATCTAGCCTCTGATCCCAGTCGACGCCTCGCCTCCATGCTTCTTGCAATATTTGCTTCGCCTTGATGGTTACTGGTGAGGCGAGTCCGAGTGGGTCGTATAGCGACGCTACTATTCTGAGCGCCTCTCGCTTGGTGGGCGCCTCTCGGTCCAAGATACCCTCAGGCAGACGCGCGAGTGTGAGGTTGAAACCCAGCGTGTCTTCGCCTGGCCTCCATATGAGGCCGAGTATCTTTTCCGACGTATCTATATCTCCAATGGATACCATCTCAGTTTGTATATGCGATGGGTCCATCTTTTCTAGGAGCTGCGAGCTATTTGAAACCCATTTCTTGAGTTCAAACCTCGCCTGTAGGTGTATTTTTCGCACCATACTAGCGACTTCTGCCGCCTTCTCGATAGTTCTATAACTATCTAGGTAGTCATCCATATAATGACTACGTAGTATAGCATTCACAGCTTCAGGGTGCTTTTCTATATATTTGTTTGCGTTCCAGTTCTTTGCAAAAATTGCTGTGCAAGGCGAACTGGCTGCGCCGAAAATGATGGACGTCATTCTATATTCTTCTGGCGCTCCTTCTCTGCGGTTTCCCCTCCACAGGTAGCGAAGCGCGTCTCGGTCTTGGCTCCGCACCTTCACTTGCATGAACATCTCCGCTATGTCACCGGTTATTGCAACGCAGTGACGGCGAAACCGCATCATTACGCCTGGCAGCGACTGTAATAGGTCGGGCCCAGTTAACAGGAAGTCATTCAGTGACATTCCTCTCGATTTGGCGGCAGCGTCATGTACGATGCGAAGTTTGTCTGGCTTCATTGGGTTGAAGACATCGAAGTGCGGGAGGTACCAAGTTTTGCCCGGCGTGCTAATTGCGGGTGCCCTTTCAGCGTATCCTTTCGCAATTAGCGAGTCCATCTGGTCTGAGTATCTTCTTCGAAGTTCCTGGTTCTTGTCCAGCTTCTTTTCTGTTGAGACGAGCCTCTTCAGAGCTGTCTCAAAGCTATCTGGCATCTCAGCATGCTCATTACGCCAAAGCATGGCGGTTTCGATGTGTCCATTCTCTAATTGGACAGTTGATCGATTCAAAATGTCCTCTGCCCTTCTTGCTGGGTCAGAGGCGGGTCGCTGTGGGTTTATGCACAACGATTCTATCGCGAAATGTTCGCGCAACTGATGATCCAAATTATCATCAGTTGTTATTCTATTGACATGATGTACTTGTTGTCGTAGTAAACTACTGTGCGCGCCATGTAGTGTCCAACCCATCGCTGTAAGTGACGCAATTGGTTGGTGTCTTGGACCTCTGCGAATCTCGCTGGCCAATAACAAATGCCAGTTGTCTTGGCCGACGAGTACTTTTGGCACGCCATTGTTGTACATCAACTCTTTTCTCAAGTCGGTTAAATGCTTGCAGCGTGCGACAACCCTATCGCTCACTGTTTGTTTTGCCAAGCTGAGTTTAGGTATAGTACGTGCTTTGAACTGTACCCTTCTGTCTTGCGGGCTAACCAGCGTCACCTTGACTCTTCTTGAGCATGGGGTGGTGAGCATGGTGTTGCCTATCGCTCCGATCTTGAGCGGGTCCACAGGGCCCTCTGCCCCGACTTGCCTCGCGATGTCTTCATCCATCAGCGAAACGGTGGACCCATCGTCTAGGAGAGCATATGTTGCCACCTCTCCCGCCGGTCCGATTACCCGGACCGGCACTATCTTGAGGTACGCCTGGCTCGATGGTGACCCGAAACTGGCCACCGTTTCCTGAGGATCCTTCCGGGATTCAGGAACATCGGGCTTCTTGTTGGCTTCCCTCTGCTGTTGCTTCTTCCTATGAAGAAGCCGATGGTGCGTATCTCTGCACCCGTCTTGGCCACATTGTTTTTTCTTACAAGTGTGGTTGCCTTGTCGAAGTTGAAGGCAGCGATAACATAGATTGTGTTTTTTCGCTAGCTCCCATCGTTTCTCGACAGCTACGCCCCTGAATTGTGCACATCCAGTGGCGTAGTGATGTCCCACGTCGCAAACACGGCATTTTCCTACCGGTTGGTCCGTAGCTATATGCGTCCTTTGTGTGACGCGTCTGTTGGTGTTCGCCTCGGCCGAAGCGATGCCTTCGGGTGGGGCGAATGGACTACAGAAGTGTGCCTGTTCAGATATAAAATCACTGAACAATGAAATATCTGGCACCGATTGGTACTTCTCCGAATATGATCGGTACCATTGTGCTCGTAGCGAATTGGGTAACTTCTCTGTTAACAATCGCATAAGCTCCGCGTTCATAAGGTAATGACCCTTTTTTAACGCGCGGAGCGTGACTACAGCACCTCTTACGCGACTTGCAAACGCGCAGATGTCTCTTGGTGACTCACTGCAGCGCGGCAGTCCGCGTAATCTATCTGTTTCAGCTTGCGCTATGGAGTCTGGACGGCCGAACTGCAGCTCGAGTTCCTTCATGATGTCATCGGGCCTGGCATGTCCGATGAGTTCTGAGCTGACGGTTTCCATTGCACGTCCATGTAAGCTTCTCCTCAGCCTCGCTGTATTCTCGACGTCCGTAAAATACGCTCGAGTTGTCTCATATATGGCCCGAAATGATAGCCATTCAGTATGAGAACCATTGAAATTCGGCAATGTCATGACGAATTTCGACGCAGAGGGGTTCGGTTGGTCCCGCTGTTCTATTTTTCTGTCGGCTAGCGACGCTATAGCGGACGTCAACTCCGTCAGGAATGGACGGAGACTATCCCTCTGACCTCCTGTACACTCAGCTGACGCTGCAACTGGAGGTTTTCGCACTTCTTTTTCTTTAGGATGCTGACCTTCTATTTGCGATTTGGTGGCGGTCGCAGTCAGGGGTCTATGCATAGAATTTCTGGTTCCCCCTTCCACGACGTTATCCTCCTTCTCAGGCTGAGGTTCTGGTGCCTCTTCTAGCCATGAACGCACGTACTCGTCATTCGAGTTTCTGTCATCCAAGTATTCAGCTTCGGAACCCTCTTCCTCCGCTCTCTGAAGTGCAAGTTGTGCAAGCTCCAACTTAATTTTGAGTAAGTCTTCGCGAGCTTTATCTATATTTTTTCGTGACTGAGTCACTCTAGTTGACGGCGGACGGCTATGTTCGATACGGGCGTCACCCCGGGTAGTCATCGGCATCGCTGTACGTCTGTCTTCTTCGGAAATCTTCTCTTTCTGAGAAGGTTTCAATGTTGTGTCTGAAGCTCCTTCTAATCTGGTTAATCTGGTAGAAACCGCTTGATCAGTTTCTATTGGTTGATGCGTCGGAGTGCTTTCAGTTTGAGGCGCTAGATGGCGCTGCTCGTCCGCCGGCTCGGTCCCTTCGGTTGTGGAAGGTGAACACGGCGGCAGCTCATGTCTGATGCCAGCTGGCTGATCCAACTCCACGGTCCATGCCTCCGGCTTCTTGCCTTTGGTTCTGGTTATCGGCATTGTTGTTGAAATATTTTCTTTTGAAAACTCGAAGTTAGTTTTCAAAGATAAGTCCCAGTTCCGGGCTTCAGCGTTCAAACCGACGATCTCCAGAAGTTAACCTCCACTTCGATTGACTATAATTCAATCTTCAAATAAAAAATCACTAAAAACTTACGGTCAGTGATAAGTCTTCAGGAAACTTCAGGCATTTGCTATACAAGTTTATTTTTCCCATAAACGTGTATGTTCTATTTGATTGACTATGATTCAATCAAATTCTAAATCACCGAAAAGTCAAGGTTACTTTTCGGTGGTGATGCTTCATGAACTGCTTGTCCAAAGCATCAGAGCCGTGCATCAATCTTCAGAGCACGTATCTTGCTCGATTGAAGAAAATTCAATCTTCAAATAAATCACCGAAACGTCAAAGTTATTTTCAGTGATAGTGCTTCAGGAACCGCGTAGTCAGTACATCCGAAACGTATCTAAGTCTTCAGAGTACGTTTCTTCCATTCACTGACGAAAATTCAGTCTTCAAAATTTTCCTGAAAACCTAGGGGTTGTTTTCAGTCATAAGGCTTCAGGAATTATTCTTCAATCATCAAGGATGCACATCAGCCTTCTAAAACGCACGTCTTGTATTTTTCTGACGGGCGCTCGTTTTTTAAACAAATCGCTAAAAACATAAGGGTAGTTTTCAGCGATAAGTCTTCAGGAACTATTCTTGGGGCTTCAAGGATGCGCATCAGTCTTCATACAGCATTTTGCGGCTCACAGAAAATTTTTTCTATCTTCTTACAATTATTGAAAAAATAGGGTATTTTCAATAACTGTCTCCAGAATTTTACCTCTTGGATCCAGCGGCAAATAGGGCACGTAGGACTTGTTCCCTGCAGTGCTCGTCGATTTTTGGTTTATTTGTGAAATTAATTTCTCCAAAATTCGAAAAATTAATTCCACCACTATTTCTTCCTGACGTCCTGGGGCGCTCCAGACTTCGAATTTCGGCTCAAACGGGTCAACGTTGTGTTGCACGTAGCCGACTTAATATGCAGGCACCCAGTTGTTTTTTCTGGATCTGCTGTTCCCGACGTCCTGGGGCTCTCCAGGCTCCAAAATTCGGCTCGCAAGGACCATTAAATGTGCAGGACGTAGCGTGTTCATTGGCCCCGAGAAAAGAAGGGCGTAAACCTTCTGGCCATTGCCGCTGAACGCCCCATCCACATCAACGAAAATAAAGGTTCTTGGATGCCTGGCTGCAGCAGTGACGAAGGGTTGCAAATCGACTCTAACGATTCAACGATGTGTTGGCTGTACTTGAGTTATTTCCAGATTCTGGGTTGCCTACTTCTGGATCAGCACTCCTGGTGTCCAGGTTCCGAGGTTCAGCTCGACAGGATCGAAAAGGGATGTCTTCATAAGGGTTGAAGTTGATGAATTAAATGAAACACTAAGTTATTCAGTACACGGCACGATTCTAGGGCTCTCAACAATTTCTGAGACGTGATTCTATATAAGAATTACTTCTTATTTACTAAGACAAGTACAAGCGACTAGCTTTGGATGACTACAAATTCTATTTGGGCCCGGGGGTTCTTTATACCCTCGCATCGTGCCATTATTGAGAGCCCCGCAAATTCTCGCCGAAAATAATTTTTAATTATGTAAAAAACCCTTATACATATTTGGTAAATAGGGTTACCGCACCCCTTCCATGGTGCCATCAATAGCTGGATTTCTTCGTACTGTAACACAGTAACGCCCCCTATCTATGTATCTAATCAATATACCTAATTTCCAGGTATTGATAGCTTCCCTAGACTATTTACATGAAATTAAAGGACAATTCCCTTTATTTCCCAGTTAAAACCTTAATAGCTTTTAACCTAGCCTAAGGATATCTATAGGTTGGGTTGACCTGCTGGTGCCAATAGCAGGCTGTCTGTTGACGTCTAGAAAAAGCTTATTTTCGGGAATCTTCTATGGGATATCATCCCCTATGTAATGAATCTATAAATTCCTAAGTCATTTCACCGACTTTAGGACCTCCTACTTAGGCTTACCAGACAATCACCGCCTATTATGGGGATTCTGGTAGCCAATAGACCACACTTTACATTTCCAGTGCTTATGTAAGTCTATCTAGGTCATATGCACATAAGGTGCCTCGCTATGTACAAATTTGGCAGCTGGTCACTTTCTTTGCGCCCAGCTACCAGAGAAACTAGGTATAATAACACTAATAAGATTGGGACGACACGATGGTGCATTTAACGGGCCATCGGGAGGTCCCCAAAAATTCCTTATTTTCGGAATTCCCAGGGGTGTATAGTCCCAGGGAATGCCAAAAAACTGACTAAAAATTACATTTCCAGAAACCTATTTTCTGGAATTGTACTTAAACTACTTGAGCGATTTTCGCTCCAAAGTGATGGCTTGGTAGCTAGTCCAGCAAGCCATCCGAAAGTACTTACACCATGAGTACATCTATTCCCTTCATGGAGTTATTCCACCTGAAGGGTCTACAAATTTCAACGTTTTACGTTGTTTACATTTTTCACGGCTGCCTATCTCGTTGACTATCCAAGCGATTCTTCCCATCTAGAAACCGCCTGGAAGCCCTTTTAGCAAGCTTTCCAATGGTAGTACTTTTACCAGTACACCTATATGTTTCTAGGTACTTAGGGCACCTAAAACCGAAAGCGATTACCAAAACCAGACAAACAGCAGTTTTTCTATTATATACTGACTTGATATCTCAAGTAAATGGGCTTTATATAAAAGACTTCGCTAACTATGAGGTGTATATAGGCTTCCTGTCTCGGTCTAGGTCCCCCATATACCCTAAAATGACCTGAAACCATATATTTGGTGTTTGAGATATCAAGTCAATATTCTTATTTACATAGCAGAAACTATGTGGTCTTCACATAGTTTCATCATTATGTACTGATTACATGTCCAGTACATAGGATAAGCCCTTAAAAACATGATTTTAATTACTATAATATTTTCAAAAAACTCCAAAACTATATATATCGTGGTGCTCCATCTGACGGGCCATTCGGAACTAATCCGTCGCCGAGCACAGACGTATCGTATGACAGAAATTTATGTTTTTTACTATGATAACTCTTATCAGTATGCTTTCTAATGATTTTACTCTGTTAAGGGTGAACTATTGAACCCTATGACATACTGACAAATACTAAAAACATTATACTACTATCTCAAAAAATGTAGGTAAAATTTTAGTATAAATATAGACGGGCCTCTAAAATTCATTTTAGTATCAGATGGCGCGCCGTGGTGAGCAGACATGTCTACACATACAAACTTTAACTTTTTATGAACCATTTAGTATGGTTGATGACGCTTCGTCGCGAACATATAGTGAAGTCAAGTCGCGAATTAACACCGAGCCTTCTCTTATATATGCGAGGGGCTTATGCTAAAGCATAAAAGAAAAGAGAAAGACTGAAATATAGTCTCACTAAAACAATCTAGCTGGGTTCCGATTTACAAGTACTGAAATCAGGACTTCTACTTCTTTCCTTGCTGGAGATCGTTTCTCTGAAATTAAGACCTGGGGGGTGCCCATAAGCTCTTAGAGCGGTATCAATATGAGATCGAGTAAGTGACAGATGTATACACGTCAGATACATCACCCCCTGATCTTACTTTGATTTTTTTAATAAATGCCTATATCTCTGGAAGCTTCACATTTGAAAGCGACAGAAAAGATTAATTTTGTGTTGAAGAGCAACATTTTCATCAAGACGTATCTTGAAAAAGCGCTAAACAAAATTGCAGAACAAAATACTAAAAATAGTCCTATTCCCACCAGGTTACTAGCAAAAGCTGGTGTTAAGGTATCACCAGAACAGCTCCGAGCGCGAGCTTCTCCCACCGGACCTCGTCGTTCAGACATCAAACTGGACGCTAAGTCTGCAGCATCAGAGAGCAGTTCCATCTGCGGTGACAATGATAACGACGACCTCAGCCAGTCACGATATCAGGACAGCATACCCGTGTCGCCACCACGTAAGTTACAGAACAACTTAGTTATTACAAGTATTTTTAGGAAGGGTGTCTCTGGTAATGACTGAAGAAGCTGTCCCTACAATTACTTACCAACTGATATTTCGCCACATAGGCAACGGTCACTACATACAAACTAATGTAGGTTAGATAGTATTGCAGATGTCTGCCTGTTTGTTTGCTACTATAGACAAAAAGTGATAGGCACTTATGAATATTTTATATTGACACTATATCTTTTATAGCTTTTGCCCAGCAGTGGGACAGTAAAGGCTAATAGATATATATAATACAACCACACAAACAAATATATATATTTGGTTGTGTTGAAACAGTCTAGTCACTCATTAGTTAAGGTCCAGGGCCCGAAAACTCGGCACATATCTTTTAGGGACCCAAAGACCAAGATCGCAGGACACCATTATTCAAAAGACCACTTTCCTCTACAGATATAAACAACCTGGCAAACACGACGATCACAAAAGTTCCGGCAGTGCGAGCGGTTACAGCAAAGACGTTGGAGAATCTCCCTCATGGACTGACTGGCAGCTTGAAGCATGATGAGTACCCACCAGGGTATGGAGGCAGCTCAGCCCTGCTGGATACGTATCTACAGTACATCGGTGAGAATATGTTTGGTACGTACCAAAGTCCAATGGTGCCATAGAATAATGAATTTGATCTACTATTGAAAGGTTTGTAAATATATATTGATTTTCGAATACTTACGGTCCTTTTTTCACCAGGAATGAACGCGAAACTGGCACAAATGAGCGCAATGCACATCGATAGGAAATCATATGAGGAACCATCTCCACAAATGGGATCTCTTCCACCTCCACCAACCAATCTCGCACACCAGCGCTTTCTCAAACAAATGCAGCGACAATACACTGAGAATATGAGCAAACCCGATATTATGCGAGACTCTGATGAACCACTAGATCTTGGAAAGGAACGGCAACGGAATGATAGCATAAGCGAGACGGATACCGACAAACACGACCTGACGGACAAGGACAACGGCAAAGATTACTACAAGGATTATAATGAGGATGACAGGAGGCTGAACTCTGAGGATCCAGAGAACAACGGTCAAGACGACGGAGATTACTCAGAGGACGAACACAACAAGAACTCATGAAATGAAGGCGTGTTAAGATAAGTGTGTTGAAATAGTCACTTAGACTACGAGTAACACGAATAGGACAATGTTTTGTTGAAATTATCAAAAGGTGCTTGAGTGTTATGTTTTGTGGTCATTAGCTTGATTCGTTTTTGTAATAACGGTTTTAATTGTTGACCCGTGGAATGTCGTTGGTGCCATTTCCGATATTAATGTAAATTTAAAGTTTTAGGGTTAAATCGGTTGCAGCTAGGTTGAGTCTGGTTACTTTGCATAGATATCACGAATCTGTATAGCTGGTATTATGAATGAACAGATACGTGGTCTTGAATCTCTGCGCGTTGAACCGCGCTGTACGTTTAATATACACCTGTTAGTGAGACATTATTTTTATACCCGATGTGATAACACAGCCATAATTCACTTTAGCATTTACCTGACACATTAGTTCAGTCGACTCGCCACAAGATTGTGAGATTGTTTTAGTAGTTAATGACTAGTGAGTAGTGTTTTTTGTATTGTGTATGTAAAGGTCCCGGTCACGTAGTAGGGCCTCTTACATAGTAATTCCATCCATCTACCTCAGCATTTGGGCCAATGCGGCAATCGTTATAAAGTAAAAAAAAATATCCACACAAATTGTGAAATTCCATCCATCTACCTCACTTCAATAGATTTTATTTAATATTTTATACAATTTATAGATATAAAATAACTGTTGTTTTATGCATTTTGCAGATTGCATTTATATATATACTATATAGAGTATATCGTAGGTAAATATATGCAAGTCATTAGGTCATTGTTAGTGCTGCCCGTAGGTACGTGTTTACCGTTATGTTATAGAACGCACTCACTAGAGGAACATTAGACTGTCACGACCGTAGCGAGTAATGAGCATAAACCTCTGATATCAATGAGCACACTAACTATATACGATGAGAATATTGTATACGAACAAATATAACAGAGCTTAAATCATACTATTATTAAAGTAAATATACATATATGTGCGTATACTGAATCGCGGACGGTGAAGTTTTAACGCGATAAGAACACGATGTATAACGATTAAAACATTTAAGGATCAAAATTAAAATGTCGGCAAAATTTAAGGATCAAAATTAAAATGTCGGCAAAATTTAAGGATTAAAATTAAAATGTCGGCAAAATTTATATTGCAAATGAAAAGGGCTGACGTTCAATATGTATAAGTATACTGTGAGTTACTCGCGAGTGTTCTGCCCTGTACTGGTACCTGTATAGTCATCAACCATCATCAGCTTGAGACTGACAATCAGCCAACGGATGAGCAGGTATCGCGTTATCGCAGCGTGCGATTCGTCAAAAAGTTCAAATTGACTCTTAACAATATATTATGATATAAGACGATATTATGCATGTATATAAATTGAGGTGATATATGTAAAGTACATAAATAAATAAATAGTAACAAAAAGCAATAAATAAAGTATACCTTGACGTTGCCTTCGAATTTGTGTAAATACGTGGGTAGTGAACGGTTTGCGTTGGTATTGTGGTAATATGAACCTTATAGTGTACAAGTGAAGGTTTATTTTGTAGTAATGATGTGGGCTCGTTACTTAAATAACAATTACTGTGATTACAATCTCATGTTAGCCTTCAATACTTATACATATTTTTTAGAGTACAATGTTATAGTTATTTAGTATATTATAAGATATTCGTAAGCGAGTCACAAAATTATATTTACTTCCCGCCCCTGAACGTTAGGATTCACGTTATTTAAGTATTTAGAGCAATAGGTAAAAGCATTTAACCTTTTATATGAGAGATATTACATTTATGAATTTATTGAGATATCTCACTTTGCCACCGGGGCTTGTAAAGCTGTCAGTTTGACACTTGCGTGAGTGTGGCCATCGCAAGAAAATTCATAGATATTATTATTACTAGAATAAGTTCTACGGGTTGATTGAAATATGTTTTGTTTAGTGTGTTAGTGAGAATTGATGATTAGGTCAGTTTGGTTTGCGCAAATATAACCTTGTTGACATTTAACAGTGTTGCCATAGTGAGTAATTATTTTCGACTGTATATAAAATAAGTTTTGTTTGTTTAGGAAAATGAGTGCTTAATATTCGATTATTATGGTATAGATGCAAGTATCTTTTATTTAGATTACTCTGATTACATTCTACTCATTATAGTTCATTTAGAGGAATAGAATTGATGTACTCAGTATTCAACATTATATTACAATAGTCAGTTACCAGATTGTGATTAAGGAAAGTATATATATTTTTTCAACACATGCCACTTACATAAAATACAGATATAAAAATAAGGGGGGCTTACATCGTTCTAAGGGGCTCTATACATGTGGCGTCGCAGCTCTAAGACTATACTTGATACTAAATAATGCTGTCCTTGCGGTGAATCCCTGCCCTAATATCGCTGCCATCTAATGTGTAGACCCCCTTACTAGGACTTCATGAAGTCTGAAACTAATAAAACGACGCAGATCCCTCGCTGCACTGTACAGTTGTTGATTATGCAGAATATTATATACCAGTGAAGAATATGGATGATTATTTAGGACTATAAGTCAATATGCTCTCGATTTATAAATACTACTTACGTTTAGTTACCTTGTGAACTGCAAGTTCGACATTAGTTTTTTTTCTTTATTTGTTTGGTTATACTAATATACCTCATTAGCATGACCTATCATGTAAAACTTTTTTATTAGTTTAACGCACAGTATCATGTTGATTTTTGTCTGTTCGGGGACAACGCTGTTTACGGAAACCGTAGAAAATAATGAAGCCACATTACAAAAAGTACAAAATATTGAATTGATGTAGTTCAGATGTGTAATATTCTTGCAAAATGTTTCAATGTTAATATATGTGTATGTTGCCGTGAATGGCGTGTCTCGAACGGACCTAGCTTATGTTAGGAAGCGCAAGATATTAAGTTTGTTCACTATGTGACAGTACCAAGTAGTTTGGTTATCTCTCAACGGTTGACATCACCATTTTTTTTGTTTTGAAGGCGATGGAATCAATAAATGAGCTGTATGAACCACAGCAGTATTTCCCAAACTATGGGTTGACCACTAGTGGGTAGCGGTCTAGTGTTGGATGGACCTTAAAAAGCCGATACTATTTAAAACAGTAATGAAAAAATATAGGAAACAAATCTATTCTATTGAAATAACACTCGTTCGCAAGGTCGTCCTCCAAGTCTTGTAAATTGTGTTGTATTGACACAATGTGACATAGGCGTATCCACGGTGGGGCAGGTGGGGCAACTTGCCCCACCCTTCACCCTGCCTTGAAACTAAAAATCTACTATTTCTAGAGAAAACTATCAGATCAGTGCAAACATTTCGAGATCACTTCAGTCGCCCCTTCAGTACTCATTCTCTTGCTTTTCTGCGTGATGGTTCGAGGATTCTTGGTTGGTTTTTACTATTTTTAGATTTTCTTACTTTTGCCCCACCTCTAAGCAAATGCTGGATACGCCCATGCAATGTGAATTGTTATATTGAATAAACGAAACAAGAGGCAAAAAAACAAAAAAAATGCAATGAATCTAATGCTTTGAAACATACGGTATTATTATTAAGTCAAATCAAAATGTTTATTTTTGAGAAAATACATTGTTCGCAAGGAATGATCGTAAAGCCTAAAATTCCCTATATGCTGCCTGCAACAAAGCCTGAAAATAATTTCTTCTTTACGCAGAAACTAGTAAGAACGTACTGGTTGACTGGTAGAATATGTGTAAGGCATTAAGGCTGCTTCTGTTCTTTTGTGTGCTAAAAGTATTAAATAAATAAACATACATACATTTATTGATTCTGTGATCGTTCTTTATTTGATACGTCATCAATAAATATTCAAAATCTAGTTCAGATGATCTCGCAACGTCCCCATAAATTATTTGCCATCTCTTTCTTTCTGGTGGCGCTAAAGTATACGACTGCTGCAATAAGCGCAGCCACCATTCCTTCAATCTAATTTCAACTCTACAACTGTACTAATTAGGTGTATTTTTCAAAATCATTGGACTTACGTAAATGGTTAAGTATTTATGCAATAATTAATTAAGGTACGATTGGGATGACGATACAAGACGCCATATTGTATTATGACGTCATCTCAGCGGATGGACATTCAGTATTGTTATGATTTTGATAGAGATATACCTAATTGAGGCAGATATTATTTTATGTATATTTTTATAGTTGAACCACGCTGAGCCATTGTACATTAGAGTACTAGTTGTACGCTGCTTCATTAAATTACAATATACAAGAATAATAAAATAATTGTTTTGAATGTGTTGTTTCATTACTTTATAAGATTCTCAATTAATAAAGTTATTATATTCACGTTACTTAAAACTGGGTCATTTTTACGAGTAACATTAAAATAAAACTCTTTACTTCATCATAATTACACTTGTGTCATCTTTTAGCCATATGTATGAGTCAGAGATGAAATTATTACTAGTAAAATGAAGGTGTGTCATATTCATATAAAAGTCACCATTACTCATCAATTCGAAAAACCACATTAATAAGATACTTATGTACATAAGGAAGGGTCTTACAACACACGAATTTTAACCAAAACAGAAAAGTGTATTTATTTAATGGAATCTTTGACAAACTTTTACTCCTTCAATAATTATATTATAACCATCTCTTACATATACAATAACTCCTAAAGCTAGAAATAAATATAGTACACATATTAATTCCATACATTTTACACTAACTACTTTCTATTTTACTCTTAAAAAAACTATGCTACTTAATCAAAAACCACTCAATATTCTTTTTTTAAATCTAAAAGCGTTTTTAACATTTTAATTTTGGAACAAAATATAAATTATCATGGATGAATTTGTACATAGATAATAAATAAAAAAAATATAACTAAGCCTCGTTAAGAGTTTTTTTTTAAAGGATAGTTTTGGAACCTCGTCCTTTAGTCCTCCTTGATCTGCTTCTTCTTAAAGAGGTAATGAGCGCCCAACAGAGCGTTCATTCTGTAACAATAGAATATGTTGGCTTTAAGGAAATTGTCGAAACGATTATGGGGTGATGAGATTTTAATAAATTAAATCTATCAACGCATGTTCCATCTCTGTATGAAAATGAGCCAGTACCTAATTTACCAAAGAAACAGAGCCAGTTGGACAGGATGACATTGTTTTGGAGCTCCGGCATAATAATGGCTATTCGAAAGTCCTGTGACCAGGTTCGTGCATTTGAAGGATTCGTTACCTTAACAAAATACTTCTGCAATCTTAAACGGCATGATGTATCACTAAGTATCTTGCTGTCTACTCCATAAGCACTAAGTCCGTAGTTTTGGCATTCGTTACGGGCGTTTCCTACTTCGTATCACATACGGACGCGCGATTCGATCGGGGCCCGAACTACTAATGAATGAACACAATTTGATAGTTGTACCTACTTCCGATGTGTTTTACCCTGCTGAAAAATTTAATAATTACGGAGTAGGGTTCACTCCGAAATGCCGGAGTACTTTCGGAAGGGCCCGTAACTTCGTTGACGAAGTTAGAGAGTAGACAGGCGCAATTACTTGCACAAAAATCATTATCATCTTTCTGCCACTTTCCTAACTTATTTCAGTTATGCGCTGTACTTTTTTTCTTCCATACATCTCTATTTTAACCATAATCTCCGAGTTGCCGTCCCTAGCCCTTATTTTATAAATACCACCTACTTCACATTTTTCTTTATTATCTCTTGTATTTTTCAAAAGTAAACGTTAAAAAAATTTAACTGGCTTCCAAAACATAACTCTACAAAGCAAAAAATAACTTTTCGGAAGTCAGTGTCAAAAACAAAAATAAATGGGTACCTAAAGGCACCGACTTTCAAAAAGAAAGTTATTTTTCGCTTTATAGCGTTTTGGAAGCCAGTTTAATATATTTGTTAAAAAGATTTTTATTCTTCTCTTTGTAGTTTTGGTACCTTATATTATTATGAAAATACGCATTATTAAGGATAACTTTAAAACTACTCGTCAGATCATTTAAACCCAGCATGAGAAGCACCAGAATCCAAATAAAAACAGAATCATCAAAATCGGTTCATAATTGGCGCAATAATCGCGTAACACACATACAAAGACATACAGTTGAATTGAGAACCTCCTCCTGTTTGAAGTCAGTTGAGAAGCCACATCGATTTTCCAAAACTAACGTCGCGGAGGTTTATTTATTAGCACAAACTTATTCACCCGTTTACAATGTTAGACAGGTGGTAAGCGTCGCGTTTATTACTGTATCGCGTGTTCTCGAGCTATAACATTTAAATAGTCTGAGCGGTTACAGTGAGGTTCTACAGTTAACTGTTAAAAGTTTAAGGTAGTACAATTGAGAATCAATAGTAATAACACTTTGATAGAACAGTAGAAACTGTTTAGTCAAGGTTTCGTTAGCAATAGAAGATTATTTGTTAATATAATAATGTCAGTCTGTTATTGTCCCACTGCAGGGAAAAGGCCTCTTCTCATACAAAGAAGGCACGAGCATTGATCACTTGCTCAAAGCGTGTTGGCGATTTTAGACTATTAATTACAGGTTTCCTCACGATTTTTTTTTTATTTTTTTGCCAATTTTACAAGGGATTTAACAATAATTGATGAAATATTATACTATACTCTAGCCAACCCGTCGTTATTTAAGTTAAGGGTACATTAGTCGACGGCACGAACTATTTTGTGCGCGGGGTTAAAATGCATTTTATATCAACCGACAATACGTGCGGAAGAGATAGAAGCTGTGATGAGCAGTAGGAAGCTAGTACGCGTACGAATACACACTTTTGCAAATTTGTAGCGAAATGGATAATGATTTAGGACGAAACCGAGCGCGCGAAATTTTATAAACGGACCTTTGGCAGTCTAGATATCATGAAAGAACTACTAAATCTATCTGTTCAAAATAAAATTATATGCATTGTTGAACTACTAATCTATCCCTGTATGGAGGCCGTTTTGGAATTTGCCGTCTTCTTATGGTATTTATTTGCGCCCAAATATGCGTCAAAATTAGTGTCGAAATGTGGAACTTTCGACGCTCATAACTTTCAAATATTTTATTTTTTTACCTTTTCGCTTCCATAGGGCTAGATAATGATGAGACAAATTGATATCATTATTATAATATCTTTTTATTTTAAACGTACATCGTCAAACAGTGGAATAATCCCTAGACTACGTTTGTATGGCAAAAATTTCGACTAGTGTAACCCTCTAACTGCCCTTATCATCAAACTTTATCCAAATACATTCAATAACCATGGTTTATCTTACATTCAAACGTTATCATACAGCCAAACTGATATTCACAATATTATCTAACATTTATTTAACTAAACAAAACCGGCAATATTTCAGCTTACAATTCGAACTACGAGAATAAGGTAATATTTATCAATCTCATTTATACACGTACGTACGGTCTTGCATACACTAAATATGTGTTTACTGCTTGTTACCGAATGTCATATCCCCGATGGCTAATGCTCCGAAGTCATCAGATCGAGCGTCCGAATCGCCGAAATTCCATAGCATCGATTTACCACAATTTCGTGACGACCGACAATCATTCAATTTTTGATTGTTGATTAGAGATGGGTAACTCAGGAGTGATAGATATAAAAGATATGAATCATTCCGTTACCATCATTCACTCTTTATATCCGTTCACATTCGAATGTATCACTGTATCAGTGTATCTTTACAACTCATTCACTCACAGCGTCTTTTTCTATCTATGTCGCACACAACTGCTGTGTAATTATGAGTGGCGCTGTTCGTCACCATTTTACCAGCAATGCAAAAAATAAACAAAAACCGATCTTATGTCCCATTCAAAATGTAAGTTCCAAAAACGTCCGTTTCACAGATAAGTTGGTCAAAATCTACCTACCTCGGCCCCACCGGGATAAATCAGAAAGACACCTACCTAATCTATCTATCGCTCTTACTGATTTATTGAATAGTTTGACTACTGAAATGAGCCACACTGAGTGAGTGAGCAGCGCAGTGCAATGCGCTGTGTTTCGTACGCGCGACCGTGAGCTACTGATACATAAAGATATAAAGATACAGAAGAGTGATACATATCCCAGTGATCGAAAGATACAGTATCAATCTTTTCTTTTTAGTGATACATTTTGCTCATGTCTATTGTTGATAGCTGCTTAGACTGAATTGACAGATGACAACTAAAAGTTTTTTTTTTTTTTTTTTTGTTCCAGACGGAACAGGCTAAGGTCTGAGACCATGCTGCCTAGTCATCAGTTAGTATTTTTCTTGAGTAGGGTAGATCCAATTCAATTCATCAGTATGTACATCCATAATAGGGTAATCCAATCAAATTCTTTAGTTATATATACATCCATAAGTAAGTTATTCCGGTTTAAGTCATTAGTATAGTACGACATAAAAGAGTAGAAATTAAATATTTGGGAACTAATAGTTTTCATTTTCTGGCAACATCTAAAATGAGTACTTGAGCTGTCAATTTTTCTCGATCGGTTTCGATTTTCGTAAGAATTTTGGTTTTTGTGTGATATTTCTGAGTGTGGACAGAAAAACAGTGGCAAATCATGAATAAGGTAATTCGTGGAGTTGCCTGTGATATAGTTTACAAAGTTTATATGTGGTGTATAGTCGAATTCCAAGCTGGGAAGCTTCTATGCAACTTAGAAGATGTTTACCATCGTACAGCAGATTTTACTGGTAAGTAACTATTGAAAGTTACGCTAAACGTTAATTACAAACGATTAATACATTCAGGGAGCTAAATTTTCGAACCACATATCATTTACAAATTATTTGTCTACAATTTTTGAGGTTATGCTAAGGTAAACAAATACCTTTGTAGTTATAGCGCGACTTAACAACGTTGATAGTAAGGCAAAAACAATTAATGTAATTTATTGCGGATACGAAATATTTTTTTTACTATGCCATATTTGTTGATGCAATCGTCTAAATGGAAAGAAACAATTTTAAAATATATTCACGTTTATTTACCGCGGAACTTCTTTCGTCGGACTGACAGTGATTCTTTTATTTGCTTGTTTTAGGTGTTTCTGTAAGCACAGTGCACAGAATCGTGCAACACGGCATTGAAAACGGTGGGAAATTCTCAACACCAGCTAAACACATGAAAGGTCGTCCCATGGTGCAGACAGCAGTAACGATGAGAGTGGTTCAGAAATCAGTGACGAATCAATACCAGAGCTTAAAATAGACTACACGAACTTAAGTGATCCCATGGAAGGTGTAGAGTATTTAGATTTTGATTTATTAGATTAGTTTATTTTATAAATTTTAGTTTATATCTGAGTTTATATGGAAAGCAATTGATTATTAAAAATACGATTTTTTTGTGAAATTGTTGTTTTATTACTACTACATATTAAATATTTATTAAATATACTTATTTAATATATTTACTCATTTTATACCCAATAAATAAATAATACTATTCAAGTATCAAGATCACCTGGGTCGTACTAACTGGGTTGCTATCTGAGCGATTGTGGCGCCCTCATTTAATTTCTACTCTTTTATGTTGCACTGTACATATCCATAGGTAATCAAATCCAGGTAAATTCATTAGTTTCTTATTTTCCAATCTTCAGTTTATTTCAATAAAATCCATGTTTAAGATTTGTTATTCCACACAATCTTGAGTCAAGTCCAAGTAATTTTCATTCAAAGTTTATGTTATTTTGTTAGAGCCGAGTGTCAAATCATGTAATTTTTTTTTCTTCCCATCTGACGGGCAGTAACTGATACTGATAACGTTATCAGTATCTAACTGAGCTAATTAATTTAATTTCTATCATTTTAAATTACAAATTATATTTAAGAAAGTCAATGAAAAGATATTTAGGTAATATACATATTATATACACATGACAATTCTCATCTTTAGACACCATAAGTTAAATTTGTCCAACTGTATTAATTAAACAAAGGTAAATACGTCGAGCTATTTACAAGAAGAGCCTGAATAGAGCGCGGTACCAAATCAGGGCTACCATAAATTTCAATAAGCTCATCCATCAGCACAAGGCGCTGGATGCCAAAAGATGAGCATTCAAAGTAAATGTGAGCAAGAGATTGCTCTGCTTGAGAGTTACAATGATCACAGAGAGGACTGTGTACAATTTTCAGACGAGACAAATGATAATTTAGTCGACAATGACCAAAACGAAGCCTAAGTATGGTGGAGTAAAACTTCCTGTTCATGTAAGTATTGGTTTTACAGAACCAAGGCATGGTTCCTATGGGAATATTGTATACTGCATACCACATACCTTTATTTTCAATTTGAACTGTATGATTCCAGTGCCTTTTCCATATATCAGTGGACCTTTTTTTCAACAGAGGAACTATGACAACTAACAGTTTTTGGTTTTGCCTATATGACGTCACGTCATAGCAGCTCGTGATATATAGATTAAAAATATCGTAATTATGTAGTTTTATGACTCAGAATCAGAATATTTAATTATATTTCTACATAAATTATAAATTTTATCGCATTTCATAATTTATTGTTCACTACCGAAATTACCCTATTAGCCATCGGGGATATGACATTCGGAAACAAGCAGTAAAGCCACTGAATATAGGTTTGTATTAGAAAAATACAAGCATGTTCCAGAACCAGGATAAAATAAAAAATAATACTAGTTATGTCGTTTGTCTATCAAAACGTATTGGTAACATTTTGCTATCAAATCAATAAAAATTTAAAAAGATAAAGCGCATCAAAGTTCAGCTTGTAACGTCAGTTCTAGGTAAAAAGTCAGTCAAGGCGTAATTTCACGCAAAATTTTAACGCACTATTGTATCGTCGTATTTTTTTATTTACGTGACAAAATATTGCTGCGTGTCGCGGGTTCGATTCCCGCACGGAACAATTATTTGTATGACCTCCAGATAGTTGTTCCGGCTCTGGGTGTTGTGTATATGAGTTTATATGTTTGTAAACCCACCCACTATACAGGAAGAAATTCCTAGTGTGTGGCAACGTTTTTTATAAACTAACTAAACTAAAAGAAAAATACGTTTTCTACATTTTTTCGTAATCTAATTAAAGGACCAAATAGATTTATTCAGATAATTACCCTATTCTAAATCTAAAAGCACCAAAACGTATGTAATGCTATACTTACAGGAAGGCCAAATGCTATTTCCTGCTAGCCAGTGCTATGCCGAGGCCGACGATGCCGCCGATGGCCAGCACTGCGCCGCTGGCGACCGCGATGCCGATCAGACCTTCCTTCTCCATGCGCTTGTTGATCTGGCGCTGAAATTGGCGGAAGACAGCTTTTGAGCAACAAAATAAAAAAAACAGGCAGGCTAACTTCGAAACTCCTACTTTTTTTGGAGTCTGTTCAAATTCTAGTCTCAATCTCATATCGGCGACAATCAATGTCAAAACCGGAGTCTGTTCAAATTCTAGTCTCAATCTCATATCGGCGACAATCAATGTCAAAACCGGCCAAGTCGAAGGGTTCTATTATCGCAAAAAACGGCGAAAAAATCACGTCTGTTGTATGGGAGTCCCACTTAAATATTAATTTTACTCTGTTTTTGGTATTGTTGTTATAGTGGCAATAGAAATACATCATCTTTGAAAATTTCAACTGTCTAGCTATCACGGTTCATGAGATACAACCTGGTGACAGACGGACAGTGGAGTCTTAGTAATAGGGTCCCATTTTTACCCTTTGGGTACGGAACCTTAAAATTGAGTTTTTTATAAGATTGAGACTGTTATTAGAATGCGTTTTTTTTTTTAAATATGGCTATTATGTACAAAAGAAAGAAAAAGAGTTGACTTCGAAGCAAAAGAAGTATGTAAGGATGGTGGCAGCTGGCATTCTGTAGTTTCTGCCTACCTCCACGAAAAAAAAGCGTGAGTTTATGTTTGTGTATAAAAAGTGAAGGGAAATTAAAAATAGAGGGTAAAGAGTAGCAATGATACAAGTGTTCAATTAAAAGCAAATATAGTAACTCGTCATAATATTTTGCCCTCTGCATTTCGCAACTATGTTGGAGTCAACTAGGTACCAATAAAGTCTGATGCAGCTGAATACTAGTATTTAATTTAGGGATAGTGTATCTGAGCTTCTTAACTCAATACCAGGGTAACACAATGGTAAGACCAGTTGCACGTCTATCAAAGATCTACGATTGTCTTTACGACGTTGGAGTATGGTACGCATTTTAACTGCTGAACTGATCAATCCTCAATATTAAACGGTTTTATTTAGCTTGCCCTGGTTGTTTTTTGGGTCAAACTTAGTCATTGCTTTTTTTTATTTCAATCCATCCAACATTTCACTAGCATAACAATAATTACAAAACACACATTTATGTTGCTTAGAAAACATCAAAATTTTAGATTACAATTAACAATCTCTTGCCCATATCGCAATTTATTTGGGGTTGATGCAACATATTTTATATTCTATATTTTTAAATGGTAAGCAATGCCAATGTCACCTATCCCGTCAATGTCAAAAGTTAGTTGGAAGGGCAAGTATATTATTATCATAATTTAACCCACAATGCCACAGCTCTAATCAATCACCAACCCAACTCAATGTTTTTGTCACCATGTCTGCCTTATCATATGCAGAAGATTATATCAAATCTTAAAAACACGAGTAGTGTAGGGTATGACGGTATTTCAACGAACGTGATCAAAGCAGTGAATGAAGATATTTCTCAACACTTAAGCCATATTATGAATCTTAGTATAATAAGTGGGACATTTCCAAAAGATCTCAAGTTAACAATAATTAAACCTTTATTTAAAAAAGAAGATAAATATTTAATGGAGAACTATAGACCGATAGCATTAATTTCCGTATTCTCAAAAAAATTTGAGAAATATATATATAACGAACTCAACATATACTTAGAACAACATAAAATCCTATGTGATGAACAGAAAGGTTTCAGAAGAAATAGAAACATTAATATGGCGGTTTACGATTTTATATACACTGTCTCATTACACGTCGACGAATCATTACCCGTTTGTGCTATTTATTGTGACATGTCCCAAGCATTCGATTATGTAGATCACAATATTCTGCTAGATAAACTTGAAGCTTACGGTATAAGAGGTAATGTCTTGGAATTGTTAAAATCATATCTAACAGACCGACAACAAATAACTCAAATATCTAAATTCAATATGAAAGATTAAAAGGTACATATCTTCTCCTCTCAAAAGCGCCGCATTACGCATGGTGTGCCCCAGGGAAGTGTATTGGGCCCTCCCCTGTTCTTACTATATATAAATGACCTACCAAATGCAACTAAGGAACCCATGACTTTGTTCGCTGATGACAGTACTATAACAATAGCATCCGATAATTTATCTGATTATAATTTTGACGCAAATAACTCATTAATCTCTATAATTACCTGGCTTAGCAACAATAATTTGAAAATTAATGTTCATAAAACTAACATAATGCATTTTAGACAACGGGAAAAATTACATAATTTATCAAAATTCTATTTAACTTACAATGACATTATTATACAAGAAGCAGATACAGCCCGATTTCTGGGCTTAATCATTGATCCACAATTAAATTGGAAAACACATATTAATGTACTAAGTAAAAAAATCACCAGCTCGTCGTATGCCCTCTATAAACTTGCTCCTACTGTCAATACAAACACTCTACTAACGGCCTATTACGGACTTGTGGAGTCTTTGAGATTTGGGATAATTTTCTGGGGCAATTCAACAAACAAAGACATAGTGTTCAAAGCACAGAAGCGTTGTGTACGGGCTATGTTTGGTTGCAAACTATGGACAGTTGCAGACCAATGTTCATAAAGCACAGAATTTTAACACTGCCGTCACTCTACATATTGGAAATGGCTGTATTCGTAAAAAGCAATCCTCAGTGGTTTCCACTTTTGTCTAATATTTCTAATAGAAATAGACGTGAGCAGTATAGATTTTGGGTGCAGTCACACTCGGCCAAAACAGCGCTTCTGAGAAAAAGTGTTGTATGTATGGCCCCAGTAATATACAATAAAATTCCTAATGATATAAAGCAATTGAATTTTAATTTATTTAAGAAAACACTTAAAAAGCTGCTTACTGATAAGTGCTACTATAACATTGTTGATTTTTTAAATGATAAATTTTGAATTTTATTTTGACTAATTTTATTCTATATTGACATATTTTGTATTTAATTAATACTCTTATTGACTACATTTTGTACTGACTCTGATTGTATGTTGAATTATTGATAACATTTTGCACTGACTCTTAATTTTTATATATGAAACTGACATTCATTTATTTCATTTTGTATGCCGAATGAGGCAAAACATGTTGGTCCGGTAAAATTGTTTCCATCTATATGTGCATATTCATGTATCATGTTACACATGTTTGAACAAATAAATTTATCTTTATCTTTAAAAGAGAAGGAACTGTAAACATAAACTAAATTCTTCCAACTTCTCTATAAGTTATAATCTCATACATATTTAATTGCAAGTTACAGTAAATATTACTAACCTCTAAAGCCAAAACTTGTTGGTTGGCCGGCTCAATTTCTAGGAAAGACTTCACATAATGTAGCGCCTTGTTGTACTCCTTGATTCTAGCATTGCCGATGGCAAGGTAGAACAGGTAATCTCGTTTGCCATCAGGATGTGAGTTGAATAACTCTTTGAGAAGCAGTATACCCTGAAAATTCACAGAATTAGTAGTAAAGTTGGTTGAGTTATCAGAATTCAGAGATAAATTATATTTATCTAGTCATGTTAAACCAAAAATTATGAGGAAAATCAATAATTTAATCAACAATCTGGTTTTTCCTTTAGTTAATGAATGTGTTGTGTTCTTTCTTTTCCAGCTCTGTGCTTCCTTGTGGTGTAATGTTTTTAAACAATTATTGTTTCACTGCTAGACAAAAGTCTGCACTATACCCTATATTCCACTCTTCCTGGTGTGTAGTCTTCTCCACCCAATCTTTAGTATATGTCAGCTATTCATAGGCAAATTTACTTGGGTTTTGTTCAAAAATATATTGATGTTAGACAAATGTGAACCACCAGGTAAAGTAATGGTCAAACGCAAGCCTACAAATAACAAAAAAAAAACGTAATGAAAAAAAAAATGGTTCATAACACTGAATGGCTGTCTACAATGCACAGGAAGCATCAAAACCATATTGACAATTGCTGAACCCAGCCCAAGCACACAACAAAAGTAACCAAATCAAAACAAAAATACAACTTCTTTGTTTATTAAAATCAATAATTGGTCTTATTGATGACAACAGATACCAAAATAACAAATTCATGTTTATCACGGTTTGTTTACTCTTATGCATATGTAAGGTAAGTATATCAACATAGTATTGTTAAAACAGGCTTTGTGTTCTTGTTATTTGACCTTTATACTTGTGCCCAGTGTGCATATCCAAGTATTTTTAGATTAAGGAAGACATTATTTGAAAGTCCTCTAAGACCTTGAAGCCACTGATTTGGCAAACATTAATTTTAAGAAACATTTATAAATGATTTGTGTAGCTTAAAATAGCGAGAATGACTATTGTTTTTATTTTTTTATTTGTTGACAGAATTTATGTTTGCATGCCCATTTTTATCCCAATGTCCGTCTTGAGCGAATGTTTTAATTGTATGTACGACAAAGGCAATAAAAGACGTCAAAACCCTTACAATTAAAATAATGATTCGACAAAGTTTTGCAGTACCTATACCTACCTTTCGTATGTCTGTGGGGTACTTGCTCCGCACCAGACACCATGCGTACTCGAACTGCGCCTTGTGCGTCACGGTCCCTTGGTGTAGCTGCTCGTGGAACACTTTCTCGAGTTTCTACATCACAAAAATTAAGAGTAATCAGCATAACATTCAATGACTCACGAATACAACGTTGCACAAGTTTTCACATTACTTGCAAATCTTCCGAAGATACTATCTCATCCAGAACGTCTTCCATGATGATCTTAATAGAATGTTTGTATGTAGATTTCAATAGTTTTACAATTTATATCCCGAAAAAGACTAATAGCATATTTTGCGTTATCAATGAAAATCGAAAAAATCAGTTTTGGCCAATTTGACGTTTCGGTTTGACAGCTCGCTACGTCAATAAAAAGTGGAGGTGAGACCTTCCGAGTGTAATTTTTAGTCGATTTTTGATAGTTGATATTATTATGATCCGGTAGGCTAACGGCATGGCAGCACCGACGGCGACGCCACCGACGAGTTCAAACTAGAGCGGTAGGCTGGCAGAGTCAACAAATATATATTTTGCTCTCCGGATGTCAGCTTGAAAGAATAAAAAGAGACTTTTCCTCACATGAGCTTAGAAACTTGGGTAATCCCATGTAGTTTAACTCTTTGCGCATAATCTTGTTGCTATATATTGTGTACTTTATATAGACACTTGTCATTATATATTAATTTGTGTTTCAAGCTGAATAAAGCCAATATTTTGGTTTCGTGAATCTTTTAATCAGCCCCGCTGCTAAACGAAGAGAACTTCGAAGATGCCGTCTATGAACCTACACCTGAGGAACAACAGGTCACAGAAGCAGTGGAACCTGCTACTGTACCTGCACTGCAAGAAGTTACGCCATCACCACGTCGATCGTCACGTGAGAGACGAGCTCCTGCTTATCTGAGTGACTACGCCTGTGATACATAACGATGACTTTAGTTAATTCTAAAGGAGGGGTGAATGTACAGCCAATATTTTGGTTTAGTGAATCTTTTAATATGTAACATCCCGAAACAAACAGAATTAAGATAGAATTGTAGAATTCTCGCTCAGTATTGCTTTTTCACTTTGCTAAAGAAGATGATGATTATTGTATTAATGATATGAAAAACAAAAGGTGTCGAGGGACAACTGCCTGCAATGAAGTTCCTTTCACTCTATGTTATTTTTTTTTTGTGGTGTACAATAAAGAATATATAATAATCTACTGGTACAATGAAGTAAATTCACAACCTGTGTACCGTCAGTCTCACACATTTTTCGGCCTAGCTAGCTCTCATTCCCCAAGTATCTGTAATGTAATGTGTATAAGAAACTTTGTTACAATATTTATCAATCTCATGTTGAAGTTTTGTTGTCCAGAGTCTAAAATCAAAATCAAAATCATTTTTTTATTTTACATAGTCCTACATGGGCACTTATAAAACGTCGACAAAAGGTGCACGGTTCGGGTTAGTCGTTTCCTATGGAGAAGAACCGGCAGTCTAGTCGAGTTATCGCAGGTTTAATGTTTGAGATCTCAGTCTCTACCCAACAAACCAAACAAGACCCAACTATTGTCTATGGGGATGGGAACGACCAGAGACATTGTAATACATAGAGCAACACGGACCGGTCCGCCGGTGGTCCGTGTTGCTCTATGTTGTAATACAACGACTCAGAGAACTCTCTGTAACACTGACTTATAAACCTATGGACTTGCCATACCTACGTAATTAGCGTGCATACCTACAAAAATCGGGCAATTAAGATCAAGCACTGACTAACCTCATTGGCCCATTTGCAACTGTTTGACAGCACAACTACACAGATAGACGTATATATACGGCACACAATTACCAATTTTTTCGGCAATCAACATGGCGACCGGTCACGCATAGACATGATTTTGACGTCACTCAAAAGTGTTACCAAGTTTAGTCCTTGAGAAACATTTAGATGTCTCTCTTTTCATATGCAGCTCTTGGTTAGTTAAAAAGAGACAAAACGCTTTTTGACATGCGTGTGTCGATATTATAGATATTTGTATAACTATTCTTCATATAGTAGAATATGCCGTCTCCATAGTTTTCCTACCTCATTGCTCTGCAACGGCTCTATTCCATCTCTATTCCTCACAGCCATCAAATGTCAAATTGTCAATGTCAAACTACAAGTGTCAAGTCAACTGATCGCGCAACGCAGGGCTCTTTCTTTTGTGGAGTTCATCTTCAATTTGAATATAAAAACGCTGAAGATTGCAGCTGTAGCGCATTGTTGGAAGCCTGCGACCAAACTGCACTAAAATGCAGAGTATGATAAACACGGTAAAGGGCACAGCCCTCGGAGTCGCCGGGTATTTGACGCCGGTGCTCAAGGTACTATTATCTTCGTAATTATAATAGTTATCACTGTTTACAGTGACTTGATATCGCGTAAAATACATTCAGAATGATTGATATGCTTTTGTTTTTATTATACACCATTTTTGCTCCAAAATAAGAGTATGATATGTTTTTAGTAGGTAGTATTAGTTTGAGACTGAGATTTTGAATAATAATCAACAGCTGAATACATAATATTCCAGAACTTCAATAGTTTGTGTCAAACTGTCAATCTAGTCTTATGTCTTAGTATAGATCTAAGTACCATCAGTGTTTAATTTATAAATCATTGTCTGAATGAAATTAAACATTTTAAAACCAAGTACAAACACAATGTAGTCATTTAATCCAATGAATTATATTTCATGTCTTCAACTGTGTCAATATTTGTTTATTTAAAAACTTTTAGTTATTAATAGGTTCAGGTCAGGTGACTGTCAAACTATAATTTTTTAATTATGTCTACCGAAGCAGTGTGAAGCAGTTAAACTGAAGTTTAAAATTCAAACAAAAATCAAATTTTCCTTTATCAGGAATCAAAGTTCCAAGAAACAGGGGTCCTAACTCCTGAAGAGTTTGTAGCAGCCGGAGACCACTTGGTTCACCACTGCCCCACCTGGCAATGGGCAAAAGGTGAGGACTCCAAGATCAGGCCCTACCTGCCTGCTGATAAGCAATTTCTCATCACTAGAAATGTCCCATGCTACAGGAGGTGCAAACAGGTAAGAAAAGAAAATTATGATTCTTATAAGTCTCTTATGTTACAGATGTTTATTACTTTAGATAGGTAGTCTATGTAATAAAATATGTGATATTATATTATACTATCAGCAGTTTTTTTTAAATGTGATTTAAATATTCTGGAATCTTAAATTTAATTGCATGAATCTAAAATATTAATTCATGCACTAACAAAAAAATCCAAGAACGAAAAATTGTTTATTTAACTAATTTGTCAATTCGTAGCCACATATAAATATTTTATGTTATTTATTATATTAGTTATCCTACTTATCTTACTCTTCTTACTTATATTACAAATGCAAAAGTTTGGATGGATGTATGTTTGTTTCTCAATCATGCCAGAACTTTAGAAAACCCTAGAAAAAGAATGGACCTAGATGAAATTGCAATGAATGGCACAGAGATAGATAGTACATAGTCTGGAATAGTACATAGGCTACTTTTCATCCTAGCGTAATGTTCCCTTGGGATAAGAAAACACTTTTCATGCATGGCGTAGGCTGGCTAGTAACTAAAATACAAAAGTTTCACTTGTATTTAACTGCTCCCAAGATGTAAAATTTATTCTTGTGCTTCATAGTGAAAAAGCTGCAAATCATGAGAAGAGGCTTTGCACAGTAGTGGGTTGATGGAGGCTAGTAGTAACGGCTTATCACATATAAGCAGCAGTTTATTAAACCTCCAGATCACTGCAAGAATTACTTATCCAGTATCCCCAACTAAATAAATAAAACTTACATATTATTAAAATGATGGGTTAATCAATCCTTCTGTAGCTATTGGTCTCTTTCTTGGGCTATACTGGTCCTGATATTGTTTGCTATACCCGTAACATGCCATAATATCTCCAATGATATTTATGATAATAATAATATTCCTCTTGCAGATAGAATACTGTGAAGATAAGGAGAAGATTTTAGAAGATGAGCAGGATGAGGATGGAGGCTGGGTAGACACACATCACTACGACACTGCAGGATCACCAACAGTGGAAGAAAAGGTAAAAACCACTATTCTGGTAAAACCTATTCTAATTGTATCAAGACAAGTGTTTTTTCCTGTTTTGTATTTCCATTTCCCTACAAATATTGTCTAAAGTCTAAAATTAGCTTATGGTTCAGTACTTAATATTTTCCTTGTTTAATTTATGACTAATAGAACAGAACAACTCTATGCAAAAAAATATACCAAATTTTGTTATGAAAGAAAGAAAACTATTTTATTTGGCACACACAGATACACACAATGTAGGTACAAATAAACGGGAACTTAATTTTAAAACAATTACATACATAGTGTGCCCCGCGGCTGCATCAAAAAGGTCCAGTTCAGCAAAATGCCAGACAACTGGGTGTTGCCTGACGCTGGTTTTCAACTGAACCTTACGTTGAAATGTACGGACATGAATCAGTTTTTACGGTGTTAAATATACAGGTTAATAGATATATGTTAGTGTGTTATATATGTTAGTATAGAATACTCATTAACAATAAGTATTCACTTAGCATTGTGTTTTGTAGATGTGTTTTGTTTTTTTTACAGTCTAATTCTTTTTACTTTTTTATTGTCTTTTGCTGCTGCTTTCTACAGGTGTGTGAGATGACATTAGAAGCTGCCGATACTGGAGACAGTGATGGTGAGGGTGCAGCTGGTGACCGCGATGATGATGATGAAGAGGATGACGAGGATGGAGAGGCAGAAGACATGGAGCAGTTCCAGGAGTCAGGGCTGCTGGATGAGGTGGACCCGGTAAGAGCTTTTTTTAATTGCCATTAGGAGAGTGACAAACAAGCATAAGGCCCACTGGTCAGTTTAAAATACTCATCAACATTATTAAATTAAAATTAGAAAAAACAAATTAATTAATTTAATTACAAATTATTTGGTATTTTTTTTTCAACACACTTGCTCATAAAGTGCCTCTAATTTCACCGCAATTACTCGTAGGCACATAATGACACCTATAATCAAACTGTGACTTTTTCATTGCTATTATTTACAAGTGAGTTATAAGAGTTTTTTTTTATTGGTTGAGTTGCTTTGTTCTTAAAAAAGTTTTGATACAAAAAAGATCGTGCTCAATAGTAAAATATAGTACATTGTGATACAAGGGTGGAAAGTAGGTTATCCATATCCACGAGTTTGCAATAAACTACACATCCGTGTATCACACGAAGTTTTTCAATATAGTTGTGGGAAATAGTAAAAACAAATCAAAGAATTAGATTTGTTTATTCACAAAAATAAAATTTTCAGAAAATGGCGCGTTTTTGCAACTAGACATATTTTTTTTACGAAGAAAACAAGGTAGCAAAATGTTGCCTATAAAATTCATTCATTGGCGTGCGCTGAGAAAACTATTGATGATAGATAGAAAATTATTAGGTAGAGTAGGTAGAGTATGTAGAGTAGGTAGAGTAGGTAGAGAAGGTAGAGTAAGTAGAGTAGGTAGAGTGGCTAGAGTAGGTAGAGTAGGTGGAGTAGGTAGAGGCTGGGTAGGCAGGGTAGACTGGATAGGAAGGGTAGCCAGTTGACGGGAGCGAAGCCCCGCGGGTCAACTAGTTGACTTATAAATTTAAAACTCAACTGCAAAACTAATGATCGAGCTCGTAAACAAAAGTCACGACCGCGTAATAGCAAGATGCCTGTGCGAAAGATTTAATTTTCGAATCATAATTATAGCCTCTGAAAGTACGGCATGTTTAACAACTGTTATATGCCCTATTTTTGATAAAGCAACTGTATACTGTATAAGTACTACCTACCAATATTAAAATATCAGAAGTGCTGATAAACTAAAAACAAACAAAAGTGAAACTGCATTGTATGTGAACACCGATACATGTAATCAAGGGCACATAATAAATATGTAAGAGATAGTGGACATGACAACGTGATAAATAGGTCAGAGATATACTTGTATTCAAGTATCCAACCAATAATGTTGTTTGTGTGCTAGGCAAAAATTGGTGTTAGCATTTTGACGCAGACTCAAAACGAATTTCTAATCATTATCATAGCATATTGACCCCTATCCCCACAAAGTCACATCCATCACGTTAAAAAGGCGCGCGTATTAGACCTTCAAATTTTCTTATGCGATCGTATTTATTATCTGGTGCTTCGACTCTTTCTCAGTGTACTTTGACTGCCTATGAAATCATGCACTATAATATATATATTAATGTTCCCACTGCTGGGACACAGGCCTCCTCTCTGTGAGAGGGAATGGGCCGTTATCCACCACGCGGGCCCAGTGCGGGTTGTTGGATGTCACATGTCTTCGAATTATTGGTTCTAGGACATGCCGGTTTCCTCACGATGTTTTCCTTCACCGTTTTGAGAGCAGTGGTGATGAAATAATTTACACAAAGTAAAGCGCCTGCCTGGGCTCGAGCCCACGACCTACAACTTGTAAGTCGCG
The DNA here is from genome assembly GCA_948252205.1 of Orthosia incerta. Classification (NCBI taxonomy): domain Eukaryota; kingdom Metazoa; phylum Arthropoda; class Insecta; order Lepidoptera; family Noctuidae; genus Orthosia; species Orthosia incerta. Next base: position 30,203,146 of record OX411754.1, on the reverse strand, counting down.
GCCGATACCACTGGGCCACCACTGCTCTCTAATGCTGCTCTCTTATGAAATCATGCATGTGATAAATAGATTTGAAGAAGTATAATTTTGCTTTTTAGCTATGATAATTCTCTCAGCAACAGCATCTTTAGCTTAGTTATAGGAATTAGCTGGTAAACCAGCGATTCGCGAACCATTTAGTCTTAACTCGTTTTTATCTACTCAAAATTCACCCACTATCATCTTCCTGCCCTTGTCCCATGTTACTTAGGGTCGACGCTACACAATTGCTTCTGCCGTTCTGCACTGTCAATAGTCGCTATAACTGACTCATTTTTATCACCCTCTCCATGCATTCACATTCTTCTACAAGGTTTTGCTGGCACGACAGTAATTTCTTTTTTTCTTTTTCGGTCATTGGGTAATCGTAATCTGACCCGCTTTGCAAAGAGTGGCCATTAACCAAAATAGTTTTAAACTAAAGAGAATAATGTGACCTTTCATTGCATATATTTATTTGATTAAAAATCGATGGAGATAAATGTACCAAATCGATAAAAAAAAAAAAAACAAACGATTTCAAAATTTCAGTTGTCTTGCTATCACGGTTCATGAGATACAGCCTAGTGACAGACGGACAGACATACAGACAGACAGACGGATCGCGTAGTCTTAGTAATAGGCAGTTGAAATTTTCACAGATGATGTATTTCTGTTGCCGCTATAACAACAAATACTAAAAACAGAATAAAATAAATATTTAAGTGGGGCTCCCATACAACAAAAGTGATTTTTTGCCGTTTTTGCGATAATGGTACGGAACCCTACGTGCGCGAGTCCGATTCGCACGTGGCCGGTTTTTTTTTATATGCCCGTGTCTCGCATTAATGTGATTAATGGCATTAGATAAGAATATTTAGACAAGCTTCGCCCGCGTGAAAATTATCTCGACGGAACTATATATTCCCGGGATAAAAAGTATCCTATGTGTTATGCCTGACTATAATCTATCTCTGTGCCAAATTTCATCCAGATCCGTCTAGCCGTTTGAGCGTGAAGAAGTAACAAACATATAAACACACACACACACACACTTTCGCCTTTATAATATTAGTGTCATTCGTAAATATTTTTACCACAAGCGGTTCGCCCGCCTCTTTACATTCATTTAATTAATTAACTTAGTCACCTGTTCCCTCAGTCAACAGATCTAGCCCAGCGCAAGGAGCCCAAACCGAAGTCGGAGAAGAAATCGAAGTCGGACGGCGACGAGATCATCCGCACGAGGACGTACGACTTACACATCACTTACGACAAGTACTACCAAACTCCGAGGCTTTGGCTCATCGGGTATGACGAGGTAAGTTGTGAAGTTTCAAGTTTTCACTTCTTCTATTATTATAAAGGATTTCCATCATATTATCAAAGTTTTGATTTGATCATCAGGGTATTCATAGGAGCACTTGTAGAAAAACCTTGTGAGTACCCATTTTGGTACGGCATATAGCTTAGGCATATTGCGTGATTATATCTGTCATACTGTATGGATCAGAATGTTGGACTGTGAAAAAGATGGATGAAAAGTGATTGCATGTAGCAGAGATGAGAATGTTGAGATGGATGTGCGGAGTGACGAGAATGGATGAAGTGAGAAATCAAATCAAATCAATTTATTCGCAATAAGTGTTGGTACAATTTTGGTCTTGAAATAACTAATCATACAGATCCATTCCACTTAGTCATAATAATGTGACATGCAAATATTTGGGATAATAATTATTTAGAGTTACACAATACTATTATAGTTATAATTAATAAATTACAATTGCGGAATTGATTATATATTATCAAATAAATTTAAAAAAAATATATGTCGGGATTGCTGCGATCGGTTGTCTGTTTATTGTTTATACTATTTCATAACATAACATCACGCCAGTACGCTCGAAAGGGGCACGCAGATCTCTCATTTCACCGATTATGTTAAAGTTTCATCATATTCGGGTAATCTATTCTGGCGTTATAGGTACTTACTAAACAACTTGCCTATTAGGTAGGTACAACTAAAAAGGGTAAAGTAAAAAAATACCACCGACTTCCAAATAAAAAACTACAAAGTGAAAAATTACTTTATTTTTGGAAGTCGGTGTATTTCGTAGGTAACAATTTTTTGCAGGAAGTCGGTAGTGTTTTTTTGCAAAAGAGATTTTTTATTTTACCCTTTTTAGTTCGCAATTTATTTGTTACTTTATTTTCTTATCACAAAAAAGATGCACAGCTACTGTGGCCACGAAAGCCCCGCAAAAAAAATAGTATTCATAACTGGACACACACCAACCCTTCACTCACCGGCGACAGTTCACGGAGTTTAATAATAATAATAAAATCAATAATCCCACAATTATAAACGTTTTGAACAGAATTCAGTCACGTCAACAGCGTTTTGCCTCACAAAGGTCTTTCAGGGTGCAGGTGTTGTTGTTGTTAGGTGTAACAAAGCCAAACAAAGCCTCACCTCCTATAGTGCAACACACTATAGGAGGTGAGGCTTTGTTTGGGACGTAGCACCGCAACCGCACTGCGGGTCATTTGAGTACCCCCATCTTACTAAGTTGTGTCTGCAGCGACCCACTTGGCTTCGGAATCGTGTTACAAATTTTCTGGTGGGCCATGGAAGCTGGTGGCCTGCAGGAAGCTTATCTCCAGGCTCAACATAGCCAGTCAGAGGAGGATGTTTGAAGTACCACAGTCTCTTTGCCTCACTAGACTACTGTCATTAATTGAATTAGTTAAACTCAGAAAGCTCTTCCGACTCTTCAATATGCTCCTTGGCTTCCCCACATTGTATAAAGGGTATTGTCTATCTGTCCCCTGCTTGTGTGTTTTCAGAAGAACCCCTTCTCTATATAGGTAATTATAAATATATAATTATGGAATCATAGATACGACGAAGAAGATGAAGTAATAATTATAGTGAAGACAATTTCTGTAAACAACTAATTTCTCGCCAGGACCGCACGCTTCTGAGTGTAGAGCAGATGTACGAGGATGTATCTCAAGACCACGCCAAGAAGACTGTCACCATGGAGTCGCACCCGCATATCTCGGGACCTAGCACGGCGTCTGTGCACCCTTGTCGGTGAGTAGCACTGTCTAACATGTTCACACTTGTATAATGTACGGGGACGTATCTTAAAACACGCCAAGAAGACTAACCATGGAGTCGCACCCGCATGTGTCCGGTGAGTTACAGACGTTCTATTTTGTCAGAGAAGTATTAGTAATTATAGAATTAATCAGAATCTGCAAAAAGAGGAGACAACATGTATATTCTGAATAAGGTATCAAAAAAACTAACAGGGTTTTCAGAGTCAGATTTGCCCCTGTGATGATATAAATTCAACAAACTTCATAAAGTATTTACCTGATAGGTTTCTTATTCTAAGCGTCGATATCCATGGCATGGCAAGAAAAATACAAGTTATCATTTCAGTTTTTTTTGCTCCCAAAATCTAGCAATGCGTATACTGTTTACTAACGCATTCATTATGTCCTTGGCTGGCAAAACCGATAAGTTCCATTATTTTGTATTATCGCAGACTTCAAACTACATATTAACATAGGTCCTCAAGATACAGATTAGCGTTTTGTCTGAGCAGAAAATCCAGAACGCGTTCTGAGCGCCAACTTTTTCTCTTATATCTCCTGTCCTGACATATTCTGGACCCACCGCGAAGCCATTTGCTCAATAAACAACTATGAATTACATGCCTGTTTGTATGTAAAGCAGACACTTAAATCACCAATAACTCTTTTACCTCCACAACTCTTTAACTACCTTCACAAATCTCCCTCTATACTCCCAGATATCTCAACAGCAGGTGTGCACCTCCCTCATAATTATGAAGCCCTACACTTTCATTAAAGCCGTTCATTAGGGTCTTCTAGAGGCCTGAGGCAATCTCATCTACAAATAGCCTTATATACTATAGTTAGTACAGTTTTGGTCTAGACATCTAATAAACTTTTGGGGACGAGTGTAGTGGGCTTAGATTTAAAATATGATTTTAGAGTTGATAGAGGTTGTGATTTGTATTGTTTTGTTGGGACTTTTTATTAGCTTATTAGTTGATGATAAGCTAATTACTAGGTGGTTAGACCTCAGTCATACACTTGAGGTAATACAGTCGTGATAATTTTGCTGTTTTGTTAAGTATTTTTGAAAAGCAATTGTAATAATTTTATTATTGTCCACTTTGAGCTATAACTGAAAGGGCGAATTGGCGTGATTGTTTAATCAATCAATTACTTTTGACTACGAAATACTATAATATTTTCCCTCACATTGCTGCATATGATCAAAACACATAAAATTTCTCTTACACCTAATCGCGCAATTGTGTTAACCATTTAAGCTATAAAAGAAAAGGCTCGCCACCAAAAACCAACAATACAGTTTAACCAAATCAAATTCACACTACCCACATTACAAGCATGGCTGCTCACAATCCGACCGAAAACGGCACACAAATATCATTATGACATTCATAATCCCATCACAATGGATGATGGCCGCTGGTCAAGCCGAGCGTGCTCCACTCAACTGTTTGAGCATATGAGCATATCGCTTTTATGCTCAACCCGCCAAATGAGTACGTTGAGCAGCAAAAGTGCCGCTCAAATGCTGCAACTGCTCTCTCAGACCGCAATTGTTCTGTAATTATATTATCAGAGCGAGATATGGGGATTATTTTGTTTTGTGTCGGATTGTGGGGATTCGAATTCGGGTTCGGTTCGCATCTGTTAGCGCTCAGAACGCGTTTTGGCTTTTCTGCTCTGCCAGAACGCGTTGTGGTGAATATTGTGAAAGCCACAACACGAATTCGCGTTGCCTATTCGCGAGCCTATACATACATAATAAATCTAGTTGTATGGACAACATTTGTAATAATTAACAAAATTCTTCATCCTACATTGCAGGCACGCAGAAGTAATGAAGAAAATAATAGAGACGGTGACAGAAAGCGGCGGCGAGATGGGCGTGCACTCCTACCTCATAGTGTTCCTGAAGTTCGTACAGACCGTCATCCCGACCATCGAGTACGACTTCACGCAGAACTTTACCATGAACTAGACGCTAACAAGCTGTGTTTGTGTAGCTTTTAATACGGCGCGGCGAACGCTTCGGGTACTTTGTATTGGTGGAAGTCGAATGGCATATCTTGTTATCAGAATAGATATTAAGGCGAGAAAATATATTAAATACATGAGACGACTTCAGGGACCTCAAGCACTGTGCCATTCACAATCAAGTAAAGCTGTGTATAGTTCTCGCCAAACTTTTAGCCGCCCTGAAGTTGGCTACAATGGCTGCGCAATAGTAGTAAATCTCATACAAAAACAGCACCGATCCGTGCCTGGCGCATCGGAAAGCCAATTTCAGGGCGGCCAATTAGTTTGGCGAGAACTATAAACCAATATGCATTGCTCACTTGGTCGGAGCGGTCCTAGTTGCGACCAAAATTTGTGTACGTTGCGACTTGGTCGCACTGCGATTATTCGAAGCAGTGAATATTTTTCAAGCGTCCTATCTGCGCACGTCTTAATCCTAATAATCGGCAGAAACCGTCTCCCCTGTGAAACAGTTTGTTAACTTTGAAAGGTAAGGTAAGATTTTTGTCTGTTTCTATAGACGGGACGAATTTGCCATAGGCTTGTTTGTATTGTCCAATAAGAAAAGCAACATCCCGCCGCGTCTATTTATCATATTATTGTATATTATCGTAGAGTAGGCCAGTCTATGTTTTGTTTGTCGATGTTTTGCAATTCGATATATCGATGTGGAAAATATATATAGAATTTATAAATTGGAGGTGACGTTTTTAATGTAATATGTGTATAAATAATATAAAATGTTATTAAATTTAAAGGCAGTGACATTTCAACTGAGCCAGTGCAATACATTATTTTAACAATAGCTTTAATTGCAGCATTTTTTTTGTTTACAAATATTTTAAGTACAATTTGCCTCGAGTCCTTGCCTGTAACATTGTTAGTTGCATAATGGTAAAAAAATCTAAACTTTATTAAGGTATTATGAGAAGTTACGTAGTTTTAAAATTATTTCAATTAATTAAACTTTTTTCGTTGTCATCTAAAATAACAAGACAACATATACTTTTAATAATCGACACAAATAAATCTCCAAGAAATAGCCCTGTTATTCCCAATACATTTAAGTTACTAGCACAAATCATTTAGTATTTACAAAAGACATAAGATTTTCCAGTGCAAATATGTTGGGAGCATTCCTATGTTAGTGTAAGCGCCATAATATTATTTAGAGGTATTTAATATCAACTATAATATAAATATGTTACTTTTTTGTTAATCAAAATGTCCCATATTAATTGCTTGTTCTTTTAATGTTTTCTTGTAGCTTTTATACCGACTGAAAAATATAATTTCAAATATAGCAGCTTTTCGAAAATCTGTATTTTTTATGAAAACAATATAATTCAAGTGCTAATAGATCAGGCGGCACTGTAGTTACTGATACTTCAAGGACTTGTTAGATCTTCTTTATAGGTAGACAACTTTATTACTAATTAAGTTAAAGCAACGAGAAATACAAAATAAATAGGTACATTCATATATTTAATTGTGTAACAATAATTTGCTATTATTAATCAAAATATTGTCCATATATTTAATTAATAAAATTCGTTATAGATAGTTAAATATATGGCATGGTTAGATAAATACTCCTATGTTATTTTAAATATAAATATGTGCACTGTTTGGTTTATTTTTTATATACTTAATATAAAATATTTTGCCTATAAAGTGTTTCATTTACCTACACCTGCAGACTGCAGTATGCGAATAATTTAATATACCTCATAATATAATATCTCTGCAGAATTCTCGACTTCTATCACTTTATTTCCACCCAATTAATAAATTGAAGACAAATGTATGTTTATACTGCAACCAATACTGGATAGTCAATTAAACAAAAGGACGGTTATGTGTTTATCAGTCTATGTATGTGTGTTCATGTGGCGTTCTAGTTCTTTTAGGATTTGTTGATTGTACATTTTAACAGTTGGTCACTGACCTCTATTATACAAGTACTGTATGTTAGAGGTCAGTGCAGTTGGTGGATCACATGAGTGAAGCTTCGGGCACAGCTAATGTTTAAAATAATACGAAAAGAAATTACAACTAAAAAGTTGTAACGAAAAGAGGATACATACTCGCGAGCTGTCTGACCAATACCTATGATCCGACTACATAGTATGATTTTCTTCTTGTTTACATCTTTTTAGTTCGCTTTAATTATGGGATTCATTTATAATTAAACTTATTAATTGTGTTCGTTTAAAATTTAAATTGCATAATATTTGCACGCCATAGCAAGTGTCAAACATGTCGGGATCTTTTGTTTTTTTTTTTGTTATCTTGCATGCATATTGTATGTGTTATCCATGTTTGAGGAAATAAATATATCTTATCTTATTCTTATATTTAAATTAAAAAATCAAAAACCTGACTGCTTAAGCAGTCAGATTTTTGGCTTTAATTTGCAACTTTTTTTATTTTTCGTAATTTTTCTTCACTTGTGCTGTAAGACCTGTATACGAACACTTTCTCCAAATAAGTCAGAGGCAATACCCAAAAAAAGGAATTGTATTTAGAATTTGAAAGAAATTGGATAGAAAAATTTACTTTAGTTCTTTGGAACAAGTTGTTCATTTACATGGAACAGCAGTTTTTAAAATACCTATGATCATACCTCTCCGTTACACCCTGTATAAGCTTACATTGCACTATTGCTGAAAGTCCTCTCCCTAGTCCCTCCAGGGACACTTCCCGAGCACAGCACCACTAACCAGTCTTTGTCTCGCCATCATTTACAGGGCTAAACTCGGCGCTGTCCAAGTCCATATCCTTTGTGTGGAGACATTGGCCAGGGATTTTTAATAAAATTTGTGATGGGTTTGCTCTTGACTCTAGTCTAGGTCAGAGGTGACAGAGACAAATTGACGATGGAGTGAGCTTACCCAGAAGAAGCCTGTTCACTCTAACTTTGAAGAGATTCGGGTTGTATGCGTTCGGAAACAGACGCAGGCAGTGAGTTCCACTCTTTTGCTGTGCGCATTATGAAGGATGTTTGAAGGCGCTTGGTGCGAATTGGTGGAATGGCAACTAGGTGAGGATGGTAATTTGCAGTGCATCTAGATGTCCGATGGTAGAAGAGGGCCGGTGGAATGAGGTCGTGGAGTTCATGAGCACACTCGCCGAAGTATAGTCTGTAGAATACCGACAAGCAGGCAACCTTACGGCGATGAGCCAAGCTGTGAAGCTTGGCATCCACCAGTTTGACGTCGCCAATTAGCCTCTTTAAGTGCGCGCAAGATAAGTCTGCGCGAGGCCAAAATCGGAACTAATCTACTAGTCAAGAGAGTGTGTTGTATTCCGTGTTTTTATTCGTTTTCGAAGTAAATAATCGCTATCATCATACTAAAAGTAATTCAAAGTGCTGGCAGAGATGTTTTCTTGAAGTGAGCAAGACGAGACAAGATCAAGACGAGAATATCAGGCCTACGGTACCGTTTTACAAAGATAGAGCCCGCGTTGCTTATTTCACTGTAACTTTTAGGGATACCATTATACTAAATTTCCCTAAATTTTCGTACTACCGGTGCCGCTTCTTCAAAAATTATTGAAGAAGAAATAAAACAAGAATTGCAATTGAAAAGGACGGTATTAGCCACTGCAGGGCCATTGTTAGACCAAATTTAACAGTAGGTTAGTACAATAATTTCAAGCTTTTTTTCATCATATTTTATGCAAGTAGAAAAAGCTAGTAATTAAGTATGCTTAACTTAAATTATTTTAAGTTTCGAGTAATGAAAAATGACTATTGAAGAAATGAAAAAAAGATCAGTTATGCTGGCAACATTAAGCACGCCACCCGTCGCACTCTAGCTCTGCGTTCCACCGAGTCAAGCGCGGCAAGTTGATATTTAGCTGAGCCATCCCAGAGGTGGCTGCAATACTCCATGCAGGATCGGATTTGCGCCTTCTAAATAATTAAAAGCTGTCCAGGCGTAAAGTATCGCTTCACTCTGAGGACGCCCAGTTTTTTTGCCGCAATTTGGGCTTTGTACTCAATAGAGGCGCCGAAGTCGAGGCTGGATGTCAACTCCATGCCAAGTTGCTCGAGTCGATCAATTACAGGTTTTGTCTGTCAGTGAATTTAAGATTTTTATTTATACTTAGGTACGTGTACTATCAACGCCATAGGATGAACACAAAATAAAACATGTAAATAAATTCTAATAATAATTTATTGATAACTATCACATACATTATGTACAAATCACCATGCTTTAATAAAATATAATCAGTACTATGCAACGAAGCCCTCCGAACCTAACCACTACCTCTATTATACAAAATAATACAACTCCTTCTGCAAATTAACTTACTTTGTAGTACAGTACCCATGAATATGTCACATCGAACTTTAGAAAATCACTTTCTCTCATAGACATCGAAAATGAACTGATTAATACCATCTTAAAATTGACGACTCTGTAAAAAGGAATAAAGCGAATGTGTGGCCAAAATTTTCCACTTTTCGGTCGCAGTGACGAAAACCACTCTGAATTTTAGAAAATACAACATTTGGTTGCACGTTCGCCTTATCTCTCTCACACCTTTCTGACCATATTCAATACTGGGGTCTTACTGCGACGTCTTTATGCCATTATGATCCCGTTGTGAAAAAGGGACGGTGCTATTCGATCTGTATAGCTCTGTCTCTCTTTTCACACTATAAACATGATGTTTTATGACATCATATTAGGGATCTGGTTAGAGACAGCCCAGTCCATTCTCCATGTCTCCCCATCCAGCCAAGTCCGTGTGAAAGAGATGAAGGAAAACAAAACCAAATCTATTCTATAACTCGATGTGTCATTTTTACGGTCAGATACTGAAAAAGCCCAGTGAATGATAAAAACCCCTAACATAATGTGACATTTTAATATATTCACAAATTATAATTTCAAAACGAATAAATAAAGATTATATTTTTTTTTTTTTAATAATTCAGGTATCATAATAAAATAGTAAGTATAAACATAATATTTATATACATTGCCTTTACATCAAGGAATTTCAACATAAAAATAACGTAAAATAGAACTGATTAGGATCACATTAATTTGGAAAGTAATGTTGGACTGTTGGTATATAATAGCTGCCTTAGGCTTGGGAATTATGTGTCCACTTAGTTGTAGGGTTATATAAAACTGTTTGAGCCAAACTGTAAGCATAAATTTCGCTGCAGAACAGCTAATCCACTGAGTCTCGGAATATAACTCCGCGACTCGTCATATGTCAAAATTGTGATTGGCTCGATGTCGAAACACGGTACGGTACAAATCAACGGCACACGAAATAGAAACTAAACTACAAACGCGCCTATTCTGATGTGCATACTCAAATTAAAATAATAACATTTGCTTTGACAAGAATAGTCCCTATTTAATAACAATTTCAAAATCATAATCAGCCCCATTTTACAATACAAACTTATATTGTGATGAAAATAACTTTAAATAAGTATAATTTATACATATTAACATGAACTTAGTATAAAACATAATTATATAAACATTATTTATTGGGATAATAACCAGTGACAGTAGATGTGTTTTTTTTTCAAAGTCAGTTTCAGTGACATTCTTCAAAAATCCCCCGACTTTAAAAAAAATAAGTTTTAAGTGAAACTGAGTAGAGGAATCTTCGAAGAAAAGAACTTAGAGCGTGGTCCCATTGCGAGCTATTAACCAGTAGTTGTGTAGTTCAAGAAAAGCTACACTGCAATTAGATCTACAAGGTTAGACATAAAACACTAATTTGGAAGTATAGTAAACTAGCTAACAGTTCTCTATGGAACTGCGCCCTTACAACATGAAACTAAACTGAAAATCATTAAATAAAAACCCTCAGGTACGCAAATAGCGATACCGATCCTAAAATAAAATAAAACAGAGACAACATACACGCCGCTCAACTTAACACCTATACTGCATTCACAATGATCACAGAATATTCTTCCTTAAACAATAAGCTAACTAATCTGTGATGGAACATGATTTGGTCGCAAATTATAACTAAGCATAAAAATATACTACTCGGTCCAAATAACTGTGCACCTCGCTGGAATGCTCGCCCACTCCCCTCTACCCGTGCCAATAGCGTTAGTCAACCGTTATAGTGACGTCAAAGCACCAGGTGCACAGTTATTTTGACCGAGAAGTACCTACTATAAAGGGCTTTAAACCGCCAACGGACCCGGATACACAATATTTGAATTCAGAATTCGAGATAATTATCAACAATAAACTCTATGTCATACAACACAAAGTACAAATCCGATTGCAATTTTTTTGTAGGGTACTTTTAATATAACTGTTCACCATACACAACCTAATGTTGATTCTTGAGTTAGTGGCGATGGATTCAAATTATCTCTAATTCAAAATTCAAAAGGGCTAACGCGTGCGTGGATTATCCTTTCTTTATTTATAAGACTAGCCAAGACGGATTTTTTGATATTTGTCATCCGCCCGAGGCGTCATTTTAATATTATTCGTACTCTGTTATCGCAAATCCATTGCTTTCAAATGCCCTCACTGTATTTAACTTTAAACTATATGATAATAGGGAAAAACTAACTGGAAAAAGTGGCTTCCTATAATCTGCCTGCTGTAATAAAAAAATCTTCATCCAAATAATTTATGTTACTTACTGCCAAACATTTAAAGTTACCCATGAATCAAAACATCGTTATTCTTCTTCTATACAATAAAGAATTAAATAATTTTGCTAATTATTTACAAGTTAACGAAATGCGATCACTTTTTGGTGTTTGTTAATTCACAATAAATTGTACTTTTTGTTAGAATTCGATTATAATTGAAATAGATTTTTATATTTTTTCCAACGTTATGATATAAGATAAGGGAATGCTAGAGACAAGTTATTTTACTGGTTAATATCATATTTTCTATGAAGTAGGTATATAATATTATTTCATGAAATTTAATTTCCTAGCTACATTCTCTGGGTCTAAGCAATGACAACGAACATTTACTAGGCAGCACGAAAATTTCAAAATACAAAATATCATTTATATTTTGATTCCATACCCACATACACAATTGTACATTTCAAAACTGTGTACGCATATACATGATACAATTTTAGTAATAAAAATAATCTCATTCATTTACATTCAACTTTGAGTTTTTAAACTCCTTTCCACAATTTATCTACTATACATTGAAGAATAATATACTCTTTGTTTTAATTTCGACTAAATTTACATTTATATGTATGTATACGTGTAGTAAAAACAGTAATTCTCTACGTAAACTACAAATACACACCAAAGGCCATCTTCGTTTCAATAAAACTATTATTCTTTACTTTCGATCCCTCAACCACAGCAGAATTCATTCAATTTTCAACTTTATCGTCTGATTATTATATTTCATTTTAGGAATGTTTGAAATGTCGAATTATAAAATTGATTCCTTGGACAAAATGATACCAATATTTATGTCATATGATAATTTCGTTAGCACTAGGCGGTTCAAGCCTCAAGCGCTCATTAGTTCATTCATTCATTCGTTCAATATGTCGCTCGATTATCGATAATTGTCAGTATTCTAAAACCACGTTGTCAATCCGGATAAACACTTGCTGCTTACACAAGTAACCAAGCCAATATTTAAAATTGTCACTCTTAAAAAAATAAGTAATCTTGTTACTTTGTCGTCTGTGTTGTAATCTCAAACCAAATTTCTTTGGCCGTAGGGTTTAATATCACTTCTGTGGCACGATAGCGACTAGCCTGAGGAGTACCAGAGACAGTAGCTTGTCCAAAGGATCGAGGGTTCCTCGCTGCAGCCACTTGGGGATGGTGGTGCGTGCGTGGCTAAAGCCAAGTTTCTGAAGGATGTAGTCCACTCCGTATGGCTCGATGGATTTGCCAGCCCAGGACAGCAATCTGCGAAAGGAAATTATTTTAATTTTATTAAAACGGTAGAAAACCAACTACAGTGATTACAGAAACAACTTACATTGGGAATATATTAAAAAAAAAATTACAAAAAAACATAAGATACATAAAAATTAATAAATTAACATAAACATGGTTAAAAAAGTTAACAATCAACACTTTCAAAAGTTATCTGACAATCGTTGTACAATTTTTGTAACGCTTGAAAAATGCATGTTTTGACTTTCGTATCTGATAAAAAACGGACAGACAACAAGCTATCCTACCACTCTGTTGTCCGTCTGTAAAATCCCTCTTGCACAGTAAAAATAAACACAAACATGCTCACCGACGAGACCCCTAAGCAGTCTCGTCGATGCGCATGTTTGTGTGAGTGTAACGTTTCGAGCGTTTGTCGGTAGTTTCCGTACTGTTCATCCATATTTATACTGTGCCTCTTGCTTTGGAACATGTATCAAGCTGTAATGCATATAAAAGAAATCTGCTCATACAAAAGTAAAGTCAATGCATACAAAAAGTACAGTTTTTTATATTGTTGCTTTCAAGTTTATGGATTTCGTGATCTTCAAATCGTTGAAACAGTAACTGAAAGTGCTTTTTAAACACCGGAGATATTTAGTAAGCAGTGTCGCTGCCAGGTTCCATTCAGCGGTAGCTCTGTAGGTCAGTTAGAAAATAACTTAATAAGGTGTAATTTTAAATAATTGAAAACATATCAGGAGGGTGATCATAAATTGTTAGAGTAAGGTTATTTTGAGTGTGCGTAAGGGACAGATGTATACAAGTCATATACATCTGTCCCTTACACACGCTCAAAATAACCTTACTCTAAGAGCTTATGGTCACAACCCAGGTCGCTACTTCCGTTTCGGACAAAATATCAGAGCTTACTTAACGACATTGACTCTTAAAGAAGTCTCAACATGATGAACACCTTTTGCTATGGGGTCAATTCTTAAATCACGAAAAAACAGCTGCTCCTCAAAAAGTTCTGCGGTCACGTAGTCTTCAAATCGTTGAAACACGAAACTGAGAGAGACGGTGCTTATTAAATATCGGAAATATTTATTAAGCACTGTCGCCACCAGGTTCAATTCTGCTGTAGATCGCTGCAGGTCTTCTGCATCTTCTGTTTAATACTAGATGTTGTGAAGCAGCCCGAAAATACATGTATACAAGATAAAACTTATATCGGTACAAAACAATAAAACTGTTCGCGACGAAGCGTCATCAACCATACTAAATGGTTCATAAAAAGTTAAAGTTTGTATGTGTAGACATGTCTGCTCACCACGGCGCGCCATCTGATACTAAAATGAATTTTAGAGGCCCGTCTATATTTATACTAAAATTTTACCTACATTTTTTGAGATAGTAGTATAATGTTTTTAGTATTTGTCAGTATGTCATAGGGTTCAATAGTTCACCCTTAACAGAGTAAAATCATTAGAAAGCATACTGATAAGAGTTATCATAGTAAAAAACATAAATTTCTGTCATACGATACGTCTGTGCTCGGCGACGGATTAGTTCCGAATGGCCCGTCAGATGGAGCACCACGATATATATAGTTTTGGAGTTTTTTGAAAATATTATAGTAATTAAAATCATGTTTTTAAGGGCTTATCCTATGTACTGGACATGTAATCAGTACATAATGATGAAACTATGTGAAGACCACATAGTTTCTGCTATGTAAATAAGAATATTGACTTGATATCTCAAACACCAAATATATGGTTTCAGGTCATTTTAGGGTATATGGGGGACCTAGACCGAGACAGGAAGCCTATATACACCTCATAGTTAGCGAAGTCTTTTATATAAAGCCCATTTACTTGAGATATCAAGTCAGTATATAATAGAAAAACTGCTGTTTGTCTGGTTTTGGTAATCGCTTTCGGTTTTAGGTGCCCTAAGTACCTAGAAACATATAGGTGTACTGGTAAAAGTACTACCATTGGAAAGCTTGCTAAAAGGGCTTCCAGGCGGTTTCTAGATGGGAAGAATCGCTTGGATAGTCAACGAGATAGGCAGCCGTGAAAAATGTAAACAACGTAAAACGTTGAAATTTGTAGACCCTTCAGGTGGAATAACTCCATGAAGGGAATAGATGTACTCATGGTGTAAGTACTTTCGGATGGCTTGCTGGACTAGCTACCAAGCCATCACTTTGGAGCGAAAATCGCTCAAGTAGTTTAAGTACAATTCCAGAAAATAGGTTTCTGGAAATGTAATTTTTAGTCAGTTTTTGGCATTCCCTGGGACTATACACCCCTGGGAATTCCGAAAATAAGGAATTTTTGGGGACCTCCCGATGGCCCGTTAAATGCACCATCGTGTCGTCCCAATCTTATTAGTGTTATTATACCTAGTTTCTCTGGTAGCTGGGCGCAAAGAAAGTGACCAGCTGCCAAATTTGTACATAGCGAGGCACCTTATGTGCATATGACCTAGATAGACTTACATAAGCACTGGAAATGTAAAGTGTGGTCTATTGGCTACCAGAATCCCCATAATAGGCGGTGATTGTCTGGTAAGCCTAAGTAGGAGGTCCTAAAGTCGGTGAAATGACTTAGGAATTTATAGATTCATTACATAGGGGATGATATCCCATAGAAGATTCCCGAAAATAAGCTTTTTCTAGACGTCAACAGACAGCCTGCTATTGGCACCAGCAGGTCAACCCAACCTATAGATATCCTTAGGCTAGGTTAAAAGCTATTAAGGTTTTAACTGGGAAATAAAGGGAATTGTCCTTTAATTTCATGTAAATAGTCTAGGGAAGCTATCAATACCTGGAAATTAGGTATATTGATTAGATACATAGATAGGGGGCGTTACTGTGTTACAGTACGAAGAAATCCAGCTATTGATAGCACCATGGAAGGGGTGCGGTAACCCTATTTACCAAATATGTATAAGGGTTTTTTACATAATTAAAAATTATTTTCGGCGAGAATTTGCGGGGCTCTCAATAATGGCACGATGCGAGGGTATAAAGAACCCCCGGGCCCAAATAGAATTTGTAGTCATCCAAAGCTAGTCGCTTGTACTTGTCTTAGTAAATAAGAAGTAATTCTTATATAGAATCACGTCTCAGAAATTGTTGAGAGCCCTAGAATCGTGCCGTGTACTGAATAACTTAGTGTTTCATTTAATTCATCAACTTCAACCCTTATGAAGACATCCCTTTTCGATCCTGTCGAGCTGAACCTCGGAACCTGGACACCAGGAGTGCTGATCCAGAAGTAGGCAACCCAGAATCTGGAAATAACTCAAGTACAGCCAACACATCGTTGAATCGTTAGAGTCGATTTGCAACCCTTCGTCACTGCTGCAGCCAGGCATCCAAGAACCTTTATTTTCGTTGATGTGGATGGGGCGTTCAGCGGCAATGGCCAGAAGGTTTACGCCCTTCTTTTCTCGGGGCCAATGAACACGCTACGTCCTGCACATTTAATGGTCCTTGCGAGCCGAATTTTGGAGCCTGGAGAGCCCCAGGACGTCGGGAACAGCAGATCCAGAAAAAACAACTGGGTGCCTGCATATTAAGTCGGCTACGTGCAACACAACGTTGACCCGTTTGAGCCGAAATTCGAAGTCTGGAGCGCCCCAGGACGTCAGGAAGAAATAGTGGTGGAATTAATTTTTCGAATTTTGGAGAAATTAATTTCACAAATAAACCAAAAATCGACGTGCACTGCAGGGAACAAGTCCTACGTGCCCTATTTGCCGCTGGATCCAAGAGGTAAAATTCTGGAGACAGTTATTGAAAATACCCTATTTTTTCAATAATTGTAAGAAGATAGAAAAAATTTTCTGTGAGCCGCAAAATGCTGTATGAAGACTGATGCGCATCCTTGAAGCCCCAAGAATAGTTCCTGAAGACTTATCGCTGAAAACTACCCTTATGTTTTTAGCGATTTGTTTAAAAAACGAGCGCCCGTCAGAAAAATACAAGACGTGCGTTTTAGAAGGCTGATGTGCATCCTTGATGATTGAAGAATAATTCCTGAAGCCTTATGACTGAAAACAACCCCTAGGTTTTCAGGAAAATTTTGAAGACTGAATTTTCGTCAGTGAATGGAAGAAACGTACTCTGAAGACTTAGATACGTTTCGGATGTACTGACTACGCGGTTCCTGAAGCACTATCACTGAAAATAACTTTGACGTTTCGGTGATTTATTTGAAGATTGAATTTTCTTCAATCAAGCAAGATACGTGCTCTGAAGATTGATGCACGGCTCTGATGCTTTGGACAAGCAGTTCATGAAGCATCACCACCGAAAAGTAACCTTGACTTTTCGGTGATTTAGAATTTGATTGAATCATAGTCAATCAAATAGAACATACACGTTTATGGGAAAAATAAACTTGTATAGCAAATGCCTGAAGTTTCCTGAAGACTTATCACTGACCGTAAGTTTTTAGTGATTTTTTATTTGAAGATTGAATTATAGTCAATCGAAGTGGAGGTTAACTTCTGGAGATCGTCGGTTTGAACGCTGAAGCCCGGAACTGGGACTTATCTTTGAAAACTAACTTCGAGTTTTCAAAAGAAAATATTTCAACAACAATGCCGATAACCAGAACCAAAGGCAAGAAGCCGGAGGCATGGACCGTGGAGTTGGATCAGCCAGCTGGCATCAGACATGAGCTGCCGCCGTGTTCACCTTCCACAACCGAAGGGACCGAGCCGGCGGACGAGCAGCGCCATCTAGCGCCTCAAACTGAAAGCACTCCGACGCATCAACCAATAGAAACTGATCAAGCGGTTTCTACCAGATTAACCAGATTAGAAGGAGCTTCAGACACAACATTGAAACCTTCTCAGAAAGAGAAGATTTCCGAAGAAGACAGACGTACAGCGATGCCGATGACTACCCGGGGTGACGCCCGTATCGAACATAGCCGTCCGCCGTCAACTAGAGTGACTCAGTCACGAAAAAATATAGATAAAGCTCGCGAAGACTTACTCAAAATTAAGTTGGAGCTTGCACAACTTGCACTTCAGAGAGCGGAGGAAGAGGGTTCCGAAGCTGAATACTTGGATGACAGAAACTCGAATGACGAGTACGTGCGTTCATGGCTAGAAGAGGCACCAGAACCTCAGCCTGAGAAGGAGGATAACGTCGTGGAAGGGGGAACCAGAAATTCTATGCATAGACCCCTGACTGCGACCGCCACCAAATCGCAAATAGAAGGTCAGCATCCTAAAGAAAAAGAAGTGCGAAAACCTCCAGTTGCAGCGTCAGCTGAGTGTACAGGAGGTCAGAGGGATAGTCTCCGTCCATTCCTGACGGAGTTGACGTCCGCTATAGCGTCGCTAGCCGACAGAAAAATAGAACAGCGGGACCAACCGAACCCCTCTGCGTCGAAATTCGTCATGACATTGCCGAATTTCAATGGTTCTCATACTGAATGGCTATCATTTCGGGCCATATATGAGACAACTCGAGCGTATTTTACGGACGTCGAGAATACAGCGAGGCTGAGGAGAAGCTTACATGGACGTGCAATGGAAACCGTCAGCTCAGAACTCATCGGACATGCCAGGCCCGATGACATCATGAAGGAACTCGAGCTGCAGTTCGGCCGTCCAGACTCCATAGCGCAAGCTGAAACAGATAGATTACGCGGACTGCCGCGCTGCAGTGAGTCACCAAGAGACATCTGCGCGTTTGCAAGTCGCGTAAGAGGTGCTGTAGTCACGCTCCGCGCGTTAAAAAAGGGTCATTACCTTATGAACGCGGAGCTTATGCGATTGTTAACAGAGAAGTTACCCAATTCGCTACGAGCACAATGGTACCGATCATATTCGGAGAAGTACCAATCGGTGCCAGATATTTCATTGTTCAGTGATTTTATATCTGAACAGGCACACTTCTGTAGTCCATTCGCCCCACCCGAAGGCATCGCTTCGGCCGAGGCGAACACCAACAGACGCGTCACACAAAGGACGCATATAGCTACGGACCAACCGGTAGGAAAATGCCGTGTTTGCGACGTGGGACATCACTACGCCACTGGATGTGCACAATTCAGGGGCGTAGCTGTCGAGAAACGATGGGAGCTAGCGAAAAAACACAATCTATGTTATCGCTGCCTTCAACTTCGACAAGGCAACCACACTTGTAAGAAAAAACAATGTGGCCAAGACGGGTGCAGAGATACGCACCATCGGCTTCTTCATAGGAAGAAGCAACAGCAGAGGGAAGCCAACAAGAAGCCCGATGTTCCTGAATCCCGGAAGGATCCTCAGGAAACGGTGGCCAGTTTCGGGTCACCATCGAGCCAGGCGTACCTCAAGATAGTGCCGGTCCGGGTAATCGGACCGGCGGGAGAGGTGGCAACATATGCTCTCCTAGACGATGGGTCCACCGTTTCGCTGATGGATGAAGACATCGCGAGGCAAGTCGGGGCAGAGGGCCCTGTGGACCCGCTCAAGATCGGTGCGATAGGCAACACCATGCTCAGCACCCCATGCTCAAGAAGAGTCAAGGTGACGCTGGTTAGCCCGCAAGACAGAAGGGTACAGTTCAAAGCACGTACTATACCTAAACTCAGCTTGGCAAAACAAACAGTGAGCGATAGGGTTGTCGCACGCTGCAAGCATTTAACCGACTTGAGAAAAGAGTTGATGTACAACAATGGCGTGCCAAAAGTACTCGTCGGCCAAGACAACTGGCATTTGTTATTGGCCAGCGAGATTCGCAGAGGTCCAAGACACCAACCAATTGCGTCACTTACAGCGATGGGTTGGACACTACATGGCGCGCACAGTAGTTTACTACGACAACAAGTACATCATGTCAATAGAATAACAACTGATGATAATTTGGATCATCAGTTGCGCGAACATTTCGCGATAGAATCGTTGTGCATAAACCCACAGCGACCCGCCTCTGACCCAGCAAGAAGGGCAGAGGACATTTTGAATCGATCAACTGTCCAATTAGAGAATGGACACATCGAAACCGCCATGCTTTGGCGTAATGAGCATGCTGAGATGCCAGATAGCTTTGAGACAGCTCTGAAGAGGCTCGTCTCAACAGAAAAGAAGCTGGACAAGAACCAGGAACTTCGAAGAAGATACTCAGACCAGATGGACTCGCTAATTGCGAAAGGGTACGCTGAAAGGGCACCCGCAATTAGCGCGCCGGGCAAAACTTGGTACCTCCCGCACTTCGATGTCTTCAACCCAATGAAGCCAGACACACTTCGCATCGTACATGACGCTGCCGCCAAATCGAGAGGAATGTCACTGAATGACTTCCTGTTAACTGGGCCCGACCTATTACAGTCGCTGCCAGGCGTAATGATGCGGTTTCGCCGTCACTGCGTTGCAATAACCGGTGACATAGCGGAGATGTTCATGCAAGTGAAGGTGCGGAGCCAAGACCGAGACGCGCTTCGCTACCTGTGGAGGGGAAACCGCAGAGAAGGAGCGCCAGAAGAATATAGAATGACGTCCATCATTTTCGGCGCAGCCAGTTCGCCTTGCACAGCAATTTTTGCAAAGAACTGGAACGCAAACAAATATATAGAAAAGCACCCTGAAGCTGTGAATGCTATACTACGTAGTCATTATATGGATGACTACCTAGATAGTTATAGAACTATCGAGAAGGCGGCAGAAGTCGCTAGTATGGTGCGAAAAATACACCTACAGGCGAGGTTTGAACTCAAGAAATGGGTTTCAAATAGCTCGCAGCTCCTAGAAAAGATGGACCCATCGCATATACAAACTGAGATGGTATCCATTGGAGATATAGATACGTCGGAAAAGATACTCGGCCTCATATGGAGGCCAGGCGAAGACACGCTGGGTTTCAACCTCACACTCGCGCGTCTGCCTGAGGGTATCTTGGACCGAGAGGCGCCCACCAAGCGAGAGGCGCTCAGAATAGTAGCGTCGCTATACGACCCACTCGGACTCGCCTCACCAGTAACCATCAAGGCGAAGCAAATATTGCAAGAAGCATGGAGGCGAGGCGTCGACTGGGATCAGAGGCTAGATGTTGACCTAGCATTACAATGGAAAATTTGGGTACAACATTTACGCCAACTAAAAAACGTTAGCGTACCAAGATGCTATCCTGGATATAGCGACGCTATAGAAATGCAGGTGCATGTGTTCACTGATGCAAGCGAGATGGCATATGCTACCGCTGTATACTGGCGGGCCACGACCGTGGAAGGCAAGCACTTAATAAGCCTTGTTATGGCGAAAGCGCGGGTGGCCCCACTGAAACTGCTTTCGATACCGAGACTCGAACTTCAGGCCGCGGTATTGGGAACCCGCGTAGCCGCAGCAGTGATGAGTGAACACGACTGCAAGCCCACGTCAGTAACGTATTGGTCAGATAGCAAGACCGTACTGACCTGGATTAGAAGAGGAGCGAGAGTATACAAACCTTTCGTTGCTCACCGAATAGCTGCTATTGAAGACAATAGCAAAGTCGAAGATTGGCGGTGGATACCCACCAAGATGAACATCGCTGATGCAGCAACCCGTGACGTGCCACTGCGGTTCAACTCGGACCACGAGTGGTACTGCGGGCCGAGATTTTTGTCTCTTGGGCCCGAATTATGGCCCACAGAGAAACCTCCGACTATAGACGACACGGGAGAAGAAAAAACTTTCGTTGTCACAGAAGGGGACAAGAAGAGCTTCATAGAAGCCGTTCCAGAGCCAGGCAGATTCTCCAGATGGGAGCGACTGCTTCGTGCGACCGCCACAGTTCTGCGTTTTATATCTCTTTGCAAAAATAGAACAGAGATAACGTCCTATAAACGGACGAGAAAAAACGCTGAAAAGGACCCAGACTGGCGCCAGAAGCCTGCTGTACCTGCACAGAAGCAGAAGCAGGCATGCAGAGCACCAACCCAGGTCAACAGACAAATTATAGAAGCAGAATTTCTCCAAGAAGCTGAGAAAATACTTGTCCAGGTCGCACAACAACAATCGTTCGCTTCAGAGTTAGCGAACGTTGAAGAAATAAATAAAAATAGCTCGCTGCGACCTTTACAAATTCAGGTCGTTGACGGCGTGCTGCGACTAAGAAGTCGCATAGCAGCTACGCAAGAGGTAGCTGAAGAAGTGATGCGCCCGCCTATATTACATGGCGACCATCACATAACGCAGTTGTACATAGACTGGACACATCGCAGTCTACAACATAGTGGCACCGAACTCACAATTAATGAGGTACGGCAGCACTACTGGGTCGTGAAGATGCGACCAACAGCGAAGAAGGTGATAGCAAGATGCCTGCATTGCCGTATACGCAAGGCACAGCCACCAGTACCTGCGACCGGCGACCACCCGAAAACGCGCCTCGCTCACCATAAGAGGCCGTTTACATATACCGGGCTCGACTATTTCGGCCCGCTATCCGTCACCGTCGGTCGGCAGCATCAGAAGAGATACGTAGCACTATTTACGTGTCTCACATCAAGGGCGGTGCACCTTGAAATCGCCGCCAGCCTTAGCGCAGACTCCGCCATATTGGCGCTGCGCCGATTCGCCGCGCGCAGAGGATGCCCAGCTGAGATACACTCAGACAATGGCACCAACATGCACGGCGCCGACAGAGAGCTGCGAGACGCCTTCAAAACAGAGGCAAGTCGCAGAGGCATCGTATGGCGCTTCATAACGCCATCAGCGCCATTCATGGGAGGCGCCTGGGAGCGCCTAGTTCGTTGTGTTAAAAACACACTATGCAATGTACTTACAGAGAAACACCCCACCGAAGAGGTGTTGTCCACACTGATTTGTGAGGCAGAGTACATTGTAAATAGCCGACCATTGACACACGTGTCGGTAGATGGTGATGATGACGAATCCATCACACCGAATCACCTCTTGCTCGGTGGGTCAGCCAGACTACCTACACCTGGCACGTTCACTGAGCAAGATATAGACAGCAGGAAAATATGGCGACGATCACAGATCCTCGCTGATATGTTCTGGAGTCGCTGGGTCAGAGAGTACCTGCCGGAGCTCCAAAACCGGCGGGAGCCACATAGTAGTGGGCCCAGATTTAAAGTGGGTGACCCTGTCCTGATAGCCGACGGCCAGCTGCCCCGCAATACGTGGCCGCGAGGCCGCATTGTGGCCGTGTATCCAGGAATCGACGGAGAAATCCGGACTGCTGAGGTACGCACACTTGGCGGTACCTTGAAGCGTCCGGTGAAGAAACTCGTCCCACTGCCCCAGTAACCAGAGATGCCGGAGCGGCGACCGTCCTCTCGGTGGGCCTGGCCGGCAGCCGAGAAATGCCGTCCGTCGCTCACCGAAGGAATGCAGCGCCGCGCCGACAACACTTCGAGTCGACACAGCACTGCACGGCGGGAGATATGTTCGCGACGAAGCGTCATCAACCATACTAAATGGTTCATAAAAAGTTAAAGTTTGTATGTGTAGACATGTCTGCTCACCACGGCGCGCCATCTGATACTAAAATGAATTTTAGAGGCCCGTCTATATTTATACTAAAATTTTACCTACATTTTTTGAGATAGTAGTATAATGTTTTTAGTATTTGTCAGTATGTCATAGGGTTCAATAGTTCACCCTTAACAGAGTAAAATCATTAGAAAGCATACTGATAAGAGTTATCATAGTAAAAAACATAAATTTCTGTCATACGATACGTCTGTGCTCGGCGACGGATTAGTTCCGAATGGCCCGTCAGATGGAGCACCACGATATATATAGTTTTGGAGTTTTTTGAAAATATTATAGTAATTAAAATCATGTTTTTAAGGGCTTATCCTATGTACTGGACATGTAATCAGTACATAATGATGAAACTATGTGAAGACCACATAGTTTCTGCTATGTAAATAAGAATATTGACTTGATATCTCAAACACCAAATATATGGTTTCAGGTCATTTTAGGGTATATGGGGGACCTAGACCGAGACAGGAAGCCTATATACACCTCATAGTTAGCGAAGTCTTTTATATAAAGCCCATTTACTTGAGATATCAAGTCAGTATATAATAGAAAAACTGCTGTTTGTCTGGTTTTGGTAATCGCTTTCGGTTTTAGGTGCCCTAAGTACCTAGAAACATATAGGTGTACTGGTAAAAGTACTACCATTGGAAAGCTTGCTAAAAGGGCTTCCAGGCGGTTTCTAGATGGGAAGAATCGCTTGGATAGTCAACGAGATAGGCAGCCGTGAAAAATGTAAACAACGTAAAACGTTGAAATTTGTAGACCCTTCAGGTGGAATAACTCCATGAAGGGAATAGATGTACTCATGGTGTAAGTACTTTCGGATGGCTTGCTGGACTAGCTACCAAGCCATCACTTTGGAGCGAAAATCGCTCAAGTAGTTTAAGTACAATTCCAGAAAATAGGTTTCTGGAAATGTAATTTTTAGTCAGTTTTTGGCATTCCCTGGGACTATACACCCCTGGGAATTCCGAAAATAAGGAATTTTTGGGGACCTCCCGATGGCCCGTTAAATGCACCATCGTGTCGTCCCAATCTTATTAGTGTTATTATACCTAGTTTCTCTGGTAGCTGGGCGCAAAGAAAGTGACCAGCTGCCAAATTTGTACATAGCGAGGCACCTTATGTGCATATGACCTAGATAGACTTACATAAGCACTGGAAATGTAAAGTGTGGTCTATTGGCTACCAGAATCCCCATAATAGGCGGTGATTGTCTGGTAAGCCTAAGTAGGAGGTCCTAAAGTCGGTGAAATGACTTAGGAATTTATAGATTCATTACATAGGGGATGATATCCCATAGAAGATTCCCGAAAATAAGCTTTTTCTAGACGTCAACAGACAGCCTGCTATTGGCACCAGCAGGTCAACCCAACCTATAGATATCCTTAGGCTAGGTTAAAAGCTATTAAGGTTTTAACTGGGAAATAAAGGGAATTGTCCTTTAATTTCATGTAAATAGTCTAGGGAAGCTATCAATACCTGGAAATTAGGTATATTGATTAGATACATAGATAGGGGGCGTTACTGTGTTACAGTACGAAGAAATCCAGCTATTGATAGCACCATGGAAGGGGTGCGGTAACCCTATTTACCAAATATGTATAAGGGTTTTTTACATAATTAAAAATTATTTTCGGCGAGAATTTGCGGGGCTCTCAATAATGGCACGATGCGAGGGTATAAAGAACCCCCGGGCCCAAATAGAATTTGTAGTCATCCAAAGCTAGTCGCTTGTACTTGTCTTAGTAAATAAGAAGTAATTCTTATATAGAATCACGTCTCAGAAATTGTTGAGAGCCCTAGAATCGTGCCGTGTACTGAATAACTTAGTGTTTCATTTAATTCATCAACTTCAACCCTTATGAAGACATCCCTTTTCGATCCTGTCGAGCTGAACCTCGGAACCTGGACACCAGGAGTGCTGATCCAGAAGTAGGCAACCCAGAATCTGGAAATAACTCAAGTACAGCCAACACATCGTTGAATCGTTAGAGTCGATTTGCAACCCTTCGTCACTGCTGCAGCCAGGCATCCAAGAACCTTTATTTTCGTTGATGTGGATGGGGCGTTCAGCGGCAATGGCCAGAAGGTTTACGCCCTTCTTTTCTCGGGGCCAATGAACACGCTACGTCCTGCACAAAAACGAACACAAAACAATTTCAAATAAACAGTTTGATAAGGTGTAATTTGAAATAACTGAAAACCTCTTCAATTTCTACTAAAACATTAGGAATTTTGAAATTGAAGGGCGGTCGTTTTGAGGATCTGACTTTATATAGAATTTCGACGTTCAAAAAGTGCTGGCTCTAAGCCTTATTTTATTAAACGATTTCTTATCTTGATCTTGAATGGTCATTGCACTAGCAGGTCGCTACTTCCTGATCCGACAAAAAATCAGGTCGCAATTTACGGGTACGATATAACTTTAACAACACCGACTCGAAAAAAGACTTAACAATAATGAACACTTTTTGCGATGGGATCAACCCTTAAAACAAGCTGCTCCTTAAAAAGTTCTGCAGTTACTCGGTCTTCAAATCGTTGAAATAGGAAACTAAAAGAGACGGTGCTTATTAAATATTGGAAATATTTATTAAGCACTGTCGCCGTCAGGTTCCATTCTCTGTAGGTCGCTGCAGGTCTTCTGTGTAGAAACTGGATGTTTAGGAGCAGATTGCAACGACATTTAAACGAGATAAAACATATATTCGGTACCAAACAATAAAATAAAAAATGAAACAAATTGAAATAAACAGCTTGATAAGGTGTGATTTGAAAAATTGTATGACCTCTTAAGGCGGGTGTTTTAAATATCTGCCTTTATGTAGAACTTTGACGTTCAAAAAGTGCTGAAAATATTAGTTTACTGGTACATTAATAACATCGACACGAAACGAAGAATTAACAATTATGAACACTTCTTGCGATCCCTTATATCTCGAAAAAATTGCTACACGTTCGAGTGGTCTTGTTATCGCTGAGACTGGAAATCATTAAAGAAACTACATTTTAAATATTGGAAAAAACATAGCTCAGTTTCTCCGCTGGTGTAAGTCGCTTTAGACGTTCTTCGCGATTTCAGGGTACAATGCTCCCTAAGAGGTTTTCAATACTTTCTATTACTACTTCACATTTCTGGATCGCGTGCTCTTCAATGTTGAACTGGAAATTGTTAAAGAAGCTGCTTTTAAGGTATTGGAAATATCTTAAAAGCACGCTGCTTCACCAGTTTCCTCGCTGCTGTACGTCGCTGTAGATCCTCTTCATGATTTAAGGAACTACTCGATTTCTTTTTGCTGTTTCCGTGTACAATGACCCCTAAGAGATTTTCAGTTATTTCTATTAGTACGTATTACATTTCTGGATCTCGAGGTCTTCAATGTTGTAACTAAAACTGTTAAAGAAGTTACTTTTCAAGTATTGAAGATACTTAAAAAGTAACAACTTCACCAGTTTCACTTTTGCTGTAAGCCTTCTGCAGGTCTTCTGACTCTTCTGTGACTACAAAATTAGGTGTTAGGGATCACCTCCCAAAAAGGTTTAAAGGTGTTGTTATTCTAAATAATATTATTTCATGTATATTTTTTTAGTATCACGTGGTTTTCAATGTTGAAACTAGAAATTATTGCAGAGAAAACTTTTTAATTTGTCAATATTTAAAAAGGTTTTCTCCACCAGTACCCTTTTTCCAGATCTTATTTCTTCTGTTTAGAAGCTAGCTGAAGATATTGTGGATCAGCTCGCAAAGACATTTGTACAAGATAAAACATATTTTATATTCAGTACAACACGATAAAAAACACAACAACAAAAACAATTTGAAAAACATAATAACATAAATGGCAAAAGAAAAACACTTAGATAATATGTCCGCATAACTATTGCCTCATAGCAAAAATCTTTTATAATCTTAAGAAAAACAAATATATAATAAAATTACGCCAGTATTCTCAAAGATTAAGGCGGAGATTCACCAAAAATTACCATCTGAGAGATATTCAGTTTTTACAATTAACCTTGTATCATAATTCTGGATCACATGGTTTTCAATGTTGAAATTTGAAATTTCTTCTTCTGAAGACAGAAAACAGCGGAAGAGAAAACTTTTGAAATATTCGGAGATATTTAAAAAGTTTTTTCTCCAGCAGTTTCCATTAAGCTGAGCGCCTTCTGTTTTTCTAAACTAGAAGCTAAAGAAGCGGCAGACAGAATGTCAATGTCATGGCACACACATCAACTAAAATCATAAGTAACAGAAGAGAAAATAACAATAAAGACATACAAAAAGGGACAAAACAAACATAAAACATGGTATAAAATTATAATATACAAATTGCGTTGAGAATCCCCCTACCGAAAGGGTTACCAACTCAGCATTTGTAATGTATGTTTTTCTATAATAAGTAGTTATAGTCGTTTCGTTTTAGCATGGCAATAGCAGTCATTGCCCTTTCTTTAATAAAATATCCTTTTGTAGAAATTCGAAAAACAAGAACGACGGGAAAGTTCTCTGTTTCCGTTTTTGAAATTTCTATTTCATAGACTGACAAATAAGCAGACAGCCCACGTGATGGTAATTGAACACTTCCTCCCATAGACTGCAATACCAAAAGGATCTCTTCAACTTTTGTTTGAACCAGTCCATGTCGTGAATGTAGATCAATGATCGCTAGTGCCATGCTAAATGGCAACTCGTGTAGTATGATACCTGACAGTGGGCTCCAGATGCCACGTCACACAGCGATAGTCCCGGTAGTCCTCCGGCCGGGGCCGGGCCACGCCGCTAGCAACTCGTGTAGTATCATACCTGACAGTGGGCTCCAGATGCCACGTCACACAGCGATAGTCCCGGTAGTCCTCCGGCCGGGGCCGGGCCACGCCGCTAGCAACTCGTGTAGTATCATACCTGACAGTGGGCTCCAGATGCCACGTCACACAGCGATAGTCCCGGTAGTCCTCCGGCCGGGGCCGGGCCACGCCGCTAGCAACTCGTGTAGTATCATACCTGACAGTGGGCTCCAGATGCCACGTCACACAGCGATAGTCCCGGTAGTCCTCCGGCCGGGGCCGGGCCACGCCGCTAGCAACTCGTGTAGTATCATACCTGACAGTGGGCTCCAGATGCCACGTCACACAGCGATAGTCCCGGTAGTCCTCCGGCCGGGGCCGGGCCACGCCGCTAGCAACTCGTGTAGTATCATACCTGACAGTGGGCTCCAGATGCCACGTCACACAGCGATAGTCCCGGTAGTCCTCCGGCCGGGGCCGGGCCACGCCGCTAGCAACTCGTGTAGTATCATACCTGACAGTGGGCTCCAGATGCCACGTCACACAGCGATAGTCCCGGTAGTCCTCCGGCCGGGGCCGGGCCACGCCGCTAGCAACTCGTGTAGTATCATACCTGACAGTGGGCTCCAGATGCCACGTCACATAGCGATAGTCCCGGTAGTCCTCCGGCCGGGGCCGGGCCACGCCGCTAGCAACTCGTGTAGTATCATACCTGACAGTGGGCTCCAGATGCCACGTCACACAGCGATAGTCCCGGTAGTCCTCCGGCCGGGGCCGGGCCACGCCGCAAGCAACTCGTGTAGTATCATACCTGACAGTGGGCTCCAGATGCCACGTCACACAGCGATAGTCCCGGTAGTCCTCCGGCCGGGGCCGGGCCACGCCGCTAGCAACTCGTGTAGTATCATACCTGACAGTGGGCTCCAGATGCCACGTCACACAGCGATAGTCCCGGTAGTCCTCCGGCCGGGGCCGGGCCACGCCGCTAGCAACTCGTGTAGTATCATACCTGACAGTGGGCTCCAGATGCCACGTCACACAGCGATAGTCCCGGTAGTCCTCCGGCCGGGGCCGGGCCACGCCGCTAGCAACTCGTGTAGTATCATACCTGACAGTGGGCTCCAGATGCCACGTCACACAGCGATAGTCCCGGTAGTCCTCCGGCCGGGGCCGGGCCACGCCGCTAGCAACTCGTGTAGTATCATACCTGACAGTGGGCTCCAGATGCCACGTCACACAGCGATAGTCCCGGTAGTCCTCCGGCCGGGGCCAGGCCACGCCGCAAGCAACTCGTTTAGTATCATACCTGACAGTGGGCTCCAGATGCCACGTCACACAGCGATAGTCCCGGTAGTCCTCCGGCCGGGGCCGGGCCACGCCGCTAGCAACTCGTGTAGTATCATACCTGACAGTGGGCTCCAGATGCCACGTCACACAGCGATAGTCCCGGTAGTCCTCCGGCCGGGGCCGGGCCACGCCGCAAGCAACTCGTGTAGTATCATACCTGACAGTGGGCTCCAGATGCCACGTCACACAGCGATAGTCCCGGTAGTCCTCCGGCCGGGGCCGGGCCACGCCGCTAGCAACTCGTGTAGTATCATACCTGACAGTGGGCTCCAGATGCCACGTCACACAGCGATAGTCCCGGTAGTCCTCCGGCCGGGGCCGGGCCACGCCGCTAGCAACTCGTGTAGTATCATACCTGACAGTGGGCTCCAGATGCCACGTCACACAGCGATAGTCCCGGTAGTCCTCCGGCCGGGGCCGGGCCACGCCGCAAGCAACTCGTGTAGTATCATACCTGACAGTGGGCTCCAGATGCCACGTCACACAGCGATAGTCCCGGTAGTCCTCCGGCCGGGGCCGGGCCACGCCGCTAGCAACTCGTGTAGTATCATACCTGACAGTGGGCTCCAGATGCCACGTCACACAGCGATAGTCCCGGTAGTCCTCCGGCCGGGGCCGGGCCACGCCGCTAGCAACTCGTGTAGTATCATACCTGACAGTGGGCTCCAGATGCCACGTCACACAGCGATAGTCCCGGTAGTCCTCCGGCCGGGGCCGGGCCACGCTGCTAGCAACTCGTGTAGTATCATACCTGACAGTGGGCTCCAGATGCCACGTCACACAGCGATAGTCCCGGTAGTCCTCCGGCCGGGGCCGGGCCACGCCGCTAGCAACTCGTGTAGTATCATACCTGACAGTGGGCTCCAGATGCCACGTCACACAGCGATAGTCCCGGTAGTCCTCCGGCCGGGGCCGGGCCACGCCGCAAGCAACTCGTGTAGTATCATACCTGACAGTGGGCTCCAGATGCCACGTCACACAGCGATAGTCCCGGTAGTCCTCCGGCCGGGGCCGGGCCACGCCGCTAGCAACTCGTGTAGTATCATACCTGACAGTGGGCTCCAGATGCCACGTCACACAGCGATAGTCCCGGTAGTCCTCCGGCCGGGGCCGGGCCACGCCGCAAGCAACTCGTGTAGTATCATACCTGACAGTGGGCTCCAGATGCCACGTCACACAGCGATAGTCCCGGTAGTCCTCCGGCCGGGGCCGGGCCACGCCGCTAGCAACTCGTGTAGTATCATACCTGACAGTGGGCTCCAGATGCCACGTCACACAGCGATAGTCCCGGTAGTCCTCCGGCCGGGGCCGGGCCACGCCGCTAGCAACTCGTGTAGTATCATACCTGACAGTGGGCTCCAGATGCCACGTCACACAGCGATAGTCCCGGTAGTCCTCCGGCCGGGGCCGGGCCACGCCGCTAGCAACTCGTGTAGTATCATACCTGACAGTGGGCTCCAGATGCCACGTCACACAGCGATAGTCCCGGTAGTCCTCCGGCCGGGGCCGGGCCACGCCGCTAGCAACTCGTGTAGTATCATACCTGACAGTGGGCTCCAGATGCCACGTCACACAGCGATAGTCCCGGTAGTCCTCCGGCCGGGGCCGGGCCACGCCGCAAGCAACTCGTGTAGTATCATACCTGACAGTGGGCTCCAGATGCCACGTCACACAGCGATAGTCCCGGTAGTCCTCCGGCCGGGGCCGGGCCACGCCGCTAGCAACTCGTGTAGTATCATACCTGACAGTGGGCTCCAGATGCCACGTCACACAGCGATAGTCCCGGTAGTCCTCCGGCCGGGGCCGGGCCACGCCGCTAGCAACTCGTGTAGTATCATACCTGACAGTGGGCTCCAGATGCCACGTCACACAGCGATAGTCCCGGTAGTCCTCCGGCCGGGGCCGGGCCACGCCGCTAGCAACTCGTGTAGTATCATACCTGACAGTGGGCTCCAGATGCCACGTCACACAGCGATAGTCCCGGTAGTCCTCCGGCCGGGGCCGGGCCACGCCGCTAGCAACTCGTGTAGTATCATACCTGACAGTGGGCTCCAGATGCCACGTCACACAGCGATAGTCCCGGTAGTCCTCCGGCCGGGGCCGGGCCACGCCGCTAGCAACTCGTGTAGTATCATACCTGACAGTGGGCTCCAGATGCCACGTCACACAGCGATAGTCCCGGTAGTCCTCCGGCCGGGGCCGGGCCACTCCGCTGGCGCTAGCGTCCGCCCAGCCTGCGCGCGCGCCGCCTGGCATCTGTACACAAATGGTATGATTAGCGTGTGACAAGTGACAACCATGTTGACAGAATGCCACTTTAAACATTTTTTAATAAAAAGGAAAAATAGCCTAAATTGATCATTTTTCATTTCTATAGAAATGTCACCGGATTATTGTAAACTTCGTTAGATTATGAAATATCTCGAGATTATATAAACTATTGATAAATTTTTTACGAAAAAAAAAACTTTTTACAAAAAAATACTACCGACTTCCAAATAAGAAAACTACAAAGCGAAAAATACATTTATTTTTGGAAGTCGGTGTCTTTCGTAGGTACCATTTTTTGCGTTATGGACGATAACAAAATATTGGACTACTGTTTGGTACAAATCCGATGAAATGTACTCGGTATATTATATATCGGAAGTGGTCAAACGCGAAAATGTCATTACTCTCAAAACAACTCACCACTCTGTCCTTCTCCTTGATATAAGAAGATATTAGATCGTGCAAGAACAAGAAAGCCTCAGCATCCACTGATACAAATATGTGATCTTCAAACTCTGTGATGAAGCTGCATTCCACAACCGGCTTCTCATCTAAGAAAAAAAGAAATTTAGAATTGAAATAAGGTAAAAATTCAATATTGCAAGTGAAAAATAAATTTATTTTTGGAAGTCTGCGTCTTTGGTAGGTACCAATTTTTTTCGTTATTGACACAGACTTCCAAAAAGTTAGAAGGTAAAAAGTTTTTTAATTTTTTTGTTGTACCTAAAAGGCAAGTTCTTTAGTAAGGCCTATAATGCCAGAATAGATTACCCAAATATCATGAACCCTAAACATAACCGGTGAAATGAGAGTGTACGTGTAAGGTGAACTGTACACATCTGCATCAGTGGCGGCTGGTGGATCATAGTAGTGGTAGTGCACTTTGCCGTCTCACTGGGTAATTGCGTAAGATTTGCTAAAATTCACAGGAGCCTATGTAAATCGGCAAACCATCTCGCTAGCGACTTCTAATTCGACGCCAACGCCATCTAGTTACGTCGTTGTACAACTTTTAATGTTGGTACTCGACCCTAAGATAAATTTCGTTCGTCAAACCTCGCCCGCTCTCGGTAATCTTCGGTTCGCTGGTGCGGCGCACGAGAATCGTCATATTTCGCCGTACATTTTCTATTGAACTATCTCTGTCTCACGCGCCAGGCGTTTTCGCTTGTTTCTCATAGAATTATATGAACTCTCGCCGTGCGCTTTAGCCTA
The DNA here is from genome assembly GCA_948252205.1 of Orthosia incerta. Taxonomy (NCBI): domain Eukaryota; kingdom Metazoa; phylum Arthropoda; class Insecta; order Lepidoptera; family Noctuidae; genus Orthosia; species Orthosia incerta. The sequence continues at coordinate 30,169,965 of OX411754.1, read as the reverse complement.
GCGCACGGGGAGTATTTTTTACAGCAATATACGTCTTATTACTTTAGCAAAGAGCTTAAATTTGTTCGTCATAATTTCGTAAATATTGAATAGATCGTTAATCAGATATTATTAAACATTTTTATTTTATTTCTAAACCTTTTTAAATCTGGCAGTTCAGTGCACGAGTGAACTTAAAGTACAGCCGCCTCTGATCTGCATACTCCTTTAGAGCGTACTGGCGTGATGTTCTGTTATGAAATGGGACAAACAATAAACAGACATTCAATTGCAGCAATCCCGAGAGATTTGCCGTCATTTCTTGATGAGTTCTGTTGTATATCTCAAGTTCCTCATCAGATTTTCAACAAACTAAAATGTGACCAAATTAGGCACACTTTCATACAAAAAAAAAAAGAATTTGCCAAATCGGTCCACAATTGACAAACAAATTCGAACATAGAACCTCCTCCTTTTTGGATAGCCGTTTAAAAAATCTACAGTGATAAGCGCACAGAACAGTTAAAAGGAAATAGTTGATGAAGGAAAGAGTTGACAGGTTTGAAAGGAAATAGTTCCTGATTTGTATTAGAACGCCTTTTGCCGATTGTCACCCACTCTTTAACTCCACTACAGGCCACCGGTGGTGTGGACAATCGGGGTGGCCACCTACTGGGCCCAAAATTTATGAAGTTTCCCATCGACTCGAAAAGAAGAAGAAGACTCCACTACAAATAAACCACAAACACTTAGATCGCAAGTTTGCTATTGATTGTCACACTAACGTAAACACTGCGCTTGACGTACACCCATACACGCGCAAAAGCAATTTATTTCTCATACATGTTACGGTGACCGAAAGGTCGATTATCTAAATCGAAAAAAATACTGTGTTTTTGTTACTTTAAGTTTTGCAGTTTTTCGCTATAATTTCGGGCAGAGGACGGGGTATGCATAGTTTGAACCTACAAAATTCATATATAAATAATAATGGCATAAACCAATAAATAATAATGTAAAGTTTAGACGAAAACCCTACTCAGAAACTGAATTGATAACCACACAATTTACAATAACTCTCGCAAAGAACAACAGGGTACAAGAAGGTACTCTGTATTGCACGCAATGTAAATAAACTATAATTAATAATAATTAATTATAGTTAAATAATAATATAATTTTATAATTATAATAATATAATTTTGCATCTGTTTGCGATTGTGTCGTTTTCTTCTAAAACTACATAATACCACAGATAATATAATACTGCATACAGATGCCTCATCCCATACAAAGTAACCGTGCCGACGTAACAAGCGTTTTTCGTCTGATTAAACCGATTATTTTTGTCCATCAATCGCGATCGGTTCCGTTCTAAAGCGATAGATAGATGGTGTTAGCAGCAACTTGCAAGTAAAAGGGTTTACTCGGTTCGTAAATTCTTTTTTTCTTTAATTACAGTGAAGGTTTGTGTTACAGTTTTTTTTTTGCACGTTTTTATAATTCCTTTGCACCAAAATGTGTTATAATGCAAATTTAAACAATCGAATGCCTCTGAAATTTAAAACCGCGCCATCTATTGGCATCAATTTTAAATGATCCGTTCAAATAATCTTTGTAATGTGAATTAAAAGCCCAATATTCCATAATTTTGTGCTAAGGAGAGTTAATTAAACAAGAACATAAAATTTTTACGTTCAATGCCAGAAAATGTTAATTTTCAATACAGTTGTTTAACATGGCGTACTTTCAGAGGCTATAATTATGATTCGAAAATTAAATCTTACGCACAAGCATCTTTCTATTACGCGGTCGTGACTTTTGTTTACGAGTTCGATCATTAGTTTTGCAGTTGAGATTTAAATTTATAAGTCAACTAGCTGACCCGCGGGGCTTCGCTCCCGTCAGCTGGCTACCCTGCCTACCCAGCCTATCCAGGTATACCTACTCTACCTGCTCTACCTACTCTACCTACTCTACCTACGCTACCTACTCTACTTACTCTACCTAATCTACCTACTCTAACTACTCTACCTACTCTACTTACTCTACCTATTCTACCTAATCTACCTACTCTACATACTCTACCTACTCTACCTAAACTACCTACTCTACCTACTCTACTTACTCTACCTACTCTACCTACTCTACCCACTCTGCCTACTCTACCTACTCTACCTAATCTACCTACTCTACTTACTCTACCTACTCTACCTACTCTGCCCACTCAACCTACTCTACCCACTCAACCTAATCTACATACTCTACCTACTCTATCTACTCTACCTAAATTACCTACTCTGCCCACTCAACCTACTCTACCTACCTACCTAATAATTTTCTATCTATCATCAATAGTTTTCTCAGCGCACGCCAATGAATGAATTTTATAAGCAACATTTTGCTAACTTGTTTTCTTTGTAAAAAAATATGTCCAGTTGCAAAGACGCGCCATTTTCTGAAAATTTTATTTTTTGTGAATAAACAAATCTAATTCTTTGATTTGTTTTTACTACTTCCCACAACTGTATTGAAAAACGTCGTGTGATACACGGGTGTGTAGGTTATTGCAAACTCGTGTCATTAAAAACCCTCGCCTTCGGCTCGGGCTTGTTAATAACAGCTCGTTTGCAATAACCTACTTTCCACCCTTGTATCACAATGTACTATTTACACACATTCAATAACAGATCGGTGCATATCGCGCCATCTAGTGAGATTTATTTGAACCAAATTTACTTTCTCAGCGCTGACATCCCGTGATAATAATACTGTAATAATTATAAATATTACTTGTATTTTAAGGTTTTTGGACGTACCGGTGAATAAAATCCCTTTTTCAGGCTACAATACCTGGCTTCTTTTCCGACACGTTATAATAGCGCAAGAGGGCATTTTTTTGTTGTCTTATGTTGGCACAATAAGAACGCAAGTGTTGGCCGGTGAAGCTAATTTCGGTTGAAATATCGTTCGCTCATTAGTGCGGCACGCCTGCTCCGCCCACAACTGTTCTGTGGATAGGCGTGTATGGCACTGCTTCCGACCTCAGCCGTTCAAGTGGGTGATGCCCTCTGGTTTTGTTCTCGTATATGCCATGGATCATTTGTGGTGGTCAAAGTTTGTGTATATTATTGTGTAAAAGTCCAAAATCTTACCATTTTCCGTTGGTTCTTTGTGTGCCTGCAGGTGATGTGTCCTGAGGTGCAGCTGCAGCGACGGCAGCGCGAAGATGACCTCTCGCACGTGCTTGTCGGCAGCTGCCTTGTTCCTCTCCGTGCTGTTCGTGTTGGTGCTGGAGCCGCTGGCGTTGGAAGATGTTGTGCCGGTCGGCTCGCGCTCCAGGGATGGGAACAGCTCGATTGCTGGTGAAGACAAGTTTGACAATTAGTCAATTAAATTAATGTAGTGTAGATTATTTACGAGTTTTTAGTTACTTAATTTCCTAAGAGTGTGACTTATAGTTGTCAAACTTTGTAGCTTTTTAAATAAAACAGACTCTAATTATAAAACTGAAAAATTGTCTCATATGTTAGGAAACTAATATAGATTTTTATGTTTGTTGCGACGAATACCTTAACAATTAAAGGGAGGAGCTCGTGGATGGGTGACTATTTCAACATACCGAGTTTCCTCCGTGCCTCGGAAAGCACGTTAAGCCGTTGGTCCCGGCTGTCATTTGAAGATCTTTGACAGTCGTTACGGGTAGTCAGAAGCTTGAGATCTGGCACCAGTCTTGCCAAGGGGTACCGTGTTACCCAGTTACTGGGTTGTGGAGGTCAGATAGGCAGTCGCTCCATGTAAAACACTGGTACTTAGCTGAATCCGGTAAGACTGGAAGCCGACCCCAATATAGTTGGGAAAAGGCTAGGCAGATGATGATGACCTTAACAATTAAAGTCGACTAAAAAACAACCTATATCAAACTCTATTTTTTATTCGCTCCCGTCGTCGATTCTTCAGGAACCATGCACGTATACGCATATTACGTATATTACGTATACGTATATTTCGCTGAAAGATATTTCACTTTCGGCGATTATCTTTTATAAACATGTAAACAAACAAACTAAAAGCTAACTCTTTATTTAGATAAGCCCACAAGAATAAGTATAGCAGATCAACTCACCATCAATCTCACTATTAGCGAAGGCGTAATGGAACCACTCCTTCAGCGTTTTGAACTGCGGCGGGAACAGCAGCGCGCGGGTCATGCGGCACACTGTGGCCATGGACACGTGCGCGCGGGCGCCTGACCCGCCGGGGCCCAGGCCGCCCAGGCTGGCCGTGAGGCTTTGTACTACGTGGACTTCCATTGAACCTACAGATGAAATATTACATAGTGTAAAACGTAAATCGGGCATGCCATGAAAAAGTAATCCGTTACTAACTTCAAAACATCATAATTTTTTTACAGGTCAAAAGAAGATCCGATTTTCTTTTAATTTCTGCGTACTTTCCTTCCCACCTGATTTTATGTAATGTTCAGCCATGTACATATTCATAGTTGAGATGTGCTAGTAATTTTAATTAATTTTAGAAGTTATGTATAAATGACGTAAAGATTTTTACAATGCATGTCCTCGAAAAGAGCGTTTTCCAAGCAGCCAATCTGTGCGGAAAGTGACACTTTTTTTAGTTCTTTTTACTTTCCTGTACTTTTTTAATTTTGAACTCCAACGTCAGCCCGCCGCATAGAGTTTTTATTATTTGAGATAAGTTAAAAACAATTGTTAAGTACAGATTGTCATTCATATAAAAGGTAAAACAAAACTAATACTTCATTTAAGGCGTGTTTAATTACTCTAGATTTAGATTTTGATCAATAAATTAATTTTAAATATTCATTAAATATGTTTGGCAGAATGAATATTTTGCTCGTGCCTTTTTGCGTTACGACGTGACAGCTATTTGCACATGCGCAGTAGATATGCCCGAGGAACTATGAACTATTAGTTTATCTGTGGATATGCTGAGCACCCTTGAATAAGCGACATTTTATTAATTTCTTACTTGGTTCAGATATATTTTTTTATTTCCTCGCACAATGCATAGTAAAATTTTGTATGATACACGTGCGTAAGATGATTTCCGACTCGTGTCGATTTATCCACTCATCAGAAATCACCTACTTTCCGCACTTGTAGCATAAATAACTATTGTCTTTATGACATATTTTTTGCACCATTTTGAAACTCGAATAACTTCAAATAACAGACCTCTAAATACCATAGTTTTAGAAAGCTGAAAATGTGTGTTTTCGCAGATGGAAACGACTTTTATTCCCATTTTAATAGACCTTAGTACCACATTTCAAAAGACAATGAAAAAAAATAAAACATAGTTGTTCCTCACCTTCTTCACTGGCGACCTGTTGCGCCTCTGTGGCGAAGCTGATGCAAGGGTCCTTCAGACTGAACAGCGCCCACGACTTGGACTTGAAGCTGTTGCCGTGGAAGCACGCCAGCGATATGTTGGTGCCGTGGAGCTCCATTGTACCCCCCAGAACAGTGCCTAGAGGAAAGAAAATGCAATTTTTTAAACGCGTGATATGAAACCTTCGCTTCTTTTATTTAGTTTTCTCAAACATGCTTGGAAATTTAAGCATTATTTTGATAACTTAACCAAAATAAATCAAAATTGCTGTATTGACCAAATACATGCGAGCAGCGGCCGGCAAAAATTGTATGAAAATATATATCTGTTATGGTTTAGCGGCCAAATAAATTTCCTAATAAACTCAACTGTCGTGTAATTTAAAAATGGAACGATCTTTTACTCCGAAACATGGCAACCAAGGAGGCAACTTATCCAAGGTTTTATTTAAATTTCGAACTGGATTGCAAATTGAAAGCTGAATATTAAAAAAAAACAAATGAACACTTGAATGCGGGAATAAACATTGTTGTCCGACATTCATTTTGAAAAGTAATTGTATTTGACAAAATGAGTTTTAGGTACTATTTAGTTTTAATTGCCACGCATTATTTGAGAAAAGTACTATACAAGTCATGGCCACAACTATGCATTGATGGACTTACGTATGTGTGTCTTTACACGTTCGTCCATCAGTGCTGCTTTTGCGGGCCGCTGCAGTAATGTACTATAACACACTGGCGTATTTTCCAAGGGGGCAAATAATAAGATCCAAGTTTTCACTAATCGCCTTTAGGATCTAACCACACCGGCGATGTGCTCCGGTTCTAAAGCGGTTAAAAATCAATCCCTAACTAGTACCAGAATCGTAACTTAAAGATTTAAGTACATCGTCTTGCTTTTATATTTATTATTTTTTATTTTCTGGGCAAGGGCCTCCCCATCCCTTCCTCCTTCGTTAAAATAGTAAATAAAACAAAACGTGAATACAATGTTATTCAAATACAACATTAGTTTCGATTACTTGACCAAGTATTCATTCGAATAAAATCGTCAGTCCACGTGGAGTTCATTGGGGATAGTTTCCTTACCATTAGCAGGTAACGGAGTAGGCAGCGTGGACAGCTGCATGCCGGACACCAAGTGTAGCACCTTCTGCCAGTGGCGGTGGTGCCGGAGCTCGGCCGCGGCGCCTGCGGGCGGCTGGCCCTCTGCTGCGGCCGGGGCGGCTGCGGGGGCTGGCAGAGGACATCGAGTTACAGACACACGCTTACATATTTTTACGAACTTGTTATGGCCATTTGTATACATTGTCATGCACACCTTTAATCTGTGTAATTGCTATGTAACTCGGACTTCAAACTGACAGGAATAGATCCTGGTTGAACATGACTCGAAATGACATAAAAACTGCAGAATCTATTTGAAAAAAATAATCCACCTCAAAAGACCAAAATTAATGATGGTGAATCTCTTATGGTCTTGTGCTGGCCAACCAGCAAGGTAACAACGTTTGATGTAGATCTTTATTTGAAACAATAAAAAATCTCCGTTCCAATAGTCGATGAAGCCGAAAAGTGTTCCAGGGGGTCAACCACTTCAATGAAGACGCTACAAGGTAGCAAAACTATGTAACGTCTTTATTAAAGTTACCTCTCGAGCCTGCCTCATGCCTCTCCCAAAGTTAAGCCACCTGATAGCCACACCAAGAAGCCTAGATGGGGGCCGGAACAGAACCAGGCAATGTGGCTATTTGAAGGGTAGGCTTATGGTATAGCTGTGGTAAAAATATCTCATTGATACTCACGTTCCTGACGATTTCTTCTCGCATTAGTATAATTCGGATGCAGCGAACTAAACACTCTCTTGCTGGACTTGAACTGCTGCGTGAAGAACTCCTCAAGCTTCAGCTGCATCTTCAGCAGGTCTGGTGTGGTACTCCGCGACATGAGTATCTGTAGCTGGTGCCAGCTTAGAGTTCCATGTGTCAGGATTATTGCTGGCCTGGAGGGAGAAGTTGGGGATTAGAGGTGAGATCATTAGCGATGTTAGCGTGATGTTTTTAAGGCCCTATTTTATTGTTTTGCTTGTTCATATTTCGTTATCAGCCGAAAGCAGATATGTCACTAAAAACTTAAAAAGAGGTTAACTTTAATAGACCAGAATTTCTTTGACAGTCGTTACGGCAATCAGAAGCCAGAAAGTCTGGCAACCAGTCCTACCAAGGGGTACCGTGTTACCTAGTTATTGCATTGTGGTGATCAGATAGGCGACTCACTTCTTGTCGTAAAACACTGGCATTTATATGCATCTGGTTAGACTGGAAGCCGCCCCAATATGGTTGGGTTAGAGCAGTGGTGGCCTGGTGGTAACGGCCGCGACTTATAATTGCTGGCACCGTTATGAGCGCGCGATTGGTTGGTCAGTTGACAAAAGGATCGACTGATCAATCGCGTAGCGTCCACATTCCATTCGCTATGGTAGTAGCCCACTACGCCAAAACCTTGCCAAGTTATATGCCGGGGACTATACAAGTTATAGGTCGGGGGGTCGAACCCAGGAAAGCGCATTACGTTGTATAGATTATATCATCACCACTGCTCTCAAAACGGTGTAGAAAAATATCTTGAGGAAACCGGCATCTCTTAGAACCAAAAAATCGAAGACGTGACATCCACCAATCCGCACTGGGTCCGCGTGGTATATTACGACCCATTCCCTCTCACAGAGAGGAGGCCTGCAAGCACAAGGATCAAATGGGAGTCTGGAGTGCGGAAAAGGGAGTCCATCTATCCTATCTTATGGTTGGGATATGGCCAGGCAGATTATGAAGATCATAAGACTTGAAGAATAAAATTGAAATGTAATCAATCTGTCGTATTTACGTACTTTACGGCGTAACATGCGTTTTTTGTGAAACATCCCTGAGTGAATTAGTAAATGTTTCCTTGCGAAATGTGGTCCTTTTCATGGTAAAAAAGACCATGGTAAATAAAATAGGGCCTTATAGCTTACCCGTCCGGTTCCGGTTCTTGATCTTCTTGGAAGCTAGTGAGATATCGTGCGGGTTAGTTTAGCAGATTACATTTGTGAACGGTGCATACTTAACTAGCCCATGGAGCCTACGCGAGTAGTCACATTTCGTATAGTTATTTGATTCAATACATAACAACAACAACATAACAAAGACAACAACAACAAAATAAGGATATTTGATTCAGCTTTACTGACGCCAAAACGACGTTTTTTTATATATACCTGAATTGATTGTTTATGAATTACAGATAAAACGTTCACTTAAAGTTTTACAACCTAGCTAAAGACAAGAAAAGAGCGAGAATGCATATGTGTGCGTTCAAGCAGAAAGGTCCAGTTTTCGCCATTTAGTTGCCGAGATATACGCAGTTTTGTAGTAGCCCTCATACAAACATAAGGTACAGTTTAAATGGATCTATACACATGATATATATATATAGACAGATAAAAAAAGTGATTTTTAATATTTTTTTATCAGATCTATTCAAAAAGAGCTAGTTTACTCTTCGTAAATAGGGACTAAAACAGCTCATTAATCCCTAGGCACTAAAAGCGATTTAAATGTGGATACTGTTAGTAAAATTTTCCAATCAGCAATGAGATAGAAAATAGGATTACATCGCTAAAATCGATTACGACGAATGTATGAGGTGAATGGCTAATGAGCTATTGTAATTCTATTTCGGACCGCACGGGAACATTGTATTGAACAAGTGACTAGCTGGGAAACCACGCGCGAGCCAAATGAAAAAAGAAATCTACAACTGCTCTAAAGTCCTTCGCTCCGCTCTGGTTGAAAAAACAACACTCTCGCCTTTATAATAGTTGTTTGATCCCTAGATACACAATCTACTATTTGAATCCTTATAATCAATTGACAATTTTAAATACCGAATCTAATCTTCAACTCAATACCCCACTACTGTACCCTTTTTGCTTGGACGCCCACATTTTATCCTTAGTGATCTTTTTATTTTAATACTGTCACAATATGTTATACAATGAAAATAACACATATATTCATCCATTTAAGGCGCCTACCTGACTGAATCGATGCAGATTCGGTACAGAAACGAAAACGTACCGAGCCGGTCAGAAAGGCGCCTAAGTATAGAAACGACAGAAAAGCCTTTACCACACAGACAACAACACAAGCTCCAAACTAAAACACTATCACCCCCTTACCTGGACGTAGGTCTATGTGGATGATGAGCAGGATGCTTGTTCCTGGCCAGCCACTCGTCCCTCAGAGCAGCCTGCAGGCGGGATACCCTCGCCATAAGTACTGGTGTGCCCATGTACTCCAGCCTCAGTTCCAACGCAGCTAAGCGTACACCGCAGACGTGGCCGGGGTTGCAGCCCGCTTCTTCTTCGATGTGCACTAAAGGGAAAGAGTTTAAGGTTGTTTATAATTTTTGGGTAAGCTGACTGGTATAGTCAACCTAACATCAGTGGGAAATTTGGTGTACAATAATTGTCCTTACTGCTACGATATAAAGGCGCTGTTATTGTCAATTTGAAACCATTGATTTACATTCTGATTGAAAACAGGTGAATTTTCATAAGTCTCATCTCAAAGAGCATCCAGTACGGCAGCATGTTGCAAGCATGCATGAGGTTGGAATAACAATGTTCTTACCAACAACTTGCGTCAGAGTCATAGTCAATATTCCGTCGTAAAAAAATCAAGTTTGATTTTTGTTTAAGGGCACAACCGCTTTAGTGCCATAAAACGGTAACTTTCTAAAGCATACTCCTTAATAAAGGCTAGGTTAAAAGGTTTGAAAAAATTATATTTATTATTGTTTCATGTACATTATTTGTGAAACATGGTTTTTTCGTATAACAAATAGTTTTGCTTAAAAATAATTAACAACACAATATTTTTTCGCTACTTTTGGATACTCCTTCAAAACGACTTAAATGTTTAAACATATTTGTACACAGAAAATTTAATGGCTAGAATTACTTTAAAACTGAAATAGCATAATTATTATGTAAATATAAGAATAATTTGCAAACAAAACTGTCCAATAGGAGGTTCAATATTGATATTCTGGTTCCGGCCAGTACTGCGTTAACATTAGGGAATATATACACCTTAAGACTAATGTGATAGTTTCAACCTTAATAAAGTTTTAACTAACTTTGACCCTGAGAGGTTTTGTGAAAAGCGATAATAGTGAGCCAGGTTAGGTTTTGCTTCCTATTGTCAAAAGTAGTAAAACAGTTAAGAAGTGGAACGTACCGTAGGTGTCGATGGAGGACAGTGAGATGGCGCCGCCCACGATGCCGCCGCGCGCGTCCAGCTCCGAGCTGGCCAGCGCCACGCCCACCAGCATGTTGCGGTGCCCGGTGCTGCCGATGCTCAGCCGGCCTGTGCAGTTGAAGTCCTTGGACTGCCAACTAAAACAAAACGATACTGTTATAATCAGAAACAGCAGCAGACTAACGCTTAATACAATCAATCAACCGCATTTTTACAACTATGTTGTCGGCTGCCAGTCTAACCGGATCCCGTAGAATACTTCAGCGTTATTAAAAAAAAATCGTCTTGATCTATTTTGTGCCCGGGGTTAAAATGCATGCTATCTCGTCCAACAACACGTGCGAAAGGGGTAAGACGCTGTGATGGGCAGTAAGAAGCTAGTGCGCGTACGAATACACACTCTTGGCATAACATAGTAAATGGATGATGATTTAGAACGAAAACCAGCGCGCGGCATTTTATACCTTTGGGAATATGGATATCATGAAAAACTACTGTATATTACTGTTCAAAATAAGATTATTTGATCAAGATGCGTTAAAATGTTGAAATATGGAACTTTCGACGCTCATAACTTTCAAATAAATACTTTTTTTTTTCACTTTTTGTCTCCATATAGGGCTAGATAATGATGTTTTTTTATTTAGAATAATACTGTCAAACAGTGGAGTAATCGCCATACTACGTTTGTATGGAAGAATGACCGACACCCTTAAGCAACATTCAGAATATTGGTGTCTAACACAATGTTTGAATTATACGCTATAGCACCTGCGCACTACACACTGCGCACTGCCCGGGCGGTAACTACAGCGTTGCTACGCCACACTACACTCTGTGCTACACTTCGATACGTTTGGTATGCTACAAGCTGTTATTGTTTGATCTACCGGCTTCGCCTTTAAAACTCTTTAAATTTTGTGTTTTTTTTACCCCGTAGAAGTAATTTTTTGAAAAGTTCATCAAATATCGAATGTACAAGATCACAAGCAGGAAAACGACACAAAAACGAATTGAAGCCCATTTCAGCAGTGGGACTATAAAGAAAAAAATAGTTGTAACGAAACAAAAAAGTAAAAACAATATTATTTCTTACCTGACATTGCCCATAACGTTGCCCATGTTCATGTGCACGTTGAGCTTGGTGAAGTTGACGGCGAACAGCACCAGCGTCTCCCACGCCGCGCCCATCGCCGGCGCCGCCGCTTTGCTGCTATCTGTACGTAACAACTTATAATAATAATATCACATATTTATATTCAGCCCATGTCTGTCGGATGCCGTCTAAGTTTTTGGCTCGCATATCACAAGACTGGAGCCCTGACAGAGCTGCACGGTACCGGTCTCGGCAGACCGAGAAAAATATGGCGAGACGCCTTAGATGACATGTAGATAACATCATAACAAGTCAAGTCACTGGTTTACTAGTTGGTGGGCAAAGCAGTAGACGAAATTCAATCAGTGTGTTAACAACTGCAATGTTTTTTAAATTAACAGCAACATCTCTTTTTCACTACTGCATATGCTGATATAAGAACCGTTTTTGGTCTCGCTCGGGGTTCTTTTTAGGGTTCCCGACCCCGAAGGGTCCAAACGGAGCCTTATTGCTGTCACTCACGTGTCTGCCCGTCGTCTGTCACACAATTTTGTTCAGAAGAATTTTTAACTGCCCATTGACCTATGAACTTAAAATTTGGCGATAATATTTATTATTACGTATACTTTAGTAACAAATACCAATATTGAAAATCTGACTTTTTCTTTGGTTCGGAACCCTAAATGTGCGAAGTCCGACTCCCACTTGTACGGATTTATTTTTATTTTTGTTTAACTTTTTTAAGCTATTGCATAGCTTTTATCGCGGGCTTTGAGCGCGGCGACCGAATCAAGAAATTCAAACCTAACGAAAATAAAACCTAACACCCCCGAGGCTCGCATGGATCGAGACGAGCTGCTCCGAAAACGGACGAATACGTAAGCCGCTGTTTGTGAGAAAGTATATAGGTGTATAGGTATTTATCATATCTTTATAATGCCACACTCTAGGGATGGGCGATATTGAAAAAAAAAATACTGCATAAATAATATATTTTCGATCCTCACCTTTTTGCTAAAATTATTTTTTGGAATGGATTCCGAGTGTGTGAGCGGGTGAGGGGGAGGGGCAGGAAGGGTTTGTTGCGCGATTTTATAGAAGTTTCATTTTGATATTTTTTGAATGAAGTAAACAAAAATGTGGGGGGGAAGGTAACGAGTTTAGGGGGGGGGGGAATGCTATCTTCCGGCCTGAAGTGAGCAATTTTTTTCTCAGAATTGAGCTAGCTCCAACCGTTTCCAAGATATGAAGGTTTTTAGTTTTTATGATTTGGTCGCCGGTTCGTTCTTAGTGGCGGCTCGAGGTCGGTTCTCGTAAAGTGTCGCCTCGAGTCAGCCTGTGATGGAGGATTGTGTACGTCTGGCGTTAAATAATATTGGTGTTCAAAGAAAGCGATCTTATCTCACTACGAATAAGGGTCACTTTTGCGTAGCAATTAAAAGCGGCCTTATGGCAGTGATAATAAGGGTCACTCAGAATTAGTGCCGCGTTTACCAGTTTGGAGGTTCAGTTTCTCTTGACAAGGAGGTTTTTATAATTTAATTTTATTGATGGCTAAAAATGACGTGTATGTTAAAATTTAAATTAGATGGGGGTTTATGGAGGAGGTGTCCTGAGGGCTCGGCACATATACTAGTAAACTAGTATTTTGTAACTAGTAAACTATTATATGCAGGTCGGCCTCAAAATCGGGCTATCTCGCTCCGTTTCCGAGTTATTTGAGTTTTTGTAATTTGGTGGTTGAATTTCGCTAGGCAAAAGAAGTTTTTATAATTGATGGCTGAAAAATGAAGTGTATGCTAAAATTTAAATTAGATGGGGGGGTTCTGGAGGAGGTGTCCTGAGGGCTCGGCACATATACTAGTGAACTAGTATGCAGTAGTAGTAGTGGCTGAAATGATGATGATAAGGTTCCAAGCTTACATAATTTAAATTTGAAAAAAAAACATAAATTAGAAATAATTTTTCATTAAATTAAAATGTAAAAAACATTAAATGTTAAAAAAATAACATGTCAGTAAATTGTAAATTAAAATGTCAAAACCTTCGATGAATAATACACTAGATGCCGCCCGGTCAGCGCTTCAAAAACAGGCCGAAAAATAAGGCCACAAATACGGTTGTGGTCTTCAAAATAGTATGGCCAACATTAAGACGTTAAAAATGCCGCAATGTGCGTTCAAAAATTCTGCAAATAACCACCGTAACACCTTGATTTTTGAAGGCATATCTTTTTTTTGGTAAGTTTATATTAAGGTTTTTGATAAAGTAAAAACCGATTTAAATAGTAAATATGAATCAATTACCAAATATTATGATTGTTTGACCAACGTTTGCGTCGACAACGCGCCAACTATTGTAACAAACATCAACTATTCTGGAACTTTTTAATTTAGACTTTAAAACATGCATGTAAGATTAAATTTGTTTTGACGTAAGGCATGTTGAGCAGCGAGCAAGCTCATATTTTTTTATTGCTTTTTGTACATAGTTTCGTGAATGCAACTTTAAACATTGCAGTTAAGGTTGAATTTGCATTAAGGTTACACTACACTAGTCGAAAATTCTTCCATACAAACGTAGTCTAGGGATTATTCCACTGTTTGACGATGTACGTTCAAAATAAAATGTGATATCAATTTGTCTCATCATTATCTAGCCCTGAATGGAAGCAAAAACGTAAAAAAATAAAATATATGAAAGTTATGAGCGTCGAAAGTTCCACATTTCGACACTAATTTTAACGCATTTTTGGGCGCGAATAAATACCATAAGAGAAAATTGCAAAACGGCCTCCATACGGGGATAGATTAGTAGTTCAACAATGCAAATAATTTTATTTTGAACAGATACGTTTAGTCGTTTTTTCATGATATCCAGACTCCCAAAGGTCTGTTTATAAAATTTCGCGCGCTCGGTTTCGTCCTAAATCATTATCCATTCCGCTGCAAATTTGCAAAAGTGTGTATTCGTACGCGAACTAGCTTCCTACTGCTCATCACAGCATCTATATCTTCCGCACGTGTTGTCGGTTGATATAAAATGCATTTTAACCTCGCGCACAAAATAGTTCGTGCTGTTGACTAGTGTAACCTTAATGCATATTAATTTCAACTTAGAATTACCTAAACACACGGAGCACGAAACCAGTGGAGAGAGCGTGCCGGGATTACCGCGGGCGCCAAGCGTATGCAGTATCAATCACATACGGCGAAATTTTAGTCAGTTGCAACATTCGTAGGTAGGACGTACGAACGTCACGCGCTTCCGTCTTTAAAACAAATAAACTGAAAAGTAATGCCTAGTTGTGCAATTAAATGGTGTAGAAAGTGTTCTAATACTTCAAGTTACACAAAAGATGGGATAACATTTCACAGGTAAGTGTTTTTCTACTCCATTTAATCAATTTCATTAAGTAAAATCAAATATTTTTATTTCTGGATGGTTCCGCTGCTGTCTCTTTCTGGTACACTGATTCGCGCGTTAGTCGTTGTCTCTTTTTTTCTCGATAGTGCTGCATCGCATCACCACGATTATATCGATATGTTAGGCTCCAAGACGAAAAAAACTCGTCGAGCGAAAAAAATAATCGAATGCATTGTTTATTATTAAGTATTACACAATACTTTGTTGCCGAAATTAATAAGAACTGCAGCTGTGTACGTTCTTTTGTTTTTTATTGTCATGCCCGTATTTACCATATCATAAATCTAACCTTTAATCGAGCAATTCATGTATATATGTATCTTTATATATATAATTCTACTGTACGTGTTATGTAGTGACATAACACGTACAGTAGAATTGCAGTGGCACTCCTCCTAAACGACTGGAACGATTTGAATGAAGTTTTTGTATGCGTTTGGGTGGCGCCCCGGATGTTTTAGATTCACAATAGGGTAGGGTAAGTAGGGTAGGTAGGGTATTTGGTGTTTTTTATGGCAAAACAAAGTTTGTCGGGTCATTACGAAAAATAATACAAGTCCAAAAGATTACATAAGAAAAACATATTCAAAGCTAATTCATTTTAAAAACCAGTAAATTCATAATTATTTTTTAATTATACCTTTAATTTATTAAACACCTGTTTTATTTCAAAATCGAACCCGTAATCTCTGTATCCTAAAGAAATCCTTACACTATTAATAAGTTAAACAACTATCGATATCGATATTTTTTTAATTTCTTGTTTGGAATCCCTAAAGAATCAGCTGTCATTTGGTTGTCAATCTGTCGCCCAATCACAGCGGAGGAAGCTTACCTCTGCCCCCGCCGTTATTTGGTGACTTTGGTTTAGAACAAAAACGTGCCGTTGCTCTCTCCACTGGTTTCGTGCTCCGTGCCTAAACACAATTGGCGTCAGTTTTAAAGAGAAGTTTTGTATGGGATTGTATATCTAGTATATTTTTGATCGAAGGTCAAAACTATGTAAATTTAATGACTAATAATTTCTAAATCTCTTTTTTAGACACGGTGTGTCATAATAACCGAATACGGTAAAGTGACATTTCTGCGACAAATTAAGGGACGTATTTTCGACAGGAGTGCCACTAGACATTGAAGGTCAAACTTTCTAAACCGATACTGCTCATGCAATGTAGTCATGGTTTCTATCAGATAAATTATTACTAGATCTACTTCTTATATGTGTTTACCTTTAGATTTTAGGTGTTCAGGAACAGTCTTTGTTTTCTCTCTCTGGGGTAGTACGGGAGATACGGGCACATTGCTGCTTGATGGCCTGAGAAACATACGGGAAACATCAGCATACAAAATACACCACCTTCATCGAAAAACAACGACATACTTTTAATTCTGAGTCTCATATGCTACGCCAAACACCAGAAATTAATAAATAGTACGCTTTGTTTAAGCTTACGGAACAAACTTGTCAATAAAAATAAATAAATACATAATTAAAAAAGCTACAATCAATATAATATTTAGAATACCAATGTCATACAGGACAACGTTCAGATTCCAATGCTAGCACAATCATCATCTAGCCTAGCCTTTTATCAACTCTGCCTATCTGACCTCCACAACCCGCTAACTGGCTAACACGATACCTATTGGCTAGACTGGTGCCAGATTTCATGTTTCTGACTACCCGTGTTAAAGATCTTCAAATGACAACCAGGATCAACGGCTTAACGTGCTTTCCGAGGCACGAAAGAAACTCGCTATGTAAAGATGGTCATCCACCTCGGCAAGCGTTGCTTAACCTTGAAGATCGACTCGTGCGGCTGTTATTATTTAGCCACGAGCTTTGAGCAATGCTACAATAATTATGAAAATTGTATTATAAATGGTTACATAAAATCAACTTAAAATGCATGACGTCCTATACCAGTTTATCAAATGTCAATCAAGTGGCATTTAGCTGTTTCGTGCAACCGGCTGTAAGCTCAAAATAACAAAAACAAACTAATTGGAGGTCAAATCAAAATTAATGACGTCTGTGAAGTTCACTTTCCGCAACGCAGTAACTCAGCAGCGACTGACGGAGTATTTCGACCCGCCATTTGATTTGAATCTACCTTCAATGAGTTGTATAAAATCTACCGACCGATAGATCTAGAATCTACCTCCAATAAGTTCTATAGAATCTAGCGAACGATAGATCTAGAATCTACCTTTAATAGTAGTATCTTCTTACCCATGATCGCGCGTGTCGTGTAAACTGAGGTCTCCCAAGAACATGCGCCGTACGATGGTGCGCCTGTACCACGCCTTGGGGAAGGCCAGGATCTCACCTAACCGTCGCATGTCGTATTTGAACCACGCTGAGCCCACGTCCACGATCGCTGGAGGCGGGAAAGTATGTCAAATATTTGTTAGTGTTATTAATATCCTTTATTTTCGACACAAACTATCCATAAGGCTACAGACACAATTTGTAGATGACTTACTTTTCTTTTAAGCTGGTGATCTGACAGGTAATTTTTTTCAAAACAGTTCAGATCACCTATTATCAGAATGAAAATATAGCAGTTTCTAAAATTTTAATCGTCACTTTGTCACAAACCCTCGAAACTTTCGAAAACCGATAAATAATATCAGTCAATATAACTTGAAAAAGATTAACAACGTTTACAATACAAACTGGCGTTATAACTGTAAAAAATATACACAAAACAAACTTACTTGAAAACCTAACAGTAGCCTTCGACTGATCCTGCTCCGTCTGGAAGTCCAACTTCCTCGATCTCGACAGATGGAACTTGACGAACTCCACGTTGATGCTGAGGGAGTCCTTCCTCTCGGTGTCGGAGAGGGGCGACCACTGCGCCTCCTTGAGGCTGGACTTCTTGCCGCCGTACGGGTGGAACATGTTCACGGAGAAGTCGGCCAGGCAGCCTGTGACGCTGAGGCCGCCCATCGCTACTGCTGGCTCGGCCATTTCTCTGTGTAAGGAGTGGATAGGTTAGTGAATGATAAAATGTCTAATATATGGCAATATTTTGATAGCGAAAGATTGCCATTGTTCGTATTATTTTCGAGTTGATGTTTAAACTTTTATATATCTTGGCCCCGGTAGGCGGTCACGCTTATTGCAGATTTCCATTTAGAAATTTAGAATCATGCCGATGCGGACATCGTTGTAAGCCGATATCTACAACCTCAGGTTCTTTAAGTCAAGAGTGAATATGTTACTTCTAGGCAAGCATGCTCCATCATCGACCACATCATCGTTTACCATCAGGTGAGATAGTGGTCAAACTCGAGACTATCTACAATAAAAAAAAGCCTATGGTAGTTTACTGGCGGACATAGGCCTTTAAAAACACACGCCATAAACTCGTTCTTTGAAGATTATCGGCGTTGCGCAGTGTAGTTCTGCTGGTATCAAGAGGCAATGTATTTTACAATGCATGTCCTCGAAAAGAGCGTTTTCCAAGCAGCCAAACTATGCGGAAAGTGTCACTTTTTTTACTAGTGCTTTTTACTTTCCTGTACTTTTTTAATTTTTAACTTCAACGTCAGTCCGCCGCATAGTTTTTATTATTTGAGAAAAGTTTTAAAGATTAGTTAAGTACAGATTATCATTCATATAAAAGGTAAAACAAAACTAATACTTCATTTAAGGCGGCATTTACTCTAGATTTAGATTTTGATCAATAAATTAATTTTAAATATTTATTAAATATGTTTGGCAGAATGAATATTTTGCTCATTGCTTTTTTGCGTTACAACGTGACAGCTATTTGCACATGCGCAGTAGATATGCCCGAGGAACTATGAACTATTAGTTAATCTGTGGATATGCTGAGCGCCCTTGAATAAGTGCCATTTTAATAAATTCTTGCTTGGTTCAGATACATTTTATTATTGCCTCGCACAATGCATAGTAAAATGTTGTATGATACACGTGCGTAAGATGATTTCCGACTCGTGTCAATTTATCCACTCATCGGAAATCACCTATTTTCCGCACTTGTAGCATAAATAACTATTTCCGTATTACTATAGCTGATTGTTGTCTTGCTGAATTCTTTCATTTGTTCCACAGTTATTGCGGGCAGCAGGTGACAGGACACGTAACAAATGTGTGTGTGTGTGTGTGTGTCAGTACTCACTCGTCACTCGCCCGCTTGGAGCTGAACACGATCTGAAGGCTGGGCAGCTGCAGCAGGCACTCCACGCGCGAGGCGGGTAGGCAGCTGAAGCGGAACGTGCTGGGCTGCATGTGGAAATGGACTATCACGTCCACGGGGAAGGATGCGTACACATACTGCCCGTAGGAGGCACCTTCCACGGAACGGGAGCGAGATCCGCTCTCCGCTTCTGTAGGAAAAAGGTTTCATTTGAATTTGGATAATCATTGAATACAACGCCATGAACGTTGTTGTTTGCCACATTGAAAGCACGTCATTAATCATTTATTCATCAGTAATTTAGCGCAGCAGAGTAGTGATTTGGCTTAAAAACGACGACGCCTATGAACGAAACCCTCACTTCAAGGCTGCTTTTAGCGCGCAGGTTGCTTTAACATTTTATGAGGAATCAGACGCACACGGCATCCTGGAATGCGAGCCTGTGAAGCTCCTAGAGGCTCTACACAAACTTTTATTCTGTCAGCGATGGCAATGGCCGAAATTTGATTTGAAATTGATCACGTGACATTTACATACCGCTTGGTATGCCCATTCCCATACATTTATATACCGCTTGGTATGCCCATTCCGGCATTCCCATACATTTAAATACCACTTGGTATGCCCATTCCCATAAATTTTTAACCGACTTTCGAAAAAGGAAGAGGTTCTATGTTCGACTTCTTGTATGTTTTTTTATGTATGTTCACCGATATCTCCGTCAATTGTGGACTGATTTTGAAAATTCTTTTTCTGTTTGAAAGAGTATGTTCCGAAATTGGTTCCATTTTAATTTGGTGAAGATCTGATGAAGAACTTCGAAGATATACAACAGAACTCTTCAATAAATAACGGCAAATCTCTCGGGACTGCTGCAATCGCATGTCTGTTTATTGTTTATACCATTTCATAACATAACATCACGCCAATAAGCTCTTAAGGGGTAAGCAGTTCTCTCATTTGATCGGTTTTGTTCAAATTTCATGATATTCGGGTAATCTATTCTGGCGTTATAGGAAACTTTCTAAACAACTTGCCTATTAGGTAGGTACAACTAAAAAGAGAAAAATAAAAAAACTTTTTTACAAAAAAATACTACCGACTTCCAAATAAGAAAACTACAAAGTGAAAAATAACTTTATTTTTGGAAGTCGGTGTCCATAACGCAAAAAAAATGGTACCTACGAAAGACACCGACTTCCAAAAATAAAGTTATTTTTCACTTTGTAGTTTTCTTATTTGGAAGTCGGTAGTATGTTTTAGTAAAAAAGTTTTTTTTTCCAATCGCTATCGAGACGCTTTTGTTGATAGTAGGGATGTTACGGAAGTGATGATATCGGAACCGAAGTCATCCATCGATCGATCACGGATCGGATGTTTTAAATTTGGTCTATTCGAATCGGAACCGGTACCGAAATTGGAATCGGAGGCGGAGGCTAAAGAAAGATTTGTTGAGCTTGAGGTGGCTTGAGAAAGCAGATTTAATAAAATAAAATAATACATAAATTGTTAATCAGCCTTTTTAATTTCAGCTCAAACACAATACCTAACTAGGCGTTGAAAAAAAACAAACAAGTTTTCTAAAATCGCAATTAGTATGCACGCGTAGTCTGCAGCCGTGTGCCGCCACCTCGACCTCCGATTTAAAAGTTTTGGAATTGAAATCGGAATCGGCGGTTTGAAAGAATCCGATTCCAACCTCCGTGACTTCCCTAGTTGATAGATAGTCACTTGTCAGAGTCACAGAAAGCTTCTGTGCTTTTGGGCGGAGCTAGACTGGCTATGTTAGCCAGGCACAACGGACCGAATAGGAGATTCAAGAAGGAAAATGGTGACCCTAATTTTACTACTAGCGCGTAGGTTTGGCCGGGCCTTTAGACCACGACTAGTTATTCATTATTCGTTGGCGCAGGCTTTGTATTAGTTACTAGCTGCTGCCCGCGGCTTCGCTCCCGTGGACCACCCCACAGGACCCATTTTCGGGATTAAAATAGCCTATGTCACTCAGGAATAATGTAGCTTTCTATTGGTGAAAGAATTTTTCAAATCGGTCCAGTAGTTTCGGAGCAAATTCGGTACAAAAAAAACAAACAAATAAATCTTTCCTCTTTATAATATTAGGTTCAATGTAAATTCGAAGTCGATTATAAATAATCACGTGTCAAAATCGTATAACGTACAGGAAAATAAATTGATAACACCGCGACCGATTTTTCGTAATTAATTGTATATTCGTTTATTAATCATTAAAATAATTAGTTTGACTAATGACTACCATAGCGATAAAACCGAGGGTTAGCATACGATTTAACATTTACGAAGTTACGTGTAACTTTTACAAATAAATTAAAGGTAGGCTTTAACTACATTTGATATTTTTTTAAGCTTCCTGATTAGGAGAACCAATTATTGTTATGGTGTTATTATAGAAAATTTTGACCGTACGGCATCAATCAATCTGGGTTTTATCTAGGCAAGCGTGCTTCACCGTCGACCACATCATCGTTTACAATCAGGAGAGATAGTGGTCAAGCGCGAGCCTATAGATTACAAAAAAAAACTGCCTAGCGTTTTTCGAAATAAATGGGGTGGCCTTCCAGTCTTACCAAATGCAGCTAAATACCAGTATTTTTCATGGAGCTACTATCTGACATCCACAACCCAGTAACTGGGTATCATGATACCCAAGGCAGGACTGGTGACAGATTTTCTGGCTTCTGACTACCCGTAACTACTGCCAATGATCTAAACATGTCAGCCGGGATCACCAGCTTAACGTACTTGCCCAGGAGAGCAGTGGTGACCCATTGGTAACGCCCACGACTTACAAGTTGTAGGGCGTGAGTTCCAACCCAGGCAGGCGCTTTACTTTGTGTAAATTATTTCACACCACTACTCTCAAAACGGTAAAGGAAAACATCGTGAGGAAACCGGCAAGTCTTAGAACAAAATTTCGAACATGTGACATCCACCAACATGCACTGGGCCCGCGTGATGGATACGGCCCATTCCCTCTGACAGAGCGGAGGCCTGCACGCACAACGGACCAAATACGAGTCTAACCCCGAGTTTCTCAGCTCTAAATTATCGCAGAGTTAATGTGACACACGCGTTATCTGCTGTGATTGGTTGAATGAATTTTCAACAGCCAATCACAGCAGATAACGCGTGCTTGACAATTTGTCACATTAATTCTGCGATAATTTAGAGCTGAGAAACTCGGGGTAAGTGCGGAAAAGCATCTATGCTATCCGTGCTTGCCCTGGCACGGAGCCATCTCAGTTTGTAATGTAACCCATCCACGGAGCGATCTCTGAAAGAGTAGCTTAACCTTGAAGACTTGACTTGACCCGTGCAGCTGTTATTATTTAGCCACTCGAACTCCTAACGTGCTAACGTACGTCATACGTAACCGGTTAACATCAGCTGAATGCCATTTTTAACCGACTTACCAAAAAGGAGGAGTTCTATGTTCGACTTCATGTACGTTATTTTTTTTTTGCGTATGTTCACCGATATCTCCGTCGATTGTGGACCGATTTTGAAAATTCTTTTTTTGTTTGAAAGAGTATATGCCGAAATCGGTCCCATTTTAATTTGGTGAAGATCTGATTAAGGACTTCGGAGATATACAACAGAACTCTTCAATAAATGAAGGCAAATCTCTCGGGATTGCTGCAATCGCTTGTCTGTTTATTGTTTATACCATTTCATAACATAACATCACGCCAGTACGCTTGAAAGGGCTCACCGATTATGTTCAATTTTCATGTTATTCGGTTAATCTATTCTGGCGTTATAGGTACTTACTAAAAAAACTTGCCTATTATGTAGATACAACTAAAAAGGGAAAAATAAAAAATATTTTTTGCAAAAATATACTACCGACTTCCAAATAAAAAACTACAAAGTGAAAAATAACTCGGTGTCTATATCGCAAAAAATTAGTACCTACGAAAGACACCGACTTCCATAAATAAAGTTATTTTTCACTTTGTAGATTTTTATTTGGAAGTCGGTAGTATTTTTTTGCAAAAAAGATTTTTATATTGTATAACTAGCTTCTGCCAGCGGCTTCGCCCGCGTGAATGTCGAAAATTATCCCAAGGAAACATATTCCCGGTGTAGTAGTATCTTATGTGCTATTCCAGACTATTATCTATCTCTGTGCCAAATTTCATCCAGATACGTCCAGCCGTTTGAGCGTGAAGAAGTAACAAACATACAAACACAATCACAGTCTTTCGCCTTAATAATATTAGTGTGATGTGATAGCATTCACCAACGATCTTTTATAACCGGTTTTTATGCTATGAACTTCGAGCACTAAGGCTCTTGCACGAAAAACTTAACTCAATGTTATGTGCTAACACGAGGTTAAATTACACAATAACATTAACTGCCAATTTAAGCTCTTGTTAGCAAATCACTCTTTAATAAATCGACTTAAGGTTTTCGTGCAAGTGGGCCTTATTGAAGCAATGAAACTATTTATCATGTGTATTTAACGAATGTAAAGGATCTCGTAGATCCCAAAACTTTATATCAATTGTTTAAAAATTTAAATCTTTAAACACATGTGATATGCAGTAAAGATTTGAATTTGAATTTCAAGTTTAAGTTACGATGGACGGGTTAGGCAGGGAGGAGTCGCCATATATACTGGATGGTCCATTACACATGGACATAGGAACCCAGAGCTAAGAAAGAAAATTTGGTTCAAAGAAATTTCACTAGATGGCGCGACATACACCGAATTGTACCATTTTCTGGAATTGTACATAACAATTATGTATGTTCTTGTTTACATTTATAATTGTGGGATGGAAAGATAATGGATTTAATTAATGGAGAAGAATGTCTGGTAACATAAAAATAATAATTTGATGATGTTACGTTAACGTACCGTTCGAAGCATCTTGAAGTCAGTGGTTCTGGTAAGCTCACAAACGCGCGTGTAGCACGACATCGTACTAGCGACCAAAGAGTCTAGCTGCTACTAGCGAGCTGTCGACACGGGCAACCATATTTATGAACGGTCCGCGTAAGTCCATTCATTGCTATTGGTGGTTTTAATATAATGCAGTCGCGCATTGACGTCAATAGACTTAATTAAGTGCTGATGACGATAACATTCTTTTTTAGCTTTTTATTTGATTTTGTATTAACAAATTTTAACGGTTTTTTTGTCATAATTTTCCTTAATAGGAATATTACTTTAAACTCACTTTACCGTGGGGAGTGGCGCCATATGTTGAAATACAGGTTTTTCACTGTAGCTTGCAGTTTTTTTTTCTATTTAAGGAATTTTTATACATTAAGTACATGTCAATTCCATCGTACCCTAACGTAACCTAAAATACATCTACTAAATTACAGCTTACGACTAAATAACATAAACATCAGCTTCAGACAAAGGACAGGACAATATCTCGTGGAACATACCCACATTATTTCTTGTCAAGAAAAAAGTTCTTATAAAGAGCTCTCGATCCATCTCGTAACGACCAAATTCCACCAACAGGTGGTGAACGTCTTCAATTACACCGCACACGTCACAGTTTGGAGAATCTGATTTCCTCATCATGTGTGCGAACTTGTTCAGTGGAACGTGACCAGATCTTAACCTGAACGCTGTTACAATCAAAGATCTACTCAAACTCACATTACTGAGCCATGGTATTCGAGGAGGCTCACATTGAATTGTTTTGTACCAAATACCTTTTTCCAAAGATCTCTCATTAAAGTATTCCGTCCAATTATTGTGACAATGCTTTTTGTATTTAGGCAACAACTCAGTGTAATTTGGCAAAAGTGGTACCTCTATTCCATCTACTGCTGCCTTTCTCGCCAAGATGTCAGCCTCCTCGTTAGAATATTTTTGTATATTCTCTAACCCTTTTTGTTAATGTGTATACGCAACCTTCGTACATCTAAACGCCAAAATGGTGACCTTGAACGAAGCAACTGCATAAATCCGATGCTGAAAAACTCAAATAACAAGCTGATATGGAGTCAAATAGCCGTACAGTGGACCTGTTTTAAAAGGCTTTAAATGCGCCACTCGGTTATCAGACACCTAATACGAGCCGTTTTTTGTGAGTCTAGACAGGACTAAGGTCTCAACAATATGTTTGTATTAAATGGGCTAAAGAAGAAGTTAAAAATACACCATATAATTGTTCATATACGATTTCAGCGACTACTGTATCCTATCATTTACGTCATCTACAATTTTTAACCAACATACCAAAAAAGGAGGAGGTTCTCAATTCGCATGTTTATATTTTTTTTTTAAATGTATGTTCGGCCATAACTCCGTCATTTCAAAACGGATTTGCAGAATATGTTTTTTGTTCGAAAGAAGTTTATACCGAAATGGTCCCATTTAAATTTGGTAAAGATCTGATGAAGAACTTCTGAGATATACAACAGAACTCTTCAATAAATAACGGCAAATCTCTCGGGATTGCTACAATCGCACGTCTGTTTATTTTTTACACCATTTCATAAAATACCATCACGCCAGTATGCTCTAAACGGGTACGCAGATGTCTACAGTTCACCCTGGTACACTCTCATTCCACCGGTTATGTTCAAGTTACATGTTATTTGGGTAATCTATTCTGGCATCACTGTGGGCATTACAGGTACCTTACTTTAGAACTTGTCCATTATATACCACAAAAAAGTGAAAAATACAAAACTTTTTTACAAAAAAATACAACAGAATTCAAAAAAAGTGAAAAATTACTTTATTTTTGGAAGTCGGTGTCAAAAAAATTAAGAAGAAAGGGGGCGTCCATAAATTACGTGAGGTGTTTTTTAAAATGTTCTGCCCCTCCCTCCTCCCCCGGTGAGATGTCGTGAGATTTTATTCAACCCCCTCCCCCATCCCCCAATCTCTAAAGTTATTTTTAACTTTGTAGTGTTTGTTTTGGAAGTCGGTTTTTTTTTTGTAAAAGTTTTTTATATTTCACTTTTAATTAGAAACAACATCATCGAATAACTCACCAGGCGTTGGCGTCGAAAACGAAGCCTTAGTCGGTATAGGTTCCAAGGTTTGTTCTAAAAACTCCAGGATATGCGGGGAGATGATGGTCTCCTCTGGGATGCTCTGCAGCGTGATCCACGCGAACAGCGCCGCTTTCTTGGTGCCCACCTTCCGCGCGCCCACGTTGAGGGAGGCCAGGGGGGGGACTGTTTGAGGGGAGTTCGCCTCTTCGGGGAGGGTTTTTGATTCATAGTGGACCTGGTAAAGAGCATTTGTAATCAGTTATATTAACATATCTATTTGATTGAATTAACAACATTTTAGTGTCTTATAATTAAACAATATAATTGTTTTTGAACACCGTTTTGGACGATGAGTTATGAAAGAGGAGCCTTAAAATAAAGATAACGTTGACAAAGCTAGATCGCGTTCTACGTTTTTCTTTAACTTATCAAGTTTTCGGTTTTTATCTTCAACAAAACGCAGATTGTATACTGTACTTTTTCTTGAGTTCATTTAAGCAATTTTGTGTCTTGTATTTCTTTCATAATATAAGTTTGAATGTTAATGAAAATTTCAATATAGGTATTCTTATTTATTTTCAGCCCGAATTGTTCCACTGCAGGGCAAAGACCTCCCTTTCTTCCTTCCATTTCTCTCGGTTTTGGGAATGTGTAGACCAGTCCTTTCTGTAAGTGTCAAGCTCGTCCCGCCATCTTCACCGGAGTCTGCCGCGATGTCGCCGTACATTTTCCGGGACCCACATTGTGGTAGATTTTGCCCAGATAATAATAATAATAGGTAATAATTAAAATAGTCAGTGATAAATCATAAAAAGAGCAACGACATACCTTGAGATCCAAGCCAGGCACTCTGAACACAGTAAGGTCTAGCACAGGCTGGTGTCTTGTATGCGGCGCTTTCCTCCTAGCAGCGGTAGGTGAACTACTGCCTCCAGTAGCGCCTTCTGCTAATCCCCCTGAAGCTGACCGGCCTACCCGCATGCGGCCGCTATGGAAACAATCATCACGTCTCATATTCATATTTATTTATTTTATAATTATGTCACTGGTTTATGACAAAAAGAACCGGAAAAAAAAAATTAACCTGAAAAAAGGCAGTTTTTTAAAATCTCTTTGATGGTTTTTCTCAGGTTTATGATAACATAAAGAAATAATTTCGTCTTCTTCCGATTCTTGATCAAAAGCCTGATTGTGTCATAAACCTCCGACATACACACCATATTGTACACCGTGTTATACATATAGGAAACCATAACTAAAAACATACAAATTGCACCTTAATGGGTTGCCACGATCTCTTCCAGGCAACCTGGAATAGATAGAGATTACCTGGACATAAAATGGGGTTGCACTTGGTGCAAATATGATTCGTAATAGGACTAGTTTCTGCCAGCGGCTTCGCCTTCGCCCCCGTGAAAAGTGTTTTTCATCACAGGGGAATATGATTGTTTTTGTTATAAGATGTCTTTTTGAACTATTTTTATCTTGGTGTACAACAAAGTATATATAAATTAATAAATATTATACCGGGTTGAAAAGTGGCATATGTGCTATTCCAGACTATAATCTATCTCTGTGCCAAATTTGATCCAGATCCGTTCAGTTGTTCTGGCGTGATTGAGTAACAAACATACAAACTTTCGCAATTATAATATTAGTAAGAAGTATGATAAGGTAGTAAGATTACAATACTGACGAAGGCGAAGTTATAAATCTTTAAAATTGTTGATATTCAAAGGCCGTTACGCAATTACGGCTATAATACCGCTCATTTTGAAATGAGAAATTGTATTGTTACCTAGTCATCACAGATGTCATCCTACTTTGTAACAGACTGTTCCACTTTTTATTTTTCGGCGGTTTCGAATGAGGGACAGATAGTTATTTGTTTAAAGTTGATATATATTTTCATTTTGCAATCAATTTTGATTCACTGTTAGTAGTCTATTCAGGTCAGCGCTAATTCGGTATGTAAATTATATTTTCAGGTATTTTTAGGGTTCCGTACCTAAAGGGTAAAAACGGGACCCTATTACTAAGACTCCACTGTCCGTCTGTCTGTCTGTGTCACCAGGCTGTATCTCATGATTATGAATTACTTGTATATAGATGTAAGTTAAGTTAAGACGGGCTGATGTCGTATATAGATGTATCTCAACATAGTTTTGGAATCGGCATGGGTTAATTTTTACTTTCCATACCGAATTACTTGCATCTAGATGTATACTCGTGGATGCTTATAATTAGCAAATTTCCCTAGCTACAAATAATTTTTAAGTATTATTGCTAAGCACTGCTTAGTACTGCGCAGTTACATACTGCGCACAAGCTACAAGATAAAATAAATAAACTAGGAAGATAACAAATATGCTTTAAATGTCAAAACATGACATTTAAAACTAGAATCCTTGACCTTGAGGCCGCAGACAGACGTATTGTCTATACCAGACAATATGTCAACTCCTATCATTCATTTATTTTAATGCGAAGTGTATGTATATGACTATCAAAGGATGCCTTATATTTATATAGTGCCATTTTGTCTCTGCTGGTTGCGAGACGCATAGGACCGATCGATGTGGCAACACTAAAGACGGTGCCGCACTGCATCCGATCCGAATCCGAGAAATGTCGGTCAGAAGTAAGCGTAGTACAAATTCTAGAAGGGGTTACGCGCTGGAGCCGAACTCCGTCCGTCCGAATTCAGAAAATTTCCAATTCGGATAGAACTCGGCACTTAAATTCGGATACGAATCAGATGCAGTGCGTAAACACTCTCAGGGGAGGCCTATGTCCCGCAGTGGACGTCTTTCGGCTGATATGATGAAAATGATTTATCTCAATTTTCCATAGACATGCGAACCCCTAACGTAGGTAAGGTTGAAAAGAATTGATAGTGCAAAACTATATTTACCTCCACGATATGATTTCCGCCAAATTTTGGTTTTGCTAATAACGTTTAAAAATAACCTTAAGACATCTGGTTTCTTATTTTTTGGACTGCCAAAGTATGAGAAACCAATGTAATTTACTAAACATGAGCCACTTAGAAGATACAATGTGAACAAACAAACGAAAACATCTGATTTTTAACACGCTTTTATTAGCTTGGTATGTATCTATGTATCAATGTAACGGAATCTTTGAACGTGATTTTCACCCCCTTGAAAACGTCAGATTGATTTGAAACTTTGCACACCTATCAAGGACGGGTGACAATGCAATAATTTAGTCAAAGTCAAATATATTTATTCAACTAGGCCAATAAGCGGCACTTTTGAAAGTCAAACAAAAATTAAAATGAACAAGTAATAAAAGTTGATTCTACCGTGCGCGTTTAAATTGTTTGTCCTTACCACGGGGTCTCATTAGCCTTACCAAGATCTTCAGGATTAGCGACTTTTTAGTTAAATTTACCATTAAAGCGTGTTTTTTAATGTTTAGAACTACAATTTATTTTAGGTTTATCACCATGAAATTGTTATGTTCTTACAAAATTACAATGATTTTACCCATGTCATAATTTTCATTTGTAATCGTCATTTCTATGAGAAGTCTATACAATATAATATACAAATGAAAATTAAGTAATCAAAAACAAATAATCACCAGAGAATATTTAACTTTCTATCACTGCCAACCCTAAAGAATTTCAGACCTGACGACCTGGGATGACCACAGATAATATAATACTAGCATACAGATGCCTCATCTCATACAAAGAAACCGTACCGACGTAACTAGCGTTTTTCATCTGATTATGCAGATTATTTTTTGTAAATCAATCGCGTTCGGTTCCGTTCCAAGGCGATAGATAGATCACGATAGATAATCAGTATAATCAGAACAGTACGTCGGCACAGTTTCTTTGTATGGGATGAGACACCACTGTGGATGACAAACAATTGGTAGTTTTTTGAACATAACTCGAAATTTAGAAAAGCATTTCATTCATAGTAACTTCACGCTGCATATCAGTAACTTGGCCGAATATATTAAACTCTCCCTCAACTCAACAACATTTTTTTTAAGTATATAATAAAACGCAATTTTTTTTAAAGTAAGTAATAAAACGAATTCGATATATTTTATAATGTTGCGTCTGTTGCTTTGTTAGTAAACATTGTACCTTGATATTGGCCCATGTATAGAAATCACAGTTTTCGGCGAGAGTGAACATTGTGATATAAAATTGGTGCAGTTTTGTGTCTCAACTAACTGTCTACGCAACTAGACAATATGTGAAATCATTGACAGAAGCGATTTTGGGATAGTGGAGTGGAGAAATTTATTGTAGTATTGACTACCTCCGCAAAGCTTACTGGGAAGGCTGCCTCGATACAATTTGCTGCCAAATACTCCAAAAAACCATTAGCATCTGTTACATCCGCATTCTTATGCATATTAAACAATGTTAAAACCCATCTATGTATCCGACTGAAGGACTTATATCTATGGTCGGCTTCCAGTGTAACCGTATGCAGATAAGTAGCAGTATTTTACAGCGACTGAAGTCAGATTTTCTGTCTTCGTTCTGACTATCCGTACCGACTGGAAAATATCTACATATTACAGACAGTACAAACAGCTTAACGTGACGTCCGCGGCACGGAGGAATCACACTAATATCATACTATATCTCTGTACCAAATTTCATCCCGATCTGTTCAGTAGTTTTTGCGTGAGAGAGTAACAAACATACAAACACACTTACCTACACTTTCGCCTTTATAATATTAGTAGGGTAATATCACACGAATATTATAAGGCGAAAGTTTGTGAGTGTGTCTGCTACTTCTTCACGCCAGAACGGCTGAATGGATCTGGTTGAAATTTAGCACAGATAAAGATTATAGTCAGGAATAGCACATAGGATACTGTTATCCCGGGAATATGTTCCCGCGGGATAACTTACGACTTTCACTCGAGCGAAGCTGCTGGCAGAAGCTAGTCTCGCTATATAAATAAAGACGGTCACCCATCCACGGACCGATCTCGGCAAGCCTTGCTTAATCTTGAAGATCGACCCGTGCTGCTATAATTTTTAACCCCGAGCTTCACATGCAAGTTTAATCTATACTAATATTGTAAAGCTGAAGAGTTTGTTTGTTTGTTTGGACGCGCTAATCTCAGGCACTACTGGTTAGAATTGAAAAATTCCTTTTGTGTTGGATAGTTAATTTATCGAGGAAGGTTATAGGCTATATAACATCACGCTACAACCAATAGGAGCCGCGCATAAATGAAAAATGTTGCAAAAACGGGCAAAAATATTCCTTTTTGAGAGCTTTTGTTGCGTGCGCTGCGTAATAGTATATTATGCAACTAGTGAATAAAGGACGGTTTTAAAGCGAGGGCCATAGATGTGTAGCGACTCCATTAATTGTTTATAATATAATAGGTATTACTTTAGGGAACTTAGTATATAAATAGTATTTTAAGTTAACTGTAAATTACCGCTATTTTAAGGATTCTCACGGCCTGCACACAGATTTTATTGAGTGTTGTCTTCAGGATAACAATAGTTTATTGTAATGTGCAAGGGACCCTCCTTTGGAACGATAAGTTCATTGTCTTAGTTTTAAGAATTTAGCTAACGTTTCTGTTGTGATGCCGACGGTTCTTTTTGTAAATGTTAACTTTTTATATTTATTGTGCAACCCATTATAGCTGTAATAGTAGTTTATGATACTGTTGCATAATACCTACGGCGCGGTTTTTAAACACACACTCATGTTTTAATACCCCTTTATTAAAACATGAGTGTGTGTTTAAAAACCGAGCCGTAGGCGAGGTTTTTAATAGTATTCACACGAATGTTTTAATACCTAGTTATGTGCAGTTTCATATACTACTTTATCTACACTCATACATTTTGGGATTGAACCTACTTAATATTTTTTTTTTGCTTGTTCCATGCCATAAAATCGTGACAAATGCATCATATAATAATCTCGACTTTGCTGGTAAGAGATTATGAGTAATTTCCTTCGATGCATATAAAATGTTTGGCGGATTCAAATTTTATTCACATTCACTAATATCAGACATATTAAGCAAGAATTTAAAAAACTCATGAAATTCAGTACAGCGAAACCTGCAAAACGTATGAATGGCGCCAAAACTAAGCACATCATCGCATTATCTGCGCATGCGCTAAGGCGCATGCACACGCACTGCAATATTTATTCGCGCGTATTTTTTCCGCCCATTCTGTGACCTATGGAATTGTATGAAGCTGCTCGCATTGCGGTAAAAAAATCGTGCGGCAATAATACCGCATGAAATCCGTGTTTTGCAACAGAATCCACCAAACCGCAGCGCGAATTTAATTCGCGCGAATATTTTGAGTTCTATGAATAGGTAGAAAGGGACAAAATTCGCGCAAATAAAAATCGCTGTGCGTGCTAAGCCTAAAGCGGGCATTGTCACAGACAATTTAAAATTGGAATCAAATCTTTTTATAATAGGTACTAAAATGGCATTACAAAAAAAAAATTGATGGAAACTCCTTAGTGATTAACTTCTTGTATTTGTCCTGTATCGTAATAGAAAATAATATATTTTTCTTCCAACTATGCTTTAATTTCATCACAATCACACTAAAAACTCAGTACAAAGCGAGTCTTTAATGCTCTAGAGCAATAAAAATGTATGAAATCTCATTATTGCACAGTTTTTTTTTTAGTAGCACCAAAAGGTGCCAATCTCAATGGATTAGCTCTATTCAGCCAGCCGATATCAATACTTTTTTTTTTTACGTACGTATTATTCGTGTCTATCCTACTTGTTCTAAATTTAAAAAATGATTGAACTCTGATTTAAAAATGAAAAAAAAAATAAAAAAGTGATTTGGCGGGAACTTTGTTAATTTTGCTTGACAATATTTTTAATTGAAAGAAAAGCAGATTATGCACCTCGCCTTAAGTAATTTATATTGCCCTCGTGCCTGTTAGATTAGGGCCCTCGCTAACGCTCGGGCTCTAAATCAGGCACTCGGTGCAATAATAAATTACTTTGTGCTCGATGCAATAATCTACTATTATAGCATTATTTTGTTAGAGTAGAATATCATTATAACACTATTTAGTGTTATAATGATATTCTATTTTTGAATTTCGGTATTGTGTTTATAAAGTATGTCAATATAAACTCGTTTTGAAGTTTATAATTCGAATGAGAATGATGAGAGTAGATAAAAACCTTTGTGTTTTAGTTTGTAACGTGCCGCACCGATCGTATCCCAGTTTTCAACAATTGTGTAATAGCATTCATTCAGTCTCATTCGGTCTAGAGGAGCGGTCGGTCGGC
This sequence comes from Orthosia incerta, assembly GCA_948252205.1. Taxonomy (NCBI): domain Eukaryota; kingdom Metazoa; phylum Arthropoda; class Insecta; order Lepidoptera; family Noctuidae; genus Orthosia; species Orthosia incerta. Next base: position 30,136,286 of record OX411754.1, on the reverse strand, counting down.
ACTCTTACTCTTTGTAATTTATCTATAATAAACTAACTCCAACACGAAGTAAAACAAGTACTCATTTCGCGATTCCCGTAACGCCGATATAGCTAAGTGACCAAACTATACGTTCCCGAAAGATGAATCACGAACAAGTGAAGGATTCTATCAACTGAATCACGACCGTAGTGAGTGATTCATGATGATTGAATCACGAGCATAGCGAGTGATTCAAATGTTAGAACACACATACACATACACATAGTGGTACAAACTACGCTAAAAACTCAGTTATTGATAGAATACTAAGGAATTTTAATAAACAGTTCTCTCACATAGATATATTTAATTCCAAAAAAGGTATGTTTAGAAAACTATTATTAACCTCTGTGTGTGGCGAACTGACTAATAAAGCTAAAGCTGAATGAAACTATTAGGAATTGAATTGAATGGAAGGTACAAATACAGACCTACATAGACTACACTACACTATACAATACACTAACACTGTGCGTTCCGAATGCGAGGACGGTCGGCGGGTTCGCTCATTGTGACGCGATTCGTCAGGATTGTGGCGAAATCTGGGAGTTAATAAAAATAACTGAGGCTTTTGGAATAGGTTGTCTTGTCCGATTGTAGCTTGCTGGGGGACTAGTTGATTTTCCTCTGATTTGAAACGCATAATACAATACAATATTATAACACACTCACACACAACTCCTCTTGCACACTTCATACGAGTTTAAAAAAAAAATGAAATGATTTGTTTTGTTTTTTAAGTTTCTGTTGCAATTTTATTTGTAAGGATAATAAATTGTAAATCCGTAATTGGCTGTAATAGTAGTAAAATAAGTGTGTTAAGATATTTCTAAGAGCTGTGGATTTTGTGATTAATAAATAAATAAATAAATAGAATCCTGAGCGACGCGAGTGATTCATGGCCCTCGATATAAATCCGTTTTATTCAAGAGTTGCATACTATATTTTATACCATGACTACGAGAAAAAGAAAGATTTAAGCGAAAAGCACAAGGAATAATAATAAATAAATGTTTTATTACCTTCAAAATTTACAAAAAAAGTTAAAACTCAGGGTTTCACATTTTTTGTAAATTGAAGCTGAGCTAGGTAACAGCATCTGTGTTTCAGGGGCCAGTGACCACCTCCGTTACGTTACATACTTATAATTAATTAAACACCAATGCAATTAGTATTAGAATTACAATACAAATAAGTATTCACTAAACATTCCAGACTAAAATCAAAATCATAAAAATCATTATTGTAATCCTAAATATTAACAAACTGAAAATTAAATCGATGAAGAAGTTTGAAAGTCGAATATTCTTTGAACAAGGAGTTTGTATCGAGTATTTTAAGCGCAAGGAGGTTGTATAGCATTGAGATGGACGTCGAATATATATTGGTGTGTTCTAAATTCAAACACCAAAACAGTGAGAAAAAGCTTTTTATTCACTGTTTTCAGTGAATAAAATAAGCTTTTTAGAGGGGGAATGGTATAAACGGTTTAAGTTACGCAAATATAATGTATGATGGAATTGTTTTTCTTTCAAAGTTCTAAAAAAAAGTCCGCGAGAGCATATGTCTATCTTTTAATATTCACTCACAATAGCAGCTTTTATGTTCTAAATTTTAATTAGATCGCCGCCGCCGGTAGAAACCAAAGTTTACAGGTTACATTCGTATAGTAGTAAGGGTAGGTAGGGTAGGGAGGGTAGGGTAGGGTAGGGTAGGTAGGGTAGGTAGGATAAGTAGGATAGGTAGGGTAGGGTAGATAGGGTAGGTGGGTAGGAGGTAGGTAGGTAGGTAGCCAGTTGACGGGAGCGAAGCCGCGGGGGTCAGCTATCTTGAATATAATCATCTAATTAATTTGTAATATATGTTTGTTTATAAAGTGTGCTTTTAACAAAAGTTTAAAATTTTCCTTCATTTAGTTTTCTATGCCTCTATAACAATATTATATAGAGGAAAGTTCTTTTGTTTGTTTGTGTGTTTTTTTGTTTGTACCGAATAGGCTCCGAAACTACCGGACCGATTTTAAAAATTCTTTCACCGTAGGGAAGCTAAACTATCCCCGGGTGATATAGGCTACGTTTTATCCCTGTATTCCCACGGGAACGGGAACTACGCGGGTGAAACCGCGAGGCGTCCGCTAGTTACTTTATAATGTTGGGCACGATTGAGCGATTAGTCACATACCAATCGGTACCTCGCCCGCAAATTAAAATAACTTGCATGTGAGCCTCGTTTTCATATGCAGGTTGCAGATGAAAACGGGGCCTTATATAAAGAGAATAGTGTTTAATAATTTTGTGAAATATACTCACATCTTGATACTATCATCCTCCTTGCTGGGCTCCTTGGTATGCAGCACACACTTGCCGCTGTTGATGTACACTTTGACGTCCAGCTCGAAGTCGATGTTGGGCTCCGTGGTCTTGGATTTGCTTGTCTTGTTCTCGGAACTTAGGCCTTCGGATGGTATGCCGCTGTTACAGAAAAAATATTACAATTATCATTAGACTTCTGCACTTGTTGCGAAGAGTTAGGAGAAGTTTGGTTTAATTAGTTACACGAAGGACAATAATTTCTAATATTGCAAACAGTAGGTTATCATCATCATAATCATCATTTCAACCAAAAGACGACCACTGCTGGACATAGGCCTCCCCCAAGCATCGCCACACTGATTGGTCCTGTGTGTCTCGCATCCACCGGACTCCCGCAGCCTTCACCAAGTCATCGCTCCACCTATAATAGTGGGAGGCCTTCCAACGCAATGTCTTTTCGGCCCCAACGTCATTCGTTCTGCGAGCAATGTGCCCTGCCAACTGACACTTAAGTTAGTTGGCTATTCTTCGGGCTATACCGGTAACCTTGGTTCTCTTGCGGATGTCTTCATTTCTGATTCGATTACGCAAGGAAACTCCTAGCCAAACTCTCTCCATTGCCCTTTGGGTGATTTTAAGCCTTCTGATGAGGCCCATTGTGAGCGACCACGTTTCAGAGCATAGGTCATAACTGACAACACACATTGGTCAAAGACTTTCGTCTTGAGATACTGTGATAGGTTGAACGAGAAGATACCGCGCAACTTCCCGAACGCTGCCCAGCCGAGTCGGATTCGACGGTTGACCTCTTTCTCGAAGTTGAACCTACCTAACTGGACCGTTTGTCCCAGGTAACCATAATCGTCCACAACTTCGAGTGTAGAGTCTCCGACCGTGATAGGAGTGGGTGCAACATGGGCATTCAACATCACCTTGGTTTTTTTTGTCCATGTTAGTTTTAAAACCCACTCTTTCTGATGTCATCGAGCCATGACCACTATATCGTCGGCAAATCAAAGGTCAGTGAGGTATTCGCCATTGACGTTGATGCCCAGCCCTCTCCAGTCCAGAACCATGAAGACATCCTTCAGTGCAGCGGTGAACAGTTTCGGAGAAATGACTTCTCCCTGTCTCACACTGCGCTGCAGAAGACCTCACTACCACCACTGCTAAAACCCGATGGGTCGCTGGCCCACTCCGCTGAGGATAAGGCAAATTTATTTGCCTCTCTTTTTGCGGAATCTTCACGTCTGAATCCTAGTGACGCGCGGCCCCCTCCTTCTCCTGATGGATGCGAGACGAGTATGTCGGACATTCGTATCCATCAAAAGGACGTCCGTAAGGTGCTACGCAACCTCGACGTGAACAAGGCTAGCGGCCCTGACGGAATACCAGCAATTGTTCTTAGAACCTGTGCGCCTGAACTGTCTCCGATCTTGACACGCCTATTCCGCCTTTCGTATAGGGCTGGAAAAGTGCCGAGTGCTTGGAAGCAGGCTAACGTACAGCCCGTGCCCAAGAAGGGCAGCCGAGCTGACCCGGCCAACTACAGACCCATATCTGTAACCTCCATACTCTGTAAGAGTATGGAACGCGTACTCAATATTAAGCTCCTGGCATACCTAGAAACTAACGATATCCTGAGTGACCGCCAATACGGCTTCCGCCGAAATCGGTCTACTGGGGATCTTCTAGCGTATGCCATTCACATCTGGAGTGAGGCCATCGAGAGGCATGGGGAAGCGCTTGCCGTCTCCCTCGACATCTCGAAGGCTTTTGATAGGGTCTGGCACGAAAGCCTTATTGGTAAGCTTCCTTCATTCGGTTTGCCCGGTGGTCTGTGTGATTGGATTGCAGACTTCCTGAGAGATCGGTCCATTCGAGTGGTTATCGATGGCTGCTCGTCGGACCACTTGGATATTAATGCCGGTGTCCCTCAGGGGTCAGTACTCTCAGCAACTTTATTCTTGCTGCACATTAACGATCTGCTAAAACCCGGTACCTTTGGGTATGCAGACGACAGCACTGTTGCTGAGAGATACTTGTCCAACGCTCGTACTACCGGGCCTCAGGTCCAGTCTCTCCGGGAGGCCATGGTGGAGCGCTTAAACCTGTCCTTGCAGGCAGTCTCCGAATGGGGCGATGCCAATCTGGTCAAGTTTAATGCTGCTAAAACCCAGGCGTGTCTTTTTTCCGCTAAAAAGAGTCAATTTCACCCGGCTCCAACTTTCCGAAGTGTGACCGTGCCAATAACTGACCATCTTGAGCTGCTTGGCGTTACGTTGACATCGACTCTCAATTTTGGCCCTTACATTGAGGCAAAGGCTCAGCTGGCTGCCAAGAAGCTGGGGATCCTTGCAAAGGTGAAAAGGTACTTCACGCCAGAACAGCCGCTCAGCTTGTATCAAGCGCAAGTTCGATCATGCATGGAGTACTGTTCTCATCTCTGGGACGGCTCTGCCAAATACCAACTTGATGCACTAGAGTCGATCGAAAAGCGGGCCAAGAGGCTCATCGGCGATGAGGCATTGGTTAAGACAAAGCTCCAGAGCCTTGAACATCGTCGCCGAGTTGCCGGCTTGGCGGTTTTTTATCGACTACATTTCGGGGAATGTGCGATGGAATTGCATAATCTAATTCCGCCCAGCCCGTTTCATCATCGGACTACCAGACGTACGGCGATGCGCCATCGGTACATGGTGGACATCCCACCCATACGCACTAAACGTTTTGAAAATACTTTTATTATGCGTACAGCTAAGGAGTGGAATTCCCTGCCGGAGTCTGTGTTTCCCGATAGCTACAACCTGGGGGTCTTTAAGTCAAGAGTGAATAGGTTACTTCTAGGCAAGCGTGCTCCATCATCGACCACATCATCGCTTACCATCAGGTGAGATGGTGGTCAAGCGCGAGCCTATACAAGATTAAAAAAAAACAAAAAAAAAAAGAAGAAAGGGTTCCGAGTTCTGAACCTGAAGTCGAACTGACATGGTGGCGTTTTTGTACAAACACTCGGTGTACCAGTAGTCTATTTGGCACTGTTGGAGAGACTACAGTACAGCCCAAGTCTCGATCGAATCGAAGGCTTTCTCGTAGTCTACAAACGCTAAGCAGAGAGGCAGGTTGTACTTTTCGGTCTTCTGTATAATCTGCCGCAGAGTATGTATGTGGATTACAATATTTAGAGAATAAAAAAAATGTATGTCGGGAGTCTGGAAATCGTCAAACCTACGCGCGAGACGATTCGTGATGACTCTTGAAAACAACTTGTAGACATGGCTAAGAATTGAGATGGGCCTATAGTTCTTCAGTAGGGTATTGTCGCCCTTCTTGAAGAAGAACACCACCACACCCCTGCACCATACCTGTGGCGTTTAACCCCTCGAGTATGACGGAATCAAACAGGTTTTGAAGGGCCTTAATAACTGGTTTTACACCCGCCCTTCAGGAGTTCGGGCGTAATTCCATCATGGTCAGTAGGTAGTCATGGTCAGTAGGTACTGGTTATAAATTAGTTCGCTCTTTGAGAGAATCATAGGGGTAAATAAGTTTTCCACAATTTATTACCCGCGTTGTGAAACGTATTTCCCCAGCGCACTTGTCTGGTTTCACAACAGAGTTGGATTTCTGGTAATAATTTGGCAGCTAATATCATACAAAAACATTTATGTTTTATTTATCTCGTGAATAACGAGGTGTTATGACTTTAGAGGAAATGTCTCCTAAAAATATTTAATTTTTCCGAAAGATCATTGTAGAACTTCGAAATAATACTATTAACAACAGTTCCGCCAAACCTGAAATTGTTCACATACCTATGATCATGTTTCCTCCTAAGCTCCACTCCGTCCAGCTCGTCGGGCCAGTGGTCGGGGTGGTCGGGCTGTGCGGGCAGGGAGCTCTGGCGCTGCACGCCGGGGGTCTGCGGGGGCCGCGAGCTGCCGGGGCCGGGCCGGGGGCCGCGGAGGGACGCTGAGCGGGATGGGCCTGTGGAAACAAGAACATACGTTGTTAGAAAAAAAACAACTTAAATAAGACAACCTCTATATTACCCGTAGCACAAGGAATTCGTTACCACTGATTTATATGCGAAGAATGCACACTTTGAGAAAATCTTTTTAAATTAATCTTCAATCTTACCAGTAAGCGGCTCGCTCTCCATAGAACTCCAGCTGCCTCCTTCAATGATATCAGCCAGCCTGTTGTCCTCATCTCCCAGGAGTAACGTCTCCCCAGAGTCACCGACGCCAGGCGACATCGTTAGGTTCGGTTCTACGAGACTGTAACATATATGCTTTGATAAATATCTGTTCTGAACTCTGCTTTCTGAAAGCCTGATCATTTGTTTATTCGAAACTCTGCTGTGCAGATTCCCATAACAGATGTTTGTTAGAAAAATTGACAAGAGACTCGGCAACAAAATCCGAGGTTTGGATTTGGGGGTCACGTTATGTTAAAAACACAAAATCGAAGTTCCTGTTAGGAGCAATCCATCATCATCATCTGCCTAGCCTTTTCCCAAGTATATTGGGGTCGGCTTCCAGTCTTACCGGATTCAGCTAAGTACCAGTGTTTTACATGGAGCGACTGCCTATCTGACCTCCACAACCCAGTAACTGGGTAACACGGTACCCCTTGGCAAGACTGGTGTCAGATCTCAAGCTTCTGACTACCCGTAACGACTGTCAAAGATCTTCAAATAACAGCCGGGACCAACGGCTTAACGTGCTTTCCGAGGCACGGAGGAAACTCGGTATGTTGAAAATGGTCACCCATCCACGGACCAACCTCGTCAAGCGTTGCTTAACCTTGATAATCGACCCGTGCGACTGTTATTATTTAGCCACGAGCTCCTTCTGTTAGGAGCAATCCAGTTTAGGTTATTCGAGTTAAGGGTACACTAGTCGACGGCGCGAACTATTTTGTGCGCGGGGTTAAAATGCATTTTATATCATCCGACAACACGTGCGGAAGAGATAGATGCTGTGATGAGCAGTAGGAAGCTAGTTCGCGTACGAATACCCACTTTTGCAAATTTGTAGCGAAATGGATAATGATTTAGGACGAAACTGAGCGCGCGGAATTTTTTAAACAGACCTTTGGCAGTCTAGATATAATGAAAAAACTACTAAATCTCTCTGTTCAAAATGAAATTATTTGCATTGTTGAACTACTAATATATCCCTGTATGGAGGCCATTTTACAATTTTCGGTCTTCTTATGGTATTTATTCGCGCCCAAAAATGCGTTAAAATTAGTGTCGAAATGTGGAACTTTCGACGCTCATAACTTTCAATTTTTTTTTTTTTTTTTTTACTTGTTTGCTTCCATACAGGGCTAGATAATGATGAGACAAATTGATATCACTTTTTATTTTGAACGTACATCGTCAAACAGTGGAATAATCCCTAGACTACGTTTGTATGGAAGAATTTTCGACTAGTGTAACCTTAAGTATAAATATCTAACTTGTAAATTGTCAAGAGACCAACTAATATTAGAAGTGTTAAAACGCAGTGTTCTCATCTATTGTAAAGCCATTTGAATTTGACATTTATTTATTATATTGATTTTTACCTTATCACATTTATATATCCTCACAGGATTTCACCCAGTGCAATAAAAAACATAGTTACAACTTATCAATACAACACAACATTACTAACAATCCCAAATTTTTCATTGGTATAAATCGGTACTGATTTAGTAAGTACTCACCCTTCAAAGTCTTTCCTTTCTTGTGGAGGCGTAGGTACCACAAAAGACTTGCTTCTGTTCGACCCAAGTCCCAGCTTGCCTTTGGTGATGGAGCTGGCTCGTACGCTCTGACGACGAAGCTTCTGAATCATGTCCCTGAGAAAAGAGATGTTATTGAAGTCTTGCTGTATATCTTTATAGATAAAGCCAGGAACAATTATGCTGGTGTGTTGATGGCAGAGAGTAAAAGATGAGACTGTAACCAGAGAGGACCAGAGATATCGTATCCCGTGTGGTTTTTTTTTGTAAGCCACATTTTGGTATTAGAGACCTTACTGGTTTCGGCGCGACGCAATTCAATTTGCGTCGACAGGCGATATGGCGCACGTGTTTTATAAGAAAATTTCAATTGCAAATCAGTGCAATAGCATCGCATTGCGTCCATTTAAAAGTGAACGTACTTGCAATGTAAAAAATCGCTTATCGATGTGTTATAAATCGAATCGCGCCGAGCCATCAGTAGGTCGCATATAAACAGTGATCGGAATTAGGCGAAACAAAAAAGTGGAGACTTCCTTAACACATTTTTTTTTCTTTATATTTATTCTGGACATCACTTAAGTACATTTAATATTAATGTTATTAATACAGTAAACTAAATGAATTCATTTGCCTTGTTTTAACCGATTTTTTTTAAATTGTGTTTATTTCTGTTTACGTTTAGTTATTAAGTAAAATTAATAAATGGTATAATAAACTATAAAATTGTTTTTTTTTTACCTTTAGCTTGTTAGTTATAATTATTAAAGCTGGTATGTAAATTACATTAGCTTCTGCGCTTACTAACATCGTTTTCTTCCAACTATGCTTTAATTTCATCACAATCACACTAAAAACTCAGTACAAAGCGAGTCTTTATTGCTCTAGAGCAATAAAAATGTATGAAATTTCATTATTGCACAGTTTATTTTTTTAATCGCACCAAAAGGTGCCAATCTCAATGGATTAGCTCTATTCAGCCAGCCGATATCAATACTTTTTTTTTTACGTACGTATTATTCGTTTCTATCCTACTTGTTCCAAAGGACATGGACAAAAAGTGCATTCTATGTACAAATACACAATAAATAATATTGTATAAAAAAAATTGAAAAATGAATTATCACACAGTTTATAACCTCTCTGAACTTGACGTATTTATTTCCAAATAAAAAGTAGTGCAAGACGAATTAAGGTACCATGTGTCACCTTTCGCCATAATAGACCATAGAGAAAGATAAAAAATATATTATTGGACGTTCCTCACCACGCACGTAAGTTATTAGACGTGAATTATACGACAAGTTCTCTTATTAGAAACATTTTATTCACACGAAACTGTCTCTATTGGTATTGTTTGCATTAAATAAAATATTTTTTTCATATTTTGATGCGTTAGTTATTTAGTTTTTATTTTTTCACACAAAGTAAAATACATAAAACGGAACGCGACGTTTTTGACAGACGATGTGTCAGACCTGATATTTTTGTCTATGTCTTCAAAAACTTCAAAAGCAACGTTCACTTTTATAGTAACAGTTTGTTTTTGCGATTTTTTCTTTGACTCTTGCTTTAATTATCTCAACGGAAAGATATCTTCTACCACTCGAATTACCAACCTTGTTAACATCACTGGACTCTGATTTGCATTGCGTTACGGATTTGTTTTGTGGATCATTATGAGGTGCATCAACTGCGGAATAGCCGTGCAAAGGTTGCAAAGGCATATCATATCCTCGCTATCTGAACACTATCAAGCAAGACTTTCACGTTGGATAACCGTCGCTCAAACCCAGGTATGCAGTAGGAGTAGAATAACTTATCCTAATCTGATTTACTTTTATTTATGATACGCGATTATATAAAGTGCATCTTATTTTCAGCTGCCTCTGGATACTTTTATATGTCATCCATGCTTATTATTATTAAATACCGAAGCTGGTGAACATGAGAGACTACTAGTGCATAAATAGGTTTGCGTTGATTGTGGGAAATCGGTGAGAAAAATAAGACACCATAATGTTAGTATGGAGTGTCCATTGCCGGCTGTTCTATTAACACAAAATACTAATTATGTGGTAAGCATTTTGTTTTTCATTATTATAAGTAGGTACCTAGTTGTATTCTTATTGAGACTAAGTATCATGTATGATTGTAACTGTGTTTTATGCATTTTTTATCTTAAATATATTATTATACTTGCCTAAAAGAGACATTTTGTAACATCTTAGTACTTACTGCTCATGACAAAATAATATAATACTTGAAAACATACACAGGTGTAAACAAAAGATTCCCTTGTTGCTAAAAATGATATAAACATGAGTTTATATCTATTTTTATGCTTACTGTTGTTTGTTTTCAGCCCGCAAGAAACAACTATATATGCCATTTGTGTTGGATGCGAGCAAATAGACACGCAGCGCATAACTCATTACGAGACAGGCAGGGATTGGTGTAGGACAACAATGCAGCGCACTAATGTTCATGTGGATAACCCACTTGTTCCACCACCAGCACCATTACCGCCTGTTCAAAGGAGTATTTTCGCAGGGACCGTAACACTATATTACTACCTAAACCACATTATACCTACATGCTATGCCTACAGTCCAATCAACCTACTACAACTTATTATACAATTAGTTATACAAATCCAGGTGTGTGAAATAAAAATATTGTGTATCCAATAAATAATTATTTTTACTCGTTTGTTTTATTCTTTCCTTTGATAATTGGTAACTTTAAAAAAATATTTATAAGGCACCTTTAGAACTATAGGTACATAAAAGGAATAAAATAGTAAAGCTATTCTTTGTTATTAATGCCACATTTTTTGAGGCTCAACCAGACTCAGTTTAATAACATGCTAATCATTATACAGCTTAGGAGTCCATTTATTTGTTTAAATTACTAGTAATATGAGATTGCCCTGTGCGATAAGACTGCCCATTTTACACTTGCTTTTATGATTTTTTGTCCATGTATATATATTTTTTTAGTAAACAATAAAGAATATATTAAATAAATAATGCTAAAACCATATCAGATAACTGTATTCTCACAACTGTTTGCTAATTTAAAGCGCCTGGCGTTTTTTTAATAGCTAGATCATTATCTGTACACTTATTGCAACAATCTTAATAATAGGTTTAATGAAACTGTTTTTGTCTAGTCTGTTGTTGTGATGAGTTCTTGGAGTTTTTTATTTATAGCAATTGAATGCGCTCATATTCACGAATATAAAACAGCAAGAACCATTATTGTAAATTAAATTCGATAACTATGCCGACGCCCATACAAAATCTGTCCATGTCCTTTAAAAAATGATTGCTGCTAACTCTGATTTAAAAATGAAAGAAATGTAAAAAAGTGATTTTCGACATCGCCGCGCCCGTGGCCGCGCCCATCTACTTCCCGTGATAACGACTTCATTGCAACAAATCAGCCAGGCCCATCTAACTCGTCTGATAATATTATTCAGTCACAAGTTAAACAAACAAATATAAATTTGCCCAACAAAACTTAACCTTACGTTTAATAATTGCTCAAGTATAACTTTTAATTTCAATAATTAAACTTCTATTTTAACTGTTTGATATGAGTTTATTTTATCTACTATTCCTATAGGTAATAGTTGAAAGAAAAGCAGATTATGCACCTCGCCTTAAGTAATTTATATTGCCCTCGTGCCTGTTAGATTAAATCAGGCACTCGGTGCAATAATAAATTACTTTGTACTCGATGCAATAATCTACTATTAAACCACGATAAGGAGATTACCTTTATTTTTTGCAAACAATAAAAATCGTGCATACTGTTTTTTCAAAACAGAAACAGGAAATTAATTAGATAGTTGTTATAATGTATTAATTTTATTTGTATTTAAGGAATGTACCAAAACCCGGGACCACAGAACAGAGAAGACAGTAGAAATCGCATATAGCTTTATTAGTATCGGAACCAGCGTACCCAAACTCACACATATACAGATTAATTGTATTTCATAACACTAAGAAATCTTTGGTGTGATTGGTAGTTTACTTTTTAGGTGAAAGTAGAAAGTATGTCAGTCGTCGCTTATTTGAAAATAAACCACAGCTTTATGACAATAGAGTTGGTTTATTGTCTACTCTTTTTGAGTATTTGTTACTTATTTCGTTTAAAGCGCACACGTAATAGTTTAATGAGCAAGTTACGCTACCCGCCACTAGATGTCACTATAATCAATTCATTTAATTTAAAGCCGTATTTCGTTACCGATAAGATTTATATTTGCGAAATGAGGTCATTACTACTCGTCCTCCTGTAGTGATGTACCATGGTCGTTGACTTATTTATCGACATTCCGTATTATTTTCAAACAAAATACAGTTTAGTTAAAAAAAAAAACGTTGCCCCACACTAGGAATTTCTCCTGTATCGTGGGTGCGTTTACAAACATATAATTTCACATACACAAACTCCCAGAGCCGGAACAACTATTTGTAGATCATACAAATATTTGTTCCGTGCGGGAATCGAACCCGCGACACGCAGCGCAGCAGTCAATCGCTCAACCACTGCGCCAACCGTGCGCCCAATAACTAGAGTCGATAAATATTATTATGTTTGTAATCAAGTTTTTATATAAATTTATTCCAATACTTACGATTTATAGAAAGTATTATTAAGATATTTTATGGTAAACTACTGATCCGATTTTGAAAATGATTCTGTTGATACAAAGATGGGCGTATCTTAGTGTTTTTGTTCTATCAATAGAATTATAGAATACAATACTCTTTATTATGTACACCATGTAAGTTACAGAAAGTATAGACGAAGAAAACATTACACTGGGTGGCACAATGGGCGGCCTTATCGCTAAAAGCGATCTTTTCAAGACAATCTTTCCATGGATTTAAAAAATGAAAGGAAATACAGTGCTGTACGTATACGTAGTCTTTGGTGTACTATTATTAATTACAAGCTGTGACCGCGACTTCGCTCCCGTCATCTGTTTGCCAACCCTACCCTACTTACCTTCCTGCCTACCCTACTTACCTACCGACCATATTTGTTTCTATAGTCATCAATCTTTCGCGAAGAATCTTAACACCGTGATTCAGAAAATGACTTCAAATTCACAACGCCATCTATCGAATATCGAGTTCAACTCTCCGAGTATCTGAATTGCGTGTGTTGTGATAATTTTACTTCTTAAACACTTTAAATTCATCTAACTTTTGATAGAGTGAACCGATTGCGATGACACAAAAACTAAGTAATTCTTCAAGGTACGCACAATGTTTATGTATAAAAGTTATTTACATTGGTTTCGTACATGTCACGTGATGCGTGCACAAATAAATAGACAAAAATTCCAAAAATTCCGGAAATAGGTTCTGTTGGTTATCCTTTAACACACTGGCTATTTTTTTGGCAATATTTTCGATGTACAAAAAATACTTTTCTACAGATTTATTATTTGTATTGATGATTGATGATGCGATAGACTACACTACAAATGCAATACGTCCTACTGATATGGGAAGCTTACGCTTTCGCCTGCGGCTACACTCTTATTATGATTAGCTTGACTAACTTCCTTAATGAACTGATGAAATTTAGGTCTATACACCAGTAGATCTCAAATTTCAGACTAACACATAAGCCAGTTTTTAACTGACTTAAAAAAAGAAGGAGGTTCTATGTTCATGTGTTATTATTAATACACTTTGTTGATTTTGAAGGCTGTTGTCTTTTTAACCGACTTCAAAAAAAGGAAGAGATTCTCAATTCGTCGTAATCTTTATTTTTACACGGCTACAAGGAAAGGGTTATGTTTTTCGCGCGTAAGAAGATTTTTTCGAATATTGTAAGTTTAAAGTATCGATAACTCATTATCGATATTGGTAATCTCTAATTGAGTAGCTGAATGTGACATGTGCATAGTTGGAATCTTCGAGAACAATGTTTGAGTTTTAAAGAAAGTAGACCTTAAGTTTAACATCATAAAATCAACTTATACTTGTCTTGTTTAATAAAATATTGTTTTTACATTTTTATCGAAATAAAATAAATTAAGACTTGCCGATGGTAATATATACCTACATTTGATACATTTTTGGTTCTGCTATCGTAATTACATTCTAAAACAGCACAATAAGGCATTTTTGTATTTTTTTTCAAGTTTTTGTCACCGTGTCGGTTGAACCAAGACTGATGTGCGTAGTGTGTGCGCGGAAGGAAACATATGCAGAACTGTGCAAAGCTCGGGGTACGTGGGCCCCGCCCACTTGCGACTTCTATTGTAGTAGGCGTTTTTTTTGTTCTGTGCCCGGGACATTAGTCCCGAAAAAATATTTTGTCGTATGGCGTCTCCATTTTGTCTCTGCTCCTTTGTATTTTAGCTTACCTTATTCTGATCACTGCTTATAAATAACAGAAAGATGAATCGGCAATTCGGCATAGACACATGCGAGTTAATTTTATTTGACCGATTTCTTGGTGTTGTCAGTTTAGTTTTAAGAACTTGGGAAAAGAGTTGCCCATCGATGGATAAGCATATACGTATTTTCTTACTAGTTTTGTTAATTAGCTATATCTGTCACTAGCCTACCTTCTAAAGTCCTTGAACACGAGCGCCTCCAAGTCATGCAGCCTCTTCATCTCGTACTCGATGGTGGTGTGACTGGCGCCGAGGGTCCGAAGGTCGTTGATGATCTTGGCTTGCTCGTTCATTTCCTTCTCGATGAGCTTGGAGCGCTTCTTGGCGTCGATGCTGGTGTCGAACACGAAGGCTGGCAGGTGGTCCGTGTATTTTTTGCGGAGGATTATGCTTTCCTGGTGGGAGAAATAACCGAACATTATTTTGTGTGCTTATAGCATAGTATGAAACATCACGCCTGGTTTCTCGTAGAGTTAGACAGAGTTGTATAGTTGTCGGCACGTAAGTTGGCAAGAGTAGTTTTTTAGGTATCTTTGGTTACCGAGCGGGACGCGGGGAACGATTAGCACGTACCGAGCGCGTGATTGCTTGCTCAGTTGACACAAGTATCGACTGACCAATCGCCGAGCGTACACGTTCCGTTCGCTCTATATGGTAGTTGGTCAGTTACCTCCCCCACTACGCCAATACCTTGCAAAGTTACACGCCGGTACTGTACCTTTATCATTGTAGTAGTCATTAACTCCGCAGGGCCTAATATAATCAACCGAATAAAAACGCAAACTCGACTTGAGTACTACTGCGAAATTGCTATATTCCATTTGAGATAAAATTAGACATTTAATTAATCACATTTTACAGCCCGTTCAGCCGATTTTGACTTCTATTGCATTGGTGATATGAGAAATGGCAGCTGTATTAAACAGTTAGGCTTATGCTTTTTATGCTATCCTTATACTTACCGGATAGAACTCAAAATCGGTTGAACGAACTGTAAAAAAGGGTTGTAGATTTTTTTTTCAATTCATTTAGAAGTTTCTAATGTTATTTCAAATGGAGTATAGATAGAAAAACCTAATAACACTTTGTTTCACCTGGGAATCAGACCAGGACCAGGACCAAGACCTCGTGCTCAACAGAAGTGTTTTTAAACACAAGACCAATAAGGTTGATTGCCTCGTGGCAAGTAAACATGACGCCTGTGCCTGCTTGGGGAAGCTACGTGTTAAAAACAAGTGAAAATAATTCTGCATCACTTCCTTGAATTCAGGAGAGAATGCTATTGAGATTTAAAGACATTCGTACCTGCGAGTCTTTGCTGTTGTCAGCCTCATCATCCAGATCACTCTCGTAGTCCATCTTCAGCGGATCCTCCTCCTCGTAGCCGGTGAGCATGGTGAGCGTGTGGCCCAGCGCCGACAGCTGCTTGCCCACGTTCACGTCCAGGTGGATGTCCACGCCTTCCATCTGCCAGGACACGTTCAGGAACCATTTGGCGTTTTCTGAAAACAAAATTAAATATATAGTTGTTTGTGTGACAAAAAAGGGACAATACTATACACCGTGAAATTTAAGTGGTTGTTTTCCCGCGGCAGAACGACTTGCCTTAAGAGTACTTTCGAAGCATAGAGTTAAAGTAAAAAAATAACGATGTTTTTGTTTTAAAATAATTTAAAAAAAAAACATAAACTCGAAAAAGTGAGTAACAATAGTAACTTGTAGGTACTAGGTAGTACGGTGAATAATACGGTGGTGACGCGAGTAGTACCTAGTACCTACAAGTTACTATTGTTACTCACTTTTTCGAGTTGATGAATATTTTTTAAATTATTTTAAAATAAAAACATCGTTATTTTTTTACTTTAACTCTATGCTTCGAAAGTACTCCTAAAGGCAAGTCATTCTGCCGCGGGAAAACAACCACTTAAATTTCACGGTGTATATGCTAAAACACACCTAATGTATGAAAATTATTTCTTTTTTACTTACTTACTTTCAATGAGTTCTTATTTTAAGTATCTGTAATTCTGACGACAAATACCAGTTGTTATAAATCATTTTCTTTGTGTGAAAAAGAATGTCGGTCTATTATTGTCCTTTTGCAGAGCAAAAGCTAATTTCCATACGCAACTCGAGGAATGGTTTAGTGTGAATTGCTTGTTGGTTTCAGACATAAAATTTGACTATCGAGCAATACTTTTTTATAAGATTTTATGCATAGAAATTCAATTACTTCAGCAATGGGCACAGTAAAACGATAACATCCAGTAAGAACCTACAATCACTTTAGTAGAGTTAGAATGTCAATAGATTGATTTGATTTTCTGACACTTACCATTATGCTTAGCAGCAGTAGTCCGACTACACACTTCATACGTCCCCTCGGACACACAGCACACGTTCAAGCTAGGTTCATCGGCGCGGGGCTTCCAGTCATCCAGCGACGCTTCGAAGTCATCAGCGAAGCGCAGGCAGAGGCCTACGAAGCGGCCCTTGGAGACCAGCGCGCCGGAGGAGCAGGCGCCGATGTTGGTGGACTCCAGGGTGACTACGACGGCGCCCCGGGCTTCGCCCTCGCCGCACCACGCGCCCCAGGCACCTCGGCCTAGGCCCCAGCGAGCCTGGGACGACACAAAAATATGTTGATATATCGTATTTTCACATTCCTTTAGCAGTCTCTTTCTGATAGAGCAGTCAAAAATAATTAATCAATACAAAATTAAAAAGATTGAAAAAAAATATAATAAGTTAATGATTTTTGAGCAACTAGAAATTAACTTACCATAGGCGGTTGATTGAGTGGGAGACATATTCCGATGTCATCCACGTTCAGTTGTAGGAACAACGTGCTTAGATGCGGCGTTGTGATTTGAGATGTCAGTTGCACCTAAAATGAATAATTAAACACATCATCACTACCTGAGGTTGCAAGAGACTTTGTTTAGCAATGCTTTGCGACTTGTGTCTTTAAATACACTAAGATTTTCGTGGTAAAAAGAGTAAACCAATCCTGTACAACCGTTATACTGACATAGTGACGTCACAAGCCCCCACTCCTGAACTTTGACGCGCTTTATTTTTGTCAATTTCTATTAATTTGGTAAAACAAAAAATACGTATCCAATATTATTTGATAATCTCACTGACGCACTAAATAGAATTATATTTTTTTTACCCAGGAAATAGCCCTATTCTTCCACTCTAATCTAATAAAACACCTTGATGAGCTCAAAGTAAGTTCGCGTTCTATTAAATTTCAACATACCTTCTCAAAAACTTGCTGCGTCGCCGTAAGCACCTCCTTGTTCAGGTTCAGGCGCTTCTCGTTCCAGTACTCATAGGCGTTCTTATAGTTGAGCCACACCAGGATGGCCTTGTCCACAGCGACGGGCTGTATGTATATGAGCGGCCGCTTGAGGGTGATGAGGACCACCTCCTTGTCGTCGCCGCACACCATCTCGTCTTGGAACGCGTTGCGCATTGCTGGAAAACAAATCAATGTAACATACAATGATATACAAATCACTCATAGGCAAATGACACGAAGAGGGTTGCCAGGATCGAATTTAAACAATAGAAGAGAAGAGAACGTATGGTGTCGTCCTATTTCAAAGCGAACCCGTGTTCGCGCCGACAGAATAGGCGCTTTAGGGTAGGTTCAGATGACAAGCGCTCAACGCGCGTTTTGATAACGCGCGTTTACAACTACATACATTTAATTCAGGCCGTACACATGCTAACGCGCGTTTTAGTAACGCGCGCGTTCAACGCTGCGCTAGCGCTCGACTGTTGTCAGCGCGCGTCAACGCCGCTTTGAGATCATTGGTTTTCTATGTTTCCGTTCAGTTGAGCGCGCGCTTTCGACGCGGATAGACGTATTTTAGGGTTCGTCAAGTTCGTCCGAAAATCGTCCGAAATGGAAACCGAAGCTTTTAATACGGAATTATTAATTGATGAAATAGAGAAACGTCCTGCGATATGGGACATGACAAGTAGCGATTATTCAGATAAGAATTTGAGAAGACGGGCTTGGGAAGAACTCGTCCTTATATTTGCACATTTTATTTAATTTTGCACATTATGGTTATACTACAGCAATGGGGTCTCCATCGCCAGTAACACCTACTCCATCGCCAGCACCAACTAATGTCAGCAATGAATCAGAGTTAGAGTTATTCTGCGAGTAACAAAATGTTATTTTTTCTTTAAAAAAATTGTTCCTAAACAAGTTGATTTGATTTATAGATTATGTTGATTATTAAAAAACTTACCTCAATGTAATTATGAGTTTTTCTTCCGGTGAAATGCTATATCGCACAGCGTTTTTATCTGCTACGAGTTCATCGTTTATGAGAGTCAGTAAGTCATCAAATGACTTGATGGACATTCTGAAGTAGTTAAAGAATTTGGGCTCAAATTGCCTTAACTTAGGATATAAAATAATGTACTGACTTTCAGTCAGCCTGGTTGACAAAATTGGGTGAACCCAATATCTCCGTCTTCTGTTGTGTCGTTTCTGCCGTCTGTATAAAATCACCGATAAAACTGTTTCTACGTCCATCTTCGACAAATGTAGAACTCAAACTGGCCGCAACAACGCGCGTTTAACGCCTGACAAGCGCGCACCATGTGAACACTATACAAAAATTCAACGCGCGTTCAACGCGCGCTGAGCGCTTGTCATCTGAACCTACCCCTATTTCCAATCAACGCGTGAATGTTCGCTTTGTATCAGGACGACACCTTTTGCTTTGTAGCGAAATGAATGATGATTTAGGACGAAAACGAGCGCGCGAAATTTTATAAACAGACCATTGGGCATATGGATATCATGAATAAACGCCTAAATGTATCTGTTCAAAATAAATTTATTTGAATTGTTGAACTACTAATCTATCCCTTTATGGTGACTGTTAGCTAGATAATGATGAGACAAAAGTTTTTTTTTAATGTATCCCGTCAAACAGTGGAGTAATCGCCAGACTGCGTTTGTATGGAAGAATGATCGACTAGGGCAACTTTAAGAGATAAGAAAATATTTTGAGTGCAGTAGTACTCGTAGTACTACTGTGAAAAAGCGATATTTAATAAATAGTAAACTTACATATCCTTGTATTGAAGAAAGCATATTGCTGGAACTCTGGCTCTGCTTCTTCGAACATCGCGTTGCGGATCAGCTGTCCTAAGCTGAGGTTCACATCCACCTAAACAAAATTAATTTGACATAACTGTATACTGCACAAACATAAAACCATTACGGGACCCTCATCGTCCAAATCTACGAAAACGTTTTGGTTTATGTTTCTCGTCGACGTGAAACAAAAGTGATGAAGCGAAAACCTCAAGACTGTGGTCGCCCTTTGTCCCATCCAGGGCGCAAAAGTAGATTTTTTATCTAGGGAGCAAACAACTATTTTAAAGGCGAGAGTGTTTTTTTTTAATCCCGCTCTGAGCGAAGGAGTCTAGATTCAAAGTACATCACTCGAGCTTAAAATAGTGTTGCTCCCGAGGTGGACACTCTACTTTTTATCACCCTCTATGAGAAAATAAGTAAGTGCAACTTATAAACAAGAACGTTTCGTTTATTTATTTACATACAATTAGGAACCATAAGACATAACATAGAAATTAGAGGCTAATGTTTATATTTCAACAATTATGGAAATGTTTCTTAACAATTTAATAAGTACTATCCGTTACAGTTGTAAATATTTTTTTTAATTTGAATCGCGTACGGTTTTCCAGCCAGTCATTTGTTCAACAAAATGTTCCCGTGCGGTCCGAAATAGAATATTCGTCTGTTTGCTGATTGGAACATTTACTAACAATATCCACATTCTAAATTCAAATCACTTTTAGTCCCTAGGGATTAATTAGCTAGTTCAGTCCCTGATTACGAAGAATAAAGTAGCTCTTTTTGAATAGATGTGATAAAAAGAATAAGAAGTCAAGTTCTTGTAGATGTTGTCAGAAATTCTTTCGGTAGAAACCATTCATGGTGCGGCCAGCTCAGCAAACTTAATTTAGAACACTATAGAAGTTTGAAGATCATAGTTATAAGTAAGAATAAACTCGTAAGCAATAGTATAATCCACAAAAATACACAAATACTAAGATGGGTTACCTGTGCTCTAGCAAACAGTCGCACTTCATGCGGCTCGGTGGGCTGTTGCACGTTCTGCACGCGGTTGGATATCTCGAACTCTACGGCGCCGGTTTCTAGTCGCACGGCCGAGTTGCTTGGCGTCGTTGCTGTTAGTTGTATGCGCTGGAAGGACAATAGACACGTTTAAAAAATATCCATAGCCATATGGTTATTAATGATAGAATAATTAGTTGACTGGAAAGTGCTATTATAACATAACACAACATTAGTTACATGGACTCAACATTCAACTTTACCTCAACTGCGAGGCAAAGGGTGTTAAGAGATTTCTATATTCTCAATCCATAATTTTTTAATTTTCGATGATGTAACGTTGGTCGTAGTCATGACTTACCTTGATTCTTATAGTGAGTGAGAACAGTATCCTGCTAAGCGCAGAGGTGGACGCTTCTTCTTCGTTCCACAATGGAACTGGTTTCTCACCACCGTACACTTTTTGTACGACCTCGTTGACTTCCTGCAAATCAAAGACATTATGTTTTATGTAATTTTAGCAAAAATATAGTAGGTTTAGGTTGTTTATTATTTAAATATAATTACTGTAAGGAAAGGAACACTTTCTTTTCCACTATTTTCGTCTCAGTGTGGCGTGATTGCGCTCTTCGTTTACTGGGAGTTTGTCTCAAGGAAGATGAAGCTCATGATTTAGCAGACGTTGCTCGCACAGTCCCTCTAACTTAAGTCTACGTTGTGGGTAACTTTACAGATTTATATATTTTTATCATTTGTTCGGAGTTCAATCAGTCGTTCATTACCTTCATAAAAACCTTCTGCACGAACACGAGATGGTTCAGCAGATCCGTGGACAGCGTATGCTCGAACAAGCCGATGTCAGCGCTGGCGGCAACATACCGGCCAGCCCGCAGCAAGGCCCCCTCCTGCCTGGCGGCCCCGCGCTGTTCCAGCACGCGACCTTGCACGTGCACCCCGGGCAACCATACTGCCGCTTCAGCTGGGATGTTGGCTTCCGACACCTGGGGGAAGTACTTTGGAAATTTTGGGTGGTTCAGTAGAATGAAAAAAAAAAACAAAAAACCGATAAAATGAATGTCAATAAAATAATATAAAATGTGAGTAAGATAAAATAACATTGAAATTCACAATAACTACATTATTTAGGTACATTTTACTTCTTCTAAATTGCATGTTGGTTGGTTTGGATTGACTTTTTGAAAAGAAAAAGTTTGTTTTAGGCACGCAAATTATTCATATTCATATTCTTTATTGTACACAAAATAAACATTACAAATACAAAAGGAAAACTTATGTACAATTGGGTTGGCTCGTTAAATTAATTTTCAATACAGTTGTTAAACATGGCTCACTTTCAGAGGCTATAATTATGATTCGAAAGTTAAATCTTACGCATAGGCATCTTTCTGTTACGCGGTCGTGACTTTTGTTTACGAGCTCGATCATTTTGTTTGCAGTTTAGTTTTAAATTTATATGTCAATTTAAAAAAGTTTAGGAGCAAGGAGTTTTCAAACATAGAATAAAATGGGATAGATTTTCTAAGAGGAAAAATGAATGATTCCGTACGTTTTAGCATTGAATTATCAAAAGTCTTATAAATGGTTGTTTAATATATTTAATTACCAGTTTTAATTTAATTATTTTCACATCAACATTTGTCAAAAATTGAATAGGCTGTATAGCTGTATAGGCTGATATCGTTGTAAAAAAATAAGTCCAGTTGCAAAAACGCACCATAAGTCAATTTAGAAAAGTTTAGTAGCAAGGAGTTTTCATACATAGAATTAAATGGGATACGATTTTATACGAGAAAAATTAATGATTCCGTACGTTTTAGCATTGAATTCTCATTTTTTTTTAAAGTTGTTTATTATGTTTAATTAACAGTTTTAAGTTAATTATTTTCACATTAACGTTTGTCAAAAATCGAATAGGCTGTATAGGGTGTTTTCTTTGTAAAAAAATATGTCCAGTTGCAAAAACGCGCCATATTGAAAATTTTATTTTTTGTGAATAAACAAATCTAATTCTTTGATTTGTTTTTACTGTTTCTCACAACTGTATTGAAAAACGTCGTGTGATACACGGGTGTGTAGGTTATTGCAAACTCGTGTCATTAAAAACCCTCGCCTTCGGCTCGGGCTTGTTAATGACAGCTCGTTTGCAATAACCTACTTCCCACCCTTGTATCACAATGTACTATTTTAAATTGCCAGCATCGATCATTACTACGGAACTTTTTGCTGAACGTGTCAGACTTTCTATATTGTTTAGGAATTACGTAGATTTTTTCAAGATGGTGTGTTACAATAACCGAATAATTCGAAGATTCGATTCGTAGATGCAGCCGCCGAGTTACGGCGACGTAATTTTTGCACGATTTTGGTAACCTGGCACCATTTTGAATTACCTTGACAGTTATATTATTTTACTCCAGCAGAGGAGTATTCAGTGAACATATTAGTCAAAATGTTTTGATGCTGTTATAATATTTACCTGCAGCTTGGTGACGAAGCTAAGCGAGTGCTGTTGTAGGTCAACAGTGAACTGTGCTTTATTGCCGGTCACTCCAGAACTTTGCACTTGTTCCATCTTGTACTGAGCTTGTAATGATGGTAGTAACGCAGCTGTTATGCTTAGACTCTGTAAACAAGGTAATTATGAAATAGTAAGCTGTTTGTCATATCTAACATGAAGAGATTTAACCTTCAGCGAAATTCGAAGCTTAGACTTATGAAGTAAGGAGGAATAATATCTAAACGTTTAAATGGTAATTTTCATAAGTAGTATTAATTGCCACCTTTGGATTGAACAATCAGTGATTTTTTTAGAGGGATAACTGTCAAAGTTGAGTTATCTCCCTTCAAAACTTAATAAGCAAGGATTGGAATAGGTGGTGTTATTTTGGATCAATGAATCTGTATGATAATGTTAATATGGACATACCCCGGGATTTTGCCGCCTCATAATTTTGCGTCATTCGCGTTATGTTAAGCCCATTTCTTGATTTTATTATGCAGATTTGTCCACTGTGAACCAGCTTTTATTTTGCACAGATTGAAAATTAAACTAATAGAATCTCGACCGCAGGAGGAAAAGGGATGACTTTAGTGACCAATATTTGCATAATGCTGATACTTACTATGTAAAATACGCATCCTAAAATAGTTCTCAATAAAAAACTATACTATAAAATAAACAAATAATATATTGCCCACGATTGAGAAGGCATATCCATGTTATGATTAGGGTCACTAATGCCGCGAATAGTACTACCTAGTCCGATCACTGTTAATAAGTTCGTTCTCATTATACTTCAATTACCAAATTATGGTGTAAGTACTTATGTTATGTTTGGTGGACAATAAAAAACCGGCCAAGTGCGAGTCGGACTCGCGCGCTAAGGGTTCCATACCATTATCGCAAAAAAACGGCAAAAAAATCACGTTTGTTGTATGGGAGCCCCACTTAAATATTAATTTTATTCTGTTTTTTGTATTTGTTGTTATAGAGGCAACACATTCATACATCATCTGTGAAATTGAAATTTCAGCTGTCTAGCTATCACAGTTCATGAGATACAGTCTGGTGACAGATGGACAAACAGACAGACAGACAGACGGATCGCGGAGTCTTAGTAGTAGGGTTACCCTTTGGGTACGGAACCCTAAAAAATTATAACCATCATTTAAAAAAAATACGGATCGCCACAATAACATCCTTTTAACAAAAATACGGATCGCCACAATAGCTTATTTTGCGTAGGCATTCGACAATTTTGATGTCAATATTAGAATTAGTCGTAAGTTTTATGATCTATTTTTAGGTTGTATATCCTCAATTAACAAAAAAAATCAGCACATACCTGCAGCAATATACTGAAGTGCAAATGTAGCGGATTCAACAAAGGATGCGCGGGCGGAGGTCGCGGCACTCGCGGCGGGCGGGGCGCCGGCGCCGGGGAGCCTTCTGATGACGAGCCCGAGCCCGCGCCCGCCGCGCCCCCGGGGCCCGCCGCACCGCCGGGGCCCGCCGCGCCCGGCGCCCCGCCCGGCGCCGGCGTACGGGACAGGCGGGACGACGTGCGGGTCACGCCGAGTTCCTACAGGGGGAAAGTAGTGATTAAATACAACTTGACAATAAAAAACAAATTCAAGTCGCAATCTCATCTCTGCTACAATGAATATCAAAAACATGGAAAAATATAGGTTAGGAGTGTTTTTGACAGATTGAGACTAATATTAAAATGCGAATGTTCTGAGAAATACGGCCTTGTCTCTAACAACAGATTTCTTTTTTAAATCGAGATGAAAGTTTAAACTACAAAAAGAAGTTGCGGTTTTCATACATAAATAACTCTTTGCAGCCGGGTAAAAATATAATCTCATTTCTATCTCGATTTGATTCTTGAAGCCAAACAACACAAAATAATTAATGTGATCTAAACAAATATATCCTAATTGACCTTTCTTAATTAACATAAACAAATTCATAAGGGTGGAACCCACAGATCAAAAAAACGCCTTCTACAGTAGAAGTCGCAAGTGGGCGGGGCCCGCGTACCCCGAGTTTTGCACAGTTCCGCATATGTTTCCATCCGCGCACACACTACGCACATCAGTCTTGGTTCAACTGTCTCGGTGACAAAAACTTGAAAAAAAATACAAAAATGCCTTATTGTGCTGTTATAGAATGTAAAACGATAGCAGAACCAAAAATGTATCAAATGGAGGTATATCTAACCATCGGCAAGTCTTAATATATTTTATTTCGATAAAAATGTAAAACCAATATTTTATTAAACAAGACAAGTAAAAGTTGATTTTATGATGTTAAATTTAAGACCTACTTTCTTTAAAACTCAAACATTGTTCTCGAAGATTCCAACTATGCACATGTCACATTCAGCTACTCAATTAGAGATTACCAATATCGATAATGAGTTATCGATACTTTAAACTTACAATATTCGAAAACATCTTCTTCCTTCTTACGCGCGAAAAACATAACCTTTTCCTTGCAGCCGTGTAAAAATAAAGATTACGACGAATTGAGACCCTCCTCCTTTTTTTGAAGTCGATTAAAAATATATATAAGTGTAATATTACCTTTAGTATCGACAAAGTGAAAAATAAAAACAGATGTACATAGAACTGCCTTCTTTTTTTAAGTCAGTTAAAAAGTGTTTATGTTTTAGTCTGAAATTTAAGATCTTCTGGTGTGTAGAACAAAAATTCATCAGTTCGTTAAGGAGTTAGTCAAGCTAATCATAATACGAGTGTAGCCGCAGGCGACAACGCAAGTTTCCTATATCAGTAGGACGTATTGTATATATAGTGTAGTCTATCGCATAATTCTATTGATAGAAAAAAACACCACATACAAAGATACGCCCATCTTTGTATCAATAGAATCATTTTCAAAATCGGTATCAGTGGTTTACCATAAAATATCTTAATTATACTTTCTATAAATTGTAAGTATTAGAATTAATTTATATAAAAACGTGATTACAAACATAATAATATTTATCGATTCTAGTTATTGACTGTATTTTGTTTGAAAATAAAACGGAACGTCGATAAATAAGTCAACGACAGTGGTACATCCCTACTGGAGGACAAATAGTAATGACCTCATTTCGCAAATATAAATCTTATCGGTAACGAAATACGGCTTTAAATTGAATGCATTTACTACAGTGACATCTAGCGGCGGGTAGCGTAACTTGCTCATTAAACTATTCCGTGTGCGCTTTAAACGGCAAAAGTAATAAATACTCAAAAAGAGTAGACAATAAACCAACTCTATGGTCATAACTCTATGGTTATGGAGCAGTGGTGGCCCAGTGGTATCGGCCGCGACTTACAAGTTGTAGGTCGTGGGTTCGAGCCCAGTCAGG
The DNA here is from genome assembly GCA_948252205.1 of Orthosia incerta. NCBI lineage: Eukaryota > Metazoa > Arthropoda > Insecta > Lepidoptera > Noctuidae > Orthosia > Orthosia incerta. Next base: position 30,109,742 of record OX411754.1, on the reverse strand, counting down.
CGCTTTACTTTGTGTAAATTATTTCACCACCACTGCTCTCAAAACGGTGAAGGAAAACATCGTGAGGAAACCGGCACGTCCTAGAACTAAAAATTTGAAAACATGTGACATCCACCAACCCGCACTGGGCCCGCGTGGTGGATTACGGCCCATGCCCTCTCACAGAGAGGAGGCCTGTGTCCCAGCAGTGGGAACATTAATAGGCTGATGATGTGATGGTCATAAAGCTGTGGTTTATTTTCAAATAAGCGACGACTGACATATTTTCTACTTTCATCTAAAAATTAAACTACCAATCACACCAAAGATTTCTTAGTGTTATGAAATACAATTAATCTGTATATGTGTGAGTTTGGGTACGCTGGTTCCGATACTAATGAAGCCATATGCGATTTCTACTGTCTTCTCTGTTCTGTGGGTGGAACCCAATCGAAAACTACTAGCTAGTTTACTCTAATTCCATCACTAGTAAACTATTATATTGACATTTCTGTATATCCTTACTGACTCTAATGTAATCTTATACTACAAAACTACAATTAATAGTGAATTAAACTATTGTAAGTGTAAAATATGCACATTTAACAATATTAATAGTCGACTCGCCAACGCACCACCGCACAGGCCAACAGACCGATAACGACTGATCGCCCCACTACTCGGACCGGTATTTATAACCGAGCGACGTATGCGTACGAGACAACATTACAATACTGTTATCGGCTTGTAGCGCGATCTATTGACATCTACATACACTACATTCCCTTCCTTGTTTTAACCAGTTGTATGTAACCAGAATTATTAATAAGACATTTAGCATATTCTTATTTTTATTATTAATGAACTGGCATCTCTGGCATAACAAAATGAGAGCACAATAATATTTAAAAATCATTTACTGGTTTAATTTAGTGCTTCCTTTGACCCTTCCTCTTCTTCTTCTATTCCATTTTCTGATACCCATTTCAGGCCTTCTGATAAAGGTTCCCCCTCTCCATCAAATTGCTCTAACGTTAGTTGAGAACTCATGTTATTAATTAGTTACCTGGCACTAATGAATTAATACACGAATCGTCTCGCGCGCAGGTCCGACGACTTCGAGCCTCCGAACAGACTCCAGCACCGTAGACCACACACGTACGCTGCGGCAGGCTATACAGAGAGCCGAAGACAACAACCTGCCTTTCCGCTAAGCGTCTATGAAACACGTAAAAGTCCTCGACTTGATCGAGACTTAGGCTGCACTGCAGTCCCTCCAACGGCGCCAAATCGACCACCGGTACATCGAAGTGCCGAAGCGCCTGCACAAAAATGCCATTACGCTAGTCCGACCTTGCAACCTGGCTCCGGAACCCATCCCTCCGCAGCGAGGTGTGGTACAGGGAGACGCCACCTCCGAAACCTTCCACCGCTACACTGGAGGACGCCTTCAAGGTTCCGGACCGGAGAGGGCCAGGCACCGAAATCAACGGCGAGCACTTCACTCGCCTTCGGTTCACCGATGATATAGCTGTCATGGCTGAGACCATGGAGGACCCCAGTACAACGCTTGATGACCTCAGTAGAGCTGCCGAAAGAGTGGGTCCAAAAATTAATTTTGATAAAACCAAAGTGAGGTTAAACGCCCATGTCGCACCCATTCCCGTCAAGATCGGAGACTCCACACCCGCAGCCGTGGACGACCATGCCTACCTGGGACGAATAGTCCAGCTAGGCATGCCCAGCCTCGAGAAAGAGGTCAACTGTCGAATCTCACTCGGCCAGGCAGCGTCCGGGAAGCTGCGCGGCATCCTCTCATCCAGGTTTGACGGGGACGGCCACGCTTTCTTTTGTCTTGGGGATTCCAATCCAGCGCTTTCTTAGGTATATGATCAGAATCCCTTCGCAGCGTGTGGCCGATCCAACTCCATTTACGACGCTTGATCTGGCGGTCAATCGGGCTCTCGTGGCATTGCCCCAAAAGCTCTACGTTGGTGATGGTCTCGGGCCAGTAAATGCCGAGTATGCGACGAAGACAGCGGTTGACGACGACTTGGATCTGGCGTGAGATGTCTTTTGTGACCGTTCACCGTAAAGCAGCACGGATTTGAGTTGGGAAAGTTTTAAGTTTGATCCTTCAGGTCAGTTTCCGCGATTGCCAAACAGGTCTCAGCTGTGCGAAGGTAAATCGTGCTTTAGCAATCCATGATGCGATGTCCTCTTCACTACCTCCAGTCTATGACACGACGCTCCCGCGGTAAGTGAATTTGCGGACGCGTGCCACTGCCTCTGTTCCAATCAGCAACGGTGAAGTATTCTACACACCAGATCTCATCTCTTGGGTCTTCCCGGTGTGACCAGTATGTACATATAAAGTACCACTACTGCTGACTTCTCTCTTTTTTTTCTTTGATAACTGTCAATTTAATGACCAGTAGGCATAATCTACTGCTATTATTGTCATTCTCTGATGACTGTCAATTTAATGACCAGTAGGCATAATCTACTGCTATTGTTGTCATTCTCTGATGACTGTCAATTGAATGACCAGTAGGCATAATCTACTGCTATTACTGTCATTCTCTGATGACTGTCAATTTAATTACCAGTAGGCATAATCTACTGCTAAAACTGTCATTCTCTGATGACTGTCAATTCAATGACCAGTAGGCATAATCTACTGCTATTACTGTCATTCTCTGATGACTGTCAATTTAATGACCAGTAGGCATAATCTACTGCTATTACTGTCATTCTCTGATGACTGTCAATTTAATGACCAGTAGGCATAATCTACTGCTATTACTGTCATTATCTGATGACTGTTAATTTAATGACCAGTAGCTATATTCTACTGCCTGTCAGTTTAATGCCCAGTACCTATATTCTACTGTCTGTCAATTTAATGACTAGTAGCTATATTCTACTGCCTGTCAATTTAATGACCAGTAGCTATATTCTACTGCCTGTCAATTTAATGACCAGTAGCTATTTTCTACTGCCTGTCATTTTAATGACCAGTAGCTATATTCTACTGCCTGTCAATTTAATGACCAGTAGGTACGTTCTACTGCATTTGTGTGCTCTTTGATTTATTATTTTAGAACTAATCATGTAGCTCAAATCAAATAACTAATCAAGAGGTCACGGATTCGACTCCCAGGTCGGCAGTGTCACTCGGTTTCTCCATCAGGAACTGCCCAATAATACACCACATGCGTGATTTTATGTTATGCCAGCGGTTGCCACCTAGGCTCACAGTTGCCACAAAGGCCAACTAGGCTATTCTTAACCAATTCAATTCAACTCTTTTAGAATTTGATTGAACACAGTCACAGTCGTTCCAAAGAAACTTTGAAACTCTACTGCAGCAAAACTGCCAAGTCAACAGAAACCCTCGAGTAAAGCCTCTAACGCCACGGCTCTCAAACCGTCCAGCAATCGTATTGCCCTCACACAACGGTCTATCTAGACCCAGACCTCCAAAAGAGCTAAACGCAATATCGCGAACCTACGGACTACTTGTGTTGCCTCAATTATACCGATTTACGGCCAAGATTAGGCTTAACCACTGGTACGGTACATGCTACGGCTAATAGACTGAATTACTCGACCTTCTACAGCTTGCTCATCAAATATCATTATCGAAATCAACATCGACTGGAACGTGAGTACGTGATCCACTATCATCTTCCTAAACCTATCGTGTGTATACTTCCAAGTTCTAAGCGTGCCTATTTAAAGCCTTCAGTGTCTAACGATCACCGATAGCGAAAAGTTCCTCTAAGCCTTAGTAGTAATTGATCAGAAACCGTATCAGCTTAGATCATATACAACGCTCATGGCACGACTGCCGCAGCAGCTAGTGACACTCATGCCACCCATATCGTCACAACCTCAAGTGATCATCACACATCACTTCACATAGAGTCTACGACTTCTAGGTTATTACAAAACCAATACAACGAATCTCCTATGAGACCCGTGTCCCCGCTACACCACCAGCTGCCCATCGCCCCCTGAACAACTCACAAGTGAATTGCAGGTACGACTACAGAAAAGTGCGTACAGTGTGAGCTACGGTATGTGCTCTCCTGCTCGATGGAGGAAGCCTCCTCACTGTTTTCTACGTTTAACTCGTTAGGAGCACAACTTAGAGGCATCCTTTGTATGCGATCGTGAGCGTCATTATTCATTCTATAATATTTACAGATTTCAAAAGATAGCGATCGCGGGATCTAATACTATCATCATGTTACTTTAAAAGTAAGCAAGTGAATTAAGATCTGAAGACAAAAATCGATTTTGAAAATGAATGAAAACGACTCACCAGATTGGCATAAAGAGCCGTGTGTATGGATCCACACATACACACGCTCCTCATTGACCTGTCCAGCTCCTTGTTTGTTGCTAGCTTTATTGTTGCTCCACTCTGGACTTATTTTTCAGTATTCGAGATTCTGAGGGTAGTCGTAGAAAACTAGACGACTCCTTAAATTAGTCCCACATTGTTCCTGCCATGTAGACGCGAAGCAGAAGGGCTTACTTCTACTGCATTCAGTTTTGGTGGGACCAAAACAATACGACGCAGACGGTGTTGTGTGCCAACAGTGTGCACAGTGTGTGTTTACGAGGTTGAATTCCACAGCACTACTCAGCAAGTGCACTACTTATCGTATACATTTGATGCGCTTCAAAACGAACCGCCACTGATTTTAACTGTCACCGTCACACACATTTTTTTTCTTGTTTTTTTTTTATTATTTTTATTATTATAGAATAGAATGGAATATAATGCATTGTAACCAAAGTCTTCATGTTCCTTTTAGAGAAAAACAACTTTATTTTACTCTATGGTTTTATCCTCGTCGCCAATGTAAAATATGCACATTTAACAATATTAATAGTCGACTCGCCAACGCACCACCGCACAGGCCAACAGACCGATAACGACTGATCGCCCCACTACTCGGACCGGTATTTATAACCGAGCGACGTATGCGTACGAGACAACATTACAATACTGTTATCGGCTTGTAGCGCGATCTATTGACATCTACATACACTACAGTAAGTTATTCCAAAAACAACGGAAGTTCGGGTTAATGTTTTTCTAAACGAAATACCTCAATCAGGCAATAGGGTAGTTGACAAAAATATCCATTTAGTCCGTCAGTTAGATAACCTAAAAATATTGGACACGTATTTTTTCTTTTGCCACGAAAAAAAAAATTACGACGATACAGTGCGTTGAAATATCGTGTGACGTCACGGTGTACTACACTTTATACTGACAAAGTGACGTCACAATCCCCCACTCCTGAACTTTGATGCGCTTTATCTTTATAATTTTTTATTTATTTGATAAAGCAAAAAAAACGTGTCCAATATTATTTGATAATCTCACTGACAGACTAAATAGAATTATATTTTTTCTACTCAGGAAACATATATATTATAGTTACCTGTAATGTCGAAGACAGCTGTCTACTCGACCGGGTCATGACTCCGTGCAGTGCTACAGGATGCTGCGGCAGATCTACTCTCACACCTCCCACACTGAGGAGAGCAGTGGCTCCCTGTCGACCAGCCTCCCATCCGTATAGGGCTTGGGATTTGCCCACGCTTACGCGAACCACAGTCCTGGAAAAGAAGACAAATAAGTAAAAAAAACAAGGATGTGTGCACATTACAGGCTAAATAATGTTGGAGGACAATTTAAAAATAACAAGGTCCGTAAATATGCATGCAACTATTCAACTTGATTCATCAATTCGAATGGGAGGATCCTCCGACCAGGCGGATGTTGTAACTGCCCAACGGTTATTGGGGCCGTTGTTAAATCGGGCGGAAAACGTTTTTAATCGACGAAAAAAGGAGGCAGTTCGCAATTCGACAAGTATATTTTTTATGTGTAGTCCTGCCGAGGTTGCCGGTGAGAGACCACTGGCGTATTACTTACTGATGGTTGGGCGCCACTCCCTCTAGCAGCACAATCATGGTCCTGCCGAGGTTGCCGGTGAGAGACCACTGGCGTATTACTTACTGATGGTTGGGCGCTACTCCCTCTAGCAGCACAATCATGGTCCTGCCGAGGTTGCCGGTGAGACACCACTGGCGTATTACTTACTGATGGTTGGGCGCCACTCCCTCTAGCAGCACAATCATGGTCCTGCCGAGGTTGCCGGTGAGAGACCACTGGCGTATTACTTACTGATGGTTGGGCGCTACTCCCTCTAGCAGCACAATCATGGTCCTGCCGAGGTTGCCGGTGAGAGACCACTGGCGTATTACTTACTGATGGTTGGGCGCTACTCCCTCTAGCAGCACAATCATGGTCCTGCCGAGGTTGCCGGTGAGAGACCACTGGCGTATTACTTACTGATGGTTGGGCGCTACTCCCTCTAGCAGCACAATCATGGTCCTGCCGAGGTTGCCGGTGAGAGACCACTGGCGTATTACTTACTGATGGTTGGGCGCTACTTTTCGAAGGCTTGTGACCACCCACCGGACAAAGACGTACCGCCAAGCGGCCTAGCCGTGTTCCGGTACGATGCTCGGTGCAGCCAACTAGAGGAGTTGGGTCGAGATAGCTGTTCCACTGCAGGCAGACCGGCCTGATGCGCGCTGTTAGGGATGTATCGGGAGACTGGTCGCGGAGGGTAGCGGGATCCGAGGCACGGTGCGCCGCTGGCCGACCGCAGGTAGTTGGGGGCCCAAGTAGTGTGCCAGCCACACACGAAAGGCTGCCCCGCCAACTGACGAAAAATCCCGGAATGCGCCATCGTGCTGGTTGGCGACCAGAAGACAGTGCCCGATGGACATTTCCGGGGGGGCTCGGGCGTCCCCGCAGTCTCCAGACCAGTCCCCCAATGATGGCGTCCTGCCGGCGCGTGTCTGTGGGATGCCAGCGTGGAACCTCATCTCACTTCCTTCTCCTCTCCTATCCTCTCAACTATGACAATTAGGAACAAAAGAAAAAAAGCTGTACAGCGGCAGCACTCACTGTCTCATAAGGTTCACCTCTGTAACATCAGAGGTATACACTCTAACCTTGATGCAGTCCACTATCATCTGGAGACTGATAAACCAGCGCTTTTGTTCCTTTCGGAGACGCAGATCGGATGTCCGTCAGACGTGGCGTATCTTTCTTACCCAGGGTTTACCCTGGAGCACAGGTTCAAGCCACGCGCGGGTGTATGCATGTACGCCCGTGACGACATCTGTTATCGGCGTCTCCGAAACCTTGAAGATTCCCGATACTCAGTGCTTTGGGTCCTGGTGGACACAGGTCTGGATAAAATTATCTATGCCTGTGTCTACAGGTCGCACAGCGGAGATCTGGAGACAACCGGGCTTACACAATACCTTAGTGAGGCGGCTGACGAGGCTCAGCAGCGGTACCCGTCCGCCCAACTGGTGATACTGGGGGACTTTAACGCCCACCACCAGGAGTGGCTCTTCCCGTACCAGTACACTGACCATGCTGGGCGAGAGACGCGAAAGCTTGCGCTAGCGTTAAATCTCACTCAGCTGGTCCAGGGGGCAACGAGGGTGCCGGATGTTGATTCGCATACGGCTAATTGCTTGGACCTTCTGCTGACCACAGATCCAGACCGTTACTCGGTGTCGGTATCTCCACCTTTGGGTAGTTCCGACCACTGTCTGGTGAAGTCTGTATCCGTCTACTCCCCTCCCGATCCCAGCCCAAGAGGCACCCGGCGGGTATGGCGGTACAAGTCAGCAGATTGGGATGGGATGCGATCTTTCTTCGCATCCTATCCTTGGCAGCCTACTTGCTTTTCTTCATCAGATCCTACGTCGTGCGCGGACGCCGTGACGGATTTGTTGCGTCGGGGAATGGAGTACTACATTCCGTTCTCTGACGTAACAATGTCTAGCCAAGACCGACCTTGGTTTGGCGCCGAGTGTAACCGCGCCGATGCGCGTAAACATGAAGCGTACCATGCCTGGGTCGACGCTCGAACGCGCAAGGCGAGTGACGTTGGTCAGAGGAAGAAAGCCTACAACAGGGCTGCCAAGTCCTGCAAGAAAGTGTTGCGAAGGGCTCGGTTCGACCACATTAGCCGGATAGGGATAAAACTTGCTTCCTACCCAGCAGGTAGTAAGGCGTTCTGGTCCCTGGCTAAATCGGTTGAATCGAACTTCTGCCGTCCCTCACTACCACCACTGCTGAAACCCGATGGGTCGCTGGCCCACTCCGCTGAGGAGAAAGCAAACTTGTTTGCCTCTCTTTTTGCGGAATCTTCGCGACTGAATCCTGGTGGCGCACGCCCCCCTCCTTCTCCTGATGGATGCGGAACGAGTATGTCGGACATTCGCATCCATCAAAAGGACGTACGTAGGGTGCTGCGCAACCTCGATGTGAATAAGGCTAGCGGACCCGACGGTATACCAGCAATTGTTCTCAGAACCTGTGCGCCTGAATTGTCTCCGATCTTGACACGCCTGTTTCGCCTTTCTTATCAGACTGGAAAAGTGCCGAATGCATGGAAGCAAGCCAACGTACAGCCCGTGCCCAAAAAGGGCAGTCGTGCTGACCCGGCCAACTACAGACCCATCTCTGTAACGTCCATACTCTGTAAGAGTATGGAACGCGTACTTAATAGTAAGCTCCTGGCATACCTAGAAGCCAACGATATCCTTAGCGACCGCCAATACGGCTTCCGCCGAAATCGGTCCACTGGGGATCTTCTAGCGTATGCCATTCACATCTGGAGTGAGGCCATCGAGAGACATGGGGAAGCGCTTGCCGTCTCCCTCGACATCTCGAAGGCTTTTGATAGGGTCTGGCACGAAAGCCTTATTGGTAAGCTTCCTTCATTCGGTCTGCCCGGTGGTCTGTGTGACTGGATTGCAGACTTTCTGAGGGGTCGGTCCATTCGAGTAGTTATCGATGGCTGCTCTTCGGACCTATTGGATATTAATGCCGGGGTCCCTCAGGGGTCGGTACTCTCCGCGACATTGTTCTTGCTGCACATAAATGATCTGCTAAAACCCGGCACCTTTGGGTATGCAGATGACAGCACTGTTGCTGAGAGATACTTGTCCAACGCACGAGCCACTGGGCCTCAGGTCCGGTCTCTCCGTGAGGCCATGGTGGAGCGCTTGAGCTTGTCCTTGGAAGCAGTCTCCGAATGGGGCGATGCCAATCTGGTCAAGTTCAATGCCGCAAAAACACAGGCGTGTCTCTTCTCCGCGAAAAAGAGCCAATTTCACCCGGCTCCATCTTTCCGAGGTGTAACCGTACCGATAACGGACCATCTTGAGCTACTTGGCGTAACGTTGACATCGACACTCAATTTTGGCCCATACATTGAGGCAAAGGCTCAACTGGCTGCCAAAAAGTTGGGGATCCTTACGAAGGTGGGACGGTACTTCACGCCAGAGCAGCTGCTTAAGTTGTATCAAGCGCAAGTTCGATCTTGCATGGAATACTGTTCTCATCTCTGGGACGGATCTGCCAAATACCAGCTTGATGCACTAGAGTCGATCGAAAAACGGGCCAAGAGGCTCATCGGCAATGAGGCATTAGTCGAGTCAAAGCTCCAAAGCCTTGAACATCGTCGTCGAGTTGCCAGCTTGTCGGTTTTTTATCGGTTGCATTTCGGGGAGTGTGCGATGGAATTGCATGATCTAATTCCGCCTAGCCCGTTTCATCATCGAACTACAAGACGTACGGCGATGCGCCATCGGTACATGGTGGACATCCCACCCATACGCACTAAACGTTTTGGAAATACTTTCATTATGCGTACAGCTAAGGAGTGGAATTCCCTGCCGGAGTCTGTGTTTCCAGATAGCTACAACCTCGGGGTCTTTAAGTCAAGAGTGAATAGGTTACTTCTAGGCAAGCGTGTTACACCGTCGACCACATCATCGCTTACCATCAGGTGAGATAGTGGTCAAGCGCGAGCCTATCTAAAAAAAAAAAAAAAAAAAAAAACTCCCTCTAGCAGCACAATCATGGTCCTGCCGAGGTTGCCGGTGAGAGACCACTGGCGTATTACTTACTGATGGTTGGGCGCTACTCCCTCTAGCAGCACAATCATGGTCCTGCCGAGGTTGCCGGTGAGAGACCACTGGCGTATTACTTACTGATGGTTGGGCGCTACTCCCTCTAGCAGCACAATCATGGTCCTGCCGAGGTTGCCGGTGAGAGACCACTGGCGTATTACTTACTGATGGTTGGGCGCCACTCCCTCTAGCAGCACAATCATGGTCATGCCGAGGTTGCCGGTGAGAGACCACTGGCGTATTACTTACTGATGGTTGGGCGCTACTCCCTCTAGCAGCACAATCATGGTCCTGCCGAGGTTGCCGGTGAGAGACCACTGGCGTATTACTTACTGATGGTTGAGCGCTACTCCCTCTAGCAGCACAATCATGGTCCTGCCGAGGTTGCCGGTGAGAGACCACTGGCGTATTACTTACTGATGGTTGGGCGCTACTCCCTCTAGCAGCACAATCATGGTCCTGTCGAGGTTGCCGGTGAGAGACCACTGGCGTATTACTTACTGATGGTTGGGCGCTACTCCCTCTAGCAGCACAATCATGGTCCTGCCGAGGTTGCCGGTGAGAGACCACTGGCGTATTACTTACTGATGGTTGGGCGCTACTCCCTCTAGCAGCACAATCATGGTCCTGCCGAGGTTGCCGGTGAGAGACCACTGGCGTATTACTTACTGATGGGCGCTACTCCCTCTAGCAGCACAATCATGGTCCTGCCGAGGTTGCCGATGAGAGACCACTGGCGTATTACTTACTGATGGTTGGGCGCCACTCCCTCTAGCAGCACAATCATGGTCATGCCGAGGTTGCCGGTGAGAGACCACTGGCGTATTACTTACTGATGGTTGGGCGCTACTCTAGCAGCACAATCATGATCCTGCCGAGGTTGCCGGTGAGAGACCACTGGCGTATTACTTACTGATGGTTGGGCGCCACTCCCTCTAGCAGCACAATCATGGTCCTGCCGAGGTTGCCGGTGAGAGACCACTGGCGTATTACTTACTGATGGTTGGGCGCTACTCCCTCTAGCAGCACAATCATGGTCCTGCCGAGGTTGCCGGTGAGAGACCACTGGCGTATTACTTACTGATGGTTGGGCGCTACTCCCTCTAGCAGCACAATCATGGTCCTGCCGAGGTTGCCGGTGAGAGATCAATGGCGTATTACTTACTGATGGTTGGGCGCTACTCCCTCTAGCAGCACAATCATGGTCCTGCCGAGGTTGCCGGTGAGAGATCAATGGCGTATTACTTACTGATGGTTGGGCGCTACTCCCTCTAGCAGCACAATCATGGTCCTGCCGAGGTTGCCGGTGAGAGACCACTGGCGTATTACTTACTGATGGTTGGGCGCTACTACCTCTAGCAGCACAATCATGGTCCTGCCGAGGTTGCCGGTGAGAGACCACTGGCGTATTACTTACTGATGGTTGGGCGCTACTCCCTCTAGCAGCACAATCATGGTCCTGCCGAGGTTGCCGGTGAGAGACCACTGGCGTATTACTTACTGATGGTTGGGCGCTACTCCCTCTAGCAGCACAATCATGGTCCTGCCGAGGTTGCCGGTGAGAGACCACTGGCGTATTACTTACTGATGGTTGGGCGCCACTCCCTCTAGCAGCACAATCATGGTCCTGCCGAGGTTGCCGGTGAGAGACCACTGGCGTATTACTTACTGATGGTTGGGCGCTACTCCCTCTAGCAGCACAATCATGGTCCTGCCGAGGTTGCCGGTGAGAGACCACTGGCGTATTACTTACTGATGGTTGGGCGCTACTCCCTCTAGCAGCACAATCATGGTCCTGCCGAGGTTGCCGGTGAGAGATCAATGGCGTATTACTTACTGATGGTTGGGCGCTACTCCCTCTAGCAGCACAATCATGGTCCTGCCGAGGTTGCCGGTGAGAGACCACTGGCGTATTACTTACTGATGGTTGGGCGCTACTACCTCTAGCAGCACAATCATGGTCCTGCCGAGGTTGCCGGTGAGAGACCACTGGCGTATTACTTACTGATGGTTGGGCGCTACTCCCTCTAGCAGCACAATCATGGTCCTGCCGAGGTTGCCGGTGAGAGACCACTGGCGTATTACTTACTGATGGTTGGGCGCTACTCCCTCTAGCAGCACAATCATGGTCCTGCCGAGGTTGCCGGTGAGAGACCACTGGCGTATTACTTACTGATGGTTGGGCGCTACTCCCTCTAGCAGCACAATCATGGTCCTGCCGAGGTTGCCGGTGAGAGACCACTGGCGTATTACTTACTGATGGGCGCTACTCCCTCTAGCAGCACAATCATGGTCCTGCCGAGGTTGCCGATGAGAGACCACTGGCGTATTACTTACTGATGGTTGGGCGCCACTCCCTCTAGCAGCACAATCATGGTCATGCCGAGGTTGCCGGTGAGAGACCACTGGCGTATTACTTACTGATGGTTGGGCGCTACTCTAGCAGCACAATCATGATCCTGCCGAGGTTGCCGGTGAGAGACCACTGGCGTATTACTTACTGATGGTTGGGCGCCACTCCCTCTAGCAGCACAATCATGGTCCTGCCGAGGTTGCCGGTGAGAGACCACTGGCGTATTACTTACTGATGGTTGGGCGCTACTCCCTCTAGCAGCACAATCATGGTCCTGCCGAGGTTGCCGGTGAGAGACCACTGGCGTATTACTTACTGATGGTTGAGCGCTACTCCCTCTAGCAGCACAATCATGGTCCTGCCGAGGTTGCGGGTGAGAGACCACTGGCGTATTACTTACTGATGGTTGGGCGCCACTCCCTCTAGCAGCACAATCATGGTCCTGCCGAGGTTGCCGGTGAGAGACCACTGGCGTATTACTTACTGATGGTTGGGCGCTACTCCCTCTAGCAGCACAATCATGGTCCTGCCGAGGTTGCCGGTGAGAGATCACTGGCGTATTACTTACTGATGGTTGGGCGCTACTCCCTCTAGCAGCACAATCATGGTCCTGCCGAGGTTGCCGGTGAGAGACCACTGGCGTATTACTTACTGATGGTTGGGCGCTACTACCTCTAGCAGCACAATCATGGTCCTGCCGAGGTTGCCGGTGAGAGACCACTGGCGTATTACTTACTGATGGTTGGGCGCTACTCCCTCTAGCAGCACAATCATGGTCCTGCCGAGGTTGCCGGTGAGAGATCAATGGCGTATTACTTACTGATGGTTGGGCGCTACTCCCTCTAGCAGCACAATCATGGTCCTGCCGAGGTTGCCGGTGAGAGACCACTGGCGTATTACTTACTGATGGTTGGGCGCTACTACCTCTAGCAGCACAATCATGGTCCTGCCGAGGTTGCCGGTGAGAGACCACTGGCGTATTACTTACTGATGGTTGGGCGCTACTCCCTCTAGCAGCACAATCATGGTCCTGCCGAGGTTGCCGGTGAGAGACCACTGGCGTATTACTTACTGATGGTTGGGCGCTACTCCCTCTAGCAGCACAATCATGGTCCTGCCGAGGTTGCCGGTGAGAGACCACTGGCGTATTACTTACTGATGGTTGGGCGCTACTCCCTCTAGCAGCACAATCATGGTCCTGCCGAGGTGGCCGGTGAGAGACCACTGGCGTATTACTTACTGATGGTTGGGCGCCACTCCCTCTAGCAGCACAATCATGGTCCTGCCGAGGTGGCCGGTGAGAGACCACTGGCGTATTACTTACTGATGGTTGGGCGCTACTCCCTCTAGCAGCACAATCATGGTCCTGCCGAGGTTGCCGGTGAGAGACCACTGGCGTGAGCGAGACGCTGAGAACGACGCCTGGAGCGACGTGATCTCTGCTTCCAGCTTCAACCCTGAGAGGGACGCTAGGAGACGCGTGCGGTGGATCCTGGATAAGAGATTTTTTTGTTAAAGTCTGAGGCCTTTAACCCAAAAATAAGGCAACTAGAATACGGTCAGACAAAGTCGAAGCTTTTAATGGTTTTCAACGTGTAGTCATCTTTCTTCTCTATGAAATTAGATATCATAAAACCAATTTTATTACTATGATTTATTTCATCCGTGAAAACTTATAATTTTGTGCAATATTAACGTTCACACAGCACCCTATACGTATTAATGAAATTATGGTTGGAAAATTATAATTTATTTGATTGTTTTCTTACCTGGCGACTCCAACAACGACCATGCCCATGTTGGCAGCACTGGATGAGGAGTTACTGGTGTTCTGTTCTCGAGAGCTGGGCCGCACCGGGCGGCTGTGGCGGTAGTGTTCCGGAATGTCGGTCGTTACTGAAAACCTGTGGGAGAGATGATATTTTAAGTATTTAAATTAAAGTTCAAAATTCAAATTAAATTTATTGCATTGAATCCACAATGTACATATAGGTGGTAAATACAAGTTAAAGAAACAATTACAGAGCCTTTCGGGCACAGCAACATTCTAGATACAGTCAGTGCCTAAGAGAGAGTAATAGCACTTAATCTATACCAATATTATAAAGAGGAAAGATTTTTTGTTTGTTTGTTTGTACCGAATACGCTCCGAAACTACTGGATCGATTTTAAAAATTCTTTCACCTATGGAAAGCTACATTATTCCCGAGTAACATAGGCTATAATTTTGAAGGGAGCGAAGCCGCGGGGCTCAGCTAGTATCAATCGATTCGTTATTATGGCCCGGGTAACATAGGCAAAAAAAAATATCGTAGTTACAGTTTTTTTATGTTATTCTGTTTGTATGTCTTTATATATTTTGACGGGTTCATGTATTAGATTAACCACTCTCTCTCTAAGGATACAGAACTTATCCAAGGAAGCTGAATGCTTGGAACTCAAAACTACTTTAATTCCAAATGAACTTTAAGTTCATCACAAAAATGTTTCCAAAACCCGAATGTCTGACATTCGGACTTACCGAGATGTAATCGTGTTGCTAAATCATTAGCTTGTGGTGTTCAAAGTGGAGAAAAATGTAGGTATTCCGTGTAAAATGCCGGCCGGTATTTAGCTGTATCCGGTTAGACTAAGAGCCGACCCCAACATGATAATGCAGACAGGTGATAATGACATGCTCACCTGTGCGTGATAGTTTCTGCATCAGGCATGTTGGCGTACAAGTCCAGCAGCAGATACACGGTCCGCCAGCAGCGTGGCGCCAGCTTGCCGTCGACGGCGTCAGCAGAGGGCGAGCTCAGGGACGCGTGCGGGCCGGGCCCCGGGGATGCGGGGCCCGGCGCTGTTGAGCCCGCTGTGTACATGGGCGTGTGGGCCCCTTCGTTTAACGAGCTGTAACCTGATGTAAGGAAAAGGAATTCTTATAAGAATCAAAAAATATTTGTATGAATTTATCTTTGTAACTAAGTACTTGGTTTGCAAGGTAGCAAACTTAGGAATGCCGAGGCCGTAATTAATGCGACATTTAGAATCGACAAAGGCGATGAGATGATCAATCAAGGTCGCAAACTGTATTGTATGTTATAAGTTTCAAATGCCTTACTATATTAATTGTACACCCATCACGACCTAGCTGGTTCAACAGCACGAGCATGAGATGACACTCAACTTATTGATGTCGATTACATTTAATAGGATACTGGCAGAAAATTTGAGTTATATCTTTAAAGTCAAAATAATCTATAAGAAACATAAAACCATTTTTTAGGGTTCCGTACCAAAATTGTAAAAACGGGACCCTATTACTAAGACTCCGCGATCCGTCTGTCTGTCCGTCTGTCACCAGGCTGTATCTCATGCACCGTGATTCATTTTTACAGATGATGTATTTCTTTTGCCACTATAACAACAAATACTAAAAACAGAATGCACCCATACAACAAACGTGACTTTTTTCCCGTTTTTTTGCGATAACGGTACGGAACCCTTCGTGCGCGAGTCCGACCCGCACTTGGCCGGTTGTTATTCTATCTTATTAATATTATTAATGCGAAAGTTTGGATGGATGTGTGTATGTTTGTTACTCAATCACGCTAAAATGACTGAAATGATCTAAATAAAATTTGGCACAGAGATAGATTTTAGTCTGGAATAGCACATAGGCTACTTTTCATCCCGGTATAAAGTTCCCTTGGGCTAAGATAACTCTTTTCACGCGGGCGGAACCGCTGGCGGAAGCTACTTTATGATAAATCCGTTTTTGCTTTTTCTTTTTTGTTTATTGTATCAAAACCTCTAAAACTCTTTTACTTACAACATATTTCAGTGGCAGAAATCACTCACCCAACTTCCCCTTGACACTTTTCCCGGTAGACCTCAATTTCTGCGCAAAACTCTGTGGCCTGGGTCTCGTAGCTGGTTGAGCCAGTTTCTGCTGACTAAGTGACTGTGGTACTGCTGCAGCCAGCTCAGGTGTCAGGGTGGCTCCTGCCATCAGGTCCCATTTAGGCTCTAAGGTCGCGTATTGCACTTCTTTCTCTAGGGAAGTCACGCTTACTAGGTTTTCTCTGAAATCTGATACTGAAAAGGAATTGTTTCGTTATTTTGTTCACGTCTTTGTTTTCAGGTATTTTATTTTTGAAAAATGTTATACGGTTAAAACATTATCAAAGTTTTAGATTTCAGATATCTTATTTTTTTACTTCTGTTGATAAATTAGGTTCCGTATTAATTTTGAGAAATCACAGATTAAGTACAAATTCCACAATAGATTACAAGACAAGACTAGAAGTAGAACAATGTTTTTTTATGTTTGTAGAATTGATCTGCCAGACAACTTAAGCAGAACTTCAATGACTTACCAGATGACGAGGTATGTTTATTCTGCCTATGCGATATCTTGGTCTGTGTTCGCAATTCAATTTGCGTGTCCTTCACATTCTGGTACATATTGCTGATTTGATGCAGCAGCCGGAGTAGGGGCATGTTAACCTAAAAACATACCGACATAAAATAGCTGAACATTTAATTTAGTAAATATGCTTAATAGTCTAGTCAACAAATGCTATTTTTAACATGCTTTTATTAGCTTGGTATGTATGTATCTATGTATCAATGTAACGGAATCTTTGAACGTGATTTTCACCCCCTTCAAAACGTGGCATTGATTTGAAACTTTGCACACTTATCAAGGACCGATGACAATGCAATAATATAGTCAAAGTACTTTTGAAAGTCAAACAAAAATTATAATTTGCAAGTAATAAAAATTGATTCTACCGTGCGCGTTTAAATTGTTTGACCCATTAGCCTTACCAAGATCTTCAGGATTAGCGACTTTTTAGTTCAATTTACCATTAAAGCGTGTTTTTTAGTTTTTAGAACTACAATTTATTGTTCAACTGTTTTGAGCAGACTGAAAAATATGAACAAGGTGTCATTCGATTCGGAATAACATGCTAATGACTTTGCCGCGAATTAAAAATATAATTTCCAAGCAGCTTCGGATATTAAAAAAACCGATAATAAAAAAATATAAACAAAAAAAAACTACAAAATTGTTATTAAAAAAGAAAAAAAATTTTTCGTCTGTTTTTTAAATTAGTTTAACAATTATCACACTTGCAATGTTCATGTTCAAGCAGCAAAAATTGATAATTAACTATTGCATAATTAAAAAACGCGATACAAATGTTTGCTGGTGGATTATTGTAATTTTTTTAATTTCTTAACTTTCATATTTAATATTTTTTAAAGATAAAGTGTCCGAAGTGGCAGTGGCTATCGCAAGCCAGAGTACCCGTTTTCGACCGTATTTTCTCCAATATTTATAATTTACTGTACAGTTCTGATAGTTGAGACTTTCTTTTAGGAAATTGCCCTTTCTTTGAATCCTTTTTTAGATTTCAAAAATCTTAATTAGTTTTTGACATATTAAAAAAAACCCTTTTTATTTTTAGGTAAATTGTCCATAACTTTTGCAATTTATGCAAGCAGAACTGTTTTTTCAAAAACCTTTGCATGCTATTCCAAATCGAATGACACTGTTCATATTTTGCAGAGACCGCTGAAAAAAGTTGAACCTAAGAGCATTATTTTGTTGACTAGACTATAATATTGGAAAGCAAAGATCCTACTGTAGTTAATACTGATTGTGTGTTAAAAAGTCGTCACATTTGCAAGAAGAAAAAGTTAAGGTGAAACTGTTCTATAGCCTTACAAAATAAAAACACAATAGACTACATTGGCATGTTTGTAGATGAAATAACTTAGGAGTCGCCATTAATTTCCTAGAAAAACTTAGAGGAGTTGAATATAAAAGATAAGATAGACTTCCAGAACTTATGTAGCAATTAATACAAAATCAAATGGTTCACTTATAAATAAAAATTATAATAATTAAGACTTTTCCCACTAACCTGCTGCGAAATAAACCGTATACTGATATTGAAATTCAGCATGGTACTGATATGTTTCTTCAGCTGCCCCCTCGAGATGTACAGCACATTCTGCCGCTGGATTAGGTCATCCACGGCCATGTCAGCCACCTTCTTGAGGTCCACGTCGATAGACACCTTCTCACAGAGGAAGGCTGGCGTCTCTGATGGGGCACCGTGGGGTTGGGAACCTGGTTAGTTTTGGCTTGTGTTTGACTGGGTTACAGTTAGTGGAACTTAAAAAGAGGTTATGGGTTGATCAAATTGCTAAGAATATTGATATTGGAATGGTGTTATATGGTTAAAGTTCATTGCTTCATTAGAAGATTTTAGTCTATTTGTCTAACTTTTGCTAAATATAAAAAAGAGAGACGTCTTATGGACACCCGGTTGGAACGGCGTTCGATTAATTAAATTTACAATCTTTAAGTTTCGTAAAATATGACGAAACTGCAATAACAACAACAGAGCTGATGCTCAGTGTAAACACACAATAGCGGCTGCTAACGTAGGTACTGTTTGTGTTTAGTCAGCGCGCGCTCGTACGTCTTCGGTTTTCATCGTGCGCCTCCGGCTCTCTCCTCGGCATCTTCCCTTTGTGCGGATCTTTGCTTGTACTATCCTGCATGCAGCACGCTGTGCCTCGCACAATTTATCACAAAAAATATTATTTATATTAATAAAAAAAGGGTATTTAAACGTTAAAATTATAAATATTTTTGCATGTTTTATAAATTGAAGGCAATCTGAATCGATTGAAAAAAGTTTTAGTTTCCTAGGTGATCGGGAAGTGTACCGAAAATCATTGCAAAAAGGTGTTGGTTTTTGGTGTTTTTTTTTCATTATTACCGTTTTTTCGGTGTAGCCCCTCAGCCCGCAAACAAATCAGAAACAACGTGTGATAAGGAACTCCGTTCCAAAAAATAACGTGTGAAATTTGTATGATGATTTTAACACCCAAGTTGCAATAAATAATAATTTTTAATATCTTACTTGCAAAATGAATGATTTCATTTTATTTCAATACTCCATATCACCCAGTTTAACTACTCACCCTTTCCTTTCCCAGCATGCCTCCTATCCCTGGCGGCCAGGTCGCTGACGACGATGTCGATGCGGAACATGTCCATCCACGCTATCAGAGACAGCTTTGAGCCAAGTGAGTCAAGCGCGGGGGGCCCGCCGCCGCTATTGTTGACGCCGTCCCCTGAACCGCTCTTGTTTTTGGATTCGCCTGGAAGGTTTGGAAATTATAAAGGTGTCGTACTCTACCGTAGGTACTTGTGCATTTATTTAGTTCTAAAATATGTCATAGAATACATTACTCTGTCATTTCACGTTAGCATCAGAAAATAAATAAATAAACCAAACGAACGAGTGTACGTTGCAACGGTTAAGGTTACACTAGTCGAAAATTCTTCCATACAAACGTAGTCTAGGGATTATTCCACTGTTTGACGATGTACGTTCAAAATAAAAAGTGATATCAATTAGTCTCATCATTATCTAGCCCTTGTACGGAAGCAAAAAAGAAAATATTTGAAAGTTATGAGCGTCGAAAGTTCCACATTTCGACACTAATTTTAACGCATTTTTGGGCGCAAATAAATACCATAAGAAGACGGAAATTTGCAAAACGGCCTCCATACAGGGATAGATTAGTAGTTCAACAATGCGTATAATTTTATTTTGAACAGATAGATTTACTAGTTTTTTCATGATATCTAGACTGCCAAAGGTCTGTATATAAAATTCCCGCGCTCGGTTTCGTCCTAAATCATTATCCATTTCGCTACAAATTTGCAAAAGTGTGTATTCATACGCGAACTAGCTTCCTACTGCTCATCACAGCATCTATCTCTTCCGCACGTGCTGTCGGTTGATATAAAATGCATTTTAACCCCGCGCACAAAATAGTTCGTGCCGCCGACTAGTGTACCCTTAAGCTATGACAAAATATGGCAATAACTTAATCACTGAAAATTATAAAAGGAACCCCTTTAGGAGCTGTAATTATGTCGAAAACACATGGCGCTGCTCAAACGGGACTCGGACTCGGGACTTACTTTGATAGTGTCAATCACCATCTAACTTTCGAGTCCCATTGGTACGAGTCCCATTCTATACATTTACATAAGATAGACTGTCTAAGAAAGCGAAAAGTCTCTTCATAAAAAAATCGTTACTTTTCCATAATCCTCGCATCATCGTAAATAAAACTGCAACTTACATAAAAATAAATAAACAAAACAATACTTACCCTGCGTAACCTGGTGAGGCGAAACTCCCAGCGCAGACAAGAAGGGTTGGAACACGAGATGAGCATCCAGCAGCATCAGCGAGCCCTGCAGCGGGTACAGGCTGCAAGCCGGCATGGCGGCCGCCACAGCGCGAGGGTTCATCTTTGAAGGAGGGATTATTGGCTTCTTGCTCTTTGGCTCCTGGGTTAGTGGAATTACGTGATCGTGTTTTATAGTTCTAGTTTACTTTGTCGTGACGCATGGGTGGGTAAATCGGTTAGTGTTGAACCCCGTTGATGAGTGCATGCTTGTGGGATGGTAGCTACGTCATGCAGTGTGGTGACCACTTTGAGAGCTTAGGATTGAACTGAGCTATAAAGTGCACGCAGGCAGTGTTGCCCTTGCCTATTGCAATAAATTAGGCACTACGGACAGCCACAAAGAAACTAAAATTGTTTTTATGTATGTACATTTCACGAACATGCACCTATCGCTTTAATTTTAGCTTTATTTCAATACCGATAAGGCACATAGAACTTTAATTATTTGCAATAATTAGGAAACTCGTTGCTGGGGATTTCGTTGTGCTATTCTCATCCCAGCTTAAGAGTCCCTACAAGTTTCACGAGCTAAAAACAGAAAACAGCTACTTTTTCAGCGCAAATTTCTCAATAACTACAAGATATATGATAAATCTTTTGTTGCAACTTTTTGCTTCACATAGTTATCTAGGGAATGTACATTACATATTTTTGATAACTGCTCAATTTAAATTAGAAAAAATAAATTCCTAACACACGTTTTTACGTAGTCACGAAACACCGGGTTTTTCAATTGCTTTTTCAGCTTACTGGTGGCAAAAAACAATCTGCAAAAAATGGTGTGGACTGGGCATGTAGTATACTAGTGAGCCACCAATTTAGTTTTTTAAAGTTTATTGTATTTGGACTTAAAAAAAAATATTGTCCACGCGGAAAATAGGCAATTTTATCATGTGCGAAAGCGTCGCCTACGTGTAAGAATATGTTGAATATAAAAATAACTGGTAAATAATTTGAAATTTGAGATGTTTATCAATCGAATCCAATTTTGTTTTTGAGTACTTACTTTATTTTAATAAATTGTCTAAATATTGTCTTATAAACCGTTGCGGTCGCGCGTGGTATTCAGTTTCGCTCGAGGGCTTGTAGACGACGGACCTGTGTCGTTTTTATTTTTGTCATTATATTTTTCATCATATATCTTGTAGTTATTGAGAAAATTTCGCTGGAAAAGTAGCTGTTTTCTGTTTTTGGCTCGTGAAACTTGTAGGGGCTCTTAAACACTTGGAAGGAACTGAAGAGGGATGTGCGTTTCGGATTTTGAAATAAATGATTCTAAATTAACATGCTCCAAGTTCTTAGACTGTACATTCACCAATATATTATCCTAAGACTTACCACTTTGATGGGTTCTTGTTTGGCCATCCATTGGTACAGGTCTTCTCTTGCGCGATCGTTCTTGATGTTTTCGTCACTACCGTGAGGGGAGTATAGAGAGGGGTTGGACCCTACTGTAGGCAGGTCTTCCTTCAGGGTGCCGTAGTCAACTGTGGTTAGTTAAGAGGTATGTCAGTTTTGCCGTATTATAAAGCGTTACAGAAGTTTAGGAAAAATATAATTATCTGCCTTTAATTTTCTCCTGTAACAAATTCAGTTTGTTAGCACAAACACAAGCACACTTCCGTGATATCATACGATTGAACTGCAACACCTTTTATAGATTATTTTTTGCTCGACAAAAATAACTAGATAACTTAAAAATATTGGACGCATATTTTTTCTTTTGCCGCGTAAACAAAAAATTACAGTGCGTTGAAATATCGTGTGACCTCACGGTGTGCCACACTTTATACTGACAAAGTGACGTCACAAGCCCCAACTCCTGAACTTTGATGCGCTTTATGTTTGTAATTTTTTATTTATTTGATAAAGCAAAAAATACAGGTCCAATATTATTTGATAATCTCACTAATAGACTAAATAGAATTATATTTTTTCTGCACAGGAAACATTCCTATTAAAATCTTACCAACATGAACCATCTCTCTGCAATCTATTGTCAATTACTGTCTCCATCCTTCGAAGGTTTACATTAACGGTCTTGCAGCATACAAATTCTGCCTACTCTATGCCCAATAATGTTGGAATTGACTTCGACTAAACCAATGCGGCTGACTACCAGTTTTTACACTACCTATCTGACCTCCACAAACCAGTAACTTGGCAAGACGGGTCAGTTGAATGAAAAAAATGAGAGACGATCCCAACGATCTAACGTACCACACACACTTGAATAGCAATGTATCTGTTACTGTAAAAGCCCGAACTACGATGTATCTACTTACTAGCGATGGCGTCGTCGTTGAAGGTCGGCTTCCTCGTGGCGAATGCAGGAAGAGAGGGGAACACCAGGCTCGCGCGGCTGCTCTGTGCGCCCCTCACTGTGACGGACAGGGTATTAGCACATCACTAGTGTATGGGGGTTAGGTGTTGTAGGAGTTGAAGAATGTGCTAGAATGTATGATGTCCAAAAGGTTGTTTTGATGGTATGTAGAGATAGAGAGGTGGAGTTTTAGAGTGCCATTATATTAAAATGTTGTTCAAATGCATTGATTCAGATGTAAAATTAAGGTATGTAAGTTTCAGTTCAGTTGTAAACGAAATAATCATGTAAGTTACCCCTCTGGAATTTATTTTTAACCGCTACAATTAAATAACAAATAAAAAGTATGAATTGCCGCTATTCTATATAAGATAAGACTTCGAAAAGCTTTTTTTTGTGGTATATTTGGATGCTATGATGATATGCAGATGTATGTTTTAAAAATTCTATAAAACATCGTGACATTCTGTTTCTCTAACATCGTCATGCTAATATTTTAACACTCGTAGTAATTGTAATTTGTAATAGACCCAACTAAAAATATGACATTTAGCGTTATAAAAAATCTCACCTTGAAGAGAGTCGTTTTTGTCACTCATATCAATGTCTCTCTCCGAGGCTTATAGCATAATGATGGAGAGTCGAAGCGAATTACCAATAATAGACATAGCATATTCTATCTATCCAAATATCCAGATAAAAAAGACGACCGCATTAAAAAATTTGAAGGTCGGATGCTGTTGTTATTTTTATCGTGATAGAAATGTGTGCATTACGTTGTGAAGATAGGGATCAATATGCTATATATATATTTATTTTGACTCCGTCTCAGTGTGCTTTGAGCCTAAAACTCGATATGTCATAATAACGTTACGTCATAGTGCATTTGTGATAATTGCAATGTAGTGTTGATGTTTTGGGGATATTTTATGACAATTCGAAAGTATTCAGTATTTTAGATTGTCTACAGTAGTTATAGAATACTAAATCTAAATAGTGGTTATGCTAGGAATATAGAATCTGAGAGGAATAATGTTGCTATGAATAATACGAGTATGTTTACAAGAAGAGGTGCACCAAATAGCGAGAGCAGATATACATAAGCAATTGCAATTAGTTTAGCATTTAAAGTATTTGTGCTTCATACATTTGTGTTTTGCGTATAAGTGTAATATTATTACAGATTTATATTGCGTATTATTTAAGCTTGTAACATTAGCGCTTTAAATAGTAAATTTTGTAGCAATAAAATGTGTATTTCATATCCAAAGCGGTTAGTTAACAAAGAAATTTAATAAGTTTAATGAGTATATAGATATGACTTAGGAAACATGATTTGATTATTGTGTATTAAATTATACACAAAAGCAATAACAGGACAAGGGTAACACCACTACAAACAATCAAACTTTTGTTACAAACAGAATTATTTAGGAATGAACCAACATTTGTATCACACATGTTACTTTGAAAAATGGAATGGAAAATTCGGAAGACTGACTGAAGATTATGGAAAGGGACAGTATATTTGAATGAGAGGTAAATTATAGATAATACTGGCTGAGATACTGAAGAATGAACATCGGGAAATAACATTAGTAGGTATATATGGATAATGAAATGGTCACATATAGGTATATGATCACCCCATGCTGTCGTCAACAAAGGCAAGACAAACAAAAACATAACAAAAAAACGCATAACACACGCTGGGAAATCGTTTGTTATGAGATTTTGGAAAAAAATCAGCGGATGCTATAGAGAAAAGGATTTTTATTGAAATCATGCAAGTATTTGAGCAGTCTGAAAGGTTTACTACTACACTGTATTGCCTCTGACAGCATTGACTACACTGCCAGACTGCTTAAATACTGCTCAAAATAATTGATTTTGATGCAGATACTCATAAATTTTTTGAGGAGTTTGACATAACAAACGACCTCTACCTTTAGGACTTGTGAACCATACTATAGTTAAAAATATTTTTGGAAATTATTTTTGCTTCTTTATATCCAATGATGGTTAATTTTTTCTTAATGCTCCGAATAAAAAGAGTATCTCAATATATTCCATTGAACCAGGTATTGCAATAGCACCGTTACCAAAGAGCAAGTCCAAGATAGAAAACGTTATACATAAGAATTTGTACACTATCTGTCTAGACATAAGGTTCACAAATCCTCAGCACTACACAAAGTTGGTGTACGAACCGGAGGGCGGCGTGGATGGGAACGAATGCGGGCGCGGACTTGCCTCCACGCCGGTCGCTTCACCCACAAACAACCAGTTATTAATGTATCGTCGAATTTGAACTCTATCCTCATAGCCATAAGGCTCATTTATTTAATGCATTAATGTTTTCAATGCGAAAATATAGTGTACTGTAGTGGGATTAGTTCTACGGATTATCATAGTAAAACTTTACATCTGTATTCACCGCATGCTTGAAGTGTATGTACCCCTATATTTCATTCATTTAGATATATTTGCCTCGTTAAGAAGAGAGACAGTCCATCTTCATTTACCAGGCAAAAGTTTTTATAGGCTCGCGTTGGTATCAAATTATAATTGTTTATAAATCTTTTGGCCTATAAATATGTATCAACTTGCGTGTGCACAATAATTAAGTATTGAATAATAGATTCCGACATCATCGACACTTCAGCGAATCTTATAGAATTTAAACCTCAACATAATCCGTAAAACTAGTTCCACCTGTTAAAATATTAAAATAATAATAATATTTTACTTAAAACTTTACTGTGAATTTTAGCAGTATTGATATTTATATAATTGGCTTTATCGTGGGAAATATTTAAAATATTTTACAAGATAATAACTTTAAATAAATAAAAAGCAATACTGTTGTGATATTTAAAAATATAAAAGGTCTCATTTCAAAGAACCAATTTAGTTCATTGTTTTAATGCGAACATTGTTTTTACTGGAAGAATATGTTTAAAATCACAAGTACTTTGAAATAAGACCTTATTGTCTTCAAAATTAGGTTAATTTTACTCTGTATCTCCAGTTCTAAACGAAAGATGAATGTGAACTCACCAGGTAGGTTGACTTTGTCGACGTCCATGTTGAGTAGTAGACAGTTCTCGTCTAATGCTTCTGTTTCCAAAGGATACTCTTGCCATCCTTCCACGGAATCCTAATCACGAGAGTTAATATTTAGATATGTTTAATAATAAAAAGCGTGTAATTGTTCAAACACACGACAGAAGTCTTAAGTCTCAATTTTTATTTATAAGATAACTTTTGGGCCGGCATAACTGCCGGTGTACGTTAAAAGCAAATTGAATATTTTTAAGGGAATCTGACTGGTCACCTTAATAACAAAGAGCTAATGAATTAATTGACTAATTCAAAAGTGTTGTAGAACTGCCTTTTTAACATGACAAACTCATACCTCCAATAGATCAGGTAAAGCGAAGGTAACATTGAGAGGCTTCATCACTTTGCTCTTGTAGTTATGTTCCAGCAGTAGAGGAGTGTAGAGAATGTTCTTCCATTGACGACTCAGGACTATCACACCCTGGAAAAATACAAATTGAGCTATGGATGTTGCAAATCTAATGCGGGCAACATGAACATTAAAATAAGGTCTATATTGCCGTGCACATGTTCACAATTATAGTAAGAACTGCATACCTATTCATATTCGAGCAAAATAAGTGCTCAACTTCGTAGATATTATTCAATCCAACAAGGGTCTCTCTATAAAATTCATAACTAAAATTTTGTTAGGACTCAACCCCAGAGGCCGATTTTACTCTCTTTAAACAGGCAGACATATTTGTGGTAAAACCAAAAAAGATCATTTTGCGAATCTTGTTCTATTTTTCATCTGAACCAATACAGTACTCACTCGCTAATCCGCCACTGACAAATACCGCTGTTTTGCGAGTCTAGCATAGTCTAGAATATCAAGCTATATTTGTATTAATTTGGCTCAATAAAATTTAATCACATGCGACATGGCTACGAATAAACATAAAATGGGGACCATGTTATCAAGAGATAATATATTCTGGAAAAAAAACTTCGGGTCTCTTGAAGCGTTGTGCGTTCCGATCAAGAGACCAAAGATTTACTGTAACGGGTTTTATTTACCTGTCTCAAAGTAGACAAAGACGGCAGATGTCGTTCAGCAAGGTCTGCCTGTACGGCTGCAGCGTCTGCTTGCAGAGCATACCGCAGTAACACAGCGCAAAGTTGCAGCGATGGTTCTTCACGCAACTGCTTCGCCATCGGTGTGTGTCGGCCGTAACGACTCTGTAACAATGCAAGACGATTTTTGAAAAACTATTTGCAAACACGGGTAGTTATAAAAAAGAAAATTTTACTCTAGTATTGACAAGGAGTATCATTTTAGTCAGTTACTTGTGAAGGTCAGAGCGGTAAATGCTCTATTTATCTGTTTCTGTATGTGAGTTTAAAGGTTTGTAAACGCCAACACGTTTCAATAGTAATTCCTAGTATGGGGCAACGTTTTTTAGGCAGTTCAAAGGTGCAGTACAAAGCTAACAGTAACCCAGTTACGGCTTCAAGATACGAGTCGCATACTTCAGTTACCTGGTATCACCAATTGTGCACCTTTTAGGGTTAGCGCTCCAATCGATCGTCGACCGCCATCGGTCTATCGAAGAGAATCTTTCAAGTTACCAAACCAGATGCAAGGGTGCATCTTTAAAATTACAAAGCCTGCTGGAAGATTGCATCTTTTAAGTTATCTGGCCTACTGCAACGGTGCATAGTTACCTTGGGCAGAGTATGATGTGGAGCCAGGTCTAAGGCAGCCGCCATCAGGCTAGCGGCAGTGGCAGTGAGGCGCCTGGCGTATGCGCGGTACAACGCGACCACGCGGATGCCGAGCCTGTTGCAGGGGTTCATCCACGCGTTGATGGCTGGAGACGCCGTGCTTAGCAGGTTCCAGTCTAGCCTGAAATGGTTATGGAACTGGTTTAAAGAAGGGCAGAATTCTCTTGAAAACAAAATTGCTAAATATAATTTTGCGGGTAGTTTAAAAAACCAAAGCCTTGGCTTAAAAATTATGCCTTTGGCTCAAAAACCAAAGGACTATCTATAACAGTAAAAATACAAGGATCCCAACATATATCTTATGAACCAGTGTTGGTACATAAAATAAATAATAGGTAAAAAGCTATAGTTGTTATGGATAGACAAACACAGTCGAAGGAACACCATATGGGTTATTTGACAAAAAAGTGCCTAGTACAATAAAGAATTAAGATGTACTCTGTTTGAAATTTGTCCATTAATTTTGATGAATGCTACTTTACCTCGTATAATCAATCTTCTTCGTAATAGGCGTCCTTGGAGGCGCAGCAAAGTTGAACCAAACCACTTTCAAGTCTATAGCACAAGACGACGTATTCCCGTTATCCTTCAGGGGAACCACGGTAGTAGTGCTGTCATTATTCGAAGGCTCATCAGGCCCAGGAGTGGAAGGTTCCGGAGGAGGTGGAACGGGTGGTGGCTGAGCAGTTCCGAGGTTCGGAGTACTGGGTTTAGAGCTTGAGTCTCTTTTTCTAAACAGATCTTCAATTCCTGAAGTCCTGCTTTTCGTACTCCTTTCCTTATCCGGCTTCGACTCTTCGGCAGACTTGACAGATTCCCTACAACTCTCATTATCAGGTCTTAGAGGTTTCTTCTCTTCGGTCTGTGTTTGTGGTTTGTGAGATTGTGAGTGCTTGGAGACTTTTATTGAGATGCCTTCAAGACCACATTCGAACATTATGAAGCCGATCGGGCTGTCTTTCTGAGATTCAGCTGGCGTTCCATTTTGGCAACACTGTGGAAACAAAAACGTAGTATCATCATACAGTTATTTAAAAATCGAACCTTTAGCTTCAACCACAAGGTTTAAATTATAATGAACTTACCATAGATTCGCATCCTTTAGCACAAGAGTCAACTCTGATGAACTTGAAAGACACTTTGGAATGTTGGCACGGAATGCCTGTGATAGTCACGTCCTTCAGTTGTGAGGACTCGTTGCGTATGCGCCGTAGTTGGCCGTGGACTTTGCCTGAAATCACAAAGATTTTTTGAGATTGATTGATTTGAACAATTTAACAACAATCAAAGTTTATCTGTAGTAGCTCTCAGTATTTAGTAAAGACATTTGGCATCCTTTAAGGGGTTTAAAATTACCATGCATGTATTCAACATTTGCAATGGGAGCGTCTGAATTCGCGAAAATGAAATGTCTACTATTTCATACACAAATTCAATCCTTGCTTCTGAAAAGTATGTAACGAATGTCTTTTTAGACCTATAGTTAAAGTTAAACTCGTAAGTTCTATCACCCCTTAAAAGGATGCCAAAGATTTCGAAGCCCGACAGTATGTTTTCCAACTCACCAACATTTAACGTAATAGTAGTATCTTCACACTGTTGCTGTGAAGCCTCGATATAAACCGGCTCCCCTCTCTCCGGCCCCCTTCTCTTCCCAGAAGTCTGCGCCGAGATCAACGCGCGAGGTCCCTTCATTATTCCGAAAGACTTCTTACTACCCAAAGCCCTTAACGTAGGCCTATAGTACAACTGCACAGACTCCAAATTCTTCCTATTACTGACATATTTAGCGATGATATTTTCCACTGATACCCCGAATAAGGATACGCAAGTCAAGTCCTGGATATTGTCTAAAGCTGAGAAGGAAATCATGTCTTCTACCACTGAAGATTGAATGAAGATCATGTTGACTTTAGGAATCGTTACCGTCGCTTGTAAGGATTCCAGAATACTCTCTTCGTAGACGTTGGAATGGGGTATAGTCGCCAGTTTACATTTGTCGTCCTTATCGGTGACCAAGTTCGATTGGCTGCGATCTTGCATCTGTGGTAGCCAGTTCTGGACATACTGCTTTTGTTTCAATACATTGGCACTTGAGACGGATGATATGCAAAGCAGACGCAAATGATTTATCACTGTTATTGGATGTATGTTTGCTAGTACGGGAGTTAGAGACTCGACGAATTTCTGAGTACTTTCTAGTACAAGTGGAGTCAACATTATATCGATTTCTCCTCGTAATTTAATGAATAATCCGCTTTTAGAGTCACTTGTGGTGGTAACTGTTGATGCGGTACTCTTCTCTGTTGTATTCTCTTGACTGTCTTGTACCGTTTGCTGAACGTCCCACCATCCTTGAGGATAAGGATGGGCTTTGACTTGAGAGTTAAAATGTGGCGGTAGATTTGAGTACGGCCCATGCTGGTTTTGATTATTAAGATCTTTCTTTGATACCAATCTGAGGACGTTTACCTTTCCGAGCGGTTCAAAGCTTGGCAAATACTTCTGTCCGACATAAACTAACGTGCCATCATCAGCTCGTTTGAAAAGCGGTAACGTGAAGACGTCACTGCCGCTAGGTAGCGAACATGAACCCCAGTTAGGGCACTTGTATTGTGGTAGGTTGTGCATGTAACTGGCCATCAGAAGAGGCGAGTCTACTATAGGCTTGTTGGTCTGCATATGAAGGTTCACCAGCGTCATATCTTCCTGTGAAGAGATCGCAGATATGAAGGAGGTTGATGACACAGAACCGCTTTCTGAATCCGGTTGGACCCCTGTGCTTAAATTGCTTATCGTATCCGGAATGTCTACCGTCTCAGATTTAGGCGCGGAACTATTCCATTTCTCATTGGTTATATCGTTGATACCGAACGAGCTCTTGTCTCTGGGGTTGCTATGGCGACTGCCAAAAGAATGTTTTAAACTTGAAGACCGGCTTGGGAACATATCCTCATCAGCAGAGAAGAAGGCTTCCGAATGATTTTCGCTTGTAATAGACATCGTTCTTTGCACTTCTTGGTTCAAAGCCTCTTCTGGTTGTACTTGAGAGTTTAACGAATAATGCGATTCTGAGACCGCTACACTCCTCACAGGAACTTTTGGTACCACAAAGGAGTCACCTTCTCCTGGTTTCTTCCCTGATATATTAGCATTGTCTTTGACTCCACAACTTAAAGCCAACTTAGAATCAGAAACACTGCTCTCCATCTGAGGAACGTTCAATATACTCTTGTTGAGTTTCGAATCGCTGTCAATTTTGGAGCTTCCCAAAGGCACGGATGAGTCCACTAAGCGAGCGTAAGGAACGTCGCTTTTAGTGCTGGAAACTAAGAGGTTATTACTTCCTTTACTCATACTTGTGTAGGAGAATCGTCTAGTAAGGCTGCGACGGTCAACGCTTTGAGGAGATTTGTTCAAGTTTTGAGGTAAAGGCGATGGTATTAATGTAGCCACATTAGTTGGCTGCAGGCAAACATTCAAGCTGTTGTACGGTGGCGTATGGAACACGAGCTGTCCCGAATGCAGCAAGCTCTGTCCGTACCCATACTCTCCAGGTGTTGTCTCTATAATATTAAACATAGCCACATTGATCCCTTCATTTAGGTCGTTGGGATTTGGCTTTAGGAAGTTCGGTCCGTTTCGGTTTGACCCGAAGAACGCACAACCTCCCGTACAACCGCACTGCGAACTTTTGCCTTCAACTGGCCACAAGAACCAGAGCCTCTTAGTCTTATCATCATGAAGTTTCAAGAACTTCTGTTGTACCAAGTGGAGGTTCTTCGGTGTTTGGGGCAGTGATGACGCAGCTTCGATCAGTAAAGGTCCTAAGGCGACAGAACCGACTCCAACCCAGTTATCACTTTCAGGTGGTTTGTTCTGGCTAGTGTTACTACCATTAGAATGATGGTGAGTGTTCGTTTGCATGTTCGTTTGTGTGTAGAGAGCTAGTTTTATATTTGGTAACAAACCAGTCACGCCCGTTCCGAAACCTGAGCCGTGTAAGTTACAAAAGCTAAGTCTGACTGGTGAAATCCATGATTGGAGGGTAGTATTAGAATCTGCGATGTAAACATCAATGAGATCGATCGCAACTCGAATCATCTTGTACTTAATTTCGTTTGCTGTCGGACACCTGTACTTCAAAGTCAAGTCTGTTTCCTGGCACATGACGTTGTTCATTCCGTGATGACATTGTCTAGCGGGGTTAGGCGGTACTAACTCGTTCTCGCTGTCGCAAATGAGAAGCAAGAACGTTTCTAAAGATGATATTATTTGGTATAGTTGTGGTAGAGTTAATCGGCCAGTTAGCTGACCTAGCTGAAGCTCCATCATCCACGCGTATTCTACAGTGTCTTCTTCGACAGTTCGGTTGGTGTCACTGAAGAAGCCATTCCCTCGCAGTTGGAAGGACGAGAGCATCAAGTGGCCTTGATACAAGGCACCAGAGTTTGTGGTATTAGAACGTGATAAGTTGTTAGCAGACACTAATATTGAGGGACTCAAAAGAAGTTGCAGTTTGGTTTCTCTGAAGCTTTTGTCCATTTCGAATCCGAATCGTTCAATCAGCACGACTGGGCATGGCGGTTCGCTTTCACTACAGTTTTTTACTAAGTGCGCCTGTATGTCATGGATTATGATAGATACTGTCACGTCTAGAGGTCTGTAATGTCGAGGGTCAAAAGGCCCCTTACTTGAATCTGTGGAATCGTCCATTGATATCTCAGTATGCTGGTTAACACTACTTTTATCATTCGCTTTCGCATTATCACTGGACCAGTAAAAAGTTTCTGCACTTGGAGATTTTTGCATGTCAGTAAATGTTTGGTCTTCACCAAAGATATTTTCTAGTAAATTCATAAAGCTTGTAATTATAGTTCCATAGGCCAGGAGGATTGAAGGTCCCACTTCGAGTTCTACGCTTACTTTGTCTGGTGGGAGTGTTGTTCTGTCGAATTTGTTTCCGTCCAAGGTCCAGTTGATTTGGGGTTGTTTCCTCATCCTTGGTATTCTCATGGGCGATAGGAGAATTTCTTCTTTCTCTGGTGTTGTTATATCTGCTTGAGGCTCAGGGCCCAAAGGTGGAATGGGATGGTAATTATATCTAACACTGAGAGCCACAATGGGAACTGACCAACAGTCGACCCAACCCTGAGACTTAACGCATTTTCTCCTCCATTTGGAAGCTTTTAGTCTGCAGGGGACTAACTTCATATTCTTGTCCAGAGATAGTAGAAGTAACTTTGACGTGTTTACTTCGGGTAAGTAGAGACTCATGTCGACAGCTTCGCCTTGTACCCAGATCTTTAGCGGGATGAAGTCTGGCAAGAAATCAACGAACGGCAAATCGAAGGAGACATCAAGAAGATCCCCACAGAACGCGACATGGTTGTTCTCCTGATTGGTAGAACTGCAGTCTATCCAATTATATTGATTACTGACCGTCACCACTTCACATTCTTTTAGTAAAAGTGTAATTTTCCAAGTATAAGGTACAAAGTGCAATATATCAGGCCGCGCTTTCGTCGACCAATCATTTATGAGATCTTGGAAGAAGTCTATGTGTGTGTACACCAGATGTGTCGTGGCTTTACAGCCTGTCAAACCCAACTGCCAACATTGGTGGTGGTTCCACACAAGCGGGTAGTGGCACTTGATTGTGTATTCCAACGTTTCACTTTCTGCCAAGCTTCTGTACTGAAGACTCGTTGTGGCTTCTAAATGTAATAGCTGCCCTGTGATTTTTGTAGTATACCCATCTTGTAACACAATCCATGGGAGTGTTACCTCCAGGTATGAACCCGCACCAATATTTATATGCACCGCATTAGTTTCCTTATTTTTCGTAAATAGAATATCTATGGTAGCTTCATTCAAAGTTGACAGTCGAATATCAAACGACTGTGTTTGTCTTATGTCTCCTGGTTTTGGTTGTGGGGTTACTTCTAAGTTTTTGTAATTCGGTGGGAAGAAGAATTTGAATAGATGGTCTCTCTGCCTGTCGGCCCAGGGGCCGTAGCTGAAGTCTGTACCTTTACCGCATTTGATGTCTACACCCCAGATTGGAGGTGCAGACTCTACGATATCCCCATTGGCTAATTGGAGAAGAACAGGTTGTTCCGGTACTAAACCTGGTTCATCCATATAGAAGTAGACTTCGATATAGTTAGAGCTCATGACGACGAAACCCTCTCCCATGTATCTCGGTGGTTCATCGACCATAGATGTATAGTTGGGACTGGGAGCGAGCATCACTTTGCAGTTTTCTGCTTTGGCTTTGACGAAGTGCATCAGGTGGTCTAGACTTGAGGCGGGAGGTTTTGTACTATAGACTAAGTGGGACTCTTCGACGTTTATCGACAATGTTGTAGGAACCAATCTGTTACCGAAGACCACTCTTCCAGAACAGATATCGATTTTTATGACAGGAATGAGATCTCGCCACGTTCTTGCCATGGCTGCCTCTGATCTAACCGCCTCCTGCGCACGTCTTCTCTTCTCATTGGCATCATTCATAGCTTTATCTCGATCCGTATAATCGTCATCATTCTGCTGTTTAATAACAGGTTCAAGACCGAATATCTTCTCGAGCTCGTTGTACAAGTCGCAGCGGTTATAAAAATGTAGCTCGAAGCCATTTAGCATGATTGACAGTCGGGTGTCGGAGTGCGATAAATCTGTGAACACGAGGCTTGAATCATTAGTACATGGGATCATTTTCCTGTAGTACAAGGATGATGAACCTAACATTGAAAACAATCTATTTATAATAGGCGTGAATGAGTCACATTAAATAATATTGTTGAGCTCATTAGGTTGCCTTGTTACAATGCTAATTATATGAAACCTTTTAAAGTGCCAATTAGCTTAATATTATGGTCAGAGTAATATAAGGATGTGTTGTTAGTTTGGGACAGTTTGCAAGATCCTGACAAAAAGCGATTTACAGACTACAGTGTGAACTCATAATTAATATTTTTCGTTTTGCCTGTTTTACCACACAGCTGTTTAAAATAGATTTATATTGTATAGCAGGCCCCCGCGGCTTCGCTCCCGTCAAAATTATAGACTATGTTACTCGGGAATAATATAGCTTTCCATAGATGAAAGAATTTTTAAAATCGGTTCAGTAGTTTCGGAGCCTATTCGGTACAAACAAACAAAAAAAACTTTCCTCTTTATAATATTGGTATAGATTAAAAATGCAATGTATTACAAAGGCATTTGAAAATTTAATGATCTTTTTAAACAATTTCTTTCTAACAACATTCAATATTATTATATCATCAACGTAAACATAAAAATACAAAAATTGAGGGCTTTTCAACTTTTATCTGAGGAATACAATCTGCAATTTGGACAAAATAAAGTAAAAATAAAATTGTATGGAAGCGTAATTGCGTTACACCTCAATTGAACCTACCTTCAGAAACATCCTTAGGCACATAGGACCGCCACCACCGGAATATCAAGTAGCCATCTTGTATCCGCAGTGTGTAGTCATAGTTTATGTACACTATGTCCCGAAACATTATCTTACCCGACAGGGCATTAAGTGTGAAGGAACCTGTAATAGTAGGAGAACAAGTGCGTGATTTATTGAAATGGTAAAAGTTAGGATGAATAACTGAATAGTAAATTTTGTGTCGAGCATAAAAAGTCGAGATTTTGACGAGTGATGTAGTCAATTTCGACGTG
The DNA here is from genome assembly GCA_948252205.1 of Orthosia incerta. Classification (NCBI taxonomy): domain Eukaryota; kingdom Metazoa; phylum Arthropoda; class Insecta; order Lepidoptera; family Noctuidae; genus Orthosia; species Orthosia incerta. Next base: position 30,074,244 of record OX411754.1, on the reverse strand, counting down.
AGCCGCAGGCGAACGTTGAAAACTACATGCAAGTCTTAAAATAAAGCCTTTTTATGCGAGACACGAACGATTCTTTTTCCACTACCTGATGAGCTTACTTAATTAAATGCAAGTTCCAACAACAATTTATTAGAAACATTCAGACCTAAAACCAAAGACTATATAGTATACTAGCTGTTGCCCGCGGTTTCGTTCCCGTGGACCACCCCACAGGACCCATTTTCGGGATTAAAAATAGCCTATGTCACTCAAGAATAATGTAGCTTTCTATTGGTGAAAGAAATTTTCAAATCGGTCTAGTAGTTTCGGAGCCTTTTCGGTACAAACAAACAAAAAAATCTTTCCTCTTTATAATATTAGTATAGATACACATAATCAACGCGCGCTTTTTCGAGAGGTAACATTTTTTTTGTAAATACTTTAATACCAGCTTTTGCCATCAGCATTGCCTGCGTGAAAGTCGGAAGTTATCGCTAGGGTATGCTACCAGGATTACTTTATTCCAATGGCAACCTAATCCAAGTTTCATTAAAATAAAAACCGGCCCAGTGAATGTCGGACTTCGCACATTTAGGGTTCCGAACCAAATCGCAAAATAAAATTGATTTTAAGAGGAAAAATGAGGGCATTTTAAAGAAAAATCAGATATATCAATATATTGGTATTTTAAGTAAAATAAAAAATACAGTATTTATCTACTCAACTCATAACAACGATATCCTACTCAATGGAGTAGGTCACATTTTTCCCTGTTTTTACATTTAAAAACTTTTTTGACAAATTCTATGGCTTTGGATCAACTACATGCTTATACTGTGAACTTTTGAAGACTGTAGCTCCAACTGTTTGGCTGTAAAACCTGTGTGACAGACGACAGACAGGCGGACGGACACGCAAGTGACCTTCTGGTACGGAACCCTAAACAAGTAGACACACAGTCAGCCAGGTTTGTTATTAGTTTATTACAGTTATTCATGAAGGCTACACACACATCTCTCTTGTATGACTCACGAGAGCCATTCATCAATATTCATAATATTATTCAGAGGGATAAATGTTTTGATAACATTGTTACTGTCTGATAAGCAAAGACTGCAAGCTCATAACAATCTGCAGTTTCTGGCATACAAATGAGATGTACAAGGTTTTTCCCTAAACAAATATGCTGCCCTAAAAAATGCTCCAGTTAGGGTATCTTATTAACTCAGAGTTAGTTGCTAACACAAGCCCATTATTTATGACATATTCCTAAATATTGTGTCATTGCTATTGTTTTATTTTTGTGTAATGTTTATTTATTTAATCACACATACAAACGTTTTCACCGCTAACTAGTGCATTCACAAATTTCCACATTCAGACACGCTACTCAAAAACTGATCACACACATATTCGTGATCCTGGTTGACCAGTAACGGCTCTGGATATCGGCACAAGTTACAGAGAGGATAATATGCTGATTAATAAGAGAATTTGAAAATATATTGTGACAAATAAATGTCCTTTTTTTCCTTTTCTTTCTATAGATAATTAATTGTAATTAAACTTTGTGTCAAAAACTGACTCTGAAATAATTTTTAAGTGCTAGTGGGTGTAATAAGATAAAGCAGAAAATGGCAAAACATAAATTGGGCCGAATATGCCATAAAATACGAACTGATATGGCAGTGGACAGAATCACTTGAATTTCATTTTATTATTGAAGATAACAGCTTAGTTATTATAGTTATCAGTTTGAATATGACGCCATCCTATACCTATTTTTTTTTTGGTATGCAAATAGGTAGAAATAGGTAGGGCAACTAAAACTGGAACGCCTTGCAGAAATTACACCTATGTAGCACAAACTTATAATAAACTAATTATAAGTTCAGGTTTCCTCACGATCTTTTCCTTCACCATTGTCAGCAATGTCCAAGCTAAACTTGGAAAGTACTTATGAATTGAAAAGTCTAGTTTGTACTTGCCCGGATTTGAACCGACGACTTCAAGCACGAGAGGCGAGGTCTAAACCACTGGGCCACCACGACATATTTAATTTTATTTATTACTAAATAAACTTTGTAGAAAATCATTACCAAAAGGCCAGGTGCTTATAACCGGTGTGGGTGTATGACTAGATGCATGTTGATGAAGCAAAAGGAGTATGCAAGGATCATAGCAGGTGGTGTTCTGTAGTTCCTGCTTACCCCCACGGGAAAAAGGTGTGGGTTTATGTAATGTTGTAGAAAACTTTGTTAAGATCAGTTGTTTCTTTTCTACCTTCTTACATACACACTTATTTCAAAAATAACGAAATAAACAGTTACTTTATCATGTAAACTAAACTCTATTGAATGTTGTTAACTAATATTATAAATGCAAATGCGAGTTTGTTTGTATTGCTTTCACGCCTTAATGGGTAAATGGATTTGGATGAAACTTGGCAAATAGATTGAACGAAGAGTTAGAATATAGGATACTTTTAATCCAAGTATAATTAATTAATTTATTTATTATGGCACTCCAACGGATTGTTCGCAGAAACAATGATAAAAATAATAATTTCAATTTCAGTAACTACAGCAAACTTTCCTCTTATAGGTGTGCACAGCACTTACATCAATTAGAAAAAGACGACAAGAATAAAAAACAATAAAATGATACAAAATAAAGAATTAGTCAATAATCATTAACAAGTAATCAATAAATAATATACAAAACAAAACTCATAGTTAATCTATAATAGTAATCAAGAGACCAACATTTTGATACAAATTATGTTTGCTAGTCACTGTTATTCATTTTACATATTATTGCTTCACAATTTATTATCTATCAGATAATCTCATATTCTGACAATCTAAACATTCAAATATTGAATCATGTTCACAGTACTTGTGTTCCAATACCAATAGCAGTAAAAACATGCACAAAAAACAACATTGATAAGATCTTTTTGAATAATATTAATCTATAAAGAGGAGCATTTAAATAAATTGATGTTGGTGCAAATAAAAATTTAAAAATAAATATTTAGGAAGAGCAACAAGAATAAATGAGTTAGAGACTATGAGATTACTGACCTAGTAACCAAATATAGCTTGATCATGAACATGAACTAGGAAATACAAATATAAATAAATGGGTCACTCACCTATTTTGAAATTGTCATCTTGGAAGTAGAACTTGTTGATGAGCCTGGTGAGGATGTAGCCCAGCACGCGGCTGTTGTAGTACGTTATGTAAACGATCCATAGTATCGCAGATATTAGCGACACTAGCAGGAGGGCAAAGTTTCTGTCCATTGTTATTTCCGCGAAGTCTATCGACGACGAATTCCATCTTTGCGCCACCGGATCATCCATGGACCCGGTGAAGTTCTCCCTGAACACAATCATAACACATAAAACACTCAAACATCAATAAAACCTCTCTAAATAACACTAAATACGAAAATAAACATCATCCAATTACAAGGCTACGCAAATCGCCATAACTTACATGATGGTGGTTTAATTACTATACTGACACTTTTCACATTTTATACAATTAAACTGCCCTAAAAAATCATACACTATACACATTTCTAATACTATTCCTCTGTCTTACTTATCAAAAATCAAAATCATAAATCACTGCACTGCCCATCCGTGGTTAAGAACTTTGACAGCTACGATTACGTTCCTTTTCATCAAAACTCCTTACGTTCATGACAGGAATTCAAAGTTGATCGTAAAATGATTTTACTTAAAATATATCGAATCAAGTTACAAAAATACCTACAAAATAAAATATCCATTATTCCTAATTTTATTATGAAGCCCAATTGTTTCAAAGTGTCGTAGTAAATCTAAGTAGTAAAGTAGCAAAACAAAATATTGTTGCTAGGAAACGAAAATTTTGTTACTCGAAGGATTTCATTACGATTTCACAGCTTCTTGTCTTCTTGTAGTTTTGCGTTAAAACTGATATTTCAATGTAGAAAGAGTCGTTAAACTTAAAACAAAATGGCAGAAGAAGAGAAGCCCCAACTAGAGGAATTCAAATCTAGAGTCAGGTATTTTTCACTACACATAACTTTATCGATAGAACTGGAAGGAAGAAGCGAGGTTTCGCGAAAGTTGAAAGGTAGAGAGAGCTTGCTCAATATCGCTCCCTATTCAAACATAAGTATGAGATGGACGTAACAATAGACGTAACGGAACGTCGGGACAACCCAATGTTCATTGTACTGCAGGGCCCAGCTGTGTGACTCATCCTATTCCTAATAGGACGAATAAAAAAAGATAAGGACCGGAAATAACTGGAATCAATTAAAACGTTAAGTTAAAATGCTACTAAACGCCTGATAGTGATGAATGAGACTCTAGTGGCAGCAATGTGATTGCATTATTTTATTGATGAGAGACTATTTAGAACGCTACCAATTATAGGTTAACGCTAGGTTTCATTGTTTTAATTATATCGCACATTACTTGAACATTAAACAAATTATTATTGTTTGATAATGATACACCCAATGACGCGATCACGCGACCACAAGGACAAGGCCCCGTAGTTAACTCAACCAATGGTTAAATACCTACCTATGCTGTTGCAAATTACAGTAAATCACTATTTTTTCAGAGGTTAGCCTCACAAATGATCAAATAAGTTGGAGAGTTCATTATTTGAACATTTGTTAGACAAACAATTGACGAATAAACGCGTTCTACCGAAATTTTAAATCATTGGTTAGCATATTTAACCATTGGTTAAGTTAACTAAGGATAAAAAATCTGGGTCTCTTAAGGCCGATTTTTCAATAGTCTGATAACTTTTAGCTAGAAAAGTTATCAGACTATTATTATTATTTATTATTATTATTTTTCTTTTTTTTATATAGAAAACCTGTCAAACAGCCATTTTAGACTATTGAAAAATCGGCCCTTAGGCGACAACAAAAGTTACTGCACTTGCAATTAGCGCACGCCATCCGTCGAATGTGTCCGATGACCAGTGTCCAAATATTCTCCACGTCAATCTTTCTACATAAATAGGTACCCACCTACCAACCTACGTACAGAGATAATCCACAGGGACCGTGACTTAATTTAATGGCGTCATGTTACCTGCCTACCCTTCTAACCCGCACAGTCAGCACCGCAATGGGTTACACCCACCCGCTCCAGTCTCCACAGATCAGAAGAAAACCCACTTATTCTCTGCTTTTCCAGATGGTGCAACCCCCACAGTCTGACATTGATGACGTTTGTGGGCAAGGATGTATTCGCTATAGCTCATGACATCTACATAATTTTCTTTAACTACAAAACGAACACTGAAACTGTCTATGTAGCCAACTCCGAGAAAAAAGGAGATGGTGTGGATGCTTTGGCTGGTAAATCATAAAATGTTGACTATGAATCACCCTTTCAGTAGGAGTTGGGGTTTGGATGCTACATATACTACTACGGCCCGCATCGTTGAACATTGCTCAAGCATGAATCCAGAGGTTTGATCACGGCTTAGGTTTCCTTGATGTGGCAACGGTTGGAGGTTGGCGTTTTCGACTGAAATTATTATAATATTTGCTTAAGAGCGTATTTCTAGCTAGAATATTATGGTCCTCGGTCTCCCATTGCTATTCAACCATTTTCAAATGTGTTTTGAATATTTCTATGTATTTTAGGTCACCGTTCTCACATGTTCGCCTTTGCCGAGAAGGTGCAAAATCCCAAGATATTTGTTGTAATGTATCCGTCTTTCGAAATTATGGCTGAACTCAAAGGTGAGCTTAATACACTTATTTTTAACAATGTTTCATCTTCTTAGTGCTTTTATTCCTAGTAGCATTATTCATAAGCCTGTTCTAAGTTACGGTACAGGCTGCTCAAACATATCATCGAAAATTTCATGCAGATGTTCCAAACGAAAATGTGAATAAGGCGTTGTTGCCGAACTTCTTCTGCGTCAGTAGTGTTGTACTCGAAGTGTTGTTTCCCAGAGATGAAAGGAATTTGATTACTTATAGATACAAACACAAAAAGGTTCAAGGCTGTTAGCATGATGGAAAGCGACCTGATTGCGGGTGTCACTGGCTTCCCCACCTACCTGCTGACCGTGTGGTGCTGGCGCACTCGCCAGCGGCTGTACAGCGTCGAGACTGGCGTCAATCAGCGGAGACAGCTTTTCATGTAAGTCACAGCATTCATTAAACCTGAAAGAAGCAGAAAAGTTCCCTACAGGCCACCAGCTGCCATAGCTCATCTGGAAATCACTATATCGACTACGAAGCCAAGTCATCAGATAGGGGGTACTCCAATGAATAGATTGCTGAGTTTCGTTCGAAACAATGCCCACCTCTTGTCATGCTCTCTGTGCAAGAATCACCTGCACTCTGACAGGACATTACGAGGCAAATGCTAACGCGGTCGAACTGACTGAACTCTAGTCGAAACACCTAATTTGCAATCGTTAATGATACGGCGAAGAAGAAGATTATACAACTGGCACTTGCACCTTTTCGTCATTATCATCCACAGCATAGCCTGTGGCTATATTAAATCTGTTTGACACATGAGTTCATTTATGTTGCCATCAGCTTCCACTTTTTAGGGTTCCGTAGTCAACAAGAAACCCTTATAGTTTCGCTATGTCCGTTTGTCCGTCCGCAGCTTAGCTCAGAGACTCTTAGTATTAGAAAGCTATAATTTGGCATGGATATACTAATCATTCCGACAAGGTGGTAAAACAAAAATATGAAAAAAAATTGTTTAGGTCACCTCCTCTCCTGTAGATGTAAAGTTGTGATGTTTTTTTTTCTCGTCTATCCTATAGTGTGGGGTATCATTGGATAGGCCTTTAAAAAAATATTACGGGTCTGTTAAAACCGTTTTTTGATTCAGGGGTCCGTTTGCGTAAAATTAAGCTTTAGATTGCAATTTTTTGTTAGTCAGGTGTAGGGAGGTACAGATTTTCAAAAACGCACCAAAACAACATTTTCGCGCTGGATATTAACTGAGCTGCCATAGACTGAAATAAAGTACTGTTCAAGAGCTTTCATATGACTTGTAGAATATGTGATTTTTTAATTCATCACTGTTGAACAATGTTGAAAAGTGGGCCCAAAATGACGCATAGTCCTTTACGAGTAATATCGACCAACTTATAAAATGAACTTGGAAAAGTAATTTTTTTTTACAAATGCCATTGAAAAGATATAACGTTGATAGTTGTGTAAAACAGATAGTAAATCGAGCTACAAGTCCGAGTTAAAATGGTTGCCCATTCGCCAGAGAAGAAGCTTACGCGCTTTGACCACGCTATTCTCTTTACTCAATTCACCCACGCCTCCTTCCTATCTTATCTCTGGCTTTCAATATCTAAGTTCTTCACACGCTCGCAATCTGCGTTCTTCCAATAATCTCCTCTTACTCTGTCCTCCTCATACTACTGATTTCGTTCACTCATCTTTTCGAATCCAGTCCTTTCTTTTTTGGAATGCGCTTCCTTCCGAGATCCGACCACCAGTCGGTACGCATTTAAGGGTACACTAGTCGACGGCACGAACTATTTTGTGCGCGGGGTTAAAATGTATTTTATATCAACCGACAACACGTGGGGAAGAGGTAGATGCTGTGATGAGCAGTAGAAAGCTAGTTCGCGTACGAATACACACTTTTGCAAATTTGTAGCGAAATGGATAATGATTTAGGACGAAACCGAGCGCGCGAAATTTTATAAACAGACCTTTGGCAGTCTAGATATCATGAAAAAAAGACTAAGTCTATCTATTCATAATAAAATTATATGCATTGTTGAACTACTAATCTATCCCTGTATGGAGGCCGTTTTGCAATTTTCCGTCTTCTTATGGTATTTATTTGCGCCCAAAAATGCGTTAAAATTAGTGTCGAAATGTGGAACTTTCGACGCTCATAACTTTCAAACATTTTCTTTTTTTACTTTTTCGCTTCCATACAGGGCTAGTTAATGATGAGAAAAATTGATATCACTTTTTATTTTGAACGTACATCATCAAACAGTGGAATAATCCCTAGACTACGTTTGTATGGATTTTTTTTCGACTAGTGTAACCTTAAGCGGCAATTGCGGATTTATTTTCAATACAAATAAGCAGAGTCAACTCACTTTCTTCTTTTCTATTACTTCATAAATATATATATTTATATAGGTATTAGTACATTACTGCAGAATCTAGTAAGTAAGCCTTTCTGGCCAAGTATGAGTTAACCGGACCGAACCGCAGGTGAGGTCCGCAGCCGAATTGCGTAAGTATATTATCCAAAGCAAAGGAATCGATTCTTTCCCAAAACCGACTTTACTATTGCATATTGATACGTAAAGTCGTTTTTGGGAAGGAATCGATTCTTTTGCTTTGAATAATATACTTACGCAATTCGGCTGCCGGTTGTATGCGAGGCCAGGATGGCCATCTGACTGGTTGAGGCTTGTATAATGCTTTTCTCAAATATGAAATAAAGTTTAACAACAAATTCGTTTAATTAATATTGAAGGTTGCATATTATTAGATATTGCGATCGATTTACCGGGGGCATTTATATTTGTTTGTTGTACGTCTTAATTAACGGACTCAACAATATATCTATCTCACAAAATGTCATACAAAAAAGAAAGATAGATATATATTTGGAGCCTCCCTCCTATAACCATGTTATAATGGCTAAATTCTAATCTGTGTCTGGCTGGTACTGTTTTTTTTCTGAGCAGATCTGAAGAGGATGACCTACTGACTAGAGATGGGTGTTTTCGGTTTTATGCACAAACGGTTATGTAACCGATATACAGTTTTCATATCGATATCGAAAACGGTATTCAGAAATCGATATCATTTAGTACAGTTTGCATAAGTTAAACTGTTATTTAGATGAGCAAACTAACAACGAACGCGAAATAATACTTAGAAAGAGAGGTAGCGCATAATTATGGTTCCTATCGTTTGTGAAGTTTGCGTTCTGTTCGTAGTTCGTACGTTTCCGCATTGTTAAAAATATTGTGTAACATCTATTTTTTTTAAAGAATAAGTATAGAGTTTCTTGTGCGTTCTTCTCCATAACATGCTACTTTTCCGAATGCACGGTAGAATCAATTTTTATTACTTGTTATATGTATGACGTTCAAAAGTGCCGCTTACTGGCCCAATTGAAATAAATATATTTGACTTTGTTACGGTTTTAAGTTTTGATTTATTAGTTCTCGCACGCTAGTAAGGTTTTTATTAGATACAGTTTTTGTAATATCGGTTATTTTTTATAGATATCGATATGATATGATATCTAACACATATCCGATATAAGTTACGTTTTGATAAATATCGGCCCAATCCCTACTACTGTCCAGTATGTAAATCCTACTTACTTACTGGACAGTAGGAGATTCCAAATTTAAAATCTCGCTTCTTACTGGACAGTTGTGAATAAATCTCCGGTAGAGTTCACTTTCTGGATACTTTTTAGAGATGTTATGACAACATTACATACCATTATTGAGAAAATATTATATTCAATATATATGTACGTGTATTTTACCTATTTTAGTATAATAACTACTAGCTTTTTATTATTAAACTATGCAACTGCCAATTTGTCTCTTCTCCACCCTTGGTTGACTGGTAGGGCATTAAGTCCGCCTTTGTACCTTTGTGCATGAAGTCTAAATAAATAAATAAAATTACAAAATAAAAAAAAACCCCGATTTAAATTTTTATTTCATGCTTTTTAAACTACATATAATATATACCAGACACGCTTCAATCGACAATTTATCGAAACACATAATAATGACACGATATCTTGCGAAAAAATCCAGATTCAAAGAATAAAATGCGAATAACTTTTGAACGGCTTAACCGATTTTATTCAAACATAGCCAAGAACACTTTCGACAAAGTCACCTTTCAAACAAAAAAATACTAAATCAAAATCGGTTCATCCGTTTAGGCGCTATGATGCCACAGACAGAAACACAGATACACAGCAACACACGTCAAACTCAAACTTATAACACCCCTCTTTTTCCGTCAGGGGTTAAAAATAAAAAAAACTCAACTGCTTGAAAAGCTAACTAAAAAGACGTTTCACCTTGTTTACGTCTTTTTAGTTCGCTTTTCAAACAGTCCAGCTTTTTGACTTTTTGTATTAAGTTTTTGTATGAGATTTACTACTGCGCAGCCATTGTAGCCAACTTCAGGGCGGCCAGGAAGTTTGGCGGGAACTATACTTCTAAGGGCGTATATTCTATTTTTAAAATGATGCCCAGGGCCAGTCGCACGCACATGTTGGCCGCCCAGTGCTGGCGCCAGGGCCTGAACGTGTGGGAGGTGGCGCGATGCTACAAGAAGTGCTTCGTGCTGAAGAGGCCCTGGGAGTCGGTCCTCACCTGGGAGACCTCGGATACTGAGCTCACCGGTGTCTGCTGGAGCCTTGAGGGACAGTTGTATGTCATCGATAATAAGGGCGACTTATACAGTGTAAGCATATTGACATTCTAGACTTGCTTTGCTGAAGTGCGGCGGGGCCACTGATCGGACCCGTCACAGGACCAAGGGTGCCATACACGGGGTTGTCTGGCGCCCATGTGCTGGTTTGGTCCCTGGGGTGGTCACGGCGTGCAATGTGTTCTGGTGCGCAAGTGGGGGGTACTCCCCAGATGAGGTTCTGGCGACTGACAACCGCGGCGATTTCGTGGATGTGCTTACGCGTGCCCGTGTTCCCGCCATAAGTGGCACAGGAGGACACAGCGGAGTTTTAGTGGGATGGAGTCTCATAAAACTGCAGCTATCTTCTCGTCCGTAGTAGTGAAATATGCATGAGAATTTCTACACGCAAAAAAAAGGCTAGCTTAACTCGTTTGTCGCGTATTAATGGTTCGATTCGCAGGTCGGGCCGTTGTTGGTAGTATCCATCAGGAATTACACGGAATTTCTCTTCCGATAGTGTGTGATAACATGACATTGGACTTGAACAAAGCTGGCGATACTTACACCGAAGCATTGCATTGCAAGCATGATCGAATTCTTTTTGTTAACGTTTTGATATTGTGTAAAGTCTAAAACTCCTTTCTTTCGGTCCTGCAGATGAGTTCCGATGGAATAAAGTTAATCAAAGTATTGGAGTGGTCAGATGAGAAAATAGAAGGAAAGCGACCGACCAGTGTGTGTTCCTTCCTCAGTGGTGTACTTATCTACGGGCCCGATGAGAACTTAAGGGTGAGTTCTTATCTTATCTTATGGAGGGGCCGAGAAATAACTCGGACACTTCGACCCATTGGGATCTATTGTGGTCCCCTATATAACTTACTCCTCCCAAATCTCATTGAAAACCGTAGGGTGAGTTAAAGAGAATATTGATTTCTACATGAAAAAGAGAGATTGAGAGAGTTGAATTTCGACTTATACTAGTCGATCGCACGTCAATGCGCAATGGTACTATTTCCGCCTTTTGCTGGCCTATCGTGTGTGTGTGAATAAGAAAGAGGCCACAGCTTGTACTTATTATGTTGCTAATTATATATGTAACTTACTTTATGCTTAAAAATTTAAAAGAAAATAAAAGAAAAATAATTCATCAGCTATGGAGTAGGTACCTAGGCCTAGGTTACTTACTTGAGCTGAATTCGCGAACTGAATTAACTAAGCACACTGGCACAGCTCCGTAGACCTCGACGGCGCGAACTATTTTGTGCGCGGGATTAAACTGCATGCTATCTCATCCGACAACACGTGCGAAAGAGATAGATGTTGTAATGAGCAGTAAGAAGCTAATTCGCGTACGAATGCACACTTTTGCATTTTTTTTTGCGAAATGGATGATGATTTAGGACGAAAACGAGCTCGCGAAATTTTATAAACAGACCTTTGGGAATACGGATATCATGAAAAAAGTAGTAAATGTATCTGTACAAAATAAAATTTGACTTGATATTACTTGAAGACTTGCATTGTTAACTATTAGTCTATCCCTGTATGGTGACTGTTTTGCAATTTTCCATCTTCTTATGGTATTTATTTGCGCCCAATGATGCGTTAAAATTGGTGTTGAAATATGGAAATTTCGACGCTCATAACTTACAAATGTATTTTTGTTTTACTTGTTTTGTTTCGGGCTAGATAATGATGAGATAATATGTTTTTTTTTGAACGTACACCGTCACACGCAACAGTGGAGTAGGTAATCATCAGACTACGTTTGTATGGAAGAATGATCGACTAGAGCAACCTTAAAAACTAGGTTTCTTATAAATGTCTTCAAGTATGTTTAAAATCTTAAAGTAGGACTTGAAACTATTTATCCGTATTACACCTGTATTCCTTGATCATACAGTACCTACGGAAACATCCGGAGGGCAATACATGGAGGGTGGAGTGGACTTACATTCCGGAAGACGATGTAGCTCGACTGGTCAGCAACTCCTATTGTGACATGGCGACCATGTGGACCAACACCGGCTTCGTTTATAAGATCACCGCGGACCAAGAGGAGAAGATTGAGGTTACCCTCTTTACCATCAAACAGAGGTGAGTACCTGAGCAATCCACTCATCTATACCGTCTATATATACAAAAAGTACCGCAGACCCGTAGTTGTTCTAAAGTGCTCAACGGATTTTGATGCGGTTTTCACAATCGTGATATTTAAAGATTTCGCAATCTTGGTCTTTTGACATCAAAGTCAGATAGTTTATTTCAAATTAGGCCACTTTTGTATGTCAATAATTTTATGGTAAATGCCCATTTTGTAAGGGTCTTGATGAATTTGGTTGTATATTGTAGAAAAACACGTTATATTTATTTATATTTATTTATTTATTGTACACCAAGATAAAAAAAATACATACGGAAACCTAAATAACAACTAAAATACAACAGGCGGCCTTATATCGCGTTCTGCGATCTCTTCCAGGCAACCCATAGGGAGATAACTTGGTGCAATTTTAAAATGAAATAATAAGTTACAAACATAGGCAGCACCAAATATAAAATATTAAAATAGATACATAAACACATACATAAATACATACATTTATAAATATACAGGCAAGAAAACTATACAGCTCCAACAAGAATAAGATCTCAGTGGCAGGTAGTGCTCCTTTACCAGTCTTTTAAAGATCGGTAGTGATTGCGCGCGTTTTATTGTCATAGGCAATTTAATGCATTCCATAGACGAGCGGCCTGGACAGTAAAAGATTTGTCTAGGAAGATAGTGGAATGCATCGGCATTTTAAGTTTCATGATATCCGATGACCTATGAACCTTCGTGTGCGAGGCGCATAAAAACTGAAATCGGTTTTTGAGTTAAAGAGGGGTAGACGGCAAAAATAGTACATTATGTAGGAGGGAAATAATGTGAGCATTCCGGCGAGGGCGAATTGGCAACCACTTGAGTTTTTCGCGGAATGCAGAAATATGGTCATATTTGGCAAACCGAACATGAACCTTATACAAAAAATTGTTATTTGTGTTACAAGGGGTCAAAGTAATATTTTGTTCTTCTAGGGCGTTATTTTGAATTCAGAGCTAAGCGAAGTAGAATCACGAGCGTTGCGAGGGATTAATCTAACTTAGAATCCTGAGCTTAGCGAGGAATTCAATATATGCCGCCCGAGAACAAAATATTTTGTCCCCGAGTGATACACACTATTTTTCATCACTACCTAAGAGAAAAATAAAAAGCTACGAGTGCAACCTTGTACCTACCTACTCGAAACTAATATATTATAACCATAGAGAATTGAATGTTAGTTAGTGATATTTTTTTACATTAAACCTTCACGCGAGCACCTCCAACCCAACTACGCAAATCTATCAGAAGCACGAAGCGGACCAATCAGAAGAGAGAAAGCTCAAACTCCTACGGGCGCAAAATTGGATTTGGCTCCCGCTATCCTCTATAGACAATTTTTCGAATAGGTGTGATAAAAAAAAAATTTTTAGCTACGCTTAATGCACGATCATTGAGAACCCCACAGAAACTCTTTGAACTAGAAACAGCAATTGAAGAAATAAAATGGGACATCATAGGCATAAACGAAATGAGAAGATTGGGAGAAGGAATAGAAGACCATGGATATTATCTATTACATTATAAAGGAGAGACGTAAGGACAATACGGTGTTGGCTTTATAATAAAAAGGAAATATATTAACCGAATAGAAGAAATAAAAGGCATATTTCAGAAATAATTGCCATTCTTAACATTAAACGTCCCCTGCAAAACAGCAGAGATCAATCCTGGTCTAATAACCAAGTGTACTCACGGACTGAATCCGATAAGAAAGAAGATATAGCCAAAATAGAGGCTTTTTATAACATAACTTACAATGCGCTGTTGATACCTACTGCACACAAAAATATAATTATAATGGGCGACTTTACTGGTCAAATTGGAGAATGCAATAGAGGCGAAGAATACACAGTGGGAAGGCATGGTTATGGCAACAGGAGCAAAAATGGGGCAAGATTGATTAATTTGTGCCTAGAAAACAAACTTAGTAAGTATACTAAAAAGCTTCTACAAAAAGAGAAAGAATAAAAAATGGACGTGGACTTCTCCAAAAGAGGTATCATCATATCAGCCGAAAGACGTCCACTGCTGGACATATGCCTCCCCCAAGCGTCGCCACATTGACCGGTCCCGTGCGTCCCGCAACCAGCGGATCCCTGCAACCTTCACCAGGTCATCGGTCCACCTGGTGGGAGGCTTTCCAACGCAACGTCTTCCGGTTCGCGGTCGCCACTCCAGAACCTTTCTGCCCCATCGGCCATCCGTTCTGCGAGCAATGTGCCCTGCCCAATGCCACTTAAGTTTGGCAATTCTTCGGGCTATGTCTGTATGCCTGGTTCTCTTACGGATCGAATAGAGAGAAGCGTATTGGGCGTAAGAAGGAGAGACAGAGTACAGTTAAAAAAGATACAAGGAAAAACAAAACATACAATGAAATAAGGTGCATACAAATGTCCAAGTGAAGGATCTGTTGTTGTCTGTACATATAAAGTAAAGGACACGGATGGAAAAAAAAAACAAAATATCAATCCCATTTTTGGATGAGATTGAAATCGTAGACACGATACCTCATAATCTCCTTTATGAAATAATAATATCATATTGATTCTACTGTCCACATGTCGCGACATCAGGCATTCCATGTAGCCAAGCGAAGCAGTATCTCAATAAAAGAGAAGTGAATTCGGCAAGGCAAAGGGCAAAGAGTATGAATAATCAACTAATCAAATAGACGGAAATCCACATCGCGTCTTTAATCTCGCATATGATTGGTCGACTTTTCATACTCTTTGCTCTTTGCCTTTCCGAGTTCACTTACGAAATAAGGTTGCTGAAGTCCATGAAGAGATTATAATATTTTCAGTTCCAATGCTAATTTTGCCAAAGCAGACAAACTTGCTTTAACAGCAACAAATGCATTTACGCTAAGTAACTCAATTTCTATTGTAGGAACATAATGAAGATCCAGCTGATTGCGCCTGATTTCAAATATTTAGCCTTGATGAATACTGCCGGAATTTTAAGCATATATAATGTGTTTGATCAGCAACTCGTAAGTACACTCCCTAATTAGTTAGCATAATGCTAATTGTAGTGTCGTCCTTTATCCTCTTATCGCTCGTTTGCCTAAAGTGATATATAATCTCTCTCACCCCTGTTATCCAATACTAAAGTCTCCGCCAGATAACAAAAAATAAAAGTCATTGAGACTTGTACCAAAATAGTTATTTATGCTACAAGTGCGGAAAGTAGGTGATTTCCGATGAGTGGAAATCATCTTACGCACGTGTATCATACAACATTTTACTATGCATTGTGCGAGGAAATAAAAAAATATATCTGAACCAAGCAAGAAATTAATAAAATGGCGCTTATTCAAGGGCGCTCAGCATATCATAGATTTACTGAGTTCATAGTTCCTCGGGCATATCTACTGCGCATGTGCAAATAGCTGTCACGTCGTAACGCAAAAAGGCACGAGCAAAATATTAATTCCGCCAAACATATTTAATGAATATTTAAAATTAATTTATTGATCAAAATCTAAATCTAGAGTAATGAAAAACGCCTTAAATGAAGTATTAGTTTTGTTTTACCTTTAAATGAATGATAATCTGTACTTAACTAATTTTTAAAACTATTCTCAAGTAATAAAAACTCTATGCGGCGGGCTAACGTTGGAGTTAAAAATTAAAAAAGTACAGGAAAGTAAAAAGCACTAGTGAAAAAAAGTGTCACTTTCCGCACAGTTTGGCTGCTTGGAAAACGCTCTTTTCGAGGACATGCATTGTAAAGTATAATTACGTATCTTGAAAACATGAATTTTTGTTTATGGAGATATTTTGATAATTTTGGTCTCAAATTAAAGGTATAGGCGTAGAACCATATAATCCTTTAATCATGTAAATCGGTCCACTCGTTTATGAGATACTAGCTACTGCCCGCGGCTTCGCCTGCGTTCAAATTTAAAAAATAAATTGTAGTTCAAAAAACAAAAAAATACGCTTTAATGGTAAATTGAACTAAAAAGTCGCTAATCCTAATGATCCTGGTAAGGATAATGGGACAAACTATTTAAATTATAGCATTATCATCGGTCCTTGATAAGTGTGCAGTTTCAAATCAACCCGACGTTTTGAAGGGTGTGAAAATCACGTACAAAGATTCCGTGACATTGATACATAGATACATAAAAAAATGCTCCGATTGCGACCAAACTACAGGATTATCCGCTAGGTCAATCTAAAGATTGTCTGAAAAAATCATTAAAATCGGTCCAGCCGTTTCGGAGTCTATAAGGAACATACATACATATTTTATCTTTTATATATATAGATTAACTCATTACTGAATGCCAAGTCAGGAATGCCCCTTACCGCGATAAGTTTGTTTGATCTTGTTAGCGACATTGTCTTTAGATTTTTTCGTATCGTTTTGAAATATTGGAATTTATTGGTAGACCAGCAGTCTAATTGCGTAAGTGAATTTTGCAAAGCAAACAAGTCCTTCCCAAAAACGACTTTACGTATTGCATATTAATACGTATAGTCGTTTTTATAGCCTTATTGCGTAATGAATTCGGGAATGCAAAAACCAAAGAGTATGAAAAATCGACCAATCACATAGACGGAATTCCACATCGCGTCTTTTATCTCGCATGTGATTGGTCGACATTTCATACTCTCTGTTCTTTGCCTTGCCGAATTCATTACGCATTAAGGCTGCTGTTGTAAACGGCTTTTATTTTTTTGTTATCTGGCCTATGTCCAGCAGTGGACGTCTTTCGGCTGATATGATGATGATCTGGCGGCGATTTTAATCAGAATATCTTCAAACAGCTTTTGCCAGCGCTTTCGCCCGTGTGAATGTCAGAAAAATTATAACCCAAAGGAACGTATACTATCGGGATAAAAAGCATCCTATATACTTATCTTGCTCATAATCCACCGATGTGATCTTGACACCAACAATTTTGTTAGTGATTTTGTTTTGATTCGGGATCATATGTTTCTTCCCAAAAATAGTCGACATTTATTAGCTACATTGTTAGCTTTTAATATACACGCAGTTATTGATGATTTAACTGAGACTAGGTTTAGTGATTTAACAGTATTATCCAGTTTTTCTGATAATACTACTGTAGATTCTTTAAACGATTTGAGCCGACAATAGAGAAGACGAATAGTAATATTTTACTATATCATCAAAATATAAATCGCTTCTCCGGCAAAATTTTAGACGTGGAATTGTTAGTAGATAAATACCACATGGATATCTTATGTTTTTGTGAAACTTGGTTAAAACCAGATCGGATGTTGTTTAATGTAAATAATTTTTCAGTTGCCAGCGCGTACAACAGATCCACAGTGGGTGGTGGTACCCTGATACTTTGTCTCAAATATAAGGAAAGAAAGGATATCACTGCTTACTCTGTTGATCGCTTATGTGAGGTAGCATGTGCAGAGGTCGAGGGGCATACTATCTTGTGTGTTTACAGACCACCAGCATCAAACTTGTCATTGTTTTTAATTACAATGGAAGAATTGTTAAGTAAACTTTTCAGAGATAATAAATTAGTTTTTGTTTGTGGTGACTTAAATATAGATCTGTTAGTCAATTCACCTGAAAACTGTAAGCTCATTTCATTGTTCAAATCATTTAACTTAAAATATTTATTTAATGAACCGACAAGAATAACAGCAACTTCAGCTTCGTGCATAGATAATGTATTCACTAATTGTAAAGTACAAAAATCGTTTTTAATTAGTGGCGTTAGGTCAGACCATACTGGTCAGCTAGTATCTTTTGAGTCAGATAAAAAAAATAACCTACCTAAATCAATTCGATTAAGACCTCTTACTAAAAAAAAAATTAAATTCTTTTAATAATAATGTTTTTAGCAACCTTTGTAACGCCAGTTTTGATTTAAAAGACCCCAATATAAATTACGGCACGTTGTTTTCTACAATTTGCCAAGAATTCAATAAAACGTGTCCTATAAAAACAGTTAAAGTCAACAATTACAAATCGAAATTTAGTGAATGGGCCACTGTGGGCATAAGAAAAAGCCGAGATAATTTATATAATTTATATTACGAAAAATCTTTGACTACCGATCAAGTTTTCCACACATATGTTAGAAACTATTCCAAAATATTCAAAAGAGTATGTGCTCAAGCAAAATCTCAAATAATAATTACCAAAATTGGTGTTTCTAATAATAAAATAAAAACTGTGTGGCAAGTAATTAATAGAGAAACTGGAAAGACACAACAACGCGATCAGAATGAGTTGTCTTTGAAAATATCTAATCAAACCATTTCTGATAAGCAAGAAGTCGCTGAGACATTAGAAAATTTCTTTACCAACATTCCGTTAGAGGTTACGAAGTCACTTCCCTCCTCATCTAAATTGGCTGCAGCTCTTCTTAAGGAATACTTTACTAAAGACATACCAACCTTTAAATTTAAACCAATATGCATTGATACAATTAAAAACGCGTTCAAAAGTCTCAATATAAAAAACACTGAAGACTTATGGGGGATATCCGTTAGGGTTCTTGGAGATATCATTGACTCAATTGCTCCTGTCCTAACAGGCATATTCAATCAGTGTTTGGACAGCGGCACGTTTCCTGACTTAATGAAACACAGTAAAGTAGTACCAATTTTCAAATCAGGCTGTAAGAACGATCCCTCTAATTATAGACCTATATCCGTGTTACCAGCATTGAGTAAAATCTATGAAAAAATCATGCTGGACCAGATGTTGTCTCATTTCAATTCAAATGGGATCCTGCATAGTCAGCAGTTTGGTTTCACGAAAGGTAGGTCGACAACGGACGCGGGAGTAAAACTCATCAGCCACATCTTGGAATCATGGGAGAAATCCCAGGATGCCATTGGCATTTTCTGTGATCTGTCAAAAGCGTTCGACTGCGTCGACCACAACACACTGATCTGTAAATTACAACACTACGGAATTCGAGGACAAGCTGCTGATCTTGTGCTTTCCTATTTATCAAACAGACAGCAAAAAGTAAATGTTAATGGGGCGACGTCCTCCGGGTCTCTAGTCAAAATGGGCGTGCCCCAAGGTTCAATTCTCGGCCCTTTCCTTTTTCTTGTTTACATTAATGATCTCCTTTTTATGATGGCCAAATTATCGGATATAATTCTATTTGCTGATGATACTTCGCTAATTTTTAAAATAGATAGGAAAGATACGGATGTCTTACATGTCAATGAAAGTCTAATTGTTCTCTCGGAATGGTTCGCAGCTAACAATCTTTTACTGAATGCGAAAAAAACAAAATGTCTAAAGTTCTCTTTACCAAATGTACCTCAACGTGACCTAAATCTAAATCTTGACGGCAAAAATCTTGAAATAATAACGGAAACTGTATTCTTGGGGATTACTATCGATTCAAAATTGCAGTGGGGCGCGCACATTAGAACTCTTTCGGGCAGGTTAAGTTCGGCTGCCTATGCTGTAAGGAAGATAAGGCAGTTAACCGATGTAGCCATAGCTAGACTAGTATACTATGCTTATTTCCACAGTATTATGTCTTATGGCATTCTGCTGTGGGAGTCAGCAGCAGACGTTGACTCAATTTTTATCTTACAAAAGAGGGCAATCCGCGCGATCTATAAAATGGGTCCTCGCGAGTCCCTCAGAGAAAAATTTAAAGAGATCGATATACTGACTCTACCTTCACTTTATATTTTGGAATGTATTTTGTATGTCCGAAAAAATCGAGGGCTTTTCAAAACTAGAAGTGACTTCCATAATTTAAATACACGCAGTAAGCATGAAATTGTAATACCCAAATTCAGATTAACGAAAACTAGCAAGTCTTTTCTTATAAACAGTATACGCTTTTATAACAAGTTTCCTAAGTCAGTTATAGAACTGACCGATGGAAAGTTCAAAAACTACATCAAACGTGTCCTTATTAAAAAAGCATATTATAAAATCAAGGACTACGTTGAAGATAAAAAATTTGGCTTTGACACCCTCTGCGCATGCGGCTTCCCTGGTAACTCTTATACGGCACAAATATATGGATATCTCTAACTATTCTCAATCTCATTTTTTTTCTCTTTTAATTAGACTTTTTACAATATTTTTCAATCATCATTATAGCCCTTTGCTAAGAATAGTTACAGCACTGATTACAGTATTTGTGCCACATGTTAAATTTGGGTTTTGTGTTTTTTTTTTTTTACCTTTGTATAGATTCTTTTACCTATTGTGAATGTGTGAACATTGTAGGCTTTCTAGATTTCTAGATGATTGTTAACATTTGTTAACTTTTTATTTCGTGCATTATTTTTTTTGTTTTATTGTTTTTTTTTTGTTTCAATTTCGTACGACTTATTGTCGGGCCTACATTGTCCCCCCATATCCAAGTACTAATGCTGTAACATGGAAATATTGTAAACAAAAAAATTTAAAAGGGTAACCATGGAGTTTCTTGCCGGTTCTTCTCCATAGGAAACGACTAACCCGAACCGTGCACCTTTTGTCGACGTTTTATAAGTGCCCATGTAGGCCTATGTAAAATAAAAATATTTGATTTTGATTTTGTGCTAATATCGTCCAAATCCGTTCATCGTAGTTCGTACAATCGTTCGAGTAGTGGCAAACATCTAAACATCCAGACTTACATTAAAGAACTCGTATTTAGATAAGACTAGCTGCTGCCCGCGGCTCTGCCCGCGTGATATTAGTACTGTTCCCAATATATTTATAAATTATAGCCTCTGTGTTATTCTGATGTAGGTATCTATATCATCATCATCAATCAATCAATACTTACATATAATAAATCTGTAGAAAAATATTTTTTGTACATCGAAAAAAAATCCAAAAAAATAGCCAGGGTGTTAAAGGATAGCCAACAGAACCCATTTCTAGCATTTTTGGAATTTTTGTCTGTTTGTCTGTTTATTTGTGCACGTATCACGTGAAATGTACGAATCCAATGTAGATAACTTTTATACATAAAAATTGTGTGTATCTTGAAGAATTACTTAGTTTTTGTTTCATCGCAATCAGTTCACTCTATCAAAAGTTAGATGAATTTAAAGTGTTCAAGAAGTAAAATTATCACAGCTCACGCAATAGTTACTCGGACAGTTGAACTCGCTATTCGATAGATGGCGTTGTGCATTTAAAGTCATTTTCTGAATCGCGGTGTTAAGATTTTACGCGAAAGAATGACCCTAGAAAAAAAAATTGGTTTGTAATATGTATATTTTTAAACTTCCCAAAAAGGAGGAGGTGCTATGTTCGACGTTATGTACTTATGTATGTATGTTTTTTTTAGAGATGGGTCGTAACTAGGTGAATTTTGGACTAGGTGCACCTAGTCCAAGTCCGTACAAATACTCGATCCAAATACCTGTTCCACCTAGTCCATGAAATACGCATACTAAATACTTTATAGATTCTTAGTCTTTGCGTATCACCGATTCGTGTAGATACGTACGTACCTATGCAGTAATGAAATGTAATCTTCCCTTCATACTTTACACAGACTTGACTGTCATCGTAAAGATTTATCTACGTTGAAGATTGTTGGCGTAATTTAAAGATTTCTATTAATTTTTCAGAGTACTTAATTAGTTTTGTTATTGTTTTTTTTTTAATACACTAATTCCTTTGGTTACCATTTTTTAAACAATAAACACATGAATTAATGTCGTAATAAAAAATAGATATATGTTCTTAAATGATTTATCAAAATTTCGTTACGAAAACCGATCACACTAAATAAGTCCGAAAGTACGTGTTTGCGACGACTAGTAGGTAACAATACGTCAAGCGAGATCACATCGGAATGAGTCCGTACTTGATACTAGACTGCATCATAAAGTCTTCATTTGCATCGAGTATTGTCAAAGTACCTATTCTATAAAGTCTGCCTAGTCCCGACTAATCTCGAGTCTCGAGTATTGTCAAAGTACCTATTCTATAAAGTCTGCCTAGTCCCGACTAGTCTCGAGTCTCGAGTATTGACAGACAAGGATGAAAGGATTGCGGAATAGTGTTATAGTTAAAAAAGGACAGAATATATTCTAGCACAACACAGTGCGCGTCGCGTTACTTTAATGCCATTGAAATATGGTTTAAATTAAAATTACTGGCACACGAATTATTTATGTAAACACTAGTGCGCGACGCGTGACTTTTATGTTCTTTGATTTAGGGTTCAAATTCAAGTGACTGTCACACGTATGATTTTGGCAAACATGAGTGAGCTATGACTATGCTGCTATCTCGCTTCGCCGCGTCGTCGGTACTTTGATTCGCGCAGGCCGCGTGTGCCGTGCACTGCGTAGGCACAGTGAGACTAGGTGGAACGAGTATTTTAAAAGTTAGAATAGGTGCAGCCTAGTCTCGCTAAATACCTAATCCCTGGATCTGTTCTAGTATATACGCTTCATCTCTAGTTTTTTTTTTTTTTTTGTGTATGTTCACCGATATCTCCGTCAATTGTGGACCGATTTCAAAAATGTTTTTTTTTGTTTGAAAGAGTATGTATGTTCCGAAATTGGTCCCATTTTAATTTGGTGTAGGACTGACGAAGCAATTCGAAGATATACAACAGAACTCTTCAATAAATAACGGCAATTCTCTCGGGATTGCTGCAATCGCATGTTTGTTTGTTGTTTATACCATTACTTTATTTTTGGAAGTCGGTGTCCATAACGCAATAAATTGGTACCTACGAAAGACACCGACTTCCAAAAATAAAGTTATTTTTCACTTTGTTGTTTTATTTGGAAGTCGGTAGTATTTTAAAAAAAAGTTTTTTTGAGTATGTGGAGTAGGCAGGCAGGCTGGTAAGTATGGTAGGGTTGGCAGGCAGATGACGGGAGCGAAGCCGCGGGCACAGCTAGTATATAATATTATAAAGAGGAAAGATTTTTTTGTTTGTTTGTACCGAATACGCTCCGAAACTACAGGACCGATTTAAAAAATTATTTCACCAATAGAAAGCTACATTATTCCTGAGTGACATAAGCTATTTTTTAATCCCGAAAACGGGTCCTGTGGGGTGATCCACGGGAGCCGAGCCGCGGGCAACAGCTAGTAAGTTATATTTCTGTGAAGTTTCAACAAAATCCATTCAGTAGTTTTTGCGTGGAAGAGTAACAAACATCCATCCATCCTCACAAACTTTCACGTTTATAAGTTAAGATAGTAAGAAGAAGGATGCCATAAAATCTTTCTCATATCAACGTGCCAGTCCCAAACCTTTAAAATTTCCAGATCCTAATGAATATCGCCAAAGGTGACGACGTGTCGTTTGTAGCGAGTCCCGTGGACCCTGTACTAGCGGTCTTCGGCGAAGTGAACGGCAACTATGGCGTGGTTCTGCGATTATTCAGCCATGATCCACCGGAGCTGAAGAGTAAGGATCGCATGTGCCTGACGCATCAGATCGTATCACTGGTGAACTTTGCACCTGACGGCCGGTACCTGGTCACTGGTGCGATGTCTGCGGGACATATCTTCATTTTTAAGGTGAGTTTTGAGCGAAATTGAGATAGCTGCAGTTTGCCGCCACCAGAAATTTTATTCTGATGGTCCTATTGGTCCTTTCATTCTAAGTAAGCTGCAATTACAAACAAAACAAATTCAACCCAAGAGACAAATCGGAGGAAACAAGACCATCAGCAACCTAATCCTTGTCATTTGATGATTTATCCAAATACTTTGTTCATCAATTCTGATTCATTGCATCCTTCGATTCAGGTCAGCGAGGCCTTCAAACTAACCCTCGTGCGCTACGCGGAGCTCGGTCGAGGCCTGGCCGACTGCTTCCTCATGAAAGTCGGCCTGAACATGCGTTGCTTCAGCCTCGTGCTGTTCTCCGAGAAGTATAACATTGGTAAGTCCATGAACTGCATAATATTACATATTAGTAGTAAGTGGTGAAACAACAACTCTCTAGAGGCTACTATGCCAATTCCAAACAGTTTGATAGAAACACAGTCATAGGTGGATCCACTGGGGGGCACGGGGGCACGTGTCCCCCCCCTCTCCAGATGGGTCAGCAGAGAATCTGAGATACCTAAAGAGAGAGAGAGAGAGACCAGAGACCTATTATATCATGTAAAAGTAGGGACCTGTAATCTTTTTCATTATAAATTTATTATTTTAAATACCTAATATTTGTATACTTATTGTACGTCATTGATCAGGGCCAGATTAACTACGCAGCAGGTGTAGCAATTGCAGCAAATGCAACGTGCTCTGCGGATTCGAAGTTTTCTCAAGTCAATCTATACTTAATAATAATAATTATTGTAATGTCCTTTATTCATTAAATTTCTTAATTAATTAATTATTGTTATTAATATTATAAAGAGGCAAGATATTTTTGTTTGTTTGTACCGAGGCTCCGAAACTACTGGACCGATTTAAAACATTCTTTCACCAATAGAAAGCTACATTATTCCTAAGTGACATAGGCTATTTTTTTATCCCGATAATCCCATGATCCATGGAGGCGAAGCCGCAAACGGAACAGTAGTCTGATATAAATTGCCAACAAAAAGCTGCGCGTTTTAAAAAATTTGCCTTGCCGAATTCATTACGCATTTAGGCTGCTGGATCCGTCACTGAACACAGTCACATTCTGGTTTCGTGCTCCGTCGTCACATTACAAGCATTTAATATATATATGTCGCATCAAGGCTGGCCGATAGATGCAAACCATCGGGAAGTCGGGAAATATTCCCTTAGGTTAAGACATCGTGTGTGGGCAGGTCGGTGGGTGAATCGTGAAATTGAAATCACACAAATTGTTCGATACACTGAGTATATTCAAATAGACACAAGTTACACTCCTGCTTACTAATATTACGGATCGACACTGATTCTACGACGTCTTAGCTCTACGGCTGCCAGTACTCAACTGCCCTATTTCCTCCACGCAAGTGCTTATAAAAGCGCGCCAATGCGTATTTGCTCTTTACTGCCGCTAGGGGCGTGCTTGTGATTTGTTTTGACGTCCGTACTATTGACTAAACCCGACACGGCCATCCTGCGAGACAGGCGTCCTCGTCTGTTCCTAATTGTCTGGTTTTTAACAGTGTATCGAATCATGTGGAAATCCTCAATAGATGTCCTCAGCCCTTGGGGAAAGCTGAGGGGTCTGTCAGACTCCTACTGACTAAAACTACATGGTGTTCTCTAGGCCGTAATTC
This sequence comes from Orthosia incerta, assembly GCA_948252205.1. NCBI lineage: Eukaryota > Metazoa > Arthropoda > Insecta > Lepidoptera > Noctuidae > Orthosia > Orthosia incerta. The sequence goes on along the minus strand of OX411754.1, from coordinate 30,048,512 downwards.
CTCTTGAGAGGCGAACGTGGAACACACACGTCGCCTTCTCGGGCCTCTCTTAGGTGACAGATCCCCAAATCTATCACCCACAGGCATCATCTTCTTGTCCTTGCTCCATGCCATCTCATGGTCACCTCGTGTTACACGACACGTCGTCTTAGTCCACTTCATCCGGTTTTTTTGAAAAATACAAAATTTTCAAACAGTATTTGCTCGTCCAATCCTGACTCATATTCTAGAGTGAGGAAACATTTTGAGACAATCAAACAAGATCATTCAAATCGCTCTGTTCACTATTGCAAGGAACGAGTAATTCTAATTCCAATTTAAAGAAAATAGCAACCTCATCGGTTTGGTACCTAAAAGCACCCAATCTTCGTGATTACAAAGTCCAAGTACCACTGATAGTCATTACTCTCACATTAAATCAAACAAAAGAAACAATACACCAGGTTTTTTATTCACGATCTTTAGCCATCACATAGCTCTACTAGCTATCTCATAGCTCTCCTATCTTAATTGCTCTACTCGCACATCTCCACGATGTCAGAGATTTAGTACTTGCTACTTCATCTACAATCTCAATTGGTACTTGAGCTTTGTGTGTTACCAACACGATCTACGCATAGTAATCAAAATTAGAAAACCAAAATTATTTCAATTTACGTAATGAGGGCTTGACGATTCGAACGTTATCAACATTAATATGGTGACCTTACCACACGCGTGACTGCGAGTTTACTTTCTTTTAACCTCATGACTCAATAGGAACTTTCTTTAAGGTTCCTAACACAAACATGACTTTTCACACCAGACAGTGTCACACAGACTTACAGGTGCCATACATGACTACCGTTGCCATAAAGGTCAACAGTTGCCACACAGGCCATTAGTTGCCACTCAGGCCAACAGTTGCCACTCAGGCCAACAGTTGCCACTCAGGCTCATAGTTTCCACTCAGGCTCTCAGTTGCCACACAACGCTCGGCTACTCCTGACCAAACTAGATTATTGGTTTCGTGAAAATAGGGAAATTTGAGAACTCTACTCTTTAAACTAAATCATTACCCTGGGCCATGTACCACTAGTCGCTCCAAACAAACTTTAAAAGTCTACTGCAGCAACAACTGCCAAGCTTACAGAAACCCTCGAGTAAAACCTCCAACGCCATGGCTCTCTAGCCGACCAGCAATTATATTGCTCTCACAACGGTCTCTCGGTCTCTCTCTAGACCCCGACCTCCGCCAGAATCCACTGGTACGGTCAAACGTAATGCGTTCGATAGACTGAATTACTCGACACCTTAAGCTTGCTCATTATCATCAAAATCCTTTTGACATCAACATCGACTGGTACATGACCCGCTGGCATCTGCCCTAACCTACAGTGTGCATACTTGTAGGTTCCAAGCGTACCTATTTAAAGCTTTCGGTGTATAACGATCACCATCCTGTCGTAATCACCTATCGCGGACTTAATACAGGGCCTATTTAGTTTTCGTATTAGAGTGTCCCACACAACACTATTCATTAGAAAAAGGTCCGACGATCAACAAGTTCAACAACTAAACAAAGTAATTGTAACAATGCTGTTACGGTTTGTTACAATTCATAGGCAATGCATACTCAACTCATGAAACTTTCACTGTGATTTGTGCACCAACACAAACCAGAATCGTATCTACCAACGATTCTTTACATATCTGCCGCCACATATGCTACAACACATGAGGGGCTCTGTGCACCAACACAGACAAGAATCGCACCAACGATTCTCAAAAATCTAGCGCAATATGTGCTACAACACATGAAGCGCTCTGTGCACCAACACAGACAGAAATCGTTTAAACGATTCACAAAAATCTAGCGCAAATGTGCTACAACACATAAGCGCTCTGTGCACCAACACAGACAGGAATCGCACCAACGGTTCTCAAAAATCTAGCGAATATGTGCTACAACACATGAATCGCTCTGTGCACCAACACAGACAGAAATCGCACCAACGATTCCTTGTAGACCCATCGCCACATGTTACTCATGAGGTGCGGTCTAAAGTTTCGAGTATGAGTGTGCAAGCCATTCTTAATCAGATTTAGTTTCATTACCACTGTCATCAACTATGACGTCTAATTCTCAAGGAACTTGGTGATCGGGGATCCTTCGTACTAGATTCGCTTTTTTTACTCAAAGATATTGGAGCATACCGACTGTTAATATGAGGGTTACAATTAAGCCTGATAATATTTGCGTACTAATAACTCGTGTGAAGGAACTTCACGAATTAACTCTGATCAATATCGTTAAAATCAAATTATCAACAGTAACCCTTTACTATCGCACACTAACTCAGTTTTCATGTAAGGAAAACGATTGCGAGATCTACTGCTATCATAATATTACTTTGAAAGTAAGCAAGAGAAGAAACAAGATCTTTTCTGAATACAGGTAAATGATCAGTACCGTTACTAACTAACTCGATACAATTTCTTTACCACGACATTACTTACTCGCTTTACCACGACATTACTTACTCGCTTTGCCACGACATTACTTACTCGCTTTGCCACTGAAAATTACTGGTTCTGCAGTCATTTTGGATATCTCATTTCCTTCTTATAGGATATCTCATCCTAAAGTTCGTACTGAACCAAATGTTTCAACATTAGTAGGAAAATACTAACTAGCCAATAGGAACCTCATTAACTACTTGCTTTTTACTAAGTGTGTCTTAATTACCTAGTGATAGTGCTAGATATAATCACTACCAATTTAGTGATCAAACATGAACACTGTTATAACTCGAAATAGCATCTCTTCACTAGAGAACATTCGACCTCACTATCGAAATAAAATAGAAGCGACTCACCGAGTGTTCCATTCGAAACTTGCGAGCGCCCGACTTCTCAGCTGTGGTCGTAATGTTCGGTTACCTCCTGCGAACTGCTAGCCTGCCGTTCCTTTTAACCTCTCGGGTGTTGACACATCAGCCTTCGCATACACCATCTGAACCACTAGCCTGCAGCAGAGGCTCCACTGCGACGCAATACGGTATCTGAAACGTGAAAAACATTTCGAGAGTATATGTTCACACAGTTATCTTAACCATACTCAGATTTGATGGAAATTAACCGGTGCAGCGGTGTAGTAAACTAAACCGGCACAGCAAAATGGGTTATTGCGGACATGAACCACACAGACCACACAGTACAGAACCCAATTGTCCAGGTAGGTATATGGGCTTTAGATAATCCAATGAATGCCATAGCGTCAGTGTAATTTTAAGTCGCAATTAACGAGGCCTGGTAGGGTTTATCACCTTTTAGATAGTTTGGCCCTCCGACCACAAAAGAAGAGTACTATGCTTCTCCTCAAACTTATTTAATTCTCACTACATAAAACTATCACACTACAAAACTAATCAAAATAATTCATTTGGAATTATGATATTTTTCAGACTGAAGTATAAGGTAGGTACGTCACTGTCATCGTTCTAACTTCCAATAACAGTCAGCCAAGGCCAGTCAAGGGCTATTGCCAGTGTCAGTAGAATAATAACTCTTCAACAAAACCAAAACTTGACCATCGATTGTAACTAAAGTGAAACTATGAACCGACACGGGCCACCCCGACGACCCACTTACCGCCATACTGTACACAGAACTTTGAATAATGAACACTCTTGGCCATAGTCATAACAAAATGAAAACGACTCACCAGATTGGCATAAAGATCCGTGTGTATGGATCTTTCCACACGTCCACACGCTCCTCCTTGACCTGTCCAGCTCCTTGGTTGTTACTAGCGGCCTTGCTGCTCCGCTCCAGACTGGTTTTTCATTATTCAATACCGAGGGTAGTCGCAACTGACACCACGATTTTTTTTGCAAGAATGTAACAGACATTTTCACTAGCTTTGTTTTTACGTGTGATCTCATTAGCACGATCGAATCCCACTTCTGATGTCGCACCAAGGCTGGCCGATAGATGCAAACCATCGGGAAGTCGGGAAATATTCCCTTAGGTTAAGACATCGTGTGTGGGCAGGTCGGTGGGTGAATCGTGAAATTGAAATCACACAAATTGTTCGATACACTGAGTATATTCAAATAGACACAAGTTACACTCCTGCTTACTAATATTACGGATCGACACTGATTCTACGACGTCTTAGCTCTACGGCTGCCAGTACTCAACTGCCCTATTTCCTCCACGCAAGTGCTTATAAAAGCGCGCCAATGCGTATTTGCTCTTTACTGCCGCTAGGGGCGTGCTTGTGATTTGTTTTGACGTCCGTACTATTGACTAAACCCGACATATAAAACATGGCATCGCCAGTAGCCAATCGTTATGCAAAACAAGTTTAAAAAAAATCGTTTTCGTGCCTGCACTCACTTGTGGCATCTATACGCCACATACAAATTACAAAATCCTGATATCATACAAATCTCACATCGCACTATCAACGTTATCTGCGCGATATGAACGTAGATAACAGCACGATTACCACCATCAGGCAGTTACCTGCCAGACAGAACAGTCTGGTCGAAAGATCCTCCCTTTTTAAAGGAGTTTGCAGGACTTGCGACCCTGTTCCGCAGACCTTGAGTTTTAGAAAGAGATTATCACAAAGGGCTTGTCTTTCTTCCTAAAACTCATTTCAATATGTTAATGACTGGGTTCTTTATCTCATCATCATCATCATTTCAGCCTTAAGACGTCCACTGCTGGACAAAGGCCTTCCCGCAGGGTCGCCACAATTATAGGTCCTGTGCGTCTCGCATCCACTGGATTTATTCCAACAATGCGTGTTTTGTTTCTGTAACTACGTACGCCTTCGTAATCTTAACCTTAACTCTTGTCTGCAGGCGAGCGAATTGTCTGCATTAACGCAGAGACGGGCAAAGACAACAAGTTCGCGGGCAAGATGCAGGGCCCGTACACGAGGCTGCTGCCGCTCAGCGCCAAGGACACCATACTCGCCATCCCGCACCTCAGCAGGCAGATGCATATCCTTAAGCTGAACGGAGACGTAAGACATTTTGTAAAGTATATATAATGTCACAAGATGCAGGGCCCGTACACAAGGCTGCTGACGCTCAGCGCCAAGGACACCATACTTGCCATCCCGCACCCCAGCAGGCAGATGCCTTTTTTGTCATAAAAAGTTATTAGCTGAACCAAAAAAAAAGGTCCAAGCAGGTTCCATTATTGGTTGGGCTATTGCCGGCTGTGAACATTTTACTTTAATACTTAATTGTCTGAATGTTTTTTTTAATCACATTCTGTGTTTAAAATTAATCGAGAAGAAATTAATTCATCATTATATTCCTAAGCATAGTTGAGCTAATCTGAAAACTATCTGTTTTCAGAAAGGGGCAACCGTGTCTGTGAAGATGGGCCCCATCTTAGAGTCTGGGCACGAGATCAAGCAGTTCGATGGTTTCAGAAACGAGCATGCTCTGCTGACCTTTGGCTATGACGGCTCCGCCATACTGAGGGCGCCTGATGGTCCTGAAGCATACCGTAAGTCAGATGTCACTTTTCAAAGGGTCAACATACAAAGTATAGCTACAACAAAAATGTGTGCATGCAAGAATTAACAGGTTGTAGTGTTTTTTTTTCTATTTCATGCAAAAATTAACAGGTAGTCTTTAACATAAGTGGGTGATTTTATGAAGTAGTCACTAACCGTTTGTATGTCAGCGTCATCGAAGTCTTCTTCGTCAGAAACGTGATTCGAAGTACAGACCTGTGGTAGCAGCTTTTAAAATGCAAACCACGCATTTCCTACAACTGATTTCACACAAATCCTACTTCCTTCTCAGCCGTTCCACATTTATTGTAATTAATTTTCATGATTACTCTGATCGTCTTAGCGATCCCAAAATGAATTCAACCTCTTCTTATTCCGCTCTCTTAGTTTATTTTGCTTCCAGTGAAAAAACTGATAGTAACGCATCGCTACGAGCAAGGCATCAAGAGTGCAATGGTAGACGAGCCCAGAAGATACGTGGTAAACCTCGCCGCCAACGGCACACTGGCCTGCATGTTCCTTAAGAAGAGCTACTACCCGCTGGAGGACCTGGTCCATCAGCCACCTGACAAGAACCTCTACCAACACGACGAACAAGCTAATATTAACACCATCAACATCATTAATCATAATGATAGTAAGTGCTTTGGCTTTTATCGACTGACTTTCCATCGGTAAGGACTATGCTCTTTATGATAAAGTTTAAACTAGATATCGTAAAGACCTATATATTATATAAATCAAGTTTAGGGTATTTTTTTTTCCTAACATTAAAATTACTTAAAATTATTTACCGAAAATTATTATCGATCCGTTTTAATTAATCAATCCCTAGAAAACTACCATTGCTCGAATGAGCTAGGTCTGTACTACTTTTTGCTAAGTGCTTGACCTGAGTGAGAGGAAACAATTTAATATTCTGTAACATTATCTATAGCCATCACTTTATTCCACAGAAAACTACCTTCAACTACAAGAAGATAAGAAGGTCCTCGAGGAGGCTAGATTTTACAGGTTAGAACGTGAGGAGATCCGGAAGACGTTCGAGTCACTAAAGGCGAAACTGATAGCGTTACTGGAAGAAAACATCAATGAGGTTCCCCTGCATCAGCTGTCACTGTCAGAGTTCAACTTGCACCAGGAAGCCAGAAGAGAGAGGCTCAAAGCGGTAAGATGAACGTACAAATGGGAAAGATAGGAGATAGGATAGGTGCCGCAGCAGACGAACCCAGTCGAGCCACTGGAGAGGAACATCAATAAGCTGCTCCTGCAGCAGTTTTCACTGTAAGAGATCATTCGCGTTCGATTTTTGCTGAGAGCAGTTGTGTTACATGCGATTGCGCGCGTATCACAGTGTGTGTGTGGCCTCATTACCATCGAGGCGGTCCGGCCACTGCTCGAGCGCTGGCTCGGGAGGAGGCACGGCTCCCTGTCGTTTCGGGTGACGCAGGTGCTCTCGGGGTATGGTTGCTTCAGAGAGTACCTGTGTCGCATAAACAGGGAGCCGGACGCCCGGTGTCACCACTGCGTCGACTGCCGGGAGGACACGGCGTGGCATACGCTGGCAGTGTGCCGCTTGGGAGGAGTCACGCCGTGCCCTCATCTCTGAAGTAGGCAGTGACCTGTCGCTGCCGGCCGTAGTCGAGTCTATGGTCGGCAGCGAGGAGTCCTGGGACGCGGTGGTATCCTTCTGCGAAACAGCCGTCTCGCAGAAGGAGGCTGCGGAGGGAGAGGGAGATTTTATCCGCTATCTCCCGATCTCCCGATCCGCAGCAGACGCGCCGGGCGTCGGCGGAGGGCAGACAACGCCCTCTTCCAGCCCCCTAAATAGGTCCAGGGGCGACGGACTCGGGGACGTCCGTCGCCCCCCACACATCAGGACCCAAGGTGGAGGACCGTAGTGTTCCACGCGCGCTCCTCTAAGACGTCGCGGGGGTAGTCCAACACCTCTCTCCCCCCAAACCTGAGGTCGTGGCCCGCAAAGGCGGGCCGGCACCAGCCGAGGGTTGCGGAAGTATCGTTGTTCCCGCGACCCCCAGCGTAGGTGTGAGATGGAACACCGGGGTGGCTTTTAGTCAGTACGAGTCTGACAGACCCCTCCGCCCACGCGGAGGACATCCAATGAGGATTTTCCAACCCGAAAAAAAAAAATGGTTACAACGGGCTGTTTTCCGCAACTCCACGAACAAGCGAGTATTTTGCGTACGGGTGGGAATTAACCAATTTTTATGTTATGGCGAAGTTAATACTTGCTTAACTTTTACAATGAGTTCGAAAAAGGATAAATTTAGCGTGAACTTATCAACAGAGACTGAATATCTGTTGTACAAGTACCTTTGTGAAGAACAAAGGAAGCGCGAAAAGCTGCAAAAATACCTAAATGACTTAAAAAGTCTGATAGAAAACCTCCAGCAACAGCTGGAACTTCAAGAGGAGAACCCACCAAAATCATCAACTACAACCGCCCCTGAGACTTCTTCCTCGCCTGTTGAATATACAGCGGATGAAGAAGAACTCGCTCTAGAAACAGGATGGATACGGCAATAAAGCAGGAAGAAAAGAAAATTGAACACCTCTCCCGCCCAACCCACTTTAAATGAACAAGGAAGTGAAAATAATAAAGGTAAGGAAAAAACCATTAAAACTCCTTTACCACCACCAATTGTAGTAGATGGTATCCAGGATTACCAGTTTTTTTTTTTATTTTCTGTCTGAGAGCTAACCAGCTGACGCGTTCAGCATCAAAATAATGAACGGCGATACAATCAAAGAAAATGCCAAAAACGATGATTCGTACAGAGCAATTACAAAAGCCCTCTCACTCAACAATTGCCTCTGGCACTCGTATGAGAACAAGCAAGAGAGACCAATTAGAGTTATGGCAAAAAAATTGCATTTCACATGCATTCCGGAGAGAATTGTTGTAGACTTGCGTGGCAAAGGCTACAAAATTCTAGAAGCAGTCAACAAATTGAGTTGGAAAATCAAAGAGCCACTCAATATGTTCATGCTAACATTCTCAAACGATGAAGAAACTAGCAAAATTTATAACATCAAAACTGTATTGGGTTGTAATGTGGAAATTCAACCGGTATAATCCACAAAACTGGTACCTCAGTGCAAACGATGCCAGGCTTACGGCCATACGCAAAAGTACTGCTCCAAAGAGCCGAGGTGCGTAAAATGCACAGGCAAACATCTCATGAAGGATTGCAGAAAAACAAAATAGGCGAAGCCAAAGTGTGTCCACTGTGGAGCTCCACATCCAGCTAACCATAGGGGATGTACCGTAGCCAAAGAAATCCAGCACATTCCAGCTCAAGAAAATACACGTACTGGAAGAGTCGAAGTCCCCACTCAGTACAAACGAAGTTAAAGCACAATGAAAACTACGACAAAAAACGTATCCTATGCCCAAGTAGCTACAAGAGGCATAACCAATAAGGCGCCTTTGGTTGATAAGAACAGTGACAAAAAGTTGGATGAAATCTTAAAGTTAATGTCATCATTCGACGAGAGATTGAAATACAATTAAAATAGCAACAAAGCTGCTACTTCTAAGCCACAAAAATGAATACTACACAAAAAATATGGCTTGAAACTCAAATGGGTTACAAAAACATCAGAACGAGTTACTCGTACAAGTAGTATTGGGCATAGAAAATATTGATGTGTGCCTCATATCAGAAAGTCGCTTCACAAAGCAATCTCACATTAAGTTTGATGGGTACAAAGTATACCATGCACTCCACCCAGACAATTCTGCAAGAGATGGTAGTGCCATTATTGTAAAAGAAAACCTACAGCACTATGAAGAGTTTAAATACGAGGAGAAGGACATCCTAGCAGTGGCGATTTGTCTACAAACCAAAAATTATCCTGTAAAAGTATCTGCACTCTAATGTCCACCACGATAAATTATAAAAAAGACCACTAATGTGAACTTTCTAACTCGCTTTAGAAGTCGATTTATATTAGGAGGTGACTTCAATGCTAAAAATACGTATTGGGGCTCCAGAATAACAACTACTAAAGGCAAAGAACTACTAAGTGCCATAAAAGAGCTGAAATGTGATGTCATATCAACTGGAAAGTCCACCTATTGGCCAACAGATCAAAATAAAATACCGGACTTAATAGATTTTTTTATAACCTTTTTTTCTATCAACTAGTTATATAATCGGAACAAAGCTATGACATGAATTCAGATCACTCTGCAATCTATCTAGAAATTAGCGAAACCATTTTTTATAAAGAAAACAGGCCCACTCTTGTTAATAAATGTACAGACTGGGAGAGCTTCAAGTCCAGATTAAATGATCAGATAGACCTTAAAGTTCTATCAAAAACACCCGAAAATCTAAAGATCGAAGTAGTAAAGTTTATAATGCATATCCAGCAAGCAGCGTGGGAAAATACACCTGACTTCAACAAGAGGACGAAGGGAAATACTTACCCGCTCAGTATCAAGCAGCTCATTATGGAGAAAAGAAAACAGAGAAAAACGTGGCATCAATCTAGGTGCCCTGAAGACAAACGAAAATTGCCTGGTCGAGTTAGTGAAGGAGAACATCAATGAGCCGCTCGTGCATTAGCCGCCATTGTCAGAGTTCAACTTGCTCCAGGAAGCCAGAACAGAGAGGCTCAAAGCGGTAAGATGAACGTACAAAAGGGTAAGATAGAGGATAGCATAGGTGTTGCTGCAGACTAACCTGATCGGAGTTACTGAAGGAGAACATCAGAGTTCAACTTGCACCAGGAAGCCGTAAGAGAGGGGCTGAAAGCGGTAAGATGAACGTACAAAAGGGTAAGATAGAGGATAGCATAGGTGTCGCTGCAGACCCCCTCCCCGGTGGGTTCCCGCATTGTCGAGGCGGGGGAGCTCAGTAGCCGTGCCTTGATCACCCATGGTGTAGCGAAGAAGAACTCGAGAAGGCCGCTCGTCTGGTGCCGCATGGGCGACCTCGAAACTGAGGCGGGCCGCGATGTCGTATGGGGCCTCCCATACCCATTCGATATTGCGGCTGAGGTTTGGAGGCCGCGGTGGGAGAGGAATGCCGGTATTGTGTTGCGCCGCTCTCCCTACCTTCCGCGTCCTGGACGGGGTCGCAACCGTCTGATGGCGGGCGCGGTGGGGCCGCAGGGGAGGAGTGTCGCTATAGTGTTAGCCGCTCTCCCTATCTCCTCCGGCCGAAAAATGGTAGGTGGCGGGGCCAGTTATAGAGAAATTTGCGCTGAAAAAGTCGCTGTTTTCTGTTTTTAGCTCGTGAAACTTGTTTTTTTTTTAATATCTCTTGTCTTACCACTTTTGTATTCACGCATGTTTCAATTCCCTTTTCAAAAGCTTATTTGCTGGTTGTTAACCCCCAATTTTTAACCCACCAGGCAGAGAGGGAGCGTGAGGAGATTCGCTTGAGCACGGAAGCTCGTATCCGCGCCCAGGACAAGGTGACTGCGTGGATCAAGAAGACCTGCTGGGACACCATGCTCTCGCCCAGGATCAAGCTCTTCGCTATATTCAGCCACTATCATGTAATAATAATTACAATACCTACCTAGTTATTTAATAACAACCAGTTGGACGCAGATAGTGCGACGAATTAGATTTCGCCAGAACTGGCAGGAGGAAGCTTGGGTTGTAAGCAAGAACTGGAAAGAACAGGCTAGCAAAAAATAATAATTGCGAAAAATTTAGAACCTCCTCTTATTTTGCCGCTCCTTAAAAAAATTGTTTATTCACACCGCGAAGTAATGCGGTCAGAACCAGAATACTTTATTCAAATGTTTATCAAGAACTAAGTACCTACGAATAGAGGTGGCTCCAATAGCTCTATATTTTATACTTGGTCACACAGACCGATACATAAGAACAAGATTTTCATTGGCTGTCTGTACTTCTAAGCTTATGGCGTAGTGTTACATACTCTTTGGCTTATGGTGTCAGGTCCATGACAGTGTGTCAGTGGTGGTACGACCATGCCCATCATTTATAAAATTGTCGTTGTCCAGGTGGAAAGCTACGCAATACTGCCATCGCACCGCGAATCGTGGGCGGAACTGCAGCAGATTGAAGCTCTGCGCACCATTGAGAAGGAAAACGATATGGACCTCTTCCAACCCTGGCTGGAACACTCGGTGAATCAAATTCATACCAATGCCGATGCTTCCGGTCTGATTGGGTTGGTATTTCTTCTGATACTAGCTGACGACAGCAACAGCACGTATCGACAGCCCAGGATAGACCATCCTGGCGTAGACGCACAAGGAGACCCACTCCCAAATAAATTGGTTAATAGTCATTTCTCCAATAGGGCAGGCAGAAGAAGAAGTTAGCTGACGAATTTACTCGTGTCCACATAAAATATCAAGAACCTTTTGTATTATCAATCTTCAATACATATAGTAAATCTGCAGAAAATTCGTTTATGTAGGTACATCGAAAATATTTCCAACAAAGAATAGCCTGGGTGTTAAAGGATAAACAACAGAACCCATTACCAGAATTTTTGGTATTTTTGTCTGTTTATCTGTTTATTTGTGCACGCATCACGTAAAATGTACTTACGAAACCAACGTAGATAACTTTTATACATAAAAATTGTGCGTAGCTTGAAGTATTAATATTTAGTTGTTTCATTGCAATCTGTTCACCCAATCAAAAGTTAGATGAATTAATTTAAAGTGTTCAAGTAGTAAAATATCACGCAATTCAGATACTCGGACAGTTGGACTCCATATTCGATAGAGGGCGTTGTGCATTTGATTCTCCGCGGAAGAATAACCCTAGAATTTTTTTTTGTTAAGTAGCTAAGTAGTGTAGTCAGTTACGGGAGCGAAGCAGCGGGCACACCTAGTTCCAAATAAATAAATAAATTAAATGTTACTGGGTTGTGGAGGTCAGATAGGTAGTCGCTCTATGAAAGACTGGTGCTCGGCTGCATCTAGTTAAACTGGAAGCCACCAACAAAAGGCAGGAAAAGGCTAGGCAGATCGATTAATCGCATGATTATATACAGAGTCGAAAAAATCAATGGGCCCTGAAGGTAAGCCACTTTAAATCCATAAGATAGATAAGATTAACATAGTGTAATTAATTTTTAAAGTTATGTCTAAAACGTACAAAATCTACCAAAACCGCTGGGCCTATTTTAATGAAATTGACACCTAATTACACTCGCGAGCAATGAAAAAGTTCCAGTGACAGCACCAAATTACTCCTAAACGAGTGACGCCGTCTGCATTATTGAACTTATTGAAGTACATTTAACAACGCATCAGATTATTACCAACTAAAAACGTAAATAATGTGTTCAAATTTTAAATTAAATGTTTTAAAAAATTGGAGCCATTTGGCAAATAACACCAAATCTCTAAGTAGGGGTTTTATTAGGTGTAAACGTAGGTTTTTGTAATTTTTGTAATTTTTGGACCAGAACGGCCCAGAATAGATTGAGATGGAAACAGATGGAGGAGGCCTTCATCCAGAAATGGATGACCCCATAACAGATTAAAATTTAAAAAAAAAACTTTATATAGAATTGTAAATTATAGGGAAATAAAGGCTATTTTTATTTTTTAATTTTATTTTAAACGTAGGTTTTGATAACTCAGTACTTGGTGCTTCCTCCATGTGCTCTCAATACAGCTTCAACGCGATTGGGCATGCTGAATACCAGATTCCTCAGCTTATGCTGAGGAATGTTCTCCCATTCTTCGATGAGCGCGTAATTCAAGTCACGAAGAGTAATTGGAGGTGGAACTCGTTTTCTCACACGTCTGTCAATCTCGTCCCAAGCATGCTCAATAGGATTCAAATCGGGGCTCCTTGCTGGCCACTCCATTTTTTGGATTCCTACGTCCTGAAGATACTCATTTACAACTTGAGCAGTGTGGGCCCGTGCATTATCGTGCATGAGCACTGCATTGTCGCCCATATTGGCCAAAAACGGACCAGCATGTTCATTGAGAATCTCATTGATGTATCTCACAGCAGTTAGGTTCCCGTTCTCGATTGGAACTAACGCTGTTCGACCCTCTGCAGAGATACCAGCCCACACGTGAACGGTACCTCCGCCGTGTGACACTTTTTCTTCAAAACATGCTTGTGCAAAACGTTCTCCTGGTCGTCGGTATACTCTTTGCCTCCCATCATGATGGTTATGTTGACTCATAAGAGAACATCACTCTGCCCCATTCGTCCTCACCGCATTCTGTTTGCTCGCGGGCGTATCGCAATCGGGCAACTTTATGATGCCGTTCCAGTTTTGGGCCATTTGCTGCCCTGTAAGGCTTCAATCCTCTTTCGGCAAGACGTCTCCTGACTGTCCACTCGCTTATTGGCTCCCTTCGAACTTGCAGAAGTTGTTGTTGAACCGCAACTCCCGTCTGATGTCGATTTCTTAACATGGCTGCCGCAATGAAACGATCTTCTCGGACTGTTGTGCACCTTGGCTTGCCAGTACCTGGTCTTCTCAGGTTTAATCCAGTCTCCCTAAACCTTTGGATCACTCGTCGGACAGTAGAATGTGTCACGCCCATTATTCTGGCCGTATTTCTTTGGCTGGTCCCCAATTCCACCATATGATTCTCGTACAATCCTCGGGTGATAGAGGCTTGATTTATGGGTACGAGAGCCGTAAGACTTAACAATTTAAGCATTCTTTCACAACGGTGAAAACAAGGATGAAATCAAAAGCAAAACAAAAACGAAACAAATGTATTCCGAAATTATCAAACTCCAAAATTTTGTTTTTCTTTTTTTTTAGGGTTCCGTACCCAAAGGGGACCCTATTACTGAGACTTCACGATCCGTCTGTCTGTCTGTCTGTATGGCGATAATGGTGCGGAACCCTTCGTGCGCGAGTCCAATTCGCACTTGGCCAGTTTTTTATCCATGGCTTCAAAAAGACCAGTATTTAAAAGAGTTTAAGTTTGCATAATAAAATAGATTTCATTCTACTTTTTAATTTATGAAGCTAGGTTCTATGTCTTAGGAGATATTAAGGTGTTTGTCGGCATTTTGTGGGTGGAACTTTTTCATTGCTCGGCAGTGTATCTACATTTTGATCAGAAGCTTTTTTTAAAGTCATAAAATAATAAGGAAAGTAAAAACTACAAAATTTTGGGTCGCACGGGTTTGAATCGAGGGCGCGTTTTGTTCCCTCAAGGTCTTTGACGTTAGTCGTCGTATTAAGGATTTAAAGTGGTTTCCCTTCAGGGCCCATTTATTTTTTCCATCCTTTATACTCGCAACTATCCCGCAGGACAACCAGCGCGAATAACACGAAATCTTCATCGACCGGGACTATCCGCGATCAGCGGGGCATCAGCATGGCGGTGGCGGTGCAGGATGACGAGGAGTCGGCGACGAAAATTATGGCGGAGCCCTACGTGCTGTCGGGCTCCACAGCGCACCGCTTCGTGACCATCCCCAAGTACATGATTCCACAGATGGAGGCATACAGCTTCCTGCAAATGAACTGGCTCTACGACATTGTTAAAGTAAGTTCAAAAGCTGGTTCAAGGTGAGTCTCGAAAAGAATACCTTTGATGAAGATTTGAGGAAGGCCTTTGTGGAACGTTGTAGCCAATAAAAAAAGTTCATCTTACAGTCGACCGATCACAAAACCAATATAAGCTGGACTCGTATTCTATTGAAAATCCGAACTACGCTAGTCTAGAACTAAAGTGCTCGCCAAACCATCAAAGCCGCCCTCAAGTTGGCTTTCAGATGCGCAAGGCATGAAACGGTGCTGTTTTTGTATGAGATTTACTACTGCACAGCCAACTTCAGGGCGGCCAAGAAGTTTGGCGAGAACTATACCCAAGATCAAAGTGTTAAATCTGTTGTTCGGACTAGTGTAGAGTCGACAGGATTAATTCATGACCCATCCCAAGCGTATTTTACTATAGATAAATAATAACTAATAAAATTGGCTAAAACAGTGACAATTAATTTACCCATCTCGTCATTTCAATGGCATGCCACCATTTTAATATATCATCATCATCAGCCTTTTAATATTCCCACTGCTGGGACACAGGCCTCCTCTCTGTGAGAGGGTTTTAATATCTACCTACTTAACGTTATATTATTTGGCATTTAAAAAAAAAATATGATTAGCTTCTATAACCGAAGTTTTATTTTTACTTTTTATTTGTAATGGGTTTGCTCTTGACTCTAGTCTAGGTCATAGGTGACAGAGACAGAGTCTACGATGGAGTAACGTGAGCTTACCCAGAAGAAGCCTGTTCACTCTAACTTTGAAGAGATTCGGGTTGAATGCGTTCGGAAACACAGACGCAGGTAGTGAGTTCCATTCATTCGCTGTGCGCATTATAAAGGATGTTTGGAAGCGCTTGGTTCGAATTGGTGGAATGGCAACAAGGTAAGGATGATATGATGAGGTCCGATGGTAGAAGGGGGCTGGTGGGATGAGGTCGTGGAGTTCTTGAGTACACTCACCAAAGTACAGTCTGTAGCAGACCGACAAGCAGGCAACTTTGCGGCGATGAGCCAAGCTGTGAAGCTTGGCGTCCACCAGTTCAACGTCGCCAATGAGCCTCTTGGTTCTGCGTTCCACTGAGTCAAGCGCGGCAAGCTGATACTTAGCTGAACCATCCCAAAGGTGGCTGCAATACTCCATGCAGGATCGGACTTGTGCTTTGTATAGGGTTAAAAGCTGTCCAGGCGTAAAGTATCGCATCACTTTATTTAGGATGCCCAGTTTTTTGGCCGCGATTTGGGCTTTGTTCTCAATGGAGGAGCCGAAGTTGAGACTGGATGTCAACTCCATGCCTAGGAGCTCGAGCCGATCAGTCACAGGAACAGGCGCACCCCGAAAAGTAGGCGTTTGATCGAACAGACTCCTTTTAGCGGTAAAAAGACACGCCTGTGTTTTGGTGGCGTTAAGAGACCAGATTGTCATCACCCCACTGGGAGACAAGGCTTAAGGTCAAATCTGTCCGCTCAACCATAGCCTCCCTCAAGGAACGAACTTCATCCACGCTGGTTTTTGCGCTGGACAAGTATCTCTCTGAAACAGTACTGTCATCTGCGTACCCAACAATACCAGGCTGAAGTAGGTCATTGATGTGCAGCAGGAAAAGAGTTGCAGAGAGAACAGACCCCTGAGGAACTCCGGCATCAATAGCCATAAGGTCTGAGGAGCAGCCGTCAATGACTACTCGGATCGACCGTTCGCTAAGGAAGTCTAATATCCAGCTACAAAAACCAGCGGGGATGCCATAAGCAGGAAGCTTCCTGAGCATACTCGCGTGCCAGACCCTGTCGAAGGCCTTCGAGATATCAAGCGATACAGCAAGTGCTTCGCCGTGTCTCTCGATGGCTTCGCCCCATGTGTTTTTTGTAATAAAATATTCTTCTATACATCTATCTATATTCTTATGTACTGTTTTATAAAGTAAACAATGCTGGACGTCAGTTAATTTCAAATTCAAAACATAATTTCTGCTTTAAAAAAATACATTTAATACAATTAAAAATCTTGCGTACATTGCTCAAAATTGCACGATCGTATTGCCCGCATTTGACATAGTTTTTATATTATACTAGCTGTTGCCCGCAACTACGTCTGCGTAGCATTAGTACTTCATAGCCTATTTTTTAGGGTTCCGTACCCAAAAGGTAAAAACGGGACCCGCGGTCCGTCTGTCTGTCTGTCTGTCACCAGGCTGTATCTCATAAACCGTGGTAGCTAGACAGTTGAAATTTTCACAGATGATGTATTTCTGTTGCCGCTATAACAACAAATACTAAAAACAGAATAAAATAAATATTTAAGTTTGGCTCCCATACAACAAACGTGATTGATTTTTTTGCCGTATTTTGCGATAATGGTACGGAAACCTTCGTGCATGAGTCCGACTCGCACTTGGCCGGTTTTTTTATGTCACGCAATAATATTGTAGTGCGTGGGCCGCCTTACTTGAGAAGTTATTAGTTTACCATACAAACTTCCACCCCCTTAAGGATGATTTTTGGGATAAAAATTATCCTATGTCCTTCCCATTTCATCCAAATTGGTTCAGCGGTTTAAGCATCAAAAGGTAACAGATAGACAGACAGAGTTACTTTCGGATTAATTTATAATTTTATTTTTGATTTCGTTTATTCAAATATGTACACATTTTAAATTTACATTTTTAAATATTTCTTTATAAAAACAAATCATAAAAAAAAAACATTTAAAAATATAAAAAATAATGGTTGTCCGCCGGTATCGGGAACAGGGAACAGGGTCCAAGCTACCCGTAGTTAGGGCTCCAGAGACAGGAACCTCCTCACAATGCGAGCCGTATCGAGGAGTACTGCCTTCTGTATCAGACCTTTGATCCAACCGCCCAATGACAGCCTCGACAGATGGTCGTCGAGGCTCTTGGCCATCAGGCCGTTGGTCGTAACGACAATCGGCACAATGATCGCCGAGTCCTCATTCCACATGTCGACAACCTCGTGTGCTAAGTCAAGATACTTGATTTGTTTCTCTTTCTCAGCTTTCACGAGGTTCTCGTCATGCGGGATGGTGTCATCGATTATCATTGTGCGGCGCGCTAATCGGTCTATCACCACTATATCTGGCTTATTGGCAACAATAGTCCTATCAGTGATGATAGACCGATCCCAGTACAACGTGACATGGTCATTTTCGAGAACTGGGTCGGGCACATACTTGTAATGCGGTACCTCCGATTCCACTAGATTGTACTTTAAAGTAAGTTGCTGGTGAACAATCCTGGCCACTTGGTTATGCCTGTGTAAGTACTCGCCGTTAGCCAGACGAGAACAACCAGAGATAATATGTCTGATGGATTCACCCGGACGGTGGCATGCCCGACATATGTCAACCGTCCCGTCCTTTATTATATTCTCCGGTAGTTATTCGTCAGGATAACTTCGTCCATAATTGCACAGACAAAACCTTCAGTTTCCCCGAAAAGGTCGCCGAAACGTAGCCAGGATACGGACGCTGGGAAATCTACATCGGGCCCATGAATAGCCCGATAGAAGCGCCAGTTAAGGAACCCCAACCTACCAATATTAGCTTTGTCAGACAATAAGTATTTACTAGATGATTATTTCTCAATTTCCCCACTGCGCGATCAGCATTTATAATTATCTAGAACATGCGTCAATCTGATCACGCTGTGGATGTACTACGTTAGCAATTAAGTTAGTATATAAGATCAATATCTTGTTAGATGAATTAATTACCGTCTTGCTGTAACTGGGATCAAATAAAGTTTATTTTTAAACTCTTCCGTTGTCGCTTACTTAATTGGCGCAGCCGGTAGGATCTCTGTAGTCAGTCTGTCACGTATCCACATCTACGGGAAGCAGCCGACGTCCGTTTCAACGGTTCAGCAGAGATCACCGAACAAACAAATACATTAAGAAGCCACATCAAGCCAGGAGAGGACCAGGAGCCAAGCAGTAATTCAGGGAGCATGGAGCTAGCTGCGGAATTGTGAGTAAATCTTTTTCACCTTCCTCTCAGCTCTTCCATCTATATCCCAACCTTGTAATAGTCTATGTGTTTGTGTATTATTAGGGATTGGACAACGCCGTAATAATATTTGCATAGATTTTAAACGTACTAATATTTTAGAATAGTGATAGTTTAGTAGCACATTAGTGTGATTTTTTTTCTCTCCGCGTTTGCTCCTTTCATAACATTTCACAATGGAAAACGTAACCCGTGTCCCACAGGAATTGGTTAACATCATACCAATATTCAGCGGCGACACTAGAATGTTGCCTTTATTTATAAAAAAATGTGAATACATTTTGTCTACGTTCTTAGGAACCGCAGCCCAAAATGAATATTTATTTCATGTAGTAACTAGTAGGTTATCAGGCGAAGCAGCCAGTTTGGTAGGCGAAAGAGAAGCTATAGGTACGTGGGACGAGCTGAAGAAGTTGTTAAACCAACACTTCGGTGATCCACGCACAGAGGATTGTTTAGCAATGGAATTAGAATCGTGTAGAATAAATAAGGGTGAAAGTTATTTAGAATTTTGCCATAGAATACAGCGGATGAGAAGTGTTTTATTTGCTAAAATATCAGAAACTATCATTGATGAATCTCTACGTAAGGCAAAGCAAATCATTTATAGTAACAGAGCGATGAATGCTTTCTTGTTTAATTTACCGCCATTTTTAGTTAGATTAGTTCGTTTGCGCGACGTCACAACGTTAGAGGATGCATTAAAAATAGTTTTAGAAGAACAAAACTTCCAGGCAGTCTATGAGTCGAAAACAAACGACAGACGTAATTTTAGCAGAAATAACAGACCCAATTTGCCTAATAACCAAAATGCAATTGAATCTAATAATCAAAAGAAAGATTCACATAGCATATCAAGTACACATGTACCGAATAGTGCTACAAACAGCACATCTACACCGAACAATCCGCATCAGCCCAGACATTATAAACAACATAATAATATTCAAAGAAATCAAGACAATTTTAATCGTACAAACAACAATAATGCGTCACCGCAATCAAGTAGGTCATTTGTTCCGATTGCACAACCGAACCAACAGTTCGCGGCACATGCACCGAGCACGCCGTCTTTTGCAGCGCAAGCATCTACGTCGGGTGCGAATACTGATGTCACCATGCGTACTGCAAGGTCGCGACGTGTTAATTACATAAATAATTCTAATAATAATGAACAGAGTTCAAGTTATTCGTACAATGAGTGCCAAGAATTTTCTCCTGAAGAACCCGGGGCGGGAAATTTTTGCATAACGGCCTCTACCCTAGAGAACGAATAAAAATAAATTGTAATAAACGCTTAAATTTACCACATATAGTTATACCAGAATTAAAGGCAGTTTTTATGATAGATACGGGGAGTGTTAGATCGTTTATAAGCCCGTATATAGCGAATAAATATTTTAAAAATTATCTACAGTATGAACCCTTCGAAGTTGTTAGCACTCACGCATCGAGTGTTCATAGTGAAACGGCTATTATTCCATTACCGGTTACCTTTGGAAGTCAAGAGTTCCATAAGTTTTATGTCTATAGTGTCGACGATAGGTATGATGGGTTAATAGGTAGCAATTTGCTGAAGCAATTACAGGCAAAGATTAATATGGAAAATCAGATATTACATTTAAAAGATACTGATATTCCTATCATATATTCACCGCCTATGAGAGAGGTATATAATCTACCATCTCGTAGTGAACTTAGAGTAAGACTCCCAGTCAACTTACTGAACGGGGAAGCTGTGTTAGATTTTAAGCAATTTACGGAAGGGATTCGAATGCCCGCCGCATTAGTTACGTGTATTAAAGGTTACGCATCAACCGTTATTCAGAATTATACGGATGAAACCAGAACCTTAGTGGTAACAGGACCTTTTACGGTCGAACCTTACAGGCAGAACCCATCTGTTCACATTAATTTTACAGAAAATAACATAGAAATAGATAGGATGCTAACAGATAATTTAAAAAAATTACAGTTAGACCACATGAATTCTGAGGAACGTAAAACCATCGAAGGGCTATGTAATGATTATAAGGACATATTTTATTGTGAGAATATTCCATTAACGTTTACAAATCAAGTAAAACATAGAATTAGAACAAGGAATGAAGATCCTATAAATATTAAAGCACATAGGTTACCTCCCATTCAATCGAAAGAAATTAGGAATCAGGTAGATAAAATGTTAAGGGACAATATCATCCAGGAATCACACTCCCCCTGGAGTGCTCCCGTACATTTAGTGCCAAAAAAATTAGATTCATCAGGACAGCAAAAATGGAGGATGGTAGTTGATTATAGACGTCTCAATGAAATTACTACCGATGACAAATACCCCTTGCCCAACATAAATGATTTATTTGATATGCTAGGCAATAGTACCTATTTTACTACCTTAGATTTAGCTAGTGGGTACCATCAAATCGAGGTCCAGGAAGAAGATAGGGCGAAAACAGCTTTCAGTACACCTTCAGGACATTATGAATTTAACAGGATGCCGTTCGGGTTAAAAACAGCACCTGCAACATTCCAGAGGGCTATGGATAACGTTCTAAGAGGTCTCCAGGGCTTACATTGCCTGGTATACCTTGATGACGTCATAATTTTTTCTAAATCGCTGACTCAGCATGTAGAAAAACTTAGAGCAGTTTTTGATCGGTTTCGGGCGACAAATTTAAAAATACAACTCGACAAATCACATTTTCTTAGAAAGGAAGTTCTTTACTTAGGGCACACTATTACAAGTGAAGGATTGAAGCCAAATAATGATAAAATTGATGCAATCTTAAGATATCCCATTCCAGAAACAGTTACACAAATAAAAAGCTTTTTAGGACTTATTGGTTATTATAGGAAATTCATCAAAGATTTTGCAAAAATAACTAGACCTTTAACAGCTTGTTTAAAGAAAGGTCGTAAAATAATTATTAATGATGAGTATAGGGAATGTTTTGAAACATGTAAAAAACTTTTAACAAACGCACCTTTATTACAGTATCCCGATTTTAGTAAAAGTTTTATTTTAACTACCGACGCATCGAATTTTGCAATTGGGGCTGTATTGTCACAAGGATCAATAGGCTCAGACAAGCCAGTAGCATATGCTAGCAGGACTCTGAGTGACACAGAAGTAAAATATAGCACTATCGAGAAGGAACTTTTAGCCATAATATGGGCAGTTAAGCACTTTCGACCGTATTTGTATGGTAATAAGTTTACCATATTTACAGACCATAGACCATTAGCTTGGCTGTATTCATTGAAAGAGCCCAATAGTAAACTCACGCGATGGCGGTTAAGGTTAGAAGAGTACGATTTCGAAATAAAATATAAGAAAGGCCCTCAAAACACGAATGCAGATGCTTTATCTAGGATTAAGATTAATGCAATTGACGACGATTTAGATTCAATATTCGTAAATATAGGAGATAGGCAGGAACGTATACAAAAAATTATAGAAAGCGAATTACAAGACCCCGAAACTCCAATAGAAACGATAGAACTTTCGGATTCTGATGATGGGGTCACTGCCAACTCAGTTTCAAATAGAGAACACGAAGGCATTCCTAGTTTAAACGAAGCTGTCGATACTAAACCAAAACAGATTTTAATTCATTCATGGTTTAAAAATAAATTAGACGTAAAAGATATTTCAAATAATAAACAAAAAATTCTCGAAGTTCACTTACCGACAAATAACGATATATTAGTTAAAGACTTTTTGAAAGAGTATATTGATCCAAAACATAAGTACTTTATATACTTCGAACACCCATCTTTTAGAAAAACTTTTTCAAACATGGTAATTAAGTTATTTAAAAAGGATTCAGTTAAGTTAACCGAGTGTACAGAAAGAGTTATAAATTTGACAGGATCTGAAGAAGATCAAAAAGAAGTTATTTTAAAATACCACGACGGGAAAACATGTCATAGAGGTATTAAAGAAACTTTAACCAAACTTAAAAGACATTATTGGTGGGCAAACATGAAAGAGACAGTCACGGCAATCATAAATGCTTGCGAAACATGTAAACGCATGAAATATGATAGAAAGCCGATTAAACCCCACATTCAGTTAACACAAACCCAGGATGCCCCTTTTCAGGAAGCTTTTATGGATTTATTATATATTGAAGGGAAATATTATTTAACTATAGTGGATGCATTTAGTAAGATAGCACAAGCCATAGAGGTACCGAATAGGAGTACACCAGAGATAGTTAGAGCATTGATTAAATATTTCAGCAGGTATGGTCTGCCTAGAAAAATTAGTTGCGATTCCGGTACAGAATTCAACAATACTTTGATTAAAGAAATGTTAAGCTTTTACAAAATTGAACTTCATATTGGGACGCCAAATAATCCCAGTTCAATGGCAATAGTAGAAAGGTTTCATTCTACCATTATTGAGATTTATCGTATAGCAAAATACGATAAAAGCGATTTAGATGCAGCATCAGTTATGACTTATGCCATCATGGCTTATAACAACACCATACATTCAGCAACAGATTTTACGCCTTTTGAACTAGTATTTGGTCACACTTATTCCGAAAATGTATTTAACGTGGATAGAGAGAAGAACTTAACTCAGAAATTATTGTTAGATCATAGAAAACGCCTTAAAATACTCTATGAATTCATAACAGAAAAATTAGAATCCGATAAAATTAAAATAATTAATAAAAAAGGTGGCGAAACGACACCGATACTCGAACCAGACGATAATATTTACATGAAAGACACTAGGATTAGAAAAGCCAAAGAAAAACCTCGATATGAAAAAGCGAAAGTAATAGGTGAAGTTGAAAGAAATATAGTCCCAGTAGAAGTAAAGAAAAGGAAAACTAGAGTAGCCTTAAAAAATGTAAAACGTCCTCCACAGATCGTGCCTGGTACTTCTGGTACTAGTGGTGCCAACACTCACGCTGGACCTCCAAAACCTCGGTCAGAATCCGGGGATAGCAGCGATAAAGCGGGGAGTAGCAGTGAAGAGGAATAGTTATTGGACAATATACAAAATTGTAGATTTAGAATCATTACACTTACAAATAGATAATAATATTCGGGATTTTATTAACTTGAAAATTAAAATTAAGGAAAATAGTCTTAGTAACGAAACTATAGGAATAGAAAGCCAAATAGAATATCTTATTAAACTAACTAAGGATAGATTTTTTCAAATCTTACCTTTCCATTATAGAAACAAAAGAGCTTTGTTTAATCCATTAGGCTCACTTGTAAAAGCTATCACAGGAAATTTGGATGAAGACGATGCAATTAAATATGATAGAGAAATCCAAATGATACAGAACAAAGAGCATGTGGTCGAACGTAAAGTATCATCAATGCAAAAAGCTTTTGATAAATTAGTAAATGACTCTGAAATAATAAATTCAAATATTAAAAACTTGGGTTTACATACCAATGAAATGGAAAAATTAGTTGAACATGAGTTCAGGTTTAACAAACTTTTCCAAATATTAAATACTATGTATCAAATTTTAAATAACTTTCGAACCTGTTACGAAAACATACAAGAGATTGAAACGGCAATAGCCTTTAGCAAACTGAATACATTGCACCAATCCATTATAAATAGTACAGAATTATATAATACGTTAGAAGTCATTGCTAAACATGCTAGAACAATATACCCAGTAAACAAACATAATTTAATAAAATTAGAACGTAATATCATACTTAAATCATATATAAATAACAACAAGTTAGTTTTTGTTTTAGAAGTTCCCCTAATAAATAACGAAACATATAATTATTACAAGGTTATACCCATCCCTATATTCCATTCTCCAAATACCTTTACAATAATACCCAAATATCCTTACCTGATGGTGAATAGATTGAAATACATGCCCGTGGTAAGCCCATGTACTGAGATTGAAAATGGAAAATTCCTTTGCGCTGAAACTAATTTAGCCCAGTTTCCAACCGAGACCTGCATTGAACAAATAATGCTGATGAAGAACAACTACAAAAACTGCATACAGAACCATATTGAAATAGAAAAAACTAAGATACAGAAAATAACCGACAACCAATGGTTGGTTTACTCAGAGGAAAATCTCATCATCACCGAGAATTGCAATACAGAAATCCTGAAGTACACTATCCTTGGGACCTACATCGTGACACCTGGCCAACAATGCGAGACACAAATAGGCGAAGTCATCATTGCCGCCACCACAAACACTACAGTTTCCAGTCTCCAGCTGCCATTGATCCAGATGCCAGACCTACAACAGGACATCCAGAGAAGATCAAAGAAAGTGGATCTAAGAAATGTGGACTTCAGTGATGTGAAAGAAGTGTTACAAAGTGCAAAATTTGGTGAAATAGACGATACGACACAAACAGTGACAATAGAAATTAGTATATGGACCATCTTAGAGTATGTGGTTATTGTAATAGCAATAGTTATCTTTATAATGTATAAATTTCAGTTCATAAACTTTTGTCGAAATTCTCCGAAACCGTCTGCGACACCTTCGGATAATTTCTCTCTTAGGGAGGGAGGAGTTAAGGAACCCCAACCTACCAATATTAGCTTTGTCAGACAATAAGTATTTACTAGATGATTATTTCTCAATTTCCCCACTGCGCGATCAGCATTTATAATTATCTAGAACATGCGTCAATCTGATCACGCTGTGGATGTACTACGTTAGCAATTAAGTTAGTATATAAGATCAATATCTTGTTAGATGAATTAATTACCGTCTTGCTGTAACTGGGATCAAATAAAGTTTATTTTTAAACTCTTCCGTTGTCGCTTACTTAATTCGCCCGTGTAGCTCCTTGCCTTGCCATACCTCTTTGCGTTCATCAGTCGATAGTATTACAGGCTTGCGCCAGTTCTTTTTAGCCATGGACAACGGGGTGAGTCCCTTGTCCACTGCGACCACATCCCGGTGCATACCCACTTCAGCTTTTGAAAAGTATTCTCTGAGGCTGCACACCTCGCGGTTGTGAAGAGTCCTGGCGTTTAAAAAGCCTCGACCCCCACACTTCCGCGGGATGTACAGTCTCATCACCGATGATCGTGGGTGATGCATCCGGTTTGCAGTCAGCAGTGTCCGGACCCTCCTATCGAGGGCATCAAGCTCGGTCTGAGTCCATTTGAGTATGCCGAAAGAGTACATCAAAACCGGCATGACCCAACTGTTGAAGGCCGATTACTTATTGCCGCCCGACAAAAGGCTATTTAATACCTTTTTCAGGCGGCCAAAGAAACGCTCCTTCAGCAGTTGCTTCATGTCAGTACTGTTGATGCCCAACGCTTCCGACATACCCAAATACTTGTAAGTTTCGGTCGAGGAGAGGTGTCTAAGGTGTATGGAATCAGAGAGTTGAATTCCCTCGGATTCCATAATCTCCCCTTGCTTTACATGCATGACTGCACATTTTTCCACACCAAATTCCATCCTAATGGAGTTACTGAAGTTTTCAGTTACCTTCAGTAGCTCCGTCAGTTGGAATTTATTGGGGGTAAAGAGTTTCAGATCATCCATGTAAAGGAGGTGAGATATGACCTGACCACCTCTTCTCAACCGATAGCCCAGTCCTGAATCCTCCAGCAGTGTACTTAGAGGATTCAGGGCTAAGCAGAACCAAAGTGGGCTCAAACTGTCGCCCTGAAATATCCCCCGCTTAATCCATACAGGCTCATCATCCCCCTGAATCGGTCGACATCCTGGATATCGAAGGACTGTCTTCCATTGCCCCATACATGACTCAAGGAAGGTGCATAGAGTTGCATCTATTTTGTACAACTCCAGCACCCTCATGAGCCATGTATGTGGTACAGAATCGTGGGCCTTCTTGTAGTCTATCCAGCATGTGGACAGATCCTTGCGGGATCGATGAACCTGCTGGCTTATGGCCATGTCAATGAGGAGTAGCTCCTTAGTGCCGCGAGACCCATTCCTACATCCATTCTGAGAGGTAGACATTATTGAGTTATCTTCAATGTGTTTATAAATTTTTGCTCTCAGGATGGATGTAAGAAGTTTATAAACCGTTGATAAGCATTTATTTTTTATTATTATTAAGCCATTTATTCCATAACCTTAATCATATTTCATTTACAATGTTGTTAGTTGTTGTTCTTAGTTGTTAGTAATTGTGTTAGTTTTCAGTTGTTTTTTGGATATGGACCCCAGTTTGGGTAAAGGCCTCCTCCCTCTCTTTCCATGCCTTTCTGTCCTTAGCCCGTATCATCCAACGTTTTCCTGCAACCTTCCTGATGTCGTCAGCCCACCGTTTTATTGGTCTTCCTAACTTTCTTTTTCCTAGTAATGGTCTTTTCCAACGCGTAGCTTCAATGGTCCACTGTCTGTCTGTGTATCGGGAGACATGACCAGCCCAGTTCCACTTTAGTCTCAGTGCGTGTGTAAGTGCATCGGTTAATTTTGTTTTTTGTCTTATGATGTCGCTTCTTATTTTTTGTATTTTTCTTATCTTTAAGATGCTTCGTTCCATGGCTCTTTGGGTGGTCAATATTTTATGTTTCGCTTTATCTGTGAAAGTACAGGTCTGGCAGCCGTACAGTATGCTTGGTAGTACACAGGTGTCCATCACGATTTTCTTCATGGTTAGACTGTAGTCGCCTTTTAAGATTTCTTTTAATGACCAAAACCTGTTCCAGGCTATAGCTACTCTTCTTGCAATTTCTTCTTCGTTACTTGTCTTGCTAAAGGATATTTGCTTCCCCAAGTATATGTAGCTTTCAACATAGTCCATGAGTTTTCCTCTCATTTTGATGGGTTCTTTGTCGCTGTTGGTCATTATTTTAGTCTTACTTGCATTCATTTCTAAGCCAATTTTAGCACTCTTTTGGTCATATAATTTTATATAGTATGGATAATATCACATCAGCATCCCACTAATATTATAAAGGCGAAAGTTTGTTTTTGTTTTCTTTCTTTCTTTCAGGCAAAAACTACTGAACGGATCTGGATGAAATTTGGCACAGAGATAGATTATAATATAGTCTGAAATAACCCACAGGAATCAGGATATATCTCGGGCATATGCTCCCTTGGGATAATTTTCGACATGTACGCAGGCAAAGCCGCTGGCAGATGCTAGTAATAAATAAAACGTCTTAGTTATGTGCACCATGAATGGAATAACAAGAAAACATTAATGTTTTGAAGGGTTCAAACGAATTATCGACCGAATGGGTTATGAATCAACTTGCTTGACTGTACATGAACAACATTTTTAAGGCTTTTAATGCGTCAAAATCAAAACACAGATTTTTGTCACACTGCAACAATGTCTTATGGCTTTCGAGAAAACTTTACCCAATAGACGTAGTCTGATGTGCCCTTCTACCAAAATAGACACCACCAATCAAACTCAGCTTAGAGAAGAATACGTTATTCCTTCAATAGGCCTGCCTAACGCTTTTTTTTGCAGCTGAACGCGCAGAACATGCGCTTGTGGTTCAACAAGCAGTTCGACGAGTTGTTTGTGATGAAGAAGCGGGAGGTGGGTCTGGTATCCGAGAGGAACGCCAGGCTCCGCTTCATTATTGAAGGTTATTTTATATATTTCTTTATCATCACTATCAATACAATGATAACGAAAACACTCACTCGCTTAACATCGTGAGAAAACCTGCAGCCTAATTGCGTAAGTGAATTCGGCAAGGCAACGGGTTTGACCACCATCTATCGACCAATCACATGACAGAATCCATATCGCGTCTTTCATCTCGCATGTGATTGGTCGATTGATGGCGTCAAATCCCTTTGTGTTAACTTCTCGTAAGGGTTTTCCGTGAATGCAATCAAAGATTTTATGAACTTGTACACCGGATATACTGTAAAAGAAAACCACATACAAAATACATGAGCGCAGCCATCAGGCGATCACATTAGCGAATTAAAAAGTCATTCTCCATTCAAAAACCTATGACAGTAGTATAGAATTGAGAACCATGAATCAAACAGTGACTGTACAAAGAAGGTCAACATTCAACACTTTGCTTTGCCGAATTCACTTACGCAATAAGGCTGCTGGTATTATGTTTGAAATAGCCAAGTCTAGTAGTTTAGCCTTTGGGATTCCCAGAGGCGGCTAAATTCACTCTGACACCAGAGGTGGCCACATTCTCACACGAAAAAGAGGAAGACTATCACTAGGTTTTTTCTAGGCAAGCGTGCTTCACCGTCGACCCCATCAGGTGTGATAGTGGTCAAGCGCGAGCCTAAAAAAATAATTTAAAAAATGCCTTTGTCCAACTTCGCCCAATGCTGAGCACAGGTAGGCCTCTCCTTTTTTAGGGTTCCGTACCCAAAGGGTAAAAACGGGATCCTATTACTAAGACTCCGCGGTCCGTCTGTCTGTCTGTCTGTCCGTCTGTCACCAGGCTGTTTCTCATGAAGCTTCATAGCTAGACAGTTGAAATTTTCACAGATGATGTATTTTTGTTGCCGCTATAACAACAAATACTAAAAACAGAATAAAATAAATATTGTTACATAATATTGTTATAAATATTGTTATTAAAAACAGAATAAAATAAATATTAAGTGGGGCTCCAAACGTTTTTTTTATTGTCGTTTTATTGCGATAATGGTACGGAAACCTTCGTGCGCGAGTCTGACTCGCACTTTGCTGGTTTTTTGCCACTCTCCACACTATACCAGACACGTCCAGCATCCAAATTGGGTAAGTGAATTTAGAAAGGCAAAGGGTTTGACCCCATGAAAGAGTATGAACTTATAACTATTGACCAATCACATGCGAGACGCGATGTGGATTTCCGTCATGTCTTTCTATGGTGTCACACCCTTTGCCTTGCCAAATTCACTCACGCAATCAGGCTGCTGGGCACAGGTTGGTCGTCGCGCGCTGGCAACAATGTCGTCTGTCCATCTCACCGCTGGACGACTTCTTCCAGACCTTGGGTACCTCCCATGCGTTGGCAGATGTCCTGCACAACTCCATTTGACATCCAGAACATTTCATATACTTGATAAACTAATTAAGATGGATTTCTTCAGTTAGGTCTCATGAAATTAATAATCACATACCTATGTCAATAGCGTAAACTTCAGGATCTGAAGCTAAAGCTGATCTGCAAATCCAATGCCCAGATGGGGATAGATTAAAATATATGATAATCCAGCTAGCATAGATAATAAATTATATATAGCAACAGTAACATCGAAGTAGAAATGTATAAATAACAAAATATTATTATTAATTTCAGAACTGAACAAATTGTCCGACTTGCGAGGCAGCTTCCATCATTTGACGATCCAGATCAAGAATCCGCAATGGAGGCAAGAAGAATATGTGCAGAACCTTATCAAAGTAGAGCCTGAAGAGGTTGGTATAACCCTGGTAGAATCTAGTAGTGACTTGGCTAAGAATTTAGTAACCAAGCCTCACCAACGTCTGTCTACTGCCAATCACAGGACATAAATGAGGTTGGTAGGGCATTATTTACCGTAAAGGTGCCTGTAAACGGGCTAGTTTTTTGATAATTTCATGCTGCAATTGTATAGCCGTCAAGTTGCCAACTATATCACTATCACACTATATTACAGTGCAACAATTGCTGCAATCTTGCACCTAGCAAAGACGATAAACGGCAATATTTCAGTAAAGTTAAAGCTGGATAAATCATTTGCAATCTAGCTGCTAGGCATTAAATACATGCGGCAACTATGAAATATCTTGGTAATATCGCCGGGCTACACTGCGAGATTGCAATTGTTGCACTGTATGAGCGATATAGTTGGCAACTTGACGGTTATACAATTGATCCAAGAAATTGTCAAAAAACTAGCCTGTTTACAGGTACCTCGAATGTAGATCATAGCAATATCAAGTTTGCGCGGGTGACGGAGTATACTGCACCCGCGCCGCGGCATCGGGTTCCCTTTTACAAGTTGTCGCGCCCCCCAAAATCACAGATGTAATATTTCTTGCGCAGTGCTCGATCGAGCCGTACATCAGCCCGAGTCAGATTGTGATCATCCCGCCGGACCCTGGCCCCAAGGACGACTTCCGCGAGAGGGCGCTCATGGACATGATGGACGGTGTTCTGGAGAAGCTGTGGCATGAAGAGATCAAGAAACCTATCCCGAAGCCGCTTTGCATGGTCTGATAACACTCCTTTAACTATTTGAACACATATTTATCCGAATTCATATTTGTTTCGAGTTATTTACCATGTATATTTAGATTTTGGTTGAGAGCACAATCATTAGAATTAATATCCCAAAACAAATATTAATTCTAATGATTGTGACCATGTCAGTTTAAAAACATATTTATTCGTCTATATTTCCTGGTTGAATGAAAGGAGAGTAACAAAACGTATTTACAAGGCTGAAGGCAGACGTGAGTGGAAAGGCAGGGGGGACGCCCTAGAAGGACATAATAGCTTATTGGGTGATGTTCTTCAGAAAGGCCAGGTGCGCAGTACTCATAACCGGCGTGTGTGTATGACTAGATGTATGAATGTGAGTGAAGCAAAAGAAGTATGTAAGGATCGTAGCAGATGGCGTTCTGTAGGTTCTGCCTACCCCCATGGAAAAGGCGCGAGTTTATGTAAGTATATTTCCTGTGTGTTTACAAACCAGATAAGTTTCTCTCATCAAATATCACCTGTGAAAAGATTGCTCATTTTCATGAACATAGTTCTATTGTGCAACCACCACTAAAGCTTGGGTTTCTAAGGCATTTCTGATATTTTCGATCAATAGGTACATTTGCGGACGAGTGAGACACTAAAATTTCATAAAACCAATAAGCTCTAGGTGGACCAATGATCTGTTTGAGGCTGCGGGAATACGATGGATGCGAGACGCATAGTATAGGACCGATCGATGTGGTAACACTTGCGGGAGGCCTATGTCCAGCAGTGGACGTCTTTCGAAGTGATGATGATGAGCTAGAAACAGACAGCATCCTCACTACCATTAACCCTACAGCTGGAGAAAGACCCGGAGAATTTCAACGAGGATGATCTTCGGCAAGTGTTCGAGTATGAAAAGAAGGTCGCCTTCCGCAACGAGGAAAGGGACAAGTACCGCAAGATGCTGCATGCGGAGTACGCCAAGCTGTCGCAGGTGCTCAACGAAGGCATCGTCAAGTTCAATTTGAAGGTGATCCAATCCATCATACTAATATTATATAAGCGAAAGTTTGCATGTGTGTGTGTTGGATGTTTGTTACTCGCAAAATACTACTCAACGGATCGGGATGAAATTTAGCACAGAGATGATTATATTCTGGAATAGCACATATGATACTTTTTATCACGGGTATATGTTCCCTTGGGATAATTTATGTCATTCATGGGGCGAAGACGCTGGCTCATATCATAAATGCGAAAGTAACACTGTTTATTTATTTATTTATATACACTTTATTGTACACCAAGCCAAAAACAATATTACATACGTAAACCTTAAAATTAAAACAAACATACAACAGGCGACCTTATCGCGTTCTGCGATCTCTTCCAGGCAACCCAGAATGGAGAGAGATAGCCTGGACACGACATGGGGTTGCACTTGGTGCAAGTTTGAATAGAACAATAAGTTACAAACATAAAAAGCACTAAATATAAAATACTAAAATAGATACATAAATACATACATACATATAAATATACAGTCAAAAAAACAATACAGCTGCAACAAGAAGAAGATCACTGTGACAGGTAGTGCTCCTTCACCAGTCTTTTGAAGATCGGTAATGATTGCTACCTTTTTACTACTAAACGGCTGAACCGATTTAGATGAAATTTGGTATGAAGGTAGTTTGAGACCCTTGAAAGGACATAAGATAGTTTTTATACTGGTACTGTGTTGCCATGGGATGATAAACTATTTTATACGCGGGCGAAGTCGCGGAAACTAGTATCAATCGCGCGCGTCTCAGCTGAACAGATTTGGAAGAAACTTGGCACACAGATATACGTTATCTGGGCAGTAAGTTGCCTTGGGATAATTTCAGGCTTTAGGTAACTTACTTAAAACTAACTGAATCATCAGTTCCAACACGTCTTTTTATTTTGTAGGTGAGAGACACCTGGCTTCTGAAAATTAAGGTGGACTCCATCATTGGTCAAGAGTATCTCAACCTTATGCGCTTGCGCAGGATTAATCTGGACCGAATTGTGATGGCGGAGAAAATAGAGGAAATGAGGTATAAGTACGATATTTTTGCCATGTCACATGATAGTATAATACTAGCATAGCCATGTAGATGTCATGATACATTACAAATTTCAATGTTAAGAGAGGGCAGAGAGCGCCGACTGAATTTTCTTAGTAAAAAGTCTTAATTCGAGGTTTGGCTCTCGCCTATTTCCTCCTCCAATATTGGACCAATTTAAAAGGTATACCATAAACTGGAAAAGTAAGATAATATACTATGACCATATGTTTTCCATTTTGCATTTATACTTGTCAAATTTGTACATTTAGCCTCTGTTGACAGCGCAATTTTGAGCATTTTTTGAGGGCTCTAGTGGTTCTAAAGATGACGTATCATCAAAAAGGAAAACATAGGCGCATAGTATATATCTTTCATTTTCAGTTTATAGAATATCTTTTAAATTGGTCCAATACTAGTTCTAAGTATTAAGGCATAATTCGAGGTTTGGCTCTCGCATATTCCCTCCAATATCGGACTAATTTAAAAGATATTCCACAAACTGGAAAAGTAAGATGCATACTGTGCCCCTATGTTTTCCTTTCTGATGATAGATAGGTACATTGTGTTTAGAAGCATTCGAACCTTCAAAGTGCTCAAAATTGCACAGCGCTGTCAACAGCAGCCGAATTTACAAAGACAACTAACTATAAATGATAAAAGAAAAACATAGAAGCACAACTTACATCTTTTTCATTTAATTTATGGAACTTATACTGGAGGAAATAGGCGAGAGCCAAATCTCGAATTGTGACTATTAATTTACTAAGGAAATTCAGTCGGAGCGCTCCGTCAGCATTTCCTCCGGCGAAACTGGCACCTGCAGCACCTACCCTAATTCTGGTATCTGTGGTATCTGTTTTAACAGCACAAAGCACACAACTTACCTTTCATTTGGGTAACTCAACAATATTCATTGCGTGTTTTTACGCTGTCGAGTAGACCGGATTTTTGAACATATGAAGCAATGAATGCAAGGGAAACAACCCGTACCCGTACTCTATTCTTTGAACTTACAAAATTAGGGTCCTGGACTCCTTAAAGTAGCACCTTAAGTGCTTGTTTTAAACTATCCCATATTCTTCTATCGTTGTCATTCGAAACGTTGTTTGTACGGAATGGCTCGAAGTCACTATGTGGTGACTAATGTTTGACGTCAGACGCATGTAATGCTGTCTCTATTTATCATTGGCCATCAGATTACTTCGCCACTTTTAGAGACTAAAAAAAATTAATACGTTTTCAACACACTTGCTCATAAAGTGGCTCTTATTTCACCGCAATAAGACACATAATGATACCTGTTATCAAACTGTGACTTTTTCATTGCTATTATTCACAAGTGAGTTATAGAGTTTTTTTTTTTTAAATTTATTGGTTGAGTTGATTTGTTCTTAAAAAAGTTTCGATACAAAAAAGATCGTGCTCAATAGTACAAATAAATTAATGTACCTATTGTTTGCTCATTTCATGCAACTTCGTATTTAAAAAGATAATTTGAACTTGTACGTGCTTAATAAATAAAACTTTCCCTCAAATATAAATTTTATTTACTCTGTAATTAAGAAAAAATTAAATTCCCTATTTTGTACGTGGCTAAAACACTATCCACGAAAAGCCAAAAAAAGGAAACCTCATTCATTTAGTCTATGGCCGACCGCCATTGTTAAATGCGCGCGCATAGGAAAACTGATTAATTATGCCCGCCATTGTGAAAAAAAATTCACAACTCGTTTGTACTGTTGAAAATGATTTTAAGTATTATTTTCTTCACAAGTGTGTTGAAAAACGTCGTATGATACACGTGTGTATTGATGATTACCGTCCTCGGCTCTCTTAAGACCCTCACCTACGGCTCGGGTCTCAATGGCGCCTCAGCGGTAATCACCAACATTGCACACTTGTACCATAATGTACTATTATACCTTTTGTCTATCCTTTGGGCAATATACTAAATTAAAAAATCCAGCCTTGTTGATGAACCTTATTGAAACCTCTTTTTATATCTCCAGAGACGACATAGCTCTCTACGAGCAACAGGTGGAACATTTGAACGGCGAGTTCACCTCGATACAGGCGCAGAGCGTGGAGTGCCAGAGCGCGTACGACGTCCTCAACGCCAAGGACAGACAGTTGGACAAGACCTTCAAGAACCACTTCGCTGATATGTCGCCGATCATTGTTGAGCAGGCTTATAAGTTCTTCAAGTAAGCTCTAGTTGGGATTGAGTGTTGACCCAATCTTATTTTTTCACCGATTTTCGAAAAAGGAGGAGGTTCTATGTTCGACTTCTTGTATGTTTTTTTTTGTTTATGTTCTTCGATCTCCGTCAATTGAACCGATTTTGAAAATTCTTTTTTGTTTGAAAGAGTTCGT
Organism: Orthosia incerta; assembly: GCA_948252205.1. Lineage (NCBI taxonomy): Eukaryota > Metazoa > Arthropoda > Insecta > Lepidoptera > Noctuidae > Orthosia > Orthosia incerta. The sequence continues at coordinate 30,012,878 of OX411754.1, read as the reverse complement.
TTCGAAATTGGTCCCATTTTAATTTGGTGAAGATCTGATGAAGAACTTCGAAGATATACAACAGAACTCTTCAATTAATAACGGCAAATCTTTAGGGACTGCTGCAATTGCATGTCTGTTTGTTGTTTATACCATTTCATTACATAACATCACGCCAGTACGCTCTTAAGGGGTAAGCAGATCTCTCATTTGATCGGTTTTGTTCAAGTTTCATGGTATTCGGGTAACCTATTCTGGCGTTATAAGAAACTTACTAAACAACTCGCCTATTAGGTTGGGTAGGTACAACTAAAAAGTGAAAAATAAAAAAACTTTATAACAAAAAAATACTACCGACTTCCAAATAAGAAAACTACAAAGTGAAAAATAACTTTAATTTTGAAAGTCGGTGTCCGTAACGCAAAAAAATGGTATCTACGAAAGACACCGACTTCCAAAATTAAATTTATTTTTCACTTTGTAGTTTTCTTATTTGGAAGTCGGTAGTATTTTTTTGTAAAAAAGTTTTTTTTTATTATTATTAACTTCGATCAATAATAAACTTGTATTTATTTATCGAAGATTATTAAGTAGGTTATGTACCATACATACATATTACATATTTATACCCGGCTGCGGGATGGTAAAAATATGATAATTCGAGCGTATGTATGTAAATCAGTATGTATGTATGTCTGTCCATTTCTATAGCACGCTCTACAGCCCAAACGGCTTGACGGATTATGACATATTATGAGGTGTCGGTGGATTCGTATAAAAAGTCTGAAATAAAACAAATGATTATAAAAACAAAAAACGACTGACTGCCTGAAAAGGGAAAAACAACTTAGTACTAGATATAATTTATATATCATATATAATGAGGTGCCGCCAGCGGTGACAAACATAGTTTTGGGTCGGTTTTTCTATAATTTTAGTTTGTCCCAATTATTTTTTTTGCGAAAGGATTTTTATTTTTATCTTTTAAAAGTTCCGTACCCAAAGGGTAAAAATGGGACCCTATTACTAAGACTCCGCGGTCCGTCTGTCTGTCTGTCTGTCACCAGGCTGTATCTCATATCTGAGAACTAAGACGATATCCTTCTAATCTCAAGGAGCTCTAAATAGCAGTGTTTTATTTTCTAACTAGCTGTGCCCGCGGCTTCGCTCCCGTCAACTGCCTGCCCTACCCTACCTACCTACATTCTGCCGCGGAGTATCTTAAGGCCGTACCCTGACCAAAAAATCAGCATAAGATATGAGCATCCCTATTGGCCCAGCGGCACTGAAGGTGCATGAATTACGGTAGTGAATACGCCCAGATTTTAGAATAAAGTCTTTATAAAATCGAATATTGGTCTTTTGAAAAAAATAAAACTTACAAAATGTTCGTTATCAAATTGTCTATCCATTAGTGTTAGTATAAAAAATAATTAATGAACACTTTACGAGGAGATGCATGCTATCAATAGTTATTTCACATTTTTGTGGTTTTGTTGGAAGGAGATTAGTGACACATATACCTCTTTAAAAAAAAAAGTGTACTACAATTTTAGAATCAACATTATGTAGAAATTTAATGTATTTTTATTAATTGATATTTCTTTTTAAATAAAGAGTAGATAGCTCTTAAAAACTGCACAAAATTCGACTAGCGCGGCGTTTTGCTCGGGGAGGAGCCTTAACACCACCATACAGAAAATGTTATATAAATTTTACTTCTTGAACACTTTAAATTCTTATAACTTTTGATAGCGTGAACCGATTGCGACGAAATAAAGACTAAGTAATACTTTAAGCTACGCAAAATTTTATGTATATAAGTTATCTACATTGGTTTCGTACATTTTACGTGATGCGTGCACAACTAAATAGAGAAACAGACAAAAATGCTGGAAATGGGTTCTGTTGGTTATCATTTAATGAACGCCCTGGCTATTTTATTTGGAAATATTTTCGATGTACGAAAACGACTTTTCTACAGATAATTTTATGTAGGATAATACTGTTAAGTTTGGTGATCGGAGCATATTTTTTTTGGACTTTGTACGCGGGCGAAGCCGCGGGCATAAGCTAGTAATTTATAAAATAAATAAATCCCGCGCTTTATCGTTACTGCCGTCGATTCAACAGCGGACGATTCATCTCATCAAAATCTTCATATCTATAATATATATGGTGTTGAGGAGTAAATCGCGGCTTTACGAAGGACCAGCGGGAATTATAATTTATGCGGTTTAAATTCCTATTGTCAAACAGTGGTGAGCCAACCAAAGGAAACGGGTGGTGAAAGGACTTACTTGGTATCTGGAGTGAAGCACGTTGGTGTAAGGGCAGCAGAGATGATGACGCTCGTGTTCGATGCCTCTTTTTTTTGTCACTTATTCACTTTTCACTTTTGCTCCCTTGGTCTGTATATGTCACACGCGTGTTGGCCAACAAGAATTATAAAATATTTAGCGGATTAGCGGTAAATATAAGTAATCGGCGAAGAGCGGTTGAAAAAGCGGTGCGGCTTGATTCACAATTCAGAACAACCAACCGTCGTAAGAGCAGTTGATTGGTCGCGTTCGATGAATAGTTCCTTCTCTCTCTGCAGTATAGGAATTAGGAAAGGAAGGGAATATAGTTAGCTCAAAACTGCGGCGAATGGTGTATTTAAATGTGAGATGCGTTCAGAAATATTGGTAGTAAAATTTTATTTAATAAAACTTGCGCAAGCAATATATTTACATATTTAAGTTTATTAAAACAATTTTAACAAAGAAAATAATACATGTGACGATGTAAAAGCCGGGTGAAAGAAGGTAGCTTTTAACCTTACGGACCTCGACGGCCATATTATTTAAGAAAACGGACCCTACATGAAAGTAATTGGTGACCCCTGGTCTAGAGAGAGAAAACATTGCAATATTCTATATTTCTCTCTCTCTCTCTCTTTATCTTGCGAACTCTCTCTTATAAATATTATATAAAATAATGTAGAAGAAGAAGAAGGACATTCTCTTTATCGTCGTTTATTGAGGAGGAGTAAGAGTAAAATACCGCTCTGTTACGGTGCCGACACGTCACTCGACTCATAACCATAACCACCCCTAATTGTATGATACTCTGTGTCACGTTATCAGGAAGCGGCCGAAATGGCACCAGCGCGTGACGATGATCCCGGTGGTATTGTACGAGCTGGCGAACGCCGTGGCCACCGGAGTGCGTCCCCCGCTGCTACACTACGACTGTGTCGACTACTTCAAGGGGTAAGTCATCGTCGTCATCATCATTCAGCTGAAAGACGTCCACTGGAAACAGGTCTCAAGCACCGCTACAGCAACCACACCAACGCTTTCCGCATCCAATGGACTCCTGTGACTTTCAATAAAGCCCAGATTCGCTAATTTTTTTTCATCATTCCAGCTTTCTTCTGTCGATTATGTGTTTTGACAGATTTATCTTACAAAAGCTGTCAAAACACAATTTAGAGACCACTGGAATATTTTAATTTAATGGAATTCGGACCCAGCAGCCTAATTGCGTAAGTGAATACGGCAAGGCAAAGGGTATGACCCTATGACCCCATGAAAGAGTATGACATCATCATCATCATATCAGTCGAAAGACGTCCACTGCTGGACATAGGCCTCCCCCAAGCGTCGCCACATTGACCGGTCCCGTGCGTCTAGCAACCAGCGGATCTCCGCAACCTTCACCAGGTCATCGGTCCACAAGGCCTCCCGCCTTCCAACGCAACGTCTTCCGGTTCGCGGTCGCCACTCCAGAACCTTTCTGCCCCATCGGCCATCCGTTCTGCGAGCAATGTGCCCTGCCCACTGCCACTTAAGTTTGGCAATTCTTCGGGCTATGTCGGTAACCCTGATGGTTCTCTTACGGATCTCTACATTTCTGATTCGATCACGCAAGGAAATGCCGAGCATAGCCCTCTCTATTGCCCTTTGAGTGACTGTAAGCTTTCTGATGAAGCCCATTGTAAGCGACCACGGCTCAGAGACATATGTCATCACTGGCAACACACACTGGTCATAGACTTTTGTCTTGAGACACTAGTAAGTTGGACGAGAAGATACCGCGCAACCTCCCGAACGCTGCCCAGCCGAGTCGGATTCGACGGTTGACCTCTTTCTCGAAGTTGGCCCTACCCAACTGGATCGTTTGTCCCAGGTAGACATAGTCGTCCACAACTTCGAGTGTAGAGTCTCCAACCTTGATAGGAGTGGGTGCAACATGGGCATTCAACATCACCTTGGTTTTGTCCATGTTATAATCATTTTAAGACCCACTCTTTTGGAAGCTCTACTGAGGTCATCAAGCATTGTACTGAGGCTCTTCATGGTCTCAGCCATAACCACTATGTCGTCGGCAAACCGAAGGTGAGTGATGTACTCGCCATTAACGTTGATGCCTAGGTCCCTCCAGTCCAAAAGACATCCTCCAGCGCAGCAGTGAACAGTTTCGGAGAAATGACGACTCCCTGTCTCACGCCACGCTGGAGAAGGATTGGTTTCGAGGTCTGATCCTGAAGACGGACTGACATGGTGGCGTTTTTGTACAAACACATCAACACCTTAATGTACCGGTAGTATGACAAATTCTCTTTAAATAATTAGGTATCTATTGCCAAAAATTATTGGACTCTTTCGAAAAGAGTATCTTCACCAATAAAAGCGTCATTTTGCCTTGCCGAATTCACTTACGCAATGAGGCTGTAGGTCATAGCAAGGTCTTCCCACGCTGTAACTACCGGTACGCGATCACCACTTCACATAACGGCCTCACTTACACTACTATAATATAGTAGTGTAAGTGAGGCCGTTATGTGAAGTGTATATATATTATTGTACCACTGTAATTTCGTTCCAATGAACAGGGTAGATCAGCTGGACCAGATCAGTAATATGCCAGCAGTGTTAGACGAACATTTGTGGGCCACTATGTGCAAGCTGAGAAGGACCAAAATTGAGAACGAGATTAGGGTAAGTAACCTACTATTATAATAATGAAGAAAGCCACTCATCTGAATGTGGCCTCTGGCCTCGATGACCGAGAAGTTTGTGAAAACTTGGCCGTGTGATGCGGTAGAGTGAGGAACGATATCGTGAGGAAAGTTTTTAATACAAGCTGCAATAATCAGTGAAGCAAAGAAAAGATTGATAGACACTGTGAAGGATATTAAACGACTATCTACAAAGGGATTGACTATTGAGTTGACGGTAAAACAGATGAATAAAAGAAGACATTGGAACCCAACTCAAATAAATTAAGATACATCGTGTTTCGCAGATGAGAGCATTGGTCCAGGAGTTGGCTTACGTGGAGCAAGCTAACGGCGTGTGGCACAAAGCTATCCAGGCTCGACGCAGCTACCTCGCCACCTGCCAAGCCAATATGTTGCAGCATCGTCAGATAGTGGAACTTGAAGCCAGGAACAAAACTATTCAGGTATTGGATTTTGTTACGATGAAATATGAGTTAAAAATCTATGAGTTATTTAGCAATTATTGATTAGTAGATTAGAGAATATATATAATGTGCTAAGCAATCGCTAAAAAGTGTCGATATTTTAAAAGCTTTTATTTATCTTGCAATGTATGTATGTAAGTGTGTTCTGGTCAAATCTTGCAACTGAATTTTAAAGCAGTTATCCTACACCGATTAAGATTAAATTTTGCATATACGTTAAGTTTGGATTACAATGCATGGTTATCTAAGTGACGTCATTCTAAATCCAATATCGCGGACGGCCCAAGATGGCGGACTAGTGATTTTTTGTGCACTTTTTTTTTTGATATGGATATTAAATGAAGGGGTTTGCTGAGAAGAACACGAAAAAAGCTTGTTTTAAAAAAAGATTTTTTAATTAATTATTTTATTTATCTATACTAATATTAAAAAGAGGTAAAATTTGTAAGTTTGTATGTAGGGGGTAATCTCTGGAACGAATGATCCAATTCTAAAAAAAATTTCACTGGTAGAAAGCTACATTATTCCTGAGTGCTAGGCTATATAACATCACGCTACGACCAATAGGAACGGAGCATAAATGAAAAATGTTGCAAAAACGGGAAGGAATATTATCAAAACAAAGGGTTTTAAGAGGTGATTTAAAAATATATAACACTTATATGTTTAAATGTAGGTACCTAAGACTAAAAAAAAAATTAAGTTATAAATAAAAAAAGTAAATTAAAAAAATCAAAACTTAAAAATAAGTAAACAAGAAGAAAATCATGCTGTGCAGTCGGAGGATACATCTGGTTTTGGTCAACCAGCTCGCGAATACGTATCCTCTTGTTTACGTCTTTTTAGTTCGCCTTTTAAGCAGTCGGGTGTTTTAATTTTTTAAATTTACTTTTTTTTAACAAAATTTTGTTCCGAAGAATTTTTTAACTGCCCATTGACGTATGAACTTCAAATTTGGTGATAATGTTTATTATTACGTATATTTTACTAACAAATACCAATGTATTGATGAATCAGTTTTTTTTTTTAATTTCCTAATTTTTCTATTGTAACTTTGCACTTTGGTAAGGAACCCTAAATGTGCGAAGTCCGACACGCACTTGGCCGGTTTTAATTTAATTTGGCCATTTAAAGACCAACTTACAAAATATTGCACGCCATTGTTGCAAAAACATTTCTAACAGTAGCTTTGTGAAACTTATCATTGCTCGAATTTGTCTTTTATCTCTCGCAACTTGTCTAGGTGGTGCTACCAGCAGGGCAGGTGGAGATCATAATGACGGGACACATGCAAGACTTCGACGACGCCACGCTTATCCCGAAAGAAGACATCGAGAAGATTAATAATCTCATACTGGTAACATACTGCCTACTTCTTTACTTCTTCATCCTGCTTGAGCTTTACAAAGGTCGATAGAGCACCCAGTTTTCACTTTTTTTGATGGTGGGCGGTTCAACTTGCCTTTTTAAGTGTATTTCAGCTTTTCGTGCAATTTTATTCTCAACCGAAAGATAGTTTCGCTTGCTATTTAAAACGAACGGTTTGGTTTTACTGGTCATAGAACGTGTAGGATGGTGTCAGTATGTTTCGTAATAATCTTGCAATATTCCAGAGAGTGGGCGATATGAAGCTGCGTATGATGCGCAAGCAGATGGAATTCCGCAAGGGGATCCTGTCCAAGGAGTGGGAGCACTCGCAGATGAAGATGAAGCTGAGACACATGAAGCAGGAGCTGCACTCTTACAGGAGGCTCAAGGTGACCAGCAGAAATACGTTTTGGACTCCAGAATATATGTATTACAGGATTTCGCTGAAGTCTAATCGCAAGTAACTACAGTGTGAACTATTTACAGCGAGTTTGCTTAAAAACGACGTACTGGATATTATGACTGTACATTACTTATTGTTATCATCATCATCATCACCAGTCTATTAATGTTCCCACTGTTGGGACAGGCCACAACCACCAACAACCAATCCACAACGCGGGCCCAGTGTGGGTTTGTGGATGTCACATGGCTTCGAATTTTTGGTTCTAGGACATGCCGGTTTCCTCACGATGTTTTCCTTCACTGTTTTGAGAGCAGTGGTGATGAAATAATTTACACAGAGTAAAGCGCCTACCTGGGGTCAAACCCACGACCTACAAATTGTAAGTCGCGGCCGATACCACTGGGCCACCACTGCTCCCTTATTATTATGTAAAGGTACTATTACAAGGACCTATCTATCGCCTGCAAATATTTATTTATTTATTATATACTTTATTGTACACCACAAAAAACAAATAAAGGACAATCATTCACAAAAACATGTGTACAATGGGCGGTCTTATCGCACAGGGCAATCTCTTACAGACAACCTTTGGATGGACTGTACGTTAGGAGAAGAATTATGTTTATGATGAGCGTTCCCTTCACTGTAGTTTTAAATGGTTATGAATATATTTGCATTTTCGACAACTGATAAAGGTAGGAAAAAGCTTTTCCAGGTCGCAAGGTTCAGTGGCCTGGTGAAATATTCAGAGTTGATGAGGGGAGACCATTAATTGAAGAGGCACCAGAAGATGAAGATAAAACTTAAACTTCTATTAGCTTATTACTAGACTGTAGACTGCACCTGATTACCCTGTATACCAAATAACATACATAAATAAACTATTTTTTTTTATATACTATAGGCTCGCGCTTGACCAATATCTCACCTGATGGTAAGCGATGATGTGGTCGACGGTGAATCACGCTTGCCTAGAAAAAAACCTATTCACTCTTGACTTAAAGACCCCTAGATTATAGCTGTCGGGAAACACAGACTCCGGCAGGGAATTCCAATCCTTAGCTGTACGCACAATAAAAGTGTTCCCAAAACGTTTGGTGCGTATGGGTGGGATGTCCACCGATGGCGTATCGTCGTACGTCTGGTTCTGGTTTATTTGTTTTTTCCATGAAGTTAAACACATTCTACAGAACGCCACCTGCTACGATCCTTACATACTCCTTTTGCTTCAATTACGTTCATGTTCATACATCTAATATTACACGCACGCCGATTATGAGACAACAATCGAAATATTAAGTTATATTTCTTACTGTCACCAGATCCCAAAAGAGCTACAAAAGTTCTTGAAGAACAAAGAGCTAGGGTACTCGGACGAGCAGGATTTCATTCTGGTAGAGAAGGAGAACGAGGCGTCCAAGGTGGGCGCCGAGAAGATACTGAACGACCAGATGAACAGGTGCGGGGAGCTTGAGGTAAAGACATAATATTTCTGCATATGTTTGTTTGAACCTAATATCACGTAACAAACTAATAATCACAAAAAATATACGATTAGGCATAGCCCCTCATTTCTCAAATAAAAAATTCCTTTCACTCTTGACAGAGCGGTTGTAGTCACGGTGAATTTTGTCCGATAGCTGGTATTGTAATTTGTAACTCGCCTCACTATCTCTCTTCTGAAAGTGTGGCCCATTCATTTACAGGACCTTAAAGATTAAATTTTGAAGTTTAGTATTAATGAAAATCTAGTTTAGCTTGACCAACGTACTGAAGATTATTGAGTGTGTCGACCAGGATGGCGTACCTTATACTCAGAATATCCTCAAGATATTCGCCGAATGTCATACAGATCTACGTCCCGACCTCGGCACACCCCGACGATGACGTAGATCAGACCATATAATTATGAGGGTATTTCTAGAGCCTTGTGTGGTCATAAAACTCACTTCACTCACTTGACCTGGCAGAGGCCCGATGGTGCAACGAAAAATGAGATAGACTTCATCATGTCCATGAAGAATCACATATCTTCTTCTTCTTCTATCTATCTTCTATACATACATATAAAAAAAGAAACTGACTGATTGACTGACTGATCGATCAACGCACAGCGAAAACTGCTAAGCCTAGAAGCATAAAATTTGGCAGGGAGGTTCCTCAAGTGACGTAAGTGAGCAAGAAACGATTTTTGGAAATTCCACCGAGGGGACAAACAGGGGTTGGAAAGTTTATATGAAAAATACAATTCCTTCCACCGTGTGGCTGCTCAGCGCCTGCAGGACGGCCATGCTATCAGAGAGAATGCTTATTGGGAAATCCTTTACCTTCCTAGAATGGCTGATGCTGCAAGGTGATGCCCATACACTCTGCCTGGAACACCGTGTTGTGTGCCCCAAGTGGCACGGCTATATGGATGTTGAGGTCCTCTGAGAAAACCCCCGCACCTGAGCCAGTACCTGTCTTGGAACCATCGGTGAAGATCCTTAACTCGTCTGGGCGTAACCCCTTGCAGCGGTGGTCCTCATGGAGTTGGATTTTGTATTTCTTGTCTAAAACAAACTGCTTAGGTATCCGGTCAATAATTGCTGTCGTAAGAGGGAACTCGTTATTTAGACCCTCGAGCAGAGCCGTGTGTTGTGTCACTCTCTTACCCCAGAGATACAGTGCCTTAAGCCGCACTGCCGCTGTCGTGGCCTCCTGCCGAAAGAACTGACAGACTGACCAGCCTGTCGTCGCCATGCAGGCCAGTCTTTGCGTGCGTTGCAGTTTGCTCACGGCTGTACTTAACTTTGTGCGGGGCCACCAAACCACGGCCCCATAAGAGATCATGGGCCTAATCACCACGCAGTACAGCCAGATAATGATTTTGGGGGACAGGCCCCAATTCTTGCCTATCATTTTCTGGCATTTCCAAAAGGTAATGCACGCCTTGTTCAGTTTGTTGTCTAAGTGTCTACTCCAGTTTAGCTTACTGTCAAGAATGACCCCCCAGATACTTGACCTCGTTGGACAACTGGATTTCAGTGTCGAACAGCTTTGGTAGACGGAAAGGGCCTAGTGTTTTTTTTTTTGAGTAAACATGCTTATGTACAGTCTTAGTGGAGTTTACTGAAAGATCATACTCCCAGCACCATCGTTTCACTATGCGTAGAGCTTGCTGAGTAAGGTTGCAGATAGTTCCAGTCACCTTCCCAGGTACAAGGATTGCGAGGTCGTCTGTATACCCTATTGTGTAATAACGGTGTTCGTTAAGTCTGGTGATAACATCGTTAATTACCAGATTCCACAGAAGAGGGGAGAGCACCCCTCCCTGAGGGCAGCCCCTGGCTATCGTGGCCAGCTGTTGTTCGCCCTCCAGCTGAACGGCCCGTTTACTTAACATACTAGTTATCCAGTCAATTAGTACCTGTTTTGCTCCGTGTCTGGAGAGTGCAGCACCTATGCTGGAGAAGTTGGTTTTGTCGAAAGCCCCTTCGATATCTATGAAGATGCAAGTATTTTTCTGATGGATTGCTTCCTCTATTTGGCTTACCATCAAATGGAGAGCAGATACAGTGGAATTATCCGAACTGTAAGTATGGGGACTACGGTGTTCCAGCGCCAAAGTTAATTTTGTGCTTCAATTCTGTTTATCTTATCGTTAGAACAATATACGGTGCCCCCATAGTATAGGAACTTCAGTAATGTTATTTAATTATTTTGGTGAATGTAGCTGTTTGTACGGAACCCTCAGTGCTCTCAGTCCGTCTCGCACCAGGCCAGTTTTTTTTTAAATTACTTTTATTGTTTTTTTACTCTTTGTTTGTTACTGTTGTGTTGTCTCTGTGTGTCGAATGTATTTCTATATGGAAGGCTAGATGGATACGGAAGCCTAGACATATCTAGCCTGTGTGGCGACACTTGCGGCGGCTTATGTCCAGCAGCGGACGTCTTTCGGCTGAAATGAGGATAATGATGATTCTAGCTTGGAAACCTGTCAAACTTTGGCATTAAAGTAGGGATTGACACGTTCTTAACTCAAAATGCTCAATTCGGAAACCGGCCAATCATTAAGTTCTCTATGTTAAAGGTACAATGCCTGTAAACGTATGGGAAGATCAAAAAATGATAGACGTGTGTTAGATAACATGGCTAGAAAGACAGACAGAGATGATACCTTGTAAAAATTAATGAAAATAGAAGACATACTTAGCTGATCTAATTTCAACGATCTACTTTCAGGTAAAACTGTTAGGTGTGGAGGCAGCCCAAACAAAGATGGAGGCATATATAATGTCACTTAACGTGAAGGTATCCGAAAAGAAACTCAAAGATGATCCACTGGGGCCCATCAGAATGCGATGCATGTACAAAAAGAGGTATGAGAAAAGAAAATCCGTAGAATAAGTTACTTAAGGTTCCCCTAGTCGACGGCACGAACTATTTTGTGCGCGAGGTTAAAATGCATGCCATCTTATCCGACAACACGTGCGAAAGTGATAGATGCTGTGATGAGCAGTAAGAAGCTATTTCGCGTACGAATTAGCACTTTTGCAAATATGTATGGAAATGGATGATGATTTAGGACGAAAACGAGCGCGCGAAATTTTATAAAAGACTATGTTTATTTTCAAAATAAAATTATTTGCATTGTTGAATTACTAATCTACCCCTGTACGGAGGCCGTTTTGCAATTTTCCTTCTTCTTGTGTATTTATTTCCGCCCTAAAGATGCGTTATAATTAGTGTAGAAATATGAAACTCAATTTTTTTTTTTACCTTTTTTTTTCCTTACAGGGCTAGATAATGATGAGACAAATTGATATCATTTTTATTTTAAACGTACATCGTCCAATCGTGGCTAATACCAACCAACGCCAGACTATGTTTGCATGGAATAATGATCGACTGTGTAACCTTAATGATAAAATAATTAAAATTTAAGAAGTAGGCATACAACTACACTTTATATTCTCCCAAGGAGTAGGTAGTCAGAGGTTTATAGGGTACATCGAATGTCGCCTTAAACTAAAACAGCCAAGCATGAGTGTGTATGCATTCACGTAGAAAACTGGTAGCCGGTAAACCAATGCGTACAAGCGCCACAGGCAATTTTATACTTTTAGCAGTGGTAAAGACAATCGCGTGCACCAGCCTTATTGCATAATCAATTCGGCAAGGCAAAGAGTATGACAAATCGACCAATCACAGGCGAGATGAAAGGCGCGATGTGGATTTCCGTCTATGTTATTGGTCTATTTTTCATACCCTTTGCCTTGCCGAATTCATTATGCAATAAGGCTGCTGGTTTGCTCTGGAAAACCGGCACCAGCTATGATCTACCAGCTTGATACGTGCATGTCACTGCATGCACCCGAATAATGTTTGGTCAGATCAGAAAAAAAGAAAACTGAAATAGACAATTCGTGACCTCACTGCATCTCTCTTTCCTGTCCCCTTCCCAATTTATTGGATTGTATATGGTGGCAATTTTTTGCTCCTTGAGCTCTCTTTCGGCAGTGGTCCACCAAGAGGCTGGTGGATTGCCCCTTGTTCGTTGCTTGGGATTTTGAGCAGTGTCTTCACGGAGTAGCTATCTTCGCGTCTCATAATGTTACCATACCATCAAAGTTTGCTCTCTCTGATTTTGTCGGTGATTGCCCAAGTAACACATCAAAGCAGTATAACGGCCGACTTGCAGCATTTATGTATCGTTTTCGCATTTTGAGTTAGTTCTATAGTAGCATTACAAACGATTATACGGCTACTGTAATGCTTATTTGGGCACAAATTATACGGCTTTAGATCCTAAATAGGTTCACTAGAGTTGTTTAATTGCATTACAGGCGCATTATATTAGCATTATTGTGGTCAATGAAGTTGCCCATCGCATTAAAGATGCTATATTACAGTCAATGAAGTAGCCAATCGCATTACAGAAGCATTATACTAGCAATATTATTGATATTGAAGATGTTAACTACAAAAGCATAAGACTAGCATTAGAATGTAGTAAAAGAATTATTGGAGCTATTTAAATGTTCACAGTTAGAACTTAATTAAACCCTACATCATTACAAAAACATCTCTAATACCACGGTACAAATTTTATAATAAAATTATGGTTGTAATTTAACTACGTTGTCTCGAAATATAATATGGACGAAGAGGTTTAAAACTGAGGGACACCATATTTGTTTGCATCAAAACAAAATTTATTATACTGTTTAAGTTTTTGACTCTTTTGTTATTTCATACCTTCAAATATTAGGTACTGCGCAATGTAGTTTACTGTAAATGTCTATATAAGTTTAATTGAAAATTTTCACGAGCCTTCGATATTTTGTGGTTTTGTTTAAAAAATTTATATAAATATATGTGTTACATAACCAAAACAATTGTGTATTTCTAGTATAGAGCGAATTTTGCATAATTAACATAAGAGTATTGATTGGACAGTATTAAATTAAGTTATATTATTACTATATAGGCCTATTGTTTTTATAAATAGTTCTGAATAATAATACTTTTAGGTTATAAACTATTTACAAAATGGTGTCGGTCCATAGCAGCCCGGTGAGCCTTTAAAAAAGCTAATTAATGGCGCCAGCTGTAACTCACACGTGAACAATTATTAAGCCAGAGGCCAGAGAGAAGACTTGATGAACCACTGTAGTGCCATTGTCTATAAAGTAGTTCTATATGGGTTCATCAGTATACCAGTAGACTTGATGTAGACTAAAATAGTGCTATTATTTAAACGTAATTTTGGGGATCCTTGAGCAAAACAAATAAGCCCGTTTCTGAATTTTTGTTCAACTTGTATCCGTTTGCCAAGAGTCTGTTGATAAAATAGCTTTCTGAACGCATGATCTCCGTATGCGCGTGGCTTATTAAAATAATTAAGGTGCCGTCAAAAAAAAAAAAAATGGTTATAGCGAATACTGTGCATAACCTCAATAAGGCCGATAAATGGTTTTACGAATATAGTAAAATAAACCAATTTACAGCTTTATGCATTACAATAACTCACGTGTATTTGATTAAAGAGCTGTTAGCTATACAACAGAACTCAGTTGATCTTTAAAAATGCAAGCATTACATTGATTCACGTTTATGCTGTTCAGCAGGTTTAGGCTTTTACTAACCACTTAAAAGTGCTATTACACAACAAAGAGCACTAAAAATAGCTCAAAGCTGTATAACAGATTTACGGTGAATTATAATGGTACAAGTTTATGCTATTAAGCAGCATTACGCATTATCTTACTACCTAAAAATGCTATTGTAGACCCTAAGGCACTAAAAACAGCTGAAAGCTGTATAGTGGCTTTACGTGGCATTATAATGGTTCATGTATATGCTATTAAACAGCATTAAGCATTTATTTACTACTTAAAAATGCTATTGTAAATCCAAATGCATTAAAAACAGCTGAAAGCTGTACAGCTGCGGTGTGGTTTGCTGCACTAAAACTAAAGGCTTTACAAACGCATTTTGATATGCCACTATCCAAACTTTATACAGTGTAAAGCATCATAATGGTTTAAAAATGCTAATATAAAGCGTCAAGATGCTCGGTGAGCTTATATAAGAGTTTATACGGACCTTAAGTTCTACATAAGTTTACTATTCGTTTGTTAAAATGCTTACTGTGTTACTTGGATGGTGCTACCTTAAAGGCTCTTACATTTTCTATATGTCAAAAATCATTTCCTCCTAGGATGGAGATCTTAGTGCTGCGCAGCCGACTGATCCGCGAGGTGCAAGCCAACCACTCCACCATCGTGATGCTGCAGACGGAACTGGAGCTGCTGCGGCTCAAGACTTACCCGACTCTCGCCAGCTTTACCACTTACTAGCTACTTATTTATTGTTTAGACCAGAGGCTTTTTTTACTTGGAGAAATGCTCATACATACTACACTACCAAGGGAAGATAGTGCAGTCAGTGGTATCTCATACCCTACAAAGAAACCGTGCCGACGTACTGTACTGATTATTTTTTGTACATCGATCGCGTTCGGTCCAGTTCCACGGAACGGAACCGAACGCGATCGATTTACAAATATAATCGGTATAATCAGATGAAAAACGCTACTTACGTCGGTACGGTTTCTTTGTATGGGATGAGGCATCTGTATGCTAGTATTATATTATCTGTGGTGCAGTTATATGGGACTCTAACCCACTAAAACTTCACGGTGTCCTCCTGTGCCGTTTATCGCGGGCACACGGGCACTCGTTAGTACTCACCGCGAACCTGCCGCGGCTGTCCGTCACCGGACCCTCTGAGGAGTATCCCCCATCACCGGCGCACCAGAACACACTGTACGCCGTGACCCTGACCACCCCAGGGACCAAACGAGCACATGGGCGCCAGAAGACTCCGTGTATGGCACCCTTGGTCCCCCTGTGACGGGTCAAGGTCAATGGTCCCGACACCTACCATATTCGGCCGCAGGGGACAGGGAGAGGAGAGCGGCCAACGCTATACCGACACTCCTCATCCGCTGCGGCCGCACCGCGTCCGCTATCAGACGGTGGCGACCCCGTCCAGGCCGCGGAAGGTATGGAGAGTGCCGCACCGCAATACCGGCACTGCTCTCCCGCCGTGGCCTCAAACCCTCAGCCGCGATATCGTATGGGACCTGGGACGCTCCATAAGACATTGCAGCCCGCCTAGTTGCGAAATCGTCTGTTACCAAGTGGCACCGCAACCTTCTAGTTGGCCGCTTCGTCGCGTCGTCGGCTTAATCGACAGGCGCCCTGACGAGCGGCCCCGCCTCGGGTTCCTTTTCGCTCCACCACGTGGGTGACCAAGTCACGGCTACAGAGCCCACCCGCCTCGATAATGCGGGAACCCACTGGTGGGGAGACCAGAGGCCCTAGACCACTGACTTTCTATCAACGGAAAAGTGGCGATAACGATTGTAAAAATGTCAAAAATGTGCGGGAATGTCGGGCTCTTCCAATTTGGACGGAGACGGAGACGCAGCGGTGCCGGCGTTCGTGCACAGTACAACACCCGCAACGCTGCGGTGCCGCAGCAGTCCGACACCAAACTTCTAAATTGAAAGAGCCCAAACGCTATCGAAATGACGTGTTCATTTCCTGACATTTTGGCATTTCTACCATAGTAATCGCTGGCATCGAATAGTCTAGAAGTCTCTACTTCGGTTATGCTTAGAGATAGCTTTGGTTTTTCCAGGTGGTTTAGTCAGTCAGTGCAACGAATGGAAGGAAAGCAGGCATTCTTTCAATTTAAAACACAGAATTAGACTGAAAATGCATGTCCATTTCTGATGGCATATAGATATATATAGTGAAGATAGTTATTGCACTTGTGTAGTAAGGACTTTTATTTATTACATATAATTTAGTATTAAGGTTACACTAGTCAAAAATTCTTCCATACAAACGTAGTTTGGGGATTATTCCACTGTTTGACGATGTACGTTCAAAATAAAATGTGATATCAATTTGTCTCATCATTATCTAGGCCTGTATGGAAGCAAAAAAGTAAAAATAGAAAATATTTGAAAGTTATAAGCGTCGAAAGTTCCACATTTCGACACTAATTTTAACGCATTTTTGGGCGCAAATAAATACCATAAGAAGACGGAAAATTGCAAAATGGCCTCCATACAGGCATAGATTAGTAGTTCAACCATGCAAATAACTTTATTTTGAACATATAAATTTAGTAGTTTTTTCATGATATCTAGACAGCCAAAGGTCTGTTTATAAAATTTCGCGCGCCCGATTTCGTCCTAAATCATTATCCATTTCGCTACAAATTTGCAAAAGTGTGTATTCGTACGCGAATTAGCTTCCTATTGCTCATCAAAGCATCTATATCTTCCACACGTGTTGCCGGTTGATATAAAATGCATTTTAACCCCGCGCACAAAATAGTTCGTGCCGTTGACTAGTGTACCCTTAATGGTTGTTTTAGGCACTGATTAAATATTTAACTTCAACGTAGTTTTTCTACTCTCTTTTGGTGTTGATTTCATTAATAAAATTAATTGAAAAATAAATCAGTTTTTTATTTTAAAACATTTCTTTTGTTGCAAAGTCCATGGATCGTTTAGGGTTGTCGAAATCACAAGACAAAAGAAAAACACTGATTACAAAACTTTTATTTTCCATAAACAAATCTACGGTTACTGATAAAATACATTCAATTATATTATTAATAGTTCGATACAGCTCAACATTTATAGAAAAACTTAAGAAGTTCGCCTAGGTTTGTTCGTGATTTAGCATACTTCCATTTTAATGACAAAATGTTAGGAGATTCTCTAAATCACGAATAATTAAAATCTGTTAATTCGGCAAAGCCTTTTATACGCAATAACGAAGAATGTTGTACAGTCGTGAACAAACGCTATCTTATTCTATGGATCTATCTACACATCTAAGTATCAGCGGTCTGATTTGAAACTTATTAGGAAAGGTAAAAATCTACGAGATGCAGAAGCTATGCTACTCGTATCATTATTGTAGGAAAGGTGAATTAATTTCTAAACGTTTGTCGACGACTATACTGTTTGAATTTACCATAAAAATGTTTTCGAATTAGGCCACAATTTCGTTTTAATAAAAAATAATCTTATCACACATTTTTTTCCATCACAATTTCGCCAATATTTATTCAAAAATAAAATCATTTGCTTTAATTTATCAAAAATTTTAATTATTGGTACAAAATCTTTTGAATGTACTACTAATTTACTAATTGTACATACTAATTTTTATTTCTGATGTGAGAATCGTATCAAACTGATGGCGTAAAATGCACTTGAAATGTTACAAGAAAAATCTTAAACGATCTACTACATACTTCGAAGATTGGAAAGAGCCGAATCTTATCAAAAGCTATTGTGTGTGTGGCCGACCTATACATATTGATTTTTTTAAGTGACCGTGGATGGCCAGAGCCGAAACTATGAAGAATAGCGGAAAACACTCAATGGAGTAACGAGGCCGATTTTGATGAAAACTAAAACACATTTGATTTTTGAAGAATCAATATTTCTAGCCAGAAATCGAACCGGTCGATTTTGAAAAAAAAAACACATGCTGTATTATTGCACCATTCAACAGTGTCGCTAATAAGGATCACATTCTGGAAAGTAATGGCATATGGCAAACTTTAAGAAAAGGCTAAGTTTTTGTTGTAGTTGTTTCCACTGTCGGGAGGGCTAGTGTACCACACGTGTGGTAATCTCCATAATTATATACCTACCTACTGGATTTGAACAATTCACGTGCAACCTACTTGTAGGTACTTACATTACATTTCTTGCAACATTTTAAGCGTTTTGGTTTACAACTACGGCTGTTCGCATAAAAACTATGACAAGAAGGTACAAAGTCTATTAAAACGGTACATTATATTACTGCTATTATACTAAAATGTAGATATGTAAGGTTGGGGATTGGGGTTAGGGACATATAAAGAGTATAGAAAACTATCTTATTGACCCAGAAAATACCATTCAAAAATTTAGTTTTTCAGAGGATGAGCAACAAACACCATTTCAGAATTTAACCTTCGCATCTTACGTTGGTATAGCGTAGACGCTGCGTAAACGCCTTAATAACACGATGTAATTTAGACTTATATAATGATATCAACGCAACGTTTGGACAACTTCTGCATTTTATAGAGGCTCTAAGCGACTTCTACGCAACGCTAACGCCACTTCAACGCAACATTTTCGTTACTTCAACGCCGACGTTGGAAATATTCCCACCGGGTCAATGTAGAGACACGCTGTGCTCTGCTGACCTGACCCCAAAATAATAAATTAGTGAATGGAATATTTGGGGCTGTTGTCTTATCCGGGTTATTCAATTCATCTTGTGTATTATACTTCTATGCTGCCTGTTCATCTTCAGGTTTACAATACTTTACGATTGATAACAGTCAGAAGGACCAGAAGAAAGCTTTTGCTTGAGCGAACAGTTTTGTTCGAAATTGTTTCACATTTGTGCGACTTTCGTGTTTAAAACTCTGAAATCTTACTACTTATTTCATCTTCAGGTATTTAACGCAGTTAGTTTCAGAAATGAGCATATTCAGAGAACTATGTTTTTTGCAAGCCATCATCTCAGTTCTAGATATAGGCTTCTTATTATTGTACAATTTCTTTTAAGTCTTATTCAAGTTTTGCAAATACTGACAGCTAAATAAATATTATTTCTTAGCGTCTTCTTATAAAAAGCGATTTCTATTTTAGGCCGTATGTCCAAGACTTTTGGATCCGCAATGGTACCCTTGCATTTGAATTGGCTAGTTTTGATTGTTACACCACTCATCAAAAAATTGTCCTAGTCATTTTGTATATTTGTCTATATGTTAATTGTCTAATTTAGTTCTCTGATCACAAGTTTAATGATACAGTACATTGTCACAGTACGATTCAAACTTTAAGTCGGCTGTCAAATGCGCTGCACGAACTCGCCACAACTAGCCTCGTGTTCCGAGCCACCATTAAGTTTGAATCGTGCTTTACTGATTGATACATTGATACATTCAAGCAACATACCATAAACACGATTCTGTTACACCTAGAGTGCCGTCCTCTGGTCATAGACTATAACGGCATCGGCGTCAAAGAACTGGCTGTGGGACTTACTGAGCGCGATGATGGCTGCATGCTCGTTGCGCATACGGTTCTTGTATTTCTTGCTTAAATTTACCTGAAAATAATTACCTTAATTAGACATCTCTTCACGAGGTTAGATTTTTAGAGCTAAAAGTAGAGCAGGCAAATATTTGGATTAGGACAAATATATAGCATTCAGTGTGCAACCATTTATTTGCATGATTGTCATTTGTCAAATATTGGACCCAGGATTGCCAGGGTCACCGACTGCCTGGGCAACGTCCATCATGTCTAAATCCTTGGAAAGTTAGTGGCAGGTTTATACTTACCTTAGCATAAAGTTGTTGTAGGTCGTCTTCTGTAGAGAGTGGTCGTGGTTTGGGTCTAAGGAAGGCCGGTAATGACCTCGTCTTTAGTGCGTCAATGTTCGCCGCATTGTCTATTTCGTCTAACACTGGAACCAAGAAATATACGGCATGCAATATATATAAACTCCTAACATTAATAAATTGTAACAAAATATTAGAAACAATATAGGGCCTAAAATGTTGCCCTGTGGAACACTATTTTCTAAAGCTACTTTTCAATACAAAGAAGACATTCACTCAGATTAAATAATACGGTTTAAAATTCTTTATTTCTCAAAGATTACAAATCACTTACGAGGAGAAATAAAACATAAAACAAAACTTAAGCAATTTAAAGTACAGATGCGCATAGACGGTAGGTATTCTAAAACAATAAAAATAAAATAAGAAAATTACATTTCTGGGTTAGTGGGTAATTTGATTTAACTTTGTCATTCGTGTTAACTAATGCGGGCGACAGCTTTTGAGCAGATAAAAGGAACGGTTTACATGGAGTGACTACGATAATAATATTGGACTCAGACAGATTTACTTTTTTGTGATGCCTTTGAAAATATGTTGTTTTAATAACTTTTTGAATAGAGACATTGACTTAATATCTTTTATATGTTTAGGTAAAGAGTTGTAGATCTGTGCTCCTTGATACAAAATACACTTTTTACCGTAATTAGTTCGCGGTATAAATAGTTGTAGATCATTTGCTCGCCTAGAGCTGCGGGTATATATTTGATTGTATGTTGTGAATTTAATTTGTGTGTGTATGTTTTTGTGTAAGATTTTTCGTATTAAAATACATGTGTTATTTTGGTAAATTTGTGCAATATTAAATAATTTTGTTTCATTATAAATTTGGATAGTTGGAGTTAAATAATTGTAGTAGAAGAGGACTTTTATTATTCTATTTTGCGCTCTTTGTAATTTATCAAGATGTGTTTTGGCAGCTGATCCTCATACTTCTATCAAGTAATCAATGTGAGGTTTTACCAAAGAATTATAGATGGTGTAACGTACTTTTATGGGAAGACATCTTACAATTCCCCGAAGGGCACCCGTAAGACAGCTTATTTTTGACCGTAGGTTTTCAATGTGTGGTGTCCATTGCAGTTGATTATCCAATGTAAGCCCTAGATATTTCTCCTTGTTCACCTTGGTCAAAACAGCACCATTTATAAGTAAAGGTTGATGATCGTGAAGCTTTTTGTTTTTCGCTGAAAATATTATGTAATTAGTTTTTGACGCGTTTACAGTTAGTAAGTTACTCAAAAACCATTTCTCTAGAATATTGAGATCATCCTGTGCTTCTCGCATCACGGATTCTGTTGAATGACCAAAGTAAAACAGGCATGTATCGTCCGCGTATAGTGAGATATGTCCTTTAAGACCTATTTCATGCATGCTATTAATGTAGATAAGAAATAGGAGTGGCCCCATAATAGATCCTTGTGGAACACCACATTTGATTATTCTAGGTTCACTAGTGCATTCTCCTATCCTAACCACCTGATATCGGTTTTCTAAGTAAGATACGAACATTTTATATGCACTTCCAGCTATGCCAATCGCTGCTAATTTATACAGTAGTAGTTTGTGACTGACGGTGTCGAACGCCTTTTTTAAGTCTATGAATACACCGAGGACTATTTGTTTTTGATCTATGTTAGTCTTAATTTTAGTACATAGGTCAGTTGCAGCTGAAAGTGTATTGGATTTTTGCCTAAATCCATATTGTCGATCAAATAAAAAGTTTTGAGAACTAAGATATTGTGAAAGTCTGTTATGAAGTAACTTTTCAAATATTTTAGAGACCACAGGAAGCACAGAGATGGGTCTGTAGCTGCCCGGATCACTTTTAGATTCAGATTTATGTATAGGAGTAACTTTTGCGATTTTGAGCATGTTTGGGAACCATCCTTTGCAAAAGCATTCGTTCATACACTTTGTTAAAGTAGACAAGATTAGTAACTTACAAGATTTAATGACCTTTACACTAATACCATCAATGCCGGCACTTGTATTTGATTTTAGACTGTCAATTATTTTTGCTTCCTCTTCTTCAGTGGTGGGCATTATTTGTGTGAGTTCATGGGTATGAGTGGTACTTAGACCAGTAGTGATGTGACCATAATGGCTCTTTAAACCAGTTTAAAGAGTCATTATTTTGCCTGCCCCATGTTTAACTTAAGGATATGGACAATACTGTTTCTTGACATAATTGTTCTAGTATTGGGATAGGCGTGGCAATCAAATGCGTAAGTCAAATAAAATAAATACGAACCTCCATTTCATCAACACAGATCAGAACTACCTTCTACTTGTTCATTCAACTCAAGGTCATATAGAATTGTTGACAATCCATAAATAGATAATCAAGAGGACATAGTGGATACTCACTACTGCTCGAGGCATATTGCACACACTGTTCTCTAGGGTCAGGCACGCGGTTGACATAGCATTGAGGTGGGTGGCGAGCCTCCCTCGACGACCGGCACTCCGCATCACCGGCGTAGCTGACTGGACGAGCGTGGCGTTGGATTTGGACCTACAAAAGAATAGTATTGTGTAGCTGTAGCTAGTGGTTAAATAATAACAGCCGTACAGTTCGATCTTCGAGGTTAAGCAACGGATGCCATTGTCGGTCTGTGGATGGGTGACCATCCAATACATGCGCTGTTCCCAGCTTAAATAGTCATTACAGAAGAACTCATATCTTGAGCTAATCCCTACATTCCTATGTGAGCCTCAGCCAGGTTCAACCCACAATAAAAAGGCAGAGAAAAGTATCCAAAAAATTTCTTAGAACTTTAGGATTGCAAAAAAATACTTGTACCTATCTTAAAAATCGCAATAATCTTCTTGGCATTTTCTTATTAGATCAATTTAATTAATTAAAACGATAGAAAATAATCTTACCTCAGCATGTTTCATTCTATAATTTTCCTGACTAGAATATGCATGGTTTTCTTTGATAGCATAATTTTCTTTTAGGTATTGTTCATCTGAAAGGCAACACAATATTATATTAGTATCTTACAGATTTTCTGAGATTACTCATAACAAATTAAAAGGATAATATTAAACTCACCAAACGATTTCTGATGACGCGGCATTAGGCGGCAGTAACAAATTATAACTAACAAAATAACAACTCCGCAAATACCCCCTACAAGCCAAGATAACCAAACAATTATAACACGACCCTGCAAATAAAACGTTTGTTTTATACTGGTATTTCATAATAAAATATTGATTAAAAGTGCACTCAACATACCTGCAAAAACATTTCAGTTATTAACACGAAAGCGAAACACGCTTATTTTTGATCCCTTACTGTAACGTTTTCCTAACATTTTTAATACTTATCTAATAGAAATCCTACTTAAATATAATAAAATTAAGATAAATACTATGGTAAATTATGAAATGGAAATGTCCATTTTTGAAAAGTCCACGCCTGCGCTCTGCGTAACATCAACTATGTTTGATCAAAAATGATAAATATTGGGATGTTAATAAGGTTTTAATTATTTATCCCAACGTCTTTTAAAACAGAAAACTAACACATTCAGTAGTATATCATACTTTTATCATCTTTTACTGTATTTTCAACAATTTTACTGAAATAAGACGGGAATTACGAGGAACTGAGATTGCAATTTTTCCAAAAGGTTTCTGAACGAATTTAGTCATGTCATGAATTTGACGTTTACGTTCCGTAGTTCTCATTTTCTCAATGAGGTAGGAAAACTATTTCTTATCTCAGAAACACTGACTTATAAACCTATGGACTTGCCATACCTACGAAATTAGCGTGATACCTACATAAATCGGGAACTTAAGATGGCTGCCCATTGGCCAATGAGGTAGGCCATTTGCAAGTTTTGCAACTGTTTGACAGCACAACTACACAGATAAACGTACATAAACAGCACACAACTACCAATTTTACTCGGTAATCAACATGGCGACCGGCCACGCATAGACATGATTTTGACGTCACACAAAAGTGTTACCAAGTTTAGTCCTTGACAAACATTTAGATGTCTCTCTTTTCATATGTAGTTCTTGGTTAGTTAAAAAGAGACAAAACGCTTTTTGACATGCGTGTGTCGATTTGATAGATATGTGTATAACTATTCTTCATATAGTAGAATAGGCCGTCTCCATAGATTTTCCTTCCTCATTGCTCAGAAATGTTTGCATGTCAACATGGGTCTTTTATCTTTTCTGTCAGCACTTCTTGGGAAAAATAATTGAACTGTCAAAAGACAAAAACTGAACTGTAATGCCGCCTCCACACGCTTGGCGAACAATGGCGAACAACAAACACGAACGTGTGGATGGGTGTTTGTTTGTGTTCGCCTGTTTTTGTTGGTGTTCGCCCGTGTTCGGCGTCGGTTTCGGTTTGTATGCACAAATCAAAGGGTGTTCGACAAACTTGTTTGCGATGTATCCAGACGCTTGTAGAATTCGTCGATAAAACGGTTTTCTTGGGGATCACGCTGGACTCAGGGTTGCAATGGGGTCCTCATTTGGTATGCCTTGCGGGGCGGCTGAGTTCGGCGGCTTATGCTGTTGGAAGGATTCGTCGGTTGACGGATGTGGATACCGCGAGACTGGTATATTTTAGTTATTTTCATAGTATAATGTCTTACGGTATCTTACTATGGGGAAGGGCTGCAGACATTGAGTCAATTTTTATTCTGCAAAAACGAGCCATCAGAGCAATATATAATCTTCGCCGGCGCGATTCTCTAAGGGAACTGTTTAAGGACATTAACATCATGACGGTTCCTTGTCAATATATTTATGAAAACATCATGTACGTGAGAAAGAATTTACATCTTTTTAGTAAAAACGGCGACAGACATAATTACGTTACTAGAAATAGGGACCAATTAGTTCAACCAGGTTTCAGACTGGCAAAAGTAGCTTCATCTTTCATGGGGTACTGTACAAAATGTTACAATAAAATTCCTCCCCACATTCTTGAGCTGAAGAGACGAAATTTAAAACTTGTATAAAACGCACATTATGCAGGCTGGCATATTATAAGTTGGGGGATTACATCACTGATAAAAATGCTTGGCTAAATGCTATTACTGCTCAACATCCACTAGGGCGCAAAAACAAGTGATATGCAGAACATTATTGTTTTGAAGTATTGTTGGAACTGTTGTAGACTGAATGAATATATTTGTATTGTATAAACTCAATTTCTTTAGTATTGTATAACTGCACGGCACGTGTGTGAGTACTATGTACCCAACTGTAAATCTAACATTTACTGTACCTGTGTGTCGTTCGTTGACTTGTGTGTGCCCTGGCAGTTGAGTGTGTCATGCTCTCTCAAATGTATCTCTGATGGTGGCGCGTGTGTTGGATCATCCGGTTCCCTTCATTATGGTTGAGCTGGGTGGTGCCATTCATGCGTCATGTTCGTGAACGGACGCCGTCAGTTGGAATTGGTCATAACTTAACTGCTTCGGATGTTAATGCTTTTCTAGCATCTATTATATAACTGCACAGTACATGTGTGAGTACTTTTATTACTTTATGCCAGTACGTAGTTTGTGTGTAGTGCTATTCTGGGTGCATTGTCCTCACATATATGAATTTATTAATGTTTGTACTTATGTAACTAAATATTGTAAAAAAACATTTTCTTTAAAAGAGTAAGTATGGAGTTTCTTGTGCATTCTTCTCCATAACAAGCTACTTTCCGAATGCACGGTAGAATCAACTTTTATAACTTGTAAATTTTAATGTACCTAACGTTCAAAAGTGCCGCTTGGTGGCCTACTTGAAATAAAATATCTTTGTCTTTGTCTTTGTTCAGTTTAGTGGTGGTCAAATGTAAGAATCGTGACATTTTGTGTATCCTAAGCTAAATTGTAAGGAAAAACCGGCCAAGTGCGAGTTGGACTCGCGCACGAAGGGTTCCGTACCATTATCGCAAAAAAACGGCAAAATATTCACGTTTGTTGTATGGGAGCCACACTTAATTTATTTTATTCTGTTTTTAGTATTTTTTGTTATAGCGGCAACAGACATCATCTGTGAAAATTTCAACTGTTTAGCTGTCACGGTTCATGAGATACAGCCTGGTGACAGACGGACAGACAGACAGACAGACGGACCGCGGAGTCTTAGTAATAGGGTCCCTTTTTTACCCTTTGGGTTTTTTTGGAACCCTAAAAATGAGGATTTTACCCGAAAGTAATCGCTGCCACAACAAGCTCGTCGTCTGCCATGTTTGCCAATCCGGAATATACTAGCACGTTCGCCAAGTATGTGGATGCCGTGTTTGTGTTGGGTGATTGTGGTCAGTGTTCGCCACGTTTTTGCTGTTTGCCACAAACAGTGGAGGCAGCATAATGAATATCAGTCAAACTTTAGTGATGGCGCAACTGCTATGAATTTAACCTTATGATTTATAAATGTAAGATCACTGAATACTGGCAAAAGTGAACTTCTCTATTCGATGGATATGTATAAGCCTGACATTCTAGCGCTAAATGAGACATGGTTGAAGGATGATGAAGGAAGATATGCTCCCGAAATACCTGACTACGTGCTCAAGCATAAGCCGCACTCTAAAGCTGGTAGAGGCGGGGTGGGTTTTTATTTATTTATATATACTTTATTGTACACCAAGATAAAAAATTACATACGGAAACCTTAAAATAACAACAAACATACAACAGGCGGCCTTATCGCATTCTGCGATCTCTTCCAGGCAACCCAGAATGGAGAGAGATAGCCTGGACAAAACATGGGGTTGCACTTGGTGCAATTTTAAAATTAAATAATAAGTAACAAACATAGGAAGAACCAAATATAAAATACTAAAACAGATACATAAATACATACATACATTTATAAATATACAGTCAAGAAAACAATACAGCTCCAACAAGAATAAGATCACAGTGACAGGTAGTGCTCCTTTACCAGTCTTTTAAAGATCGGTAGTGATTGCGTGCGTTTTATTGTCACAGGCAATGCATTCCATAGACGAGCGGCCTGGACAGTAAAAGATTTGTCTAGGAATATAGTGGAATGCATTGGCATTTTAAGTTTCATGTTATTCGATGACCTAAGAACCTTCGTGTGCGAGTCACATAAAAACTGAAATCGATTTTTGAGGTAAAGAGGGGTAGTCGGGAAAAATTGTATATTATAGAGGAGGGAAAGAATATGAGTATTCCAGCGAAGGCGTATTGGCAACCACTTGAGCTTTTCGCGAAATTCAGAAACATGGTCATATTTGCGCAAACCAAGCTCATGGAAAGATGCTCTAGTAATTCCTTTACCTAAAAAGCCCAATCCCACATCCTTCTCTGAGTATCGTCCAATATCCGTCTTGCCATTCCTATCCAAAGTCCTTGAACGGTTAATCCACAACCAAATAAGCACCTTTCTCTCCAAAAATAATCTCCTTAACCCCTTCCAGTCCGGCTTCCGCCCTGGTCATAGCACAACTACAGCGCTTCTGAATATTACGGAAGATATAAGGTCTACCATGGAGATGGGCAATCTAACGGTTCTGGCTCTACTGGATTTCAGGTTTTTACGGTGGGACTTACCGGCACGGACTTACGGTGAACCCTATAAAGACGCAAGTTTTGGTGGTGGGCAGTTCAAGGTTGGTCTCAAAGATCGACTGGACGACTCTTCCCCAAGTTTGTTTTGACAACTCTGTTGTACTCTTTAGCGAAAAGGTGAAGAACTTGGGGATATTTATTGACAGGAACTTCTCTTGGACTACCCAGCTACAGGAAGTTAGCCGCAAGCTGTTCGCATCTGCTGGATCTCTGAGAAGACTGCGTAATTTTCTGCCGACTGCCACCAGGATTGCGCTTGCGCAATCTCTACTTCTACCCATCCTTGATATGCTGATGCCAGCTATCTTGATCTCACTGAAGTACAACTTGATAAACTTGAGCGACTTCAAAATGTTTGTATAAGGTTCATATTCGGTTTGCGCAAATATGACCATGTTTCTGAATTTCGCGAAAAGCTCAAGTGGTTGCCAATACGCCTTCGCTGGAATACTCATATTCTTTCCCTCCTCTAAAATATACAATTTTTCCCGACTACCCCTCTTTACCTCAAAAATCGATTTCAGTTTTTATGTGACTCGCACACGAAGGTTCTTAGGTCATCGAATAACATGAAACTTAAAATGCCAATGCATTCCACTATATTCCTAGACAAATCTTTTACTGTCCAGGCCGCTCGTCTATGGAATGCATTGCCTGTGACAATAAAACGCACGCAATCACTACCGATCTTTAAAAGACTGGTAAAGGAGCACTACCTATCACTGTGATCTTATTCTTGTTGGAGCTGTTTTGTTTTCTTGACTGTATATTTATAAATGTATGTATGTATTTATGTATCTGTTTTAGTATTTTATATTTGGTTCTTCCTATGTTTGTTACTTATTATTTAATTTTAAAATTGCACCAAGTGCAACCCCATGTTTTGTCCAGGCTATCTCTCTCCATTCTGGGTTGCCTGGAAGAGTTCGCAGAATGCGATAAGGCCGCCTGTTGTATGTTTGTTGTTATTTTAAGGTTTCCGTATGTAATTTTTTATCTTGGTGTACAATAAAGTATATATAAATAAATAAAAACCCACCCCGCCTCTACCAGCTTTAGAGTGCGGCTTATGCTTGAGCACGTAGTCAGGTATTTCGGGAGCATATCTTCCTTCATCATCCTTCAACCATGTCTCATTTAGCGCTAGAATGTCAGGCTTATACATATCCATCGAATAGAGAAGTTCACTTTTGCCAGTATTCAGTGATCTTACATTTATAAATCATAAGGTTAAATTCATAGCAGTTGCGCCATCACTAAAGTTTGACTGATATTCATTATGCTGCCTCCACTGTTTGTGGCAAACAGCAAAAACGTGGCGAACACTGACCACAATCACCCAACACAAACACGGCATCCACATACTTGGCGAACGTGCTAGTATATTCCGGATTGGCAAACATGGCAGACGACGAGCTTGTTGTGGCAGCGATTACTTTCGGGTAAAATCCTCATTTTTAGGGTTCCAAAAAAACCCAAAGGGTAAAAAAGGGACCCTATTACTAAGACTCCGCGGTCCGTCTGTCTGTCTGTCTGTCCGTCTGTCACCAGGCTGTATCTCATGAACCGTGACAGCTAAACAGTTGAAATTTTCACAGATGATGTCTGTTGCCGCTATAACAAAAAATACTAAAAACAGAATAAAATAAATTAAGTGTGGCTCCCATACAACAAACGTGAATATTTTGCCGTTTTTTTGCGATAATGGTACGGAACCCTTCGTGCGCGAGTCCAACTCGCACTTGGCCGGTTTTTCCTTACAATTTAGCTTAGGATACACAAAATGTCACGATTCTTACATTTGACCACCACTAAACTGAACAAAGACAAAGACAAAGATATTTTATTTCAAGTAGGCCACCAAGCGGCACTTTTGAACGTTAGGTACATTAAAATTTACAAGTTATAAAAGTTGATTCTACCGTGCATTCGGAAAGTAGCTTGTTATGGAGAAGAATGCACAAGAAACTCCATACTTACTCTTTTAAAGAAAATGTTTTTTTACAATATTTAGTTACATAAGTACAAACATTAATAAATTCATATATGTGAGGACAATGCACCCAGAATAGCACTACACACAAACTACGCACTGGCATAAAGTAATAAAAGTACTCACACATGTACTGTGCAGTTATATAATAGATGCTAGAAAAGCATTAACATCCGAAGCAGTTAAGTTATGACCAATTCCAACTGACGGCGTCCGTTCACGAACATGACGCATGAATGGCACCACCCAGCTCAACCATAATGAAGGGAACCGGATGATCCAACACACGCGCCACCATCAGAGATACATTTGAGAGAGCATGACACACTCAACTGCCAGGGCACACACAAGTCAACGAACGACACACAGGTACAGTAAATGTTAGATTTACAGTTGGGTACATAGTACTCACACACGTGCCGTGCAGTTATACAATACTAAAGAAATTGAGTTTATACAATACAAATATATTCATTCAGTCTACAACAGTTCCAACAATACTTCAAAACAATAATGTTCTGCATATCACTTGTTTTTGCGCCCTAGTGGATGTTGAGCAGTAATAGCATTTAGCCAAGCATTTTTATCAGTGATGTAATCCCCCAACTTATAATATGCCAGCCTGCATAATGTGCGTTTTATACAAGTTTTAAATTTCGTCTCTTCAGCTCAAGAATGTGGGGAGGAATTTTATTGTAACATTTTGTACAGTACCCCATGAAAGATGAAGCTACTTTTGCCAGTCTGAAACCTGGTTGAACTAATTGGTCCCTATTTCTAGTAACGTAATTATGTCTGTCGCCGTTTTTACTAAAAAGATGTAAATTCTTTCTCACGTACATGATGTTTTCATAAATATATTGACAAGGAACCGTCATGATGTTAATGTCCTTAAACAGTTCCCTTAGAGAATCGCGCCGGCGAAGATTATATATTGCTCTGATGGCTCGTTTTTGCAGAATAAAAATTGACTCAATGTCTGCAGCCCTTCCCCATAGTAAGATACCGTAAGACATTATACTATGAAAATAACTAAAATATACCAGTCTCGCGGTATCCACATCCGTCAACCGACGAATCCTTCCAACAGCATAAGCCGCCGAACTCAGCCGCCCCGCAAGGGATACCAAATGAGGACCCCATTGCAACCCTGAGTCCAGCGTGATCCCCAAGAAAACCGTTTTATCGACGAATTCTACAAGCGTCTGGATACATCGCAAACAAGTTTGTCGAACACCCTTTGATTTGTGCATACAAACCGAAACCGACGCCGAACACGGGCGAACACCAACAAAAACAGGCGAACACAAACAAACACCCATCCACACGTTCGTGTTTGTTGTTCGCCATTGTTCGCCAAGCGTGTGGAGGCGGCATTACAGTTCAGTTTTTGTCTTTTGACAGTTCAATTATTTTTCCCAAGAAGTGTCCCTTTCCACATGTGGGGGCAGCAACTTTGCATGTCTTAGCCGCATGACCGTACTGCTGGCACTAGTAACATCTCGTTACCAGTGTGAAGTCTCTTACCGGGCAGGAAGTCCAATTTATGAACAATCTCTCTTGTGTGATTAGAGCCTTGCGAATGATCGCAGGGACTTCTAAGATGTAGTTGCAGTTCTCAACATCTTTTCTACCAGATTTGTGGCTCAGTTTGATTAAGGACAAAAAGGTATCTCTGGATATAGTTGGCAGTTTTTTTTTATCGTAAATAGCAGACTGGGATGAAATGCGGCACTTTTTTGCGTCTTATCCTTGGCGGCATGTGTGCTTTTCCTCGGGTGACCCCTCGAGCTGTGCGGATGTGATTCGGCAGGGAATGGAGTATTTCATTCCATTCTCCGACATTCCGCTCGGTCACAAATCCCGACCTTGGTATAATGCAGAATGCGCCCACGCTGAGGCCCGAAAAGAGTCTGCCTACCAAGCCTGGGTCGGGGCTCGCGACCGCAAAGTTAGAGCGCGTAGGGTTCGCGCGAGGAAAAGAGCTTTTAATTCTGCCGCCAAGTTCTGCAAGCGGGTTTTGCGTCGGGCACGTTTTGACCATATCGGACGTATTTGGGCCAAGCTGGCATCACACCCTCCGGGTAGCAAACAGTTCTGGTCCCTGTCTAAAGCGGTTGAATCGAATTTCTGTCGTCCCACTTTACCTCCAATGCTAAAACCTAAGGGGTCGCTGGCTCACTCTGCGAGTGAGAAAGCAAATTTATTTGCATCTCTCTTCGCTAGCAATTCACGTCTAGACGCTGGCTCCAAGCAACCACCTACTGAACCTCATTGCGACTCTTCGATGTCGAAGATCGCTGTGCACACTAAAGAGGTCCGGAGAGTATTGTGCAGTCTAGACGTGAACAAGGCCAGCGGGCCTGATGGCATTCCAGCACGAGTGCTGAGGCTGTGTGCGCCTGAACTGTCTCCTGTGTTGACGCGCTTGTTCCGCCTCTCTCTTGTTAAAATAACGGTTCCAAAATCCTGGAAGCTTGCAAATGTGCAACCAGTGCCCAAAAAAGGCAACCGTGCAGACCCTGCCCATTACAGTCCGATCGCCATTACCTCCATTCTGTGCAAAGTTATGGAAAGGGTACTGAACAGTAAGTTGCTGACCTACCTTGAAGACATTAATCTCCTCAGTGACCGTCAATATGGCTTTCGCCGTGGACGGTCAACTGGCGATCTTCTTGTGTACGTCACGCACTGCTGGGGCGAAGCCATCGAGAGACACTGCGAAGCACTTGCTGTATCGCTTGATATCTCGAAGGCCTTCGACAGGGTCTGGCACGCGAGTCTGCTCAGTAAGCTCCCTGCTTATGGCATCCCCACTGGTTTTTGTAGCTGGATATCAGACTTCTTTAATGAACGGTCGATCAGAGTAGTTATTGACGGCTGCTCCTCAGACCTTATGGCTATTGATGCCGGAGTTCCTCAGGGGTCTATTCTCTCTGCAACTCTTTTCCTGCTGCACATCAATGACCTACTTCAGCCTGGTATTGTTGGGTACGCAGATGACAGTACTGTTTCAGAGAGATACTTGTCCAGCGCAAAAACCAGCGTGGATGAAGTTCGTTCCTTGAGGGAGGCTATGGTTGAGCGGACAGATTTGACCTTAAGCCTTGTATCCCAGTGGGGTGATGACAATCTGGTCTCTTTTAACGCCACCAAAACACAGGCGTGTCTTTTTACCGCTAAAAGGAGTCTGTTCGATCAAACGCATACATTTCGGGGTGCGTCTGTTCCTGTGACTGATCGGCTCGAGCTCCTAGGCATGGAGTTGACATCCAGTCTCAACTTCGGCTCCTCCATTGAGTACAAAGCCCAAATCGCGACCAAAAGGCTGGGCATCCTAAATAGAGTGAAGCGATACTTTACGCCTGGACAGCTTTTAACCCTATACAAAGCGCAAGTCCGATCCTGCATGGAGTATTGCAGCCACCTTTGGGATGATTCAGCTAAATATCAGCTTGCCGCTTGACTCAGTGGAACGCAGAGCCAAGAGGCTCATTGGCGACGTTGAACTGGTGGACGCCAAGCTTCACAGCTTGGCTCATCGCCGCAAAGTTGCCTGCTTGTCGGTCTTCTACAGACTGTACTTTGGTGAGTGTGCTCAAGAACTCCACGACCTCATCCCACCAGCCTCCTTCTACCATCGGACCTCATCATATCATCCTTACCTTGTTGCCATTCCACCAATTCGAACCTTCCAAACATCCTTTATAATGCGCACAGCGAATGAATGGAACTCACTACCTGCGTCTGTGTTTCCGAACGCATTCAACCCGAATCTCTTCAAAGTTAGAGTGAACAGGCTTCTTCTGGGTAAGCTCACTCCATCGTAGACTCTGTCTCTGTCACGTATGACCTAGACTAGAGTCAAGAGCAAACCCATTACAAATAAAATAAAAAATACTCGGTGAGTCACTTCCATGTTATTTCGATAGTGAGGTCGAATGTTCTCTAGTGAAGAGATGCTATTTCAAAATTTAAGAGTGTTCATGTTGGACCACTGAATATGTCGTGCCAATTGCTTTTTACTAAGTGTGTCTTACACTTAGTAAAAAGCAAGTAGTTAATGAGGTTCCTATTGGCTAGGTAGTACTTTCCTAGTTTCAACATTTGGTTCAGTACGAACTTTAGGATGAAATATCCCATAGGAACTACTACTTTCAAAGTAATATTATGATAGCAGTGCATCTTGCGATCGTTTTCCTTACATGAAAACTGAGTTAGTGAGCGATAGTAAAGGGTTACTGTTGATAATTTGATATTAACGATATTGATCAGAGTTAATTCGTGAAGCTCCGTCACACGAGCTATTAAGACGCAAATGTTATCAGGCATAATTGTTCCCCTCACATTAACAGTCAGTATGTTACAAAATCTTTGAGTAAGAAGAGCAAATATTATGAGAAGGATCCCCGATCACCAAGTTCCTTGAGAATTAGACGTCATAGTTGATGACAGTGGTAGTCAGACCAAATCTGATGGCTTGTACACTTGCCATACTCAGAACTTTGGACCGCACCTCATGAGTAACATGTGGCGATGGGTCAACGAAGAAGTTTCATGAGTTGAGTGTGCATTGCCTTTGAATTATGGTAAAGAGTTGCAGATTTTTTACAATAACTTTATTTAGTTCTTCATTTACCACCTGAGAGAGGCCCGAGAAGGCGACGTGTGTCCACGCTCGCCTCTCAAGAGGAATTACGGCCTAGACAACACCATGTGGTTTTAGTCAGTAGGAGTCTGACAGACCCCTCAGCTTTCCACAAGGGCTGAGGACATCCATTGAGGATTTTCACATGATTCGATACACTGTTAAAACCTGACAATGAGGAACAGACGAGGACGCCTGTCTCGCAGGATGGCCGTGTCGGGTTTAGTCAATAGTACGGACGTAAAGTCAAATCACAAGCAAGAGCAACTACGCATTGGCGCGCTTATTCTAACCGCTTGCGTAGTGGGGACAGCAGAATAGAGCAGTTGAGTACTGACAGCTGTAGAGCTAAGACGTCGTAGAATCAGTGTCCATCCATAATATTAGTAAGCAAGAATGTAACTTGTGTCTATTTGAATAAACCTAGTGTATCGAATAACTTATGTGATTTTATTTGCACGATTATACCCACCGACCTGCCCACACACGATGTCTTAACATAAGGGAATGCATCCTGACTTCCCGATAGTTTACATCTATCGGCCAGCCTTGATATATCTACCGATATCTCGACATATCTAAAATTTTTGGAGCATTACATATTGAGTATATGTAAAATCACGACAAACAACGGTACGACGCGCGGCGGTACTCACACGCATGCACACTACAATCTTTTCTATTACTTTTATCGTATTTATTTTTTGCGAGAGAGCGATACGCCCATCCTTCCACGAGCGCTTCTGAGCACGGAAATTCGGCGCGGCATGAATGATGAACCGCGAGTCGCGAGTGCAAGATGTTATGAATATGAAGAAGTCGGCAAGTGTCTTTATTTTAGCTAATAATTAAAAAATATATTGATTTAGGAAAAAAATAATTAGCTGAACTTGTAAAGGACTATATATACCGAAATTTCTTATAATTTTGAAGATAAAATATGCTGTAAATTTACCTAAATTGGTCCCTATTCGGACCCTACTTTTTGTTTTTTTTTTGCTATTATTGTGATGGGAAAAACGTATTTGTGCGAAAATTTTGTATGGTGTCATACAATTTTTCTGATGCCAATCTGGAGCTGATTATATTATCTTTAAATTAAGACCATGATATCTTCACATCTGTGATTGCTTATATACATTAAAATGGTACCTGAAAAGCACTGTTATTTGTAGAAAAATGTAATAGCGTCCTGTATTCTTACAAAAATAAAAACAATTCTTCATGAAAATAGACAATAGGCTCTTAAACAACTGCATCCGGTTCATATTCAACCTCCGGAAATATGACCATGTGTCGAGCTGCAGAACTGAACTCAAATGGATGCCCATTCGGCAGAGAAGAAATTTTCACTCTTTGACTGCGCTTTTCTCTCTACTCAACTCTCATACACCTCCTTCTTATCTCATTCCTCACTTTCAATATCTATGTACTTCACACGCTAGGGATCTGCGTTCATCTAACAATCTTCTCTTGCTCTGTCCTTCTTATACTTCTGATTTTGTTCATTCATCCTTTCACATTCAATCCATTCTTCTCTGGAATGTGCTTCCTCTCGATATCAGGACGGCCACCAGTCAGTATGCATTTAAGCAGAAGTAGCATTATTTTCTAAACGAATAGCAGAGTCGTCTCAATACGCGCCTTTCTATTAATTTATGTTTAAATATATTTATATATAGTATATATAGTATTTATTATAGTAGGTACCTATATATGTTTGTTTATTTTAACTATATACACATTTTGTGTTTATTATTTCTTTTTTTTTTTTTTTGCACCTGCCATGCTATCTCTTCACCGCCCATGGTTGACTGGTAGAGAATGCCTCAGGCATTCAGTCCGCCTATGTACTTTTATGTTGCATGAAGTTTTAATAAATATATGGGCATATGCCCGTAATCATTAGAATCGGCCATTTTTTAACAAGTGGTAATGTGGGTAGGAACCAACAAAGAATCACTCGAGTCACAATCAAAAGTTATTTAATCGCACAAAATATCTTCTTTGCAAAATTTAACTAAAATCTATTCACTAGTAATTAGGAAATCACTTAATCAATCAGTGTTAATTATTTTTGAAACAAAATAGGACAAGATTACTCGGAACAAAAGCGATTCGTCGGATACGTGGTGCACACGCCGTTGACGTTCGGAAAAACCAACTGACGTTCAAAACGGCTGTGCTGACCATCGCCTCGACGCTCCGCCAGACTGACAGCTGTCAAATCTCGTTCCGACGTATCTCTCAACAAGTGGCACTAGCAGTGCGCCGTCACGGCCGGACTGACTTTCGACCGTCCTCGGGCGCATCATATAGCAGTCCTGTAACAATCACATAATCAATCGAACGGGTATCAGTAAATCTACCCGCTCGCCCAACCTGACAAACTATGACTAGTAGACATAACATTACTCTCATAGTAACTGTAACTGTCTCAGAACAAAAGAAAGCGTGTGTCCTTTCGACCACTCGTGGACCGGACGGCACCTTTCTTTAAACAGTTAGCATTGCTTAATGCACTACTCGATCGGCATGTCCTATCAACCAACCCTTGGGTCTGGCCCGGACGATACCGTCGTGTTGCAATCAACTTTCCACATAATATTAACCTGGACCGGACGAGTGTGTCCTTTCGACCAGCCACTCGTGCATGGCCCGGACGACACTGTCCCTTCGACCAGTAAACACTTATGGTTGGACCGGATGAATGTGTCCCCTCGACCAGCCGCTAT
The DNA here is from genome assembly GCA_948252205.1 of Orthosia incerta. Taxonomy (NCBI): domain Eukaryota; kingdom Metazoa; phylum Arthropoda; class Insecta; order Lepidoptera; family Noctuidae; genus Orthosia; species Orthosia incerta. Next base: position 29,975,701 of record OX411754.1, on the reverse strand, counting down.
CAGCTGCATGGCCCGGACGACATTATCCCTTCGACCACCTTCACATTATTCGATGACTACTCCCAACGTCCCAACATAGTTATGTAGACTTCACGCAAATATTGCTTACAGATTACACATACCTATAAGTTACGGACTGTCTTGCTCTGCGTGAATTTGGACTTCATGATCTGAGATGTTACTGAGGGTATCAGACTCTGCTGTTAGTGTGTTTGATTCTGCGGAAAGGGTATCGGAGCTTGCAGTTAATGTATCAGAATTACGTAGTCTGTCGAGGTGACCAATATTGAGTTCAACGTTTTCCGGCGCCGTCATGGCCTCTTCCTCAATCATCAAACTAGTAGATATTTCAACTAACCCGTCAAGACCTCGAGGTACTGGACGCAAGTTCTCATGCGCGTATTTAAAGGTACGATGTGAACCGGTCATGCTTTTCAACTCGTTACGATCATTGTCTAATACTGCAGTTATTACATAAGGACCCCTGAACTTCCTATCTAATTTGGTTTGGTTTCGTTCGCTGCTTTTGATAAATACGAAATCGTCTTTAAAAAACGGCTTGATAGTGGCTCGACCTTCGTTAAATCGTGAAGTATCGGACGCGGCTGCCCTTTGTATGTTATTAGACGCATCTTGCCTAACTGACTCTAGGTCAATTCGCTGTTCTTGTTCTAGGTCTGGACTTGAAGACCTAATTTTCGACAGACCTAGAGATTGGGAATGGATACCGAACATTAGTTCTGTTGGCGTAAATTTGGTGACTGAAGACTTAGTACTATTAAGCGCTAACTGAACATTCCCTTACTCGTCACGCCAAGCTTTGTTGGGATCGTTTTCGATAATCGTTAGCAAACTTTTCAAGGTGCGCATCACGCGTTCTACTTGCCCGTTCGCCCTGCTTGCGGCATTTGGGTCTTAGGTATACATTCGATCATATTCCACAAGCGTAGGCCAGTTTCTGATGCGGTTTCCTTTGCTCCAATTTGAAATCGCAATACTTCATCAAAGTAGTCTTGAAATAATTTCGGTCTACAAAATCTGGCCATTAAACTTTGTTTTACAGCGTCCCATGTAAGCTCATTCAAATTTAACTTGGTCAAGCAAGAGGCTGCACGGCCTTTTAGTGCACCAGTAAGAGCCACAAGCAAATCGACACCCACTAGATGTTTACTCAAGACTATAAGTTCTGTAATCTTACACCAACCTTCTATATCCGCGTCGGCATCTTCCGGATTAAACTGTACGAGCTGCACTGCACTGGACTGGGCGCTAGGAATTGCCACCGGTGGTTGCGACGTTGCTAACATACGAGTAAGTAGGGCTTCCATATTACTCAGCAACTTCAAGGCGCTATTTTCGTCAGGCGATCGTTGTTCCTCGGTCGGTAGCGCATGGGATCCCACTTCTGATATGGGCATATGCCCGTAATCATTAGAATCGGCCATTTTTTAACAAGTGGTAATGTGGGTAGGAACCAACAAAGAATCACTCGAGTCACAATCAAAAGTTATTTAATCGCACAAAACATCTTCTTTGCAAAATTTAACTAAAATCTATTCACTAGTAATTAGGAAATCACTTAATCAATCAGTGTTAATTATTTTTGAAACAAAATAGGACAAGATTACTCGGAACAAAAGCGATTCGTCGGATACGTGGTGCACACGCCGTTGACGTTCGGAAAAACCAACTGACGTTCAAAACGGCTGTGCTGACCATCGCCTCGACGCTCCGCCAGACTGACAGCTGTCAAATCTCGTTCCGACGTATCTCTCAACAAGTGGCACTAGCAGTGCGCCGTCAAATAAATAAATTAAAAGTAAACAATAACAAAATGGTACTTATTTATCAAACAATTGTAAGCAAATATTTACGAATACCTACAGTTTAATTTCATTCGTAGAGTTTTTGTTTTTTTTTCTTAACAACATATACCTACACCTACAGTTGTTGATTTCATAACAATAAATAGATATCTGAGCACATTGAGTATACTTATTTGGTACAGTGTAAGTTGTGTTACATAAATTACACACATTGATTCATGTACATAATTTTGAACACAAGGTTTTTACGTGTAACTAATAGTTTTGCTAAAAAAAAATATTAACAACACGATATTTTTTCGCAACTTTTGGTAACTCCTCCAAAACGACTTGGATGTTTAAAAATATTTTAACACAGATAAATTGATGGCTGGTATTTCTTTATAACTAACATAGCATATGTAAATCAAATAATGTTTTGCAACAAACCTGTTCAAAAGGAGGATCAATTTTGATATTTTGGCATCGAGCGGGCGCACGGCCAGTACTGCGTTAGCATTGGGGTGTATATATCGCCTTAAGGATATGGACAATACTGTTTCTTGACATAATTGTTCTAGTATTGGGATAGGCGTGGCAATCAAATGCGTAAGTCAAATACAATAAATACGAACCTCTGTTTCAAGAGCACAGATCGGAACTACCTTCTACTTGTTCATTCAACTCAAGGTCATATAGAATTGTTGACGATCCATAAATAGATAATCAAGAGGACAAAGTGGATACCCACTGTACTGTTCGAGGCATATTGCACACACTGTTCTCTAGGGTCGGGCACGCGGCTGACATAGCATTGAGGTGGGTGGCGAGCCTCTCTCGAGGACCGGCACTCCGTATCACCGGCGTAGCCGCTGGACGCGCGTGGCGCTGGATTTGTATATAAAACAGAATCACATCACACATCATCAGCCTATTAATGTTCCCACTGCTGGGACACAGGCCTCCTCTCTGTGAGAGGGAATGGGCCGTAATCCACCACGCGGGCCCAGTGCGGGATGGTGGATGTCACATGTCTTCGAATTTTTGGTTCTAGGACATGCCGGTTTCCTCACGATGTTTTCCTTCACCGTTTTGAGAGCAGTGGTGATGAAATAATTTACACAAAGTAAAGCGCCTACCTGGGCTCGAACCCACGACCTACAACTTGTAAGTCGCGGCTGATACCACTGGGCCACCACTGCTCGTCACAATAAAATAGAATAGCATTGTTTTATTGTGTAGCTGTAGCTAGTGGTTAAATAATAACAGCCGCACGGTTCTATCTTCGAGGTTAAGCAACGGTTTCCAAAGTCGGTCCGTGGATGGGCGACCATCCAATACATCCAGAGATACCTGCAAGCCTCGGAAAGCTTAAACAGGCATTACAGATCAGAAACCAGAAAATCTGGCACCAGTTTTGCCAAGAGGTACTGTTTTACCCAGTTAGGTACTGGGTTTTCGAGGTCAGATATGCCTATCTATCTATTGCTCCAAGTAAAATATTGGTACTCAGCTGGCTAAACAGAAGCTGAATAGAACATAGTTCTAATAGAAATCCTACTTAAATATAATAAAATTAAGATAAACACTATAGCAAAATTATAAAATGGAAAGTCCACTTTTGAAAAGTCCGCGCCTGAGTTCTGTGTATCAACTATGTTTGATCAGAAATGATAAATAATGGGATGCTAATAAGGTTTCAATTATTTAGTCCAATGTCTGATAAAACTGAAAACTAAGACATTCAGTAGTATGTCATACTTTTATCATGTTTTACCACTGAGGTAAGTTTTACTGTATTTTCAACAATTTTACTGAAATAAGGCTGGAATTACGAGGAACTGAAATTGCAATTTTTCCAAATGTTTTCTGAACGAATTTAGCCATGTCAAGAATTTGACGTTTACGTTCCGGAGTTTTTAAAAATGTTTGCTTAATAATTAGGGGAGATTTAGTGGTCAATAACTTTTCTATCAGCAGTCAGCACTTGTAAAAAATAATTGAACTCTCAAAAAACTGAACTGTAATAAATTCCATTCATTTGTTTGATAAGAGTTAAACTTTACTTTAGTGATGGCGTACAATTTTTTATAACTGCTTTATGACGGAATACACGAACAAAGAACATGAAAACCCAGAAAACATGACCCCGAAACGGAACGTTTTTACAATGTCGTGAGATCGTCGTTCATCGCGGTCGTGTGTTGATTTCTCGACCATTATCAAAATAATGTTGTTGACATAAACGCTGGCCAGCTGACTGTTTACGCGGTTTTTAAACTGTAGTTATCAGTCGTACGCTTACCCCCGCCAGCCAATTTCAAGTTTGAAGTTATCATCGTACGATCCTGCTACGTCATTGCACACCTCTTGAACTCTACTGCGGCAATAGTGGAGTATTATTTATTGTTCTGTCTGTGGGCAATAGTTGAAAACATCGGCAGTGGTCGGACGTACCGCTTATTGCGTAAAGCCATTAATAAATAACTGTTTACGCTACGTAATCCTGTGCAGTGTTTAAGGAAATGACGAGTATTAAATTTAGTTTTCTCATACTGTTTACTTACGGACTGCTTGCACGGAATTCTCTTGGTCTATCACCTGTTATCCTCAGTGAGTATCGTTTTTCATTTAGCATTCTAAAATATTCATGTAATTAGGTTCAAGAAATTCTAGATTTCCTGAGTAGCAATGAAGTAAACCAATAAATTGCATACCAAGCATGTCTATTTATATTGTTACTTATACATATATATACATACATTTTTGCAGAAAATTGTGCTAGATCTTGTCATATACATATATAATTAAATCAAGTGTAGGCAACTGTAAGTTATATTGATTAATTTCCTGATGAACGTTCAATATTTTAACTACATATTTTTTTTTTTTAAACATATATTATATCAGTTGGTACTGTGCATATAATTATTTGCAAATAATAGCAAACACTAACTGAATTTTAATTAAGTAATTAACACTACATTCATCAGAGTCAATGCATGACTTGCATAAACATGTACTTTTAAAGCTAGATTAATTATAGGCGTGTCTAAAGTCTGGAAAAACAATTGATACTTACCTTGGTCAGACATAATTAATTAGGCAATAATGGCTTATGTATGCCAAAAATACATACATAAATTGTTTACTTTGTGTTTATCAATTATTAATATCAATAAGCACAGAATGCATCTTCTAATGGCTTGTGAAGCCGATCGCAAGAAAAAGAATAAAATAGAAAAAATATCTTTGTGTTTATAATATTATGTAATAGGTCTACAAAGCATGTTTACCTATGATTAATAAGAAAACAAAGAAATAAAACTTCCTTGATACTTTGAATTCCAAATCCAGGTTTTTTTGGTATAAGGATCAGCTTCTAGCCAGTGTAATGCATGATAACACTGCCAAACATACTCATCATGAAGTTTCAAGTTTTATCTTAAGGATTTAAATAAAGAAGAAAGAAGTGAAATTGTTTGTTGGAGGCAGTAACCACTCAAAGTAACCTTGTCTGATAGATACAATAGCTGAGGCTATATTTTACCCTGGGAAAATGCATAATTCCTGTCACAAAACCTAGTCTTCCATATTAAGAGAGGTTGTATTTGAATCAGACTTATCAATCAGTCAGTTAACTTATTGTTATGCAAAGTTAATGTAATTGTATCTATTCATGAAATAAAAGGTTTATTTTTCAACAGTCCCAGGTGACGGAGGAAACCAGCTTGAGGCAAGACTAAACAAAACAAATGTGGTGCATTACATCTGCGCAAAATCATCATCAGATTACTTCAACATATGGCTGAACCTTGAACTCCTTGTGCCAGTCATCATTGACTGCTGGGTGGACAACCTAAAGCTTGAATATGACAATGTTACACGGCAAACGAAGTGCCCTAATGGAGTGGATATCAGGATCCCGGGTTGGGGTAACCCGGAGCCTGTGGAATGGTTGGACCCATCACATCAGAGTTCTGGAGCGTATTTCAACACAATAGCGGATTCTCTAGTCAAGATGGGATATGTGAGAAATGTGTCTATCTTCGGTGCTCCTTATGATTTTAGGAAGGCTCCAAGTAAGTGTTATTTTAGTATATATCAAGTAGTTTACACAGATTTTAGTGTTTTCTTTCTGGAGAAAATAATCATTGTGGAATAATGGCCCAACAATTTTCTTCCTTGGTTTCAAACATAATAAATACCGATGTCAGAAATGTTATGTTACTGTATCTTTTAAATTTTTCTAACATTCTGAGAATTACATTTTTATCATAGCACTCAATAGATAATATGTTTGCTACTATACCTTTAGATTATAATTTCTACAGAAACTTTCATACTAGATAAATATACAATGCTTATTCATTATATTAACAAGTGCAGCAGAGCGAAAGTTGAAATTCCCAGATAAGAACAGCATCATAATGCTGCTCCTGCGCCAAGATAAAAATATGTTCATAACATAATTAAGATCACTAATTATGAATATGAATACTCAGTTATTGTTATTTATTTATTTATAATCACCAATTATAACATCTTTGCAGATTTCTCCAATATGATAAAATAAAAAATTAGTAAATGTTTATGGGCAGAATCATAACAGAACAATATTATACTATTTTACTACTACGTACATACCTAGTCTAATGATTAATCAGGTGTTGAAAGTAGTTCAACCTTTCGTCATTCTGACTAATCCCAAAGCCCACTGGCCCACTTGATGAATGACCTAAATATAAATAACACAGTTACTATTCCTTTAAGTAGAAACTGTTTACCAGCTCCCAGTTATTCGATTCCATCACCTGACCTGATATGGATTAGTATTTGTGTTGGGTTTGGGTGTGGTCGCGAATTATTTCCGTTCAATGTTTTTTAATAGTACCTATTATGTTAATTAATTAATACTATGCCAGTGGCGCAGTGCTTAACCAAACGTGGACGTTGGGGACGCCTAACTCCGCCACATATAATTAAATAAGCATTGTTGTAAACATAACAGACTGCAGTATTTTCCTTTGTGACAGTAAGGCAGGCAACTCATGCAGTAGACACAGGGAAAGGTCTCTTCAGGTCTCTTCTTTGTTTGCCACATCTGCCCCTCTGTATCTGAAGAGCTAGTTAAGATAGTCCCGTGCGTCTCGCAACACTCGATTCCCGCAACCTCAACCTAGTGGGAGACCTTACAACGCAGCGTCTTCCGGTATAGTTCACGCCAAACTTCTTATCCGCCCTGAATTTGGTTACAGTGGCTGCGTATTAGTAAATCTCATACAAAAACAGCACCGCGCCGCGGCTTGCGCATCGGAAAGCCAACTTCAGGGCGGCCAAGAAGTTTGGCGAGATTTGTACGTGATGAACTCCAGAACTTTTCGGCCCCATCGACCATCCGTTCTGCGAGCAATGTGCCCGTTAAGTTTGGCAATTCTTCGGGCTATATCGGCAACTTTAGTCTTCCTGTGGATATCCTTATTTCTGATGCGATCACGCATGGACACTCCGAGCATAGTTGAGGATAGATCAACCCAGTCTCAAATACCAGTTTGCGTTCGGTCATTCTTAATAAAATTAATAACAACTAAATTCTATCCACAGATGAAAACGATCAATTCTTCACCAACCTCAAGACCTTGGTCGAGACAACATACGCGGTCAACAACAAGACATCAGTCACCCTACTGGCGCACAGTATGGGCGGACTGATGGCCTTAAACTTTCTGCGGCAGCAGCCCCAGAAGTGGAAGGACCAGTACATTAAGAGACTCATCTCGCTGTCTACTCCCTGGGGAGGGTCTATGAAGGCTGTGAAGGTGTTTGCTATAGGTATGTCGAATTTTGCATTATTTGGACGTTAAGTGCCCTCGCGATACGTGGCTACGACCACTACTGGACTGGTCGGAGCATCTACAACCACGAACGCGCAAGTTTTGGCCTGGTACAATATCTACATACAGGGCACATTGAATTTACCTATGTATTAAATTATTGCGCAAACAGCACTACCTCCGATATAGGTCGGATTCATGGATACGAAAATAAATCTTAGATTCGATATAAGCCAGACGGCTCCGAAAACCATAAAGCGTAGCATTCACAGCCTGGAGAGAATTTAATACTTACCCTAAACCTAAAAGTGATAGGTAATTAGGTACATATTTAAATAGGTTACTCCTAGGCAAGCGTGCTTCACCGTCGACCACATCATCGCTTACCATCAGGCAAGTTAGTGGTAAAACGCGAACATATCAAAAAAAAAATTGTGTGTCTGAGACCGATACCAAAAGGTCGCAGATCAAGCTATCTTGATCTCGGTCCTTGGCCTATGCCAGCCAAGCATCTTCTAAACGTTCAACAACAGAAGATTCTACAGATTTTTTTGCGTAATCTGTTTTACGATATATTTATTTTGGAAGAGATATGCAAATAATGCGTAAAAAGTGTATTGATAAGCAATAGGCAAGCCTGCAATGTTGCTTTAATTTAATAACAAAGATAAACATACGGATTGACCTCTTTACTGTGACGTCATAACCTCCAGCCACGCGGAAATAACATTGAAACATGTGTTTATTATAATATTTCCTTTAGTTGTCAATGGAATAGGAGTATGAAGTCCGATAAGTGCAGAGTGCAGACTGTTCGCACTTTTGCGCTTTAATATTTTGGCAGGTATTTTAATGGTAAGATCAACAACTAAAGTTGAACTTATTAACACGCTTTTATTAGCTTGGTATGTATGTATCTATGTATCAATGTAACAATGTATCAATGTAACGGAATCTTTGAACGTGATTTTCACCCACTTCAAAACGTTGGATTGATTTGAAACTTTGCACACTTATCAAGGACCGATGACAATGCAATAATTTAAACAGTTTGTCCCATTATCCAGTTTGTCCTTACCATTTAAGCGTGTTTTTTAGTTTTTAGAACTACAATTTATTTTTAACACGCTTTTATTAGCTTGGTATGTATGTATCAATGTAAGTAAAGGAATCTTTGAACGTGAATTTCACCCCCGTTATAACATCGGATTAATTTGAAACTTTGCACACTTGTCAAGGACCGATGACAATGCAATCATTTAAATAGTTTTTGGGGTTCCGTACCCAAAGGGTAAAAACGGGACCCGTTTCAAACTATTATCTATTTTAATGATATCTTAGGTAATAAAAGATAGTGAGCAAAAGTGGTCCAATAGTCCAACAGTAAAGTGACCTATGTCATTTATAAGCCTACTAAAAGTTTTGTTTTCACAGATTTTATAAGCTCCGATTTGCATTTGGATCATAAGTTCATAACTCTATAGACATATTTGCCCAATCTCTTTTCTGGCTGATTGTACCTTTACAATATTAATTTATCATCATCAATCAATCAATACCTACATATAATAAATCTGTAGATAAATATTTTTTTCAATACAGTTATTAAACATGGCGTACTTTCAGAGGCTATAATTATGATTCGAAAGTTAAATCTTACGCATAGGCATCTTTCTGTTACGCGGTCGTGACTTTTGTTTACGAGCTCGATCATTATGTTTGCAGTTTAGTTTTAAATTTATAAGTCAATTTAAAAAAGTTTAGGAGCAAGGAGTTTTAAAACATAGAATAAAATGGGATAGATTTTCTAAGAGGAAAAATGAATGATTCCGTACGTTTTAGCATTGAATTCTCAAAAGTCTTATAAATGGTTGTTTAATATATTTAATTACCAGTTTTAATTTAATTATTTTCACATGAACATTTTTGTCAAAAATCGAATAGGCTGTTTATTTGTATAGGCTGATATCGTTGTAAAAAAAAAAGTCCAGTTGCAAAAACGCACCATAAGTCAATTTAAAAAAGTTTAGTAGCAAGGAGTTTTCATACATAGAATAAAATGGGATACGATCAAAATGTTTTTATATATAGTTTTACGGTGAAAATGTTTTTTTAACGCTTTTATTAGCTTGGAATGTATGTATGAATCTATGTAACGGAATCATTGAACGTGATTGTCACCCCTTTCAAAACGTCGGATTTATTTGAAACTTTGCACACTTATCAAGGACCGAAGATAATGCAATAATTTAAATAGTTTGTCTCATTATCCTTACCAGGATCTTCAGGATTAGCGATTGAACTAAAAAATAAATAGTAAAAAAACTAAAACACACGCTTTATTTAAAATATTATTAAAAAAAACTAAAAAACAAACCAAACTAAAAAGTAGAAAATATTTTTCAATATTTAAATTAAGAATAGTGTTTTTAAAAAAAAAAATTTTTTTGTAAAAAATCGTGGGGTGCTTGATGCCAATTTTTCTAATATTTTATTGACAGATATTGGTAAAAGTAGAGTCATTTTCAAAACCATCACATAATTATATTTGTTTTTGTTAATCGCAATATTCTTAATTTAAATATTATTGAAAATTATTTTCAATACAGTTGTTAAATATGGCGTACTTTCAGAGGCTATAATTATGATTCGAAAGTTAAATCTTACGCATAGGCATCTTTCTGTTACGCGGTCGTGACTTTTGTTTACGAGCTCGATCATTATGTTTGCAGTTTAGTTTTAAATTTATAAGTCAATTTAAAAAAGTTTAGTAGCAAAGAGTTTTTATACATAGAATAAAATGGGATACGATTTTATACGAGGAAAAATTAATGATTCCGTACGTTTTAGCATTGAATTCTCATTTCTTAAAATAGTTGTTTAATATATTTAATTACCAGTTTTAAGTTAATTATTTTCACATCAACGTTTCTCAAAAATCGAATAGGCTGTATAGGCTGTTTTCTTTGTAAAAATATATGTCTAGTTGCAAAAACGCGCCATATTGAAAATTTCATTTTTGTGAATAAACAAATCTAATTCTTTGATTTGTTTTTACTGTTTCTCACAACTGTATTGAAAAACGTCGTGTGATACACGGGTGTGTAGGCAATAACCTACTTTCCACCCTTGTATCACAATGTACTATTCTACTTTTTGTTTGGTTTGTTTTTTAGTTTTTTTAATAATTTGTCTAGGATCTTCCTCTTTCGTGTTGATTAACTCAAATATATTATAGTCTCCATCTCCACTATTCAGATTTTTCTAGACTAGCCATCTTAGACAACAAATAGCTTAAACCATAATTACTGCAATAATAAGCGTAGTAACGTAAAACAAACAATGCACCAAGTTGCAACACATCTTGTTTGCAAAATAAACTGCATCAAACACAAATGAGTCAACGGAAGCCCCGATCAGCAACATTTGCGCTGCCAGGCACTCTCAGTATGTCCTCGACACTCGACCCCACCTCGGTCGGAAACTGATCCATCAGTAAATTGATTTCGGTTCGGTCAGGAAAAATAATCGTTTATCGCCTTCACCAAGGGTAGAGTCATTTGTAGATCTTGACAGTCTTTACAGGTAGTCAGAACCTCGAAAGTCGGACAATCGCTCTTACCAATGGCACAGATAATATAATACTAGCATACAGATACAGATGCCTCATCCCATACAAAGAAACCGTGCCGACGTAACTAGGCGAACACAATATGTACCGCTCTTAACAATAAAACCTTGTAAGGAGGCTAATGTTTCTGGGAAGAATATTACCAATTGAAAAAAAAACGGAGTTTTGTCGGTGGGATCCGATTGTTTTTACGAGTGAACAACAGCGAGCGGAGTGGGCTCAAATATTTTTGCAAACAAGACCGGGCACTTTACAGTTTTACAACACGATAGATGGATGCTATGTGCCAAAGTAATTTAAAAGTAGCATAACAAAAAGGGTAAGTTAAATTTGCCGACTAAACCAAACGGGCTGCAAATTCATAAATAAAAGACAATAAAAGATTCGGCAGAATTACCTTGTTTTTTAATTTGTTTATGTCTGCTTAAGGAAGTATATAATTTAGTACTTATTTTAGCACTTGGCTTTTTGTAGGTAACTAGAACTTTTTTTTAGTAGCCGCCACGCGCTACGCCAACCGCTTCGATTTTGCCGACCCTAAATTGCCGCTCTGGGCACTTTACCTGCTAGTCCGTCTAAATCTGAACCTGCTAATGATATCGTGAAACTGCCTGGGGGTCATATAAGCAGTCGCTCCATGTAAAGTACTGATTTTCAGCTGCATCAAGTTAGACTGGAAGCCGACCCAAACATAAGGTAACGTGTAGACAGATTGATTACTTTAAGAAGGTCCTTCCCGGTCCGTCTATCGTCAACGTGAGCATGGTCGAAAAGCTTGTTGTTTCATCCGACGCAATGTTTCAAAAAGAGGCAAAGCGAAAAGAGGGAGATAGTGAAAACTAGTGTTCGAAAATGTCATAAAACTTGTTCCAGGAAATACGTGTTTTTGTATAAGCCTTACAAGTTTGTGAAATAAATATTTGTCATTTATTAGAATCTACATTACATGTGCAAGGTTTCTTTCTATCAAGATGTTTTCTTTACTTTTTGAACCGACTTTCCAAAAGGAGGAAGTTCTATGTTCGACTTTATGTTTATATTTTTTTTTGATGGTTTAGACCAAAGGTGGCCACTCAATGTTAAGTATGTTTTGGGTATATGTTATAGTTAAATGACCGTGATGAAGCAAATTCAAATAAATGGTTCTAATGAAAATATTACCATCGAACTGCTCTAGTGATGAAACCGGAAGGTAGGCACCGGAACTCCGTAATAAAACAATGTATTCCAGTCCTGTATAGGGTTGATGGAATTGTTATAAGATGCCCTCTGGCTATAAATGATTTTCATGGTAATATAAGGTACCAAAACAAAAACATAAAAATAAATATAACAAAAAAAAAACTGGCCAAGTCAGAGTCGGACTCGCGCACGAAGGGTTCCGCACCATTATCGCAAAAAACGGCAAAAAAATCACGTTTGTTGTATGGGAGGCCCCCTTAATTTATTATATTTTAATTTAATAATTATTATTTTTTGAAGTGAATATACAACTAAATATTCTGTGAATATTTCAAGCGTCTACCTGTTGCCGTTATTAATATCGAGCAAAAAACGGCAAAAAAACAAGTTTGTTGTATGGGAGCCCCCCTTAAATATTAATTTTATTCTGTTTTTAGTATTTGTTGTTATAGCGGCAATAGAAATACAACATCTCGCACGCTTAATAATAAACTGGAATAAGACAAAACTTAACTTTTTTGGGAAATCGCGGTCAAAGTTTTGAGTCTCTAACTTGTTGAAAACATTTTGATGGTCTTCACGTGTTTATGGTGTTATTTTTATTTTCTTGGTCTTAAATTGTAGAGAGATGTATAACGAATATAGCTGGCATAATAGTTTAATTATATTATTTATATCAAATGAATAAATGAAGTTTATTTTCTAAAGTTTTGACTTAGGTCAGTTTAGTATAAAAATGTATGATCCATTTTCTAAATTTATACAAACTAATATTTAATCATTCAGTTTAGTATTAATAAATAATATAATATATTTAAATATATAATACTTATTACACTTTAAAAGTAAAAAGGAAATAAAATACTGAAATGTTTCGCAAAAAACCTTTATATTTGTTAATGTAAAATAACAGTTTATATTTTAAGTTCTATCGTAACTACTTTATTACCCTAATAACAACAGTGGTAATTAAAGTTAGTCATTACAAAATGCTTAAGAGATCTAGCTTTACGTAATTATGCTAAAGAACATTAAACATTGTAATACAAAAGAATAAAAACTGTCCAGCGTTGACCAGCCATGGTTTAGCGCCGAATGTCATCGTGCCAATGCGCTTCAGCATGAGGCGTACCTGGCATGGGCCGACGATCGATCGCGCAAAGCGAGTGACGTGGATTAGAAGAAGAAGGACTTCAACAGGGCTGCCAAGTCCTGCAAGATGGTTTTGCGAAGGGTTCGTTTCGACCACATTGGCTGAATAGGGAACAAACTTGCTCTTACCCAGCAGATAGTAAATCGTTTGGTCCCTGGCTAAGTCGGTTGAGTCGAACTTCTGCCATCCCTCACTACCACCACTGCTGAAACCCGACGAGTCGCTGGCCCACTCCGCTGAGGGGAAGGCAAATTTATTTGCCTCTCTTTTTACGAAATCGTCACGTATGAATCCTGGTGACACGCGGCCCCCTCCTTCACTTGATGGATGCGAGAAGAGATTGTCGGATATTCGCATCCATCAAAAATACCTCCATAAGGTGCTGCGCTACCTCGACGTAAACAAGGCTAGCGGGCCTGACGGAATACCAGCAATAGTTCTTAGAACCTGTGCGCCTGAACTGTCTCCGATCTTGACACGCCTATTCTACCTTTCGTATGAGACTGGAAAAGTGCCGAATGCTTGGAATCAAGCTAACGCACAGCCCAGGCCCAAGAAGGGTAGTCGAGCTGACCCGGCCAACTACAGACCCATTTCAGTAACGTACATACTCCGTAAGAGTATGGAGCGTGTACTTATACAAAGCTCCTGGCATACCTAGAAACTAACGATATCCTTAGTGACCGTCAAAACGGTTGCGGCCAAAATCTGTCTACTGGGGATCTTCTAGCGTATGCCATTCACATTAAGGAGTGAGGCTATCGAGAGGAATTTTCACCCGGCTCTAACTTTCCGAGATGTGACCGTGCCAATAACGGGTTATTCCCGTTCGTCCACACCCCGTCGTCTACACTGCGGACGACTGGGAATAATGCGTTCTGTTCGTCCACAGTGTAGACGAACAGAACGCAACATTCCCAGTCGTCCGCACCTCGTTTCATGTTTAGTTTAAGAGTCAGTGTTTTTTTTTTTTAAATTAAATAAATGATTTAACGGTTTAATTACTTTAAAAACAACATAACTATTAAGTTTTTTTTATTTAAAATCATCAAATGTTAAAATAATTAACAACAATTCTAGTTTTTATCACAGATCAACATAATTTACAATAATTAAAAGGCAATATTTTAACTAATATTTTGTTGGTATTATATAAACATTTTTAAAGTATATAATAACAACATAATATGTACTAAGTAGTGTTTAAATTCAACAGTATTTTTCATCACAGATCATCTTATTTTACAATAATTAAGGGCAACAACAAAGTAATTTGTATCACAGATCAACTTAATTTACAATAATTTAAACATTACCATTTTTACAACATAACTATTTACAATTTTTGTCAGTAATAGTACAATTTTACAAACCTTAAAAAACTTACGAGTAATTAGAATCACATTCAATAATTCGTTAAGTTAGTACACACGCACACAGATTAACACCGCATGATTTCAAGAAAATGTCCAACCGATATGTCACCGTGGGTTAATTCAATTTGAGCATCTTGAATGAATTCGTCTCTACGAATATATTTTATTGAATGTGATTCTAATTACTCGTAAGTTTGTAAAATTGTACTATTACTGACAAAAATTGTAAATAGTTATGTTGTAAAAATGGTAATGTTTAAATTATTGTAAATTAAGTTGATCTGTGATACAAATTACTTTGTTGTTGCCCTTAATTATTGTAAAATAAGATGATCTGTGATGAAAAATACTGTTGAATTTAAACACTACTTAGTACATATTATGTTGTTATTATATACTTTAAAAATGTTTATATAATACCAACAAAATATTAGTTAAAATATTGCCTTTTAATTATTGTAAATTATGTTGATCTGTGATAAAAACTAGAATTGTTGTTAATTATTTTAACATTTGATGATTTTAAATAAAAAAAACTTAATAGTTATGTTGTTTTTAAAGTAATTAAACCGTTAAATCATTTATTTAATTTTAAAAAAAAAAACACTGACTCTTAAACTAAACATGAAACGAGGTGCGGACGACTGGGAATGTTGCGTTCTGTTCGTCTACACTGTGGACGAACAGAACGCATTATTCCCAGTCGTCCGCAGTGTAGACGACGGGGTGTGGACGAACGGGAATAACCCCCAATAACGGACCATCTTGAGCCGTTTGGCGGAACTTTGACATCGACTCTCAATTTTGGGCCATACATTGAGGCAAAGGCTCTGCTGGCTGCCAAAAAGTTGGGGATCCTTGCAAAAAAATTAATTCACGCCGGAACAGCTGCTCAACTTGTATCAAGCGCAAGTTCGATCATGCATGGAGTATTGTTCTCATCTCTGGGACGAATCTGCCGAATACCAGATTGATGCACTAGAGCCGATCAAAAAGCGGGCTAAGATGCTAATCGGCGATGAAGCGCTGGTCAACAAAGCTCCTCCTTGAACATCGTCGCCGAGTTGCCAGCTTGTCGGTTTTTTATCGTTTACATTTCGGCGAGTGTGCGATGGAATTGCATGATCTAATTCCACCTAGCCCGTTTCATCATCGGAGTACCAGACGTACGGCGATGCGCCATCGGTACATGGTGGACATTCCACCCATATGCACAAAAGGTTTTGGGAATACTTTAGTTGTGCGTACAGCTAAGGAGTGGAATTCCCTGCCGGATTCTGTGTTTCCCAACAGCTACAATCTAGGGGTATTTAAGTCAAGAGTGAATAGGTTTTATCTAGGCAAGCGTGATTTACAGTCGACCGCATCATCGCTTACCATCAGGTGAGATAGTGGCCAAGCGCGAGCAAGAGTATAAAAAAAACCACTTGGACATTGTAAAACAGCTTGCAAGTTTTAAATTACGATTTTGTTATTTTCAGTAATATTTTTTCACTCTAGCTTTTTTCATCTGTACTCTGTATCTTTTCCTCATGATGTTGGTCATATTTTACTTACGCCAATCAATAATCCAATCATCAAAACATTTTTCGCCGGAATCGAGTTCAGCCAAGTGATTATTTAAAATGGTACGGACCGACTCGTGAGACACAGAAAGTTCGGTGGCTATCTCTCTCAAACCTGAATGAGGATTTTCATCCCCCTGGACATTCTGAACGATGTATTACGTGGTGACCTTGATTTCCTGCATGGTGAGCTGGGGACCTTGTCTTCCTGTATGCTGTGCTGGACTTCATCGTCTGTTTCATTGAACAAACTATAAAATAAATAATACACAACATTAAATAAAAAGGTAAAGCCCTCAATTAATTCAGAGAATATTACGTAAAATGTATTATAGATACTGTACCCCAAGTGTAAGTTTGGAAGAGAGTAAACGTAACTATTTCGTTTGCGTTGAAATTTGACTGTTATATCATAATGATAAGAATATAAGGATGAGAATAATAATCTTAACGCAAACGCTATAGTTACGTTTACTCACTTGCAAATTTACAGTTGGCTTACTGCACTTGTAACTACGTAAACACGACGTTTTTTACTTACTTTTATTTCGACTAGCTTACAATTATCCGTATCAGTACATCCAGCATTATTACTCATCATAAGAAGTTTAAGGCACCGCTGCTTCCTATTTGCAGACGTCATCTGCAGGTTTAAAACTATGGCATTAGAAATTTAATACTTTTTATTAATGAGTATTTAAAATAAATTGAAAGGACGTTTTGTAATAAACTGCAGCAATTGCTAGAGCAATTTTAGACTTTAGGATCATTTAAAACGTAAACTGAAATAAACACAAGTATTATTTAAATGTACCGATAGTGTTGGTAATAAACTGATTTAAAATGAATTGCTTCTCGAAAAAAAATAAAAAAAATATACTAAAACGCACTAATACGCAATTTTTCTCATCTATACAATTATAATTTAATGATAAACTGTAACAAGTCTAAATAGTACATGCTGTATTATAACACTGTTTTCAACTAAAATGAAGTAAATCGAAACATGCTTGTTTAGAAAATAAAAATAAGAGAATAGTCTCACCTGCGTTTGAAAATAAACTGAATTATTTCACCTTACTCCACCGTAGTCGCAAAACAACGACACCTATCTCACATCACGGTCGCCGCATCACTGAATAATACTTTATTGCATGAAATGCATTTTCGCGCGCTTTTGTAGAAAAGAGAAGGGTGAACTAACAATCAGCCATTTTGGTTTGTTTCGAATAGCGGGATCGTACCTATATATTCTTCAATCGGAGTTAGTTCGTTTTATTAACAAAAGTGGGAATCCTTAATTTTTGACATATTCCGGTTTATTATTAAGCGTGCGATCTGTGAAAATTTCAACTGTCTAGCTATCACGGTTCATGAGATACAGCCTGGTGACAGACGGACAGACAGACGGATCGCGGAGTCTCAGTAATAGGGTCCCGTTTTTACCCTTTGGGTACGGAACCCTAAAAACATAGGTACCAAAGACACTGACTTCCTTGCCTGTCTTCACTTATACCGTATAATGTAAATGAAAATACAATTCTTGTGGAATGGAATGCAAACAATAGATTGTGTAAGTAACCGATTAAACACCACGCCACAGTCAAATAAGCGGTAATCAAGATAGCACTGTATTGTTCATTGATGATTTATTTATTGATTTTAATGGCATGAAGCTATATGAAGCTGGCAAATTGACGCAAATTTTAAAAGTGCCTACCTGAGGCCTTACTGACGTGTCAAAACGAATCATGGTTCATCTGTGAGAGAGAGACGGAGCTATACTGAACGAAGAGTACTATCCCTTTTTTTGGCATGCTATGTCATAATTTAGCTGAACATGTTTGTACTTTTTCAACTATATTTAACATCATCTTATACCATGTTTTATGCAATTAAATTATTTGATTTGAATTGAATTAGGAATCACAATATGTACGTACTTTAGTACGGCGCCTGTACTTTATCATAAGTAGGTATGTTTTCATAAACGTGACAACGATGCGCCCAGACTGACACTGACATATTACGTATAGGTATAAAGTATTACAAGTACTAACAGGTAAATTCTTTCATTTAATGAATAGGAACATGGTTCTCACATACTTACAAAAATAACAAGGGAACAGTGTGTGAGTCAATTTCTTAAACAAGTTATTAAAGCAAAACCTTCATTTGCTGCTTCGGTTACATTTTTCCACGTGTTGAAACTGAACAATAATACTGTGTCATCTGCAAATGTTATTATTTGACCATTTTGTAAAACCAGATTGCAGAAGTTTTAGATTAATATATATTAAAAACAGCGTACCATTACACTACCTTGAGGCACTCCGAAGGTAACATTTTCCTCATGGCTTA
Source organism: Orthosia incerta (assembly GCA_948252205.1). Classification (NCBI taxonomy): domain Eukaryota; kingdom Metazoa; phylum Arthropoda; class Insecta; order Lepidoptera; family Noctuidae; genus Orthosia; species Orthosia incerta. The sequence goes on along the minus strand of OX411754.1, from coordinate 29,956,794 downwards.
CACTGTTATCAATTTTCATAACCTGTGTTCGGTTTGTCAAGTAATCTTGGCAAAGTTGGAGAGGCAAGGTCCAGGAATATGCCTAGAGACTTCTGTCCCCTATACATGTTTTCGACTACATTCGAAGTTAGTTTGTGAGGAGCTTCGGCGGTTGATATTTTTTCTCTGAACCCAAACTAAACAGATGTATATTTTCCCTTACACACATAATATTTTCATAAATGAATTGCCAAGAAAGCGTCATAATAGTAGCCTAAGAGATTATCGGTGACTTATATATGGCTCTGAGAACTCTCTTTTGCAATATAAATATGGATTCAATTTCAGCCGCTGGACCCCACAGCAAAATATACTTCTCGCCAAACTTCTTGGCCGCCCTGAAGTTGGCTACAATGGCTGCGCAGTAGTAAATCTCATACAAGAACAGTACCGTTTCGTGCCTCGCGCATCCGGTAAACCAACTTCAGGGCGGCCAAGAAGTTTGGCGAGGACTATACCGTATGACATAATGCTGTGAAAGTAACTAAAATAGACCAAATGCGCGGTTTTTACATAAATTTTATTAATTTACAATTGAATCGAACCCTCGCTTACATTTTTTTGTGCTGATTCATAGACAATACTGAAGTCCGCTTAAAAACATTGTTATTTTGTTCTTTGTAATAGCCGAAATTTATCAGCTGTGTAAACTATTTTATTTATTCAACTGTCTAGTTGTCGAGGGATACATACCTGTTTATCGCAAAATCCTAAGTTGGATCGCTATTGAGCGACGCAATTTTTTTTGTTGTGTTTTGCTAATTTTTAATAGCAGAAGACCCTTTGAATTTGTTCACGGTTACTGTGAATAACCTCGCCCCTGCTGTAAAATTGAAGCTATGATTAGGTAACTGTTTTTTTTCGGTCAATCCTCAAGGTTAAGCAACGATTGGTTACCATCTTTTCATAGCGAGTTTCCTCCGTGCCTCGGAAAGCCTGTTAAGCCTTTGGTCTTGGTTCTCATTTGAAGATTTTTGACAGTCGTTTCGGGTAGTCGTAAGCCTGAAATCTAACATTAGTCTGGCCAAGGGATATTATGTTACCCAGTTACTGGGTTGTGGAAGTCAGAAAGGCAGACGCTCCATGGAACATACTGGTACATTCAATTTAGTTATTGCAACTAGCAATATAAAAAGACCTGTGCGAGGCCAAAGAACCTCCTATCTCAGCAGACCGTAATGCTAAATACCTGCTATCCGTAATACTATATTATAAATTCCACAATTCCAGGTGACGACCTAGGCAGCCATCTACTGCGAGAAAGCATAATGCGCACCCAGCAGATCACCTGCCCGTCGCTGGCCTGGCTGCTACCCTCGGCGCTGTTCTGGAAGCCCAACGAGGTGCTGGTGCAAACCGACAAGTACAACTACACTGTCAACGACTTCCAGAAACTGTTCACGTGAGTAAATACTAATATAATTTCGGCACGGTTGGCGTCGTGGCTCTCGGGTTATATCCCGCCCGGAACTAATATTTTAATGGTCTACAGACAGACAGTTGTTGCGGATAGGCTTTTGATGTATGTGAGTTGAGATATTAGTAAATGCGCCCACAATAAAGGAGAAACTCCTAGTGTGTGACAACGTTTTTAATAAAAAAAATGTTAAGAAGATTTTTTTAAGAAGTAAAGCTGTTTGTAGAAAGTAAACTCTGAAAATACTGACCCCAATACCAAAAATATTTCAGTGACAGAGAGATAGATCGCGTGATCGCAAATCAGACCCGAATCAGGTCTGATTTCCGATCACACTAAAATATACTGCAATATCGGCCTCTAATCATAGTAATGTACAATTTTAATTACCGATGGGACAATGAGAATTGATAAAGCGAATTAATTGATTTCAATGAAAATAAAGTTTTTACATCAGCAAAATATGACGTAGCAAAACCGCAAATCAGCAGTTTGGTCACGTCACGTTAATGTACTGTATGTGACGTTGGTCTACCTAATCTAAACATATTTCCTCGTTGTTGCACTTTCCACTCAATTAATTAATTCCGCCCAATTTGCCATTTGGATTTGCTGTTTCACATAATTTGCAGTTAAATTTCAGGTTAATTTACTGTACTGGTAATAATTTATTGTGTAAATCAGTCTGACCAAGGGGTATAGTGTTACGGTGCTCAAGCGATACTGAGCGCTCCCGAGCTAGAGGGGTAATCTCTGGATCTACTGTACCGATTTAGATGAAATTTGGCATGGATATAGTTTAAGACCCTGGGAAGGACGTAGGATAGGCAGAAGCTAGTTATTTATAAAATAGTTGCTTACTGTACCTACTTACAGGTGCCCAACTCGTACAGTAGTCACAGCGGATCTTTGTGTCTCTGAAGTTGGCTGCAAGACCCTGCTCAATAGCTAGTTTTAAGAGATACAGCACAATCACCAATTCTTGCTCAATGTTGAAGGTGAAGATAACATTGTATAACTGCCTCTTTCACTCGCTTACCTTTGTCGCATCGTCCTATCTCGCTCACAACTGTACTTGCGCAATGGTTCGCAGAGCCTTACTTCAGAGACACAAAGATCCGCTGGTGACTACTGTACAGTAATCTTAAAAAGAAAGAAAGAAAAAGTATTTATTTGTGACCCGCACAGGAGTCACGAGAAATCAGCTTAAAATTAAACAAAAGTAAAAATATAAACTCCGTGCGAGACCAAAAAGGCTCCTATCTCAGCATGTGCAGGGATATCCAAAACCGGCCAAGTGCGAGTCGGACTCGCGCACGAAGGGTTCCGTACCATTATCACAAAAAACGGCAAAAAAAAACACGTTTGTTGTATGGGATGTATTTCTATTGCCGCTATAACAACAAATACTAAAAACAGAATAAAATTAATATTTAAGAGGGGCTCCCTTACAACAAATGTGTTTTTTTTGCCGTTTTTTGCTCGATATTAATAACGGCAACAGATAGACGCTTGAAATATTCACAGAATATTTAGTAGTATATTCACTTCATAAAAAATTATTGCGATAATGGTGCGGAACCCTTCGTGCGCGAGTCCGACTCGCACTTGGCCAGTTTTTAAAGTCGTTTCTTTTTTTGTTGAAAGTTTACTTTCCCGCGGTTGGGCAATGGTCTCCCCCATAGCCTTCCAACGCTCTATAAGTTTTGTTTTATCCGGTTAATCCGTCAAAAAGGTCGAAGCACAGATAATATAATACTAGCATACAAATGCCTCATCCCATACAAAGAAACCGTGCCGACGTAACTAGCGTTTTTCATCTGATTAATCTTGTTATTTTTGTAAGTCCATCAATCGCGTTCGATCCCGTTTCACGGCAGTAGATGGTGTTAGCAGCGACTTGCAAGTAAAAGGGTTTACTAAGTTCGTGAATATTGAATTCTTTTAATACAGTGAAGGTTCGTTTTATAGTATTTTTTTGCACGTTTTTACAGTCTTTTTGCACCAAAATGTGTTACAATACAAATTTAAAAAATCGGGTGGAATGCCTCAGAAATTTAATAACGCGCCATCTACTGGCATCAATTTGAAATGATTCGTTAAAACAATCTGAAATGTGAATTAAGAGCCCAATATTTCATAATTTTGTACTTAGGAGAGTTGATTTAACAAGAACATACAATTTTTATGCTCAATTCCAGAAAATGTTAATTTTACACACATTTATTATATTCTATTGAATTGTGTGTACATGCCGCGCCATCTAGTGAGATTTATTTGAACCAAAATTTCTTTATTAGCAATGAGACCCCGTGGTCGAAGTGAACTCGTTTAAATAAATACATATATTTCCCAATCTGTTCACAGTGATATGGAGCTCCCCGACGCGTGGGAGATGCGCAAAGACACGGAGATCTACACGAAAGACTTCAGCGCGCCGGGCGTTGAAGTACACTGCATATACGGATACAATATCACCACTGTTGAAAGGTAAATAATAAGTTTTTATAGTAGCTTCTTGAAGTCAACAGACAAGAGTGCTTTTGATAAGTATTTGTAACTTAGTATCATGCTTTGTAATTATTAAAACGGTTTAAAAGCGATAACCGACCGACCGTTAAACCGACAGCGATTTTACTATTCAATCTTAGGGTGAATTGCACCCCAACTATTATAACTCAAAGGAATATTTGACTATCATTAGTTGACTGGTAGATAATGCTATAGTCCATATTTTGTGATGCATGAAGTTAAAATAAATAAATATTTAAAATTGAAAGAAAGAAAAATATTTATTTGTGACCCGCACAGGAGACACGAGATAAGAAAAACACAAACAATAATAAAAAATTAAAATAAATTACCCCGTGCGAGACCAAAAAGGCTCCTATCTCAGCATGTGCAACGATATCAAAAAGAAAATAACGCTGCGCTGATATTCTGATAGGGCCCACTGTTGATGCCACCAACAAAATAAAAAAAAAATAAAAAACTGACTACTTGTACAAAGATGTCCAAGAACCCGCAACGCGGTCTTATAGTGAGGTGTTATCTGCCAAAGAGAGTATAGACTCCCTAAGTTACAACTCAGTCTAATCCCTAACACATTATAGAGCGATTGATTCATCATCAGCATCATTATAGAGCGATGGATTGAATTACTCTAATCCCTAACACATTATAGGGCGATTGATTCATCATCATCATCAGCATCATTATAGAGCGATGGATTGAATTACTCTAATCCCTAACACATTATAGGGTGATTGATTCATCATCATCATCAGCATCATTATAGAGCCATGGATTGAATTACTCTAATCCCTAACACATTATAGAGCGATTGATTCATCATCATCATCAGCATCATTATAGAGCGATGGATTGAATTACTCTAATCCCTAACACATTATAGGGCGATTGATTCATCATCATCATCAGCATCATTATAGAGCGATGGATTGAATTACTCTAATCCCTAACACATTATAGGGCGATTGATTCATCATCATCATCAGCATCATTATAGAGCGATGGATTGAATTACTCTAATCCCTAACACATTATAGGGCGATTGATTCATCATCAGCATCATTATAGAGCGACTGATTGAATTACCTATTTAAGGAGATAACTAATCCATCAATCCTGACATCTTTATTCTTCTTCATCTTCTCTCTTCATGTTTTTTCCACAGCTATCTTTCTGCCCTATTTTAATCCCCGACTTAAAAAATAGGGATGTTATCAAGTTTGACGTGTATACCTGTGTCTGTCTGTAGCATCATAGCTCCGTTTTGCGTTTTTTGTTTGTTTGAAAGGTGACTTTATCGACAGGATGTTCTTAACTGTATGTTTGATGAAAATCGGTTCAGCCGTTCAAAAGTAATGGGCGTTTTATTGTTTGAATGGAGGCGTATTCGCAAGATATCCTGTCATAATTGTGTGTTCAATAGATTGTCGATCGAAGCGAGTCTATTACTAGATAAATTCTGTAGCATGAAATAAAAATGTGACGGGGTTTTTTAAAATTTTTAATTGTACTTTCTGCACATCATCATTCATCAAAATCATTAATCACGTATGTACCTCTCCATCTTCCAGATTAGTATATAAATCATATACCTCTCCATCTTCCAGACTAGTGTACAAACCAGGCACCTGGCTGGACGGCTACCCAAACCTAGCCATGGGGGATGGTGACGGCACAGTAAACCTACGCTCCCTAAACGCGTGCGAACACTGGCGCAAGCCCAGATTCCGTAAAGGGAACACAGTCAAGTCCCTCGCGTTACCCGGCGCTGAACACCTGAAGATACTCCATGATAAGCGGGTGCTGGACTATGTAGGACTGGTTATGAAGAATTGAAGGTAGTGTAGTTGTGTCGAGTAAGGCTTCCATGAGGAATAGTAGTAGTAGTAGGTGCTTGTGGAATTTGTGAAGAATTTTGTTTAATATTTTGATGTCTGTCATACTCTGGACTGGAATTCTTTGACACTCAGTTTCCATTCTTATTTATTTATAATAGTTTCATTGAACTTGATAAACTATTAAGGTTGCCCTAGTCGAAGGAACGAACTATTTTGTGTGCAGGGTTAAAATGCATCCTATCTCATCCGACAACACGTGCGAAAGAGGTAGACGCTGTGATGAACAGTAAGAAGCTAGTTCGCGTACGAATACACACTTTTGCAAATTTTTTTGCGAAATTGATGATGATTTAGGACGAAAAAGAGCGCCCGAAATTTTATAATCAGACCTTTGGGAATATGGATATCATGAAAAAACGACAAAATGTATCTGGTCAAAATAAAAATTATTTGCATTGTTGAACTAGTAATCTAACCCTGTATGGTGACTGTTTTGCAAAAAAAAAAAAATATATTTTTTACTTTTTTGTTTCCATACAGGGCTAGATAATGATGAGACAAATTTATATCATTTTTATTTTGAACGTACACCGTCAAACACTGGAGTAATCGCCAGACTACGTTTGTATGGAACAATGATCGACTAGGGCAAGCTTAAGCTAACTAAATAGCATAAGGTGCTCCTGCATCGAGTTAAGAATATTGACAAGAATCCGCATGTCTGACATTCGACAAACACTATATCGAGTTGGTGGACTAGCATCTTTAAAACCTAGCTAATTCTGCCAGACTTGTTGAACTAAATTCTTCATAAAAAGTATTGATAACCTGTGGGTAGTTTTTATTTAATATTAAGGAGAAAGAAATCAATATGCGTATGGTTTTAACAGAATATCAGTATTTTTTGTTCTGTTAATTGTTTTAGGGAAATTATTAACCGAGGGAAAAATATACTGAATGGGCGACTATTATACTAAGTAAGTAACTATTTATCCGGTTTGAGTAATACCTTTTAGGAGATTTTTGTGAGCTGCGGTAATAATATTGTTACATACTTTAATTGTATTTGGGGTTCTATTTTTTCTATTTTAGCAAATTATTCTTTTGAAAATAGCTGAACAACTATCGAGGCGACATCACTGTGCAGTGCGGGAGATCGGGTTTATTCGTGTCCAAGAGCGAGCGAAGCGAGCTCGGGAACTTAGCGCACCCCGACACGGATAGGTTAGGTTCGAAGGGGATGACGAGAGCTGAAGTGAGCGAGCAAAGCGAGCGAACTTAGCTCCCGTCATCTCCTTCATGTTAGGTTACTTTAGACCCTGCATACAGAAAAAGGAGCCCTGTCGACAAACTTATATTTTCAAGTCGCTGTTTTAAACATTTGTATTCGCCCACTGTTTGTCGCCCACTTAGTATTTCAGTAAGCCATATTCAGTATTTTTTACACCTTTAATTTGATTTTTTTTTCGCTCGTTTAAATACTAGCCATTGTTTTATAATTTCTCCAAAATTATTTCTAGAATAATTGGTACCGATTTTTTGCGATACTCTTATGAAATGAAAGTTCAATGTTTTTTTTTCTTTTATTAAAAACAATAATGTTTTTTTATATACTTGTCTACAATGGAGAATTATTTAAATATTCTGTAGATGTATTGAAATTAAATACTTCTATTTCTTTCCAGTTACCTGTTATGCTTTAATTAAACAGAGCTAAATATTTACTTAATTACATTCTACACTTAATAATATCAACACAGTTGCTCTCCACAGATAATATAAAAAAACTAGATCTAAGCTCTCTTAAAAACTAATCTTTAAGTAGGAAAATGTACCTTATCACTTTAGTAATAAAGTTTATAGTGTAATTGAAGGATTAATTAATACTCCTATTAGTTCTATATGTTCACGCCTCAATATATTTAAGCGACAAAGCCAAGCTTACGGCTGTGATACACTCTAACATACTATTGTATTTATTTTTTTAAAGAAAAAAAATAACAATTTACGTTCCATGACGAAAAATGCTTTTATACTACTTTTTTAATATTTTGCTGCTATCTATCCATTTTAATTTAGAAAATAATACTAATATAACTGGATAGGAAATTCATTATTAAGCTTATTTTGTATTACTACACTATAACTCTGTTTACAAATACTTTGTATATCTGAATATTAGCTAATCAATAAACAATTGAAATTTTAGGGCCCCTATATTTCTGGAACGAATACTATCTCAAAATGAATGACAAATTGTGAAATGTGCTTTTAAATGGATATTGTGCAATAAACAGCAAACGTCGCGAGATCAAACGCTTTAAGTCATAAGAGTCGGAATTACCTACAGTGTAGGTATTGTAGGTCCTACACAATCGTTTGCTTATCTCTCGCTGTTTGTCAAAAGCACTTATTTAAAAAAAATACCCGCCAATGACTCTAAAACTTCTGCAATGAAGAGAAATGATTGCGCAAAAATCGCTTTCGTTTTGCTCTTGCAAGATACGTAATAAGACTACAGGACAGTCAATCACATCATGTGCCTGCGTTAAATCTTCCATAATTTCGTTCCAGAAACCTGGGGTAAGACGATCTAATCTACTCTGTGAGTAATTTATGTAAGACAGCTTACACACATTATTTTTTATTTTTATGATTGTTAAGAAAAACATCAAGAAACTCAAACGAATAAAATTAAACTGTATTCATAAATATCTGCTTACTCTGATTGTTCCATAAATTAGTACCATTTTGTTATTGTTTACTTTTAATCCAATGTCTATTTTCATGAAGGCATGTTTTTTATTTTTGTAAGGATACACTTCTGTTTAACACACCGAATATTTGTTATTTTTAAACGAAATAAATGCGAATAATTTTGTTGATAACTGATTATGAAGGAATTATTTATCTATTCCTGTTTACCCGACTGCCCCGGAAGGACGCTAATATTTTTCATTTTTTAGATTTTAAAGAAAGCAATGATGATTATATTTTATAAATAAACAACTCGATTTATAGATACTGAATGTAATATTTTCTTTATATCATGTATTTAATGGCATGCACGATTTTTTTTTTACGAATCTTGTTGTAATTTAAAATATTGTACTTGTTAAAATGCATTATTTTGATGAAACACCAATAAATATGTTAGATTTAAGTAGAATTTTAGGAATTACTTCTCATACATGACAACTTTGTTTTCTCGTAGTCTAATTTCAAATTTTAGTTTAAATTCAATTAGAAGTTGTATTAGACAAGGTATATATTTAGATTGCGAGTTCTCTCATCAAAACATACCATAACAATAAAGGTCAAAGCACATTGGGACAGTCGAAGCTAAGTGACGTGGCAGTCTAAAAAATTTACATAAAATATTGACCCCTATCTCCACCGGGTACTGCACACATTCCTATCAAGATACGCGCGTATTCAAGCTTAGTACACGAATGAAAGCGACAAAAAGTCAACTGCAGATTTCTCACTACTTTTTACATACACGCGAAGACAACCGGCTTAACGCAAATACTATACTACATTCGAAATAACATGAGACATTTTAAATAATTCCTTTTTACAGTCCGTTCAACCAATTTTGATATGACGTTGGTGATATGACAAATGGCAGCTGTAGTAAGGTTGATTTTGGTAACAGGTTTATGCTTTTTATGTCATCCTTATTTTTACGGCATACAACTCAAAATCGAATGAACGGACTGTAAAAAGGGCTGTAAAAATGTGTAATATTATTTTAAATGGAGTATAGAGATTTTGACCCGGCGCTTTGCTCCGACTCTGTCTGATGGTATTTTGACCTTAAGCATTTTACCTACGTAATTTTATTTATTAACTACTAACCATGTTGGGTTTGATTGAAATTAACTTAAGATACAATGCATTGTTCATCAATACATGTGAGATTGTTAAAATAAATAAACAGAAACCCAAATTAATATTCATTTTATTATTCTGTACCTCGTTCCCGTTCGTATAACCAACAGTCATAACTCCAGGGTATTTTCCCTCCTCCTGAAATATTGGAAAACAAAAAAAAAATATCAAAAAATTTACAGCACTTTAATGGTGTGAATTTGAAATTGTTAGTTGTGTATGAAGTAGATAGTACCCGCAGAAAACCCCCAAAAACCCGACCTTAATAGTACCTGTGTGCAAAATATGTGTATGACGATGAAATATCTTAATTCGCGCGAATTTTTGTCTGCGTACTGAATTTGACTAACACGCACTGCGGATAAAATTCCGCGCGATTTTTGTCTCCTTCAACCTGTTCATAGAGTCCAAAATATTCGTGCGACTTTAAAACACGCCGCGGTGCGGTGGATTCTGTGGCAAAACGCGCCTTTCTTTCGTATTATTTCCGCGTGATTTTTTTTTCCGAGATGCGCGAGCTTCATACAATTCCATAGGTCGGTCACAGAATGAGCGGCAATAAAAATCGCAGTGCGTGCTAAGCCTAAAATAAGATTTGAATAAAATGAAGCTATAGGTACTCCATTTGAAATTACATTAGATATTTAAACAATCTCTTTTTACAGCCCGTTTAATCAATTTTGATTTCTATTGCGTTCGTTGCTGTAGTTAACAGTTGGTATTGGTAACAGGTTTATGCTTTTAATGCCATCCTTATGTTTACGGAATACAACTTAAAATCGGTTGAACTCTCTTCTATATGAGGTAAATATCTAAACTACGAATAAAACACAGCAATCAGTAATAAACATGTATTTAACTTAGCATTTCATCAATCAGCCATATTGACTATACTTTCGTTAACCATGCTAGGGGTGAGACACACTTGTGCAAATTTCCAAAACACTATGGGCCAATTTTATAAAAATCTCGACGCTCTGCAGCAACAGACTGCTTAGCAGATTCTTCAATCGATTTTGAATTTAGAACCTTTACTTTCTTCTTCTTTATAGATAACTAGCAGACGCCTCGCGGTTTCACCCGCGTAATTCCCGTTCCTATGGAAATAGTGTCACCCGGGGATAGTGTAGCTTCCCAACGGTGAAGGAATTTTTGAAATCGGTCCAGCCATTTCGGAGTCTATAAGGAACATACATACATACTTCTATATATCTTTATAGATAATTTGAATTTAGAACCTGCTAAACAGTACCGAAATATTTTTGAATGAGGGTGTAAGTTATCGATGAAAATGAGGCCAGTTTTACATGACTTTTTGAATAGAGCTTTGGACAAGTGTGTCGCACCGCAACCTACAGCGTTTGACATACAAAATTAACGCAGCTCTAAATAAATACACCTTACATAGCCCCGTTGTAAAGCTTAATACATAATACTAGGGTAAAAGCGGCTGACTAAGTTCAATTTCTTAGGCCCTGACGAGAAAAGTGGAATATCTCTGTTGCTCATTAAGTATTATTTAATTTTTTGTGATCTTCCAATTAATATTAATGTTGAAATATTTAAAAAAATGTAACCGCCAATTCGCGTTGAGCAAGTTCAGTAATTAATGCTCGTGCCTTCTCTTTACGAGAAGAGGCATTTGCCCTGCAGTGGGACATTAAAAGGCTGGCATTATTATTTATGTGAATTTTTCGTTTATTACATTACACAAATAAATTACCATAGTTATTCTGCACTTTGAAAATATGATTTAAAAATTTCCTTGTAGTCAGCCGCTATTTTCTGAAAGCAAATACAAAGATTACAGAATCCTTGTATTCACCTTTAGAAACACTTAATGGGGAACAATTTTGACTCGCATCTTGAGAACTACCTACGTTTACATTCAGATTCAATCAATCTCACTTCTTTCTCATAATTATAAACCAAACGTTAACAACACTGCAAACAATATAAACAAAGACAAATTATTATATTAGGATGTTTTACATACATATTTACATGCATAGCTTTTTAGGAGAAATCTTTTAGAACTTGGTATCTTCATTTTATTAACAGTTGAACGATATTGTACCTAGATATCAACACTGTATTATGCGACACCTACATAAACGACATCATGGTACATCCCTAAAAGATTTAACCTAACCAATCATAAAAAGAAAACTAAACTTAATAATTAAAGTACAGTCAGATACAAAATATTTATCACATTGGTTTTAATTTTTTCTCAATTTTTTATTGCAATGTGATAAAAATTCTTCTATCAAAGATGAAAATATTTAAGGGCTCCATCATATTTTTTTGTTTTTACAATATTTATATTTTTTTCTCTCCATTATTACATAACCTTAACAAACATGTGTTTCAGTTCTAGAGTGCATACAATAACAATAAATAGTAAATGCTTATATTCCTCTTACTTCACGATTCAGCACCATTGTGGCTGGTCGTGAGGATATAACAACTAACGAGGAATGAATAATGTTAACCTAATCTTTATAAAATTAAGGAAATATCACATTTTTTACCGAAATCATGATGTACACACAAATGTAATAATATACAAAGAATTTTGAATCAACAGTTTTCAATCCGATATACAAACAAATCAATTTAATTTAGCTTCGCCTTTCATAAATGCCCCAACATATTTCTGAAAGACTATGCTTAACTGCTTAACTTAACTTAACCAAGAAATATACTAACTTTCACGAATCTTCTACATCTCTATAAGTACAATAAAATAATTTGAAATTGCAATAAGATGAGGCATTTATAAATAATTTTCTCAAAATAACAAATTCCGAATTTTCAAAAAAACCAAAACTTTAAAGCACACATTTCACAATCATCAAATTATAACTTTGTAATATTTATTCGTTTCATACAAAAACACCTTTTCATACAGATTCCATACAAATGGTCTCGGGTTAAAGACCACATTAGAAACTCCTTCACAATAATTATTACTGTGCACTTTCATACTACACTGCGTTGAAAGCGTTTTCTTTTTTGCCGACCATACAAAACCTTTGTATGAATAGCTCTGAGTTAAAATGTTACAAAACATTATAAAATTCCGGCCTAATTTAACAGCAATATTAAAAAGTGTTCAGGATATCTATACTTGTATAGTCAGCATAAAAATAAATCGTAAGCTTAAGAACATAACATCATTACCATCTTTCTTTTCATTTGTTTGCATTCATTGCCTCATGTTTAAATAAAATTATTCATTTTTTTTTTAAACCAAGCTTTTTTTTGTATTCTTCTCAGAAAACCCTTTCATTTGATATCCATATCATGGCAGTGCACAAAAAATAACTAGCCCGCCATCTTGGGCCGTCCGCCATATTGGATTTAGAATGACATCACGTAGCTAACAATGTATTGTCATCCAAACTAAACGTGTATACAAAATTTCATCTTAATCGGTGGAGGATAACTGCTTTAAAATTCAGTTGCAAGATTTTCCCCGAACACACATACATTGCAAGTTAAATAAAAGCTCGTAAAATCCGTCTACTCGACAACGTAAAACACACAGTGAATACTGTAGAATTGTAAAATGAAAGCGGTTGCGTACTTTGATATTTCAATAAAGTGTTGCAATTAGGGCGGTTACGCACTACAATACAATGTAAAGGTTGTGATGTAGAGTGAGCAACATATTAGTAATTATTTGGCGATCTATTGTAATAGGTGCCTTCTGAAGTGTCCATTGAAATTAAGAAATGGTCAATATTTTATAAGTGAAGACTTAATTTGGCTGACTGTCAAATTTAGTGGTCAAGCGCGAACCTATCAATAATAAAAAAATACTGTTCTTGTTATACATATTTGTATTTACTGTAAGTTTTCAATGTTCCCTAAATAAATAAACAAAACGTGTTTATTTATTTAGGGAACATATATTTATTTATTCCGTGTCCATGAAGTTTCGGTTCCGAAGTAGCCGAACTCTATCTGTCATAAGTCAAAGTCAAAGTCAAAGCCATTTATTTGCATTAAATGCGGTACAAAGATGGTATAAATAAGTTATTAGCACAATGACACATTTCGCCATAAGTTGGCATGCAAATATTAAGATATGTGTTAAGGTGCTTACAATAAGCAGATAATTAAGAACATTTTGAAAATGGAACTCAAATCACGGACTCGGACGTGTAGTACGTAACCGCCCTTAGAATGCAGATTTACATAATCATAAAATGATTTATTTTTATTTATTTATTTTTATTCTATTCAAATATTATTTCAAATCGTTCATTGACTTTTGACACTGACTGTACAAGCAGACATTTATTTACAGAGGCACTATTTAAAAGATTTATTCTTTTACTAGCACGTTAAAAATTTCAACTGTAAGGTCGATATACACATAGTACACATGTTTGTAACTTGCAAAAAATTGTGCCGGAGGCTTGCTTGCCAACTCCAATCAGAAGTTTTGCACACTTTTATGCCAGTTACCTGTGCACGTGTATTTGCGCCTTAATATCTAAAAGTGTTCAACTTCATTAGTTACATATTTACTTACACTCATGTAAGGCATTTTTTTGTTCAATAATTTAAGTCTTATGCTATCATCTTAAACACTAGCGCGTTTGGTTGAATGTTATTCGATTCAAAACAATTCAATTCATATTTTGTTTTTGACCAACACAGGTCAGATATTTGTGTAAGATACAGGGACTTAGCAGATGCTAATTTTAGCAATGGCTACCGTTGATTTTTTCAATTTCATCCTTCGTCGCATTTTGTTAACTCCCAGCGTTCACTTGTGAACTTTAAAGAGATGTCTGCCAATTTCCAATTTGTAAAGCAATGTCTTAAGCTGGTCTATTTTTTATCTTGCTGACGTAGTGGACTAATCTATGTTAACCTCGGTCGAAACTTCACAATAATGGACACAAGTGTTTTCCGGCTATTTTGCACACAGATACGCACATTTAGCCAAACGGACTATTTTTACAATACGCTTATACAACGTTAAGGAACAGAGAAACATCTGACAATTATCACATGGTTATGAAGCGATGGAACAATACAATTATTGCAAGCAAGTTATTTTTGTTTAAGTGGGGATGCAAGCTAAATTAAATATTATTTGAATGTTTGTAAGAGGGTTTCTCTGTTCCTAAACATTCCATAATGAAGCCTGTTTCAAAATTAAAATTACATTTCTCATCCTAATATTTACAACATTTAAAACACCTGTTAGTTGTTTTAAAACTTAAGAGAAATTATATTTTTCCACAAGTTTCTTTACCCCGGTTCCTGAATTGAGAATTTGTTACTCAAACATAGCCTTTTTTTGATATTGATTGGTATTCCAATACTTTAGAATTTATCCCATTTGACATATAAAGTTAATTCTGTAACAGACTATCCCAACATAATTTCTACCGCACATTAAATATTAACAAGCGTCCCAATGTTACACGATACTGTCCCTTATGCCATACCCGTTAAAGCGCACTTCACTCTAACATCAGTTTGTCCGCCGTCTTAGCCAATAAGCGATGACACCCACACTGCCCAAGCACCATGTCTTATGAAAAACAAACTAAGAACTTGAAGTGATCCAAATTTTACGACATTTGTGACTGAACTTGAACTGAGAAATAAACATTAAAAAGGTATTCTTTGACATTTTTTTACAAAAATCATCAGTAATGTGTTTTGAACCGATTGGCCCAGAAATAGGGGAAAAGTTTTATTAAATTATTGTAAATAATCGAAAAAGAATCATCATTTCGAATTCGTCGATATTGCAAGTCAATAGTGCATTGACAATTTACAGAATAATACAAATAATAATTATTGTGGGATGTTACAATGCTAAGCCAGTGAGTATTATTTATTTATTGATACATAATTCATCCTTTTTAATGTGTGCTAGCTGTATGCATGCCAGGATAAATTGCATTATATTCCGTGGATTATAAAACTAGATTTTGAATGACAATAAGCATTGCTTTTTGCCATGGAAAATTTCTACAGAGAATTGCAGCGTTTACAAGCTAAAACTGCAAATCTTAAAAAGAATTTCAATAAACTATAAGACCAATGATGAAAACCACAACCAGTGCCTTTTATGTATTACAATTAATAATGAATCTTACACACTTGACCGATTTTGTCGAACTATAAAATATTTGTTAACAATATACTATCGACCAAGTTTTCGATCAAGTCTATAAGCCACCTAATGATTGATTACTAAGCATGTTTATGCCGCCATGATTCTGGGTAAGTGTGAGATGTCAACCGTTTGCTGCTGGAATTGTTGGAAATACACCCAGATAGTATGAGATCAAGGAATACAGGTACTTATAAACGAAAATAACCGACATTTGGTTGAGTTACTACTACAAAAATAATGGTAACACAAATAAAAAATCAACACGAAGGATCGATGTGGAAAAATTCGATGAATAACGTTTAACGCAAGATTTAAAGTAATAATTGAAAGTGCACTTAAAAAAACTTAAATTAAGACTGTATTAAAAACATAAGTTGTGATTAAAACTAATTTCATTGAAATTGAAATCAATAAATCCAACAATATTATATTCAATCATCACGAAATCTATTTAACATTTCAGTAGGTTAGACATAAATTATAATTACAACACTAAAATAACTCTTATTTTCAGGAACCCAAGAGACATTTGGCCTAATAATTATCACTGCTACTATATTTTTTTATCTACTCATGCAGAGAAAAAACGTAGTAGCAGAGTTACCTATCAGACCATCGAACTATCCGGTTACCACCAGCAGAAAATGTATGTAAAACTAAAGACGTGACAATCTAAGAAGTCGGATTTGACAGCTATAAAAATACGTTATATAAGTTAACTTGAAGCTTACGAGTGATACTCGTTGTTATAGTGTATAGTAATATACACATAGTTAATTAATTAGGATTATGAATCCGATTTTCAATTTCTTATGTACAAAGTTATCGCGGCATGTAAAATGTGAAGCGTCATCGGACATCCTAGATTGTCACGATTAATTTGTATTGTGCGATAGATTTTTTTACGCCCAACATTTATAGTGTATGTTGAATCTTGCTTTTTGTCTACTTTGAGAAAAAGCTGTCAAAGATCTTGCATCAAGATTGGCATAAGTACATCATTATAATTTTAGGTGTTATGCACTTGCAGTCTGTGAGTTTTACCGACCATGGTATAATAATATACTCCGCCTGGTATTCTCTTCCTTTGACATCTGGGTCATGTGATTGGCCAAAGAAGACGTCATCAGTTGCGATACGCTAATAATTCAATATATAAATTAATTTAAAATAAAATAAAATACATGAATCATACGAGTTACTAAGTAATTAAGCTAGTTAGTCATTTATTTTATTTTCATTAACAAATGAGAAAGTACCTAAATCTATTGAAAAGGACAATCAATGGTACAGTTGTTCTATCTCACGAAGGTGGATGAATCGTAGTAAAATGACTCTTATTTCAACGTCATAAAAGTCACGTCACCCGCCTTCGTGAGATAGAACAACTATAACACTTATCGTGACATAGTCTTAGGCCATCGTGGGAAGAGAATACCAGGCGGAGTATACTATTATACCATGCTACCGACTAGTTTTGGACTAAACTCAACTGCGAGCCAACACGAGCCAAATCACAATACAAACAGGTTTTACATACACTTCACTCTCTCAGACTGCCGGCGATAACCAAACAGTACTACCCTCCAGAAAAAAAAACATCGACAGTCCAGCTCCTAATTCCAACAAGTCCACCAGCATCCTGCCTAGAGACGGAAGAAGACAAACTGATAGGCGTGACGCTACCTGTTGAACAGCAGGTCGGGCCGGTAGTACACGTAGATGCCGATCAGCACCGTGGCTGTGGCGAACACGGCGCGGCGCGACAGGGGCAGGCGCCGCAGCGCCGCGGGCAGGCAGCGCCGCAGGCGGGCCGGGAGCGAGCCGGCCGCACCGGACGCACGGTTGCGAGCCGCGATTTGACGACGTTTGAGACGCTCTTCGTCGAGGCGACGTTGTTCTTCTCTGTGGGGGGAAAGATTCGTTTTAATAATCATATCATAACAATCCTTGTGTCAACTGAGCAACCAATCGCGCGCTCGACGGTGATAAACGTTCCCCGGGTCCCGCGCGGGTAACCAAAGAGACCTAAAAAACGACTTTTGCACATCTAACGACTCTTGCCAACTTACGTGCCGACAACTACAATTTACTTTCAAAACAATTTTAGGTAAGAAATGAGAAAAAAAACTTCTAAAGGTTGAATCAAACCTAGGTGGCCTGGAACACTCAGCGATTCGCTGTGCAGTAAGAAATTTCTGTTACAGAGGGGATGAATGAAAAGCAAACTTCAAAGACGTCAAAAAATTTGAATCGATCTATACCAAAGCTGTTTCATTCGCCAAAGAGTGCTATTTAAAAAATTATGACTGCCAATTATATTACAGACACGAGAATTCAACTGTCTCTAAGATGCGTATCAGCCAATTTTCTTAGATAAACAGCGTTTATAAGCGTTAATAAATTGATACGATATATGTATATGGTTAAAGGTATTGTACTAATAAATTTAATCATACTAGCATTTCATTACAACTGAAGGATGTCAAAACAGGCTTTAACTGTGAAATCTCAAAAATTTAAATATTGTTCGTGAACTTACTCTCTCCTCTCCAGCGCGGCGACTTCTGCCTCGAGATCAGTGGGGTCGTTGTCTTCGTACAGCTGCTTGGCGGTCACGAGGATGTCTTCGAATGGTAAGTCATCGGGTAACTAAAACATTCAAACAAAAATATTTACTTCTGGTTTTGTAATGTTTTAAGTTGACAATGGTTCCTATTACATAGTAAAGGGAGTCATTTACAGAACGGACTAAACCAGCTTCATTGAATCGAGACGATTTTTCTCCATGATCACGGGGTTTCATTGCTAAGAAAGAAAATTTGGTTCAATAAATCTCACTAGATGGCGCGACATGTACACACAATTCAATACAATTGTGTGTAAAATTATCATTTTCTGGAATTGAACATAAAAATTGTATGTTCTTGTTTAATCAACTCTCCTAAGTACAAAATTATGGAATATTGAGCTCTTAAAAACATCAAAAAAGATTCATCAAAGATCAAGATTATTTGAACGGATCATTTAAAACTGATGCCAATAGATGGCGCATTTTTAAATTTCTGAGGCGTTCCACTCAATTGTTAAAATTTGCATTGTAACACATTTTAGTGCTAAAAAACTGTAAAAACGTACAAAAAATACTATAAAACGAACCTTCACTGTATTTAAAGAAAAAAATATTGACGAACCTAGTAAACCCTTTTACTTGCAAGTCGCTGTTAACACAATTTATTGCGATCGAACGCGATCTATGTACTTACAAAAATAAAAAGATTAATTAGATGAAAAACGCTAGTTACGTCGACACGGTTTCTTTGTATGGGATGAGGCATCTGTATGCTAGTATTATATTATCTGTGCCATGAGGTACCTTCTAGTCTGCGTATTGGTTGGGCACTGAATTGATTGAATTTATACGCTCAAATAACATAAATTTCAGTTTAAGCCTCAAATAAATCTTTAGACAGTCGGTTTGGTGCAAAAAAGAGAGCAAGGAGTTTAAATAAATTGGATTAACATTTAATATTCATTTGCTCTACCCTCAGTAAAAATCTACGCTCCACCAATAATCTTCACTCCACTCGTCCTTTTCTGTCCAGGCGATCTCCCTTTGGAATGTGCTCCCACAGACCATCCGAGTTGCAACTAATCGGTTCTTTCATATTGAAGGCACGCGAGCACATTTGCAAGAAGTTTGCAGAATCATCACAAAATTGATTTGTTTATGGTGTACACTTTATTGTACACCATAAACAAGAAAAAAGAAAATTAATACTAATAACATACAATGGGCGGCCTTATCGCATGCCGCGATCTCTTCCAGGCAACCTGGAATGGACAGAGATTACCTGGACATGACATGGGGTTGTCAGTGGTGCGACAATACCAACAATGAACATAATATTTATACAATAATACTTACTAGAAACAAAAATACATACATATGCTAAATAATAGATACATAAATACATACATACTTAATATATAAGCAATGAAAATAAATTATGTACAACAATCATAGCACATTATGTCAAAAAACCAATAGCACAATCACAGCGACAGGTAATGTTCTTTGACAAGTTTTTTAAATACAGGTAACGACTGAGCACGTTTTATTGAGTCAGGCAATGCATTCCACAGACGAGCAGCCTGGACAGTAAAAGATTTATCCATGAAAGTTGTGGAATGCAATAGCATTTTAAGTCGCAAGTTATCTGATGACCTTAGAGATTTCGTGTGGGAATCGCAGATAAATTGAAAACAATCCTTCAGGTAAAGAGGGGCGGAAGGAGTAAAGAGCACATTAAACAAAAGAGAAAGAATATGAGCATTCCGGCAAAGGCGAATTGGCAACCACTTGAGCTTTACACGAAATTCGGCAACATGGTCATATTTGCGCAAACCAAATATGAACCTTATACAAAAAAACTTAAGCAGCTCAAGTTTATCGAGTTGTTCTTGAGTAAGGTCAAAATAGCTGGCATCAGCATAATTAAGGATGGGAAGAAGAAGAGATTGTGCAAGCGCAATCTTAGTGGCAGTCGGAAGAAAGTTTCGCAGTCTCCTCAAAGTTGCAGCAGATGAAAACAACTTGCGGCTGACTTCTTGCAGTTGAGCAGTTCAAGAGAAGCTCTTGTCGATGAGCATCCCCAAGTTTTTAACTTTCTCACTGAAGGGAATTACTGAATTGTCAAAAAGAACTTGGGGAAGACACGTCCAGTCAATCCTAGAAACCATTCTAGAACTGCCCACTACAATAACCTGCGTCTTTATAGGGTTGACCATAAGCCCATACCTCTTGCTCCAATCGCAAATGCGAGCCAGATCAAGATTGATGGTAGCTATAGCCTCAGACAGCTTTCCGAGAGGAGCTCGAAAGTATAATTGCAGATCGTCTGCATAAAGATGGAAGGAAGAAATTAGTTCACTGGAGATTGAGTTTATAAAAACTGCGAAAAGTAAAGGGGATAAAACGCCACCCTGTGGTACCCCGGCAGAAGCACCACACCAGGAAGACAACTTCTCTCCGATGTTAATACGTTGCCGGCGCCCGAACAGGTAACTACGAAACCAGTCAACCACCGATGGAGATAATATGTTAAGAGAGCATAGAATGCCAAGCAAAAAATTTGTTGGATTCTGTTTCTCTATAACATTATTTATTTGTTTTCATATATATTCTTTTATATATATATATATATTTTCTCTTGTTATTCTATTATTTAGTTGCATCTCCGTTGTTTTATCTCGGCACCACCCTAAGTTCGATTGGTAGAAAATGCCTTTGTATTTGTGCAGAAAGTTTTAATAAATAAATACATACCTAGAAAGCTGACAATTGCTTTTATGTCACAGATAAACCTTATCTTATAAACAAAACTCACCCTAGACAGCAAGCAATGCAGCATCGCCATATCACATTCACAGTTGTAGACCTCGTCGGCTCTGTACAGCACGATGGCGGCGGTGACGTACACCGGGAACAGGGGCGGCGCGCACAGGAAGTAGTCGTACAGGCGCACCACGTCCGCGTACTTGTTGAGGCTGTGCCCGAACCACGTCAGGTACCAGGGCAGCGCGAACATTGTGCCTACTTGCGCTCTGGAAGTGAGAACAACTCATATTTTAGTTATTTATGGTGTAGGTGCGTCGAAAGACAGACTGGAATTTTACGCAACTCAATATCATAAGAATTTGAAGAGAATAAGTTAACCAAAAACATGCAACATTGTTGCAGCAACATCATATCATATCATATTTTGCTGCTACCAACACGTTTTACAGTTCAACTGTAAGTGTTTCCAGCCACAACTTATATAACATAAAAATTATTGATAAAACAATTAAATATTCTATTTAACAGTAAACATTCACCAACTATATAGAATAAATATACAGAGTTTTTATTAATTGTAAATATTGTAACAGTTAATTTCTTGCCAAAACATTAGATTTTATGAAACTAAAAAATGCTCAGCGACATTAATTTCTTTACAAGTTTGTATACAATGCGTTCTGCGTTTATTTTAGAGGTGTAAATCGTCATAATATCACCCAAAAAACTTGGACTGCGACAGAGCGGTTCTATACGTTTGCCATCCAGCGGATATCGCGCCGTACCCCACCACCCAAGAGCTCTAGGGAAGTGACAGTGACTGGAAAAAGTCAAAAAAATATGGGAATGTAAATCGCTATTGAAATGTCAAGTGACGGAACCAATCCCTTTCATTGTCGCATCTCGACCGAATGACACTGTCTAGAGTCTCAGATCATCAGTCCATTTCGTGTGATGCCTTCCATCGCTGCGTCTTCCAGTACGCGGTCTAAAGAGTGAAGAGAACCTAATTTGATTAAAACTCGGTAAATCTTACTTGTCTAAGCACTCAGCAAGCTTCCTGTCTGCCCTGCTGAGAACCGGCAGCATATAGTTGAGCAGGTGTTGGGTGGGTTGCATGGTGATCTGCATGAAGGGTGCCAGCGGAGCCCCAGGCCCGTACGACAGGCGGCACAGCAGCGGGAACGAGGCGCGGTCGCCGCAGACAAGGAGGAGAGTGATCGCTACGTCGTGGTAGCCCTGAGGACGAGAGAAGAGATTATTTTACTAAGATAATTTGCATAATATCAAGTAAGTTTACCTCGGAAATCGCTGACATCGGCGAAGGAAGACATTTTGAGGAAACCAGCAGGCTTACTACGTAAGAAACAGCAATCATCGCGCGATCAAACGCTTTACGTCATAAAAGTCTGGATTATCTACAGTGTAGGTATGGTAGGTCCTACATAATCGTTTGCTAATCGCTCGCTGGTATTATTATTATTTTACGTTGTACGTAGTCGTGTATAATATTCAGTCTATTACGTTTCCCGGCTGGGAAACATTTCTCCTCTCTGCGAGAAATGTCATAATCCAGCAGTCAAAAATTACGTCAAGTCCCTTGTTATTGTAGACTATTCCCACAAATTTATAGATTATAGAGCTGATGAGTAAAGAGAGATCAGAGTAAATCGCCTGTTCACCTGCTGAGGACGACCTGTTATTCAAACATTAGACATCCATCCACCCGAACGCATAATTTGCTAGAATATGTTCCAGAAAGCAATGCATCGCACACGACACCATCGGTATTTTCGCCCGTTCTATTTTTACGCAGAAATTAACTGGGAAGCTAACAGCAATCGCAAGCAATAAATGGGTTATTTATTACGCAGACGACATAGGTCAGATCATTTTCGACGATCTAGTTTTAAAATAGAACTGCGTACTGCTGTGAATGTCAATATTATCAAATCAGACTATTAAATCTTGTCTGCAAGTGAATAAAATGTTATCAATTATTCCACCTATCCTTTTGTATTCTTCCTTAATATCTGAAAGTTTAGATGACTACTAATCAGTCACTTCCCAACGGCTGAAGGGATTTGGTTGAAATTTGACCATTATCTGGATTAAAACATAGAATACTTTATATCACGGTAGTAACGCACAGCATGCAATGCTTTTTTTATTATAATAGTTAAAAAAGAAAATGTTGTATTAACATTTCTATACGCGGTTTACAAAGCAGTAAGTTCACTGACCGAGATAATAACAAAAGCGTAACGTTATGGTTTGCAGTTTGTTTGTGTTTAACACAGGCAAACTTAACTACAATAGAACAGTCACTCTTTAATAATGCATTCTTTCATCCAACATCTTTTACATCTTCTTATTCGTTGTCTTCATTTCTGTGTGTCGTGCCCGTCTTGGAACGCTTTGACGGAGTCACTGAGGAGCTGCTTCCACGCCACTCTGTCTTCTGCTCTTCTTAGGGCAGTAGTCACCGTGAGTCCAGTAATCACTCTTATCTGGTCTGAGGCCTTAGTGCGAGTTTTTACTCACGCTCAATCGTGTAAACGCTAACGCCAATTTGTATTGAAACTTCTTTTTTGTATACATTTTAACATAAGAGATCGTTTACGTTATCACGAGTGAGTAAGTTAAAAAACTCGCATTAAGCACACTGATCATCGAGTAGGTGAAAGTCCGCGCAATGTTTCAATGTTGTCTGGCTGTCTCCGAGCGATTTGACCAAAATAAGTCAGGACTCGCTGGTAGCATATCGTGGAGAGACTGGCTTTGATGTTGAGCTGGTCGAGAATGGTCCTATTAGTGCGCTTTGCTGTCCATGGAATGCGCAACATTCTTCTACAACACCATATCTCAAAGGCCTTAATCGTTTTTCGATCCACAGAGCGAAATGCCCAGAATTCGGAGCCGTATAGAAATATCGAGAATACCAGAGTTCTTACAAGTCTCTTCTCTTCTCTTCTTCTGGTGCTGTTAGAGATCTTTGTCTTGCTATTTTCTCGACATATTGCTCATGGCAGCTTCCAAACTTCCCTATCGCATCTTACTTGATCGTTGATTATGGAGCCCAGGTTAACAAACTCAGTCACAAATTACACATCAGCAAGCTCTCCTGTGCTTACGGTAAGTCCAGCTCGGTCGATGATCATAATTTTGGTCTTTAACCTATTGATCGACAGTCCTACCATCTCGTTCTCACGCTCTACCCTCCCAAAGAGCTCAGCAAATTCGTGCTCTGAAGATGCAAACAATGTGGTGTTATCTGCATATCGGCGATTGCTGATCTTATTGCCACCTACCGCGATGCCGCCCTCCCGTTCTTCTCATTATGTATTCGCCATAGATGTTGAAAAGAAGAGTCCTATTTAAGTTGCCTTTTGAGCCATAGAGACTTTGTAAACGTTAAATAAATCAAAAACCTAGGCAAGGACCAATCTATTTTGCATGCACAAGTAAATATCATTATTTATAATAAGCCTAGAACTTAATTGAGTCTTGATAACAAGTCACACAATACAAGCCAGTTGATACACTAGCCCGTGCTAGCTACCAGGCGAGCGTACTATTAGCTATTGTGTAACTGATAACGACTGGCGACAAGTTCACACTATCAAGGTCGGCGCTGTTATCCGCTTTCATCCGTAATCACTGACACAGATTTGACTCCTAAACAAGTATTTTAAGATGTTTCCTTGTAGATTTCTCAACGTGATCTTCACTAAATTAGAAGTTTGTATCATCTACACAATCACGTACGAAATGCAAAAAGACATGGCGTCACACAAATTCTACATCACGCTATAAAATTTTCCCGGGCGGAAAACTTTCCACCATCAGGCAGTTGCCCTCCAGTCAAAATATCCGCCTGGTCGGTGGATAATCCCTTATCAACAGAGTCTGCGGCACTGCCCACCCTATTCCGCATACCTCTATAACTTGACACAAACCACATCTGGATTATTTCCCTAAACTTTTTCTTTTCATGTCCATGGTTAACTTTTTAGACAATTTGGGCCACTCCAGACATGTAAACATTTTCGCGAGGCCTTGAGTGGAATACACTAACTTGCTGAAGTCGAGGATATCTATACATACACACTCACCGTGTGTCAAGATCAAGGCTATTAGAAAGATGACGTTTATATGCGTGGGGGAAGGATACAGACTCATGCATAATATTATGATTGTTTCCAATCCATCTGTTTATTTACAAAAACGACGCATAGCTAGCGACTAATGGATATTCATTATGACATTTAATTATATTATCAAGTTCGATCATGAACTTATTTTTAAATCTGATGCTGTTGTAGTTGCCATTAATACTTTACTACTAGTGGTTTTTGACGACTTCGCTTTGAATGACGTCAAGTATACCTGGCGTATGCCTGCATAGAAAGTAAATATTTTTTTTTTATAAAATAGCACGGACATTACATGTACCTACAATGGTGGACATAAATTACTATAAAAGCGATAGTAAAAACCCCGTGACGAAATGTCATACAATATCTATACTATATTTTGTGCGATCATACCTGCGGGCGTTATATTAGCTAATTGGATAGTGAAGTTAATATTCAGGTCACACCGACATTCGGTTACTATCGTACCTACCTATATCGATTCTATTATGTGACGGATACAGACCAAACTTCACACCTATTAGGTTCAACAACCAAAAGCGAAGCTGGGCGTCGAAGCCAGGCAGAACTGAGGACTGTGACGATTTTTCTTTTCTAATCACAAAATTTCATATGAACGCGGCCATTGATCGCGTAATCAGCTTTACGTAGTTAGTTGGAAATGTCGAGTTGAGAAATAATAATGATTTTTCTTCATTAGATATCTGATTTAATGCTAGTATAAAATTAGAACGCTTTGATCTCATTAGTAAATTAACTGCAATAATTTTATTCAACTTAAGATCCGTCTGGAATCAAAAACCGCGGCTACACATTGTGGCAAAGTTAAGCAGGTCATATTGTGGTTTAATGATGTGTACCATTAGTAAACAGACCTTTGTATCTGTGGTCATATCGTTGTCGTACACTAGAGACACACATTTGTGCTCCTTTCCTGATTATTTCGGCACATCGAGTTTGTTTTTTTTTGGGAAAACCAATGATTTGACAATATTTTTTTATTATTTGCATGATTGTGCTAGTATACCACCAGAAGTCCAGGACGATACGACATCACACATTCGGCTCCTTGGTCTTTAGTTCTCTAAAGTCTATATATATGAAGTGTTTGATTGAAAGTGACTACTTCTTATCAATCGAGACCACTCTAGCCATTTAGTTCATTCAAAACACAGGATGTGCTGACACAGTTGGTTAATAATTTTATTAAACTGGTTCTTATATAAGTTATTTAATACTAGCACCTAATAAGATCTGAATTCAATAAACCTAGTCATTATGACTAATAACAATAAAAAATAATTTAAAATATTAATTGACTAACGAACAAAAATATGTAGCAACTTTAATCTTTTTCCTTATGACAATAATTGCTTCATTTGGTAATTTATATTTAATTAATTACAAAATATTGCCCACAATAATTTTTCCGCGCCGTCTCTAACCAGCCCTCGTGGTACGCGTTCAAATCATCTCGCCACCTCTTTCTGGGCCGGCCTCGATGGCGCCTTCTATCTTCAGGAACCCACTGTGTAGCGAGTAGCGACTACTGCCCAGCGGTCAAATTTCATGCGACTAACGTGACCCGCCCAATCCCATTGTAGCCTGCCACTTTTTGCCCACGTCTATTATGCCTGTTTGCGCAGTGAGTGCAGCGAAGTATTCCGTATTCAGTCTGTTCTCTTTACCTCCTCAATAACAGCTTATTTTGTTTATTCAAATAATAATACAGTACTGACCTGGTAGTACTTCAAATGTGGGTACTTCATGATGACCCGCAGTATGAGTACGGTCAACTGATCCTGTAGCGCCACACGCTGTTCATACGGAATGCCTGGAGGGAACCGCTTCAGTGAACGGTTTACGTCTAACACCACCTATGATGAAAATGATATAATATTAATTAATCAATTAATTACAACCACTTATTTAGAAACAGAGGCACTCAATAATTATTTTAATTGGTTTTAGATGCCTCAGGCTGTCTCATTGATATAGCTGTCGCAAGCACTACTGCAGAACAGTGTTATTGGACATTTACATCTGGCATTTCTCAGGAGCCTATATACTTTTGGGCAATGTGTCATGTTATGATAGTGTGTTTTTCAGGCTCGACCACTTTACCTGATTATATTCAATGTGTGTGGAGAGTTCATCTAGTGACGGAGGCTCTGTCAATTCTTCCTGTGTCACTCCAACTAACAACGGCCAGATTTTTCTTCTGTAGTCATCTGTCAGAAAAAGAGTGTTTTATAGTACATTACTGCAGAAGCCAGCAATGGACGAATGTTTATGTCACACATACGTAAGTCCATCAATGCATAGTTGTGGCCAAGGCTTGTATAGTACTTTTCTCAAATAATGCGCGGATATTTAAACTAAGTGTACCTAGAACTCATTTTGTCAAATACAATTACTTTTCAAAATCAATGATGTACAACAATAATTTACCCCGCATTAAAGTGTTCATTAGTTTTTTTTTCAATAAACAGCTTTCTATTTGCAAGCCAGTCTGTTAAAATAAAACCTTTGATAAGTTACCTCCTTGGTTGCCATGTTTTAGAGTAAAAGATCCTTCCATTATTAAATTACACAACAGATATGGATTTTCGTAGAACTTTTACCAGTCGCTGCTCACATATATTTGGCCAGTACAGCAATTTCGATTTATCTCGAAGAAGGTTGTCAAAATAATGCTCAAATTTCCAAGCATGTTTGAGAATAAAATATTTCTTTGTTATTTTGGATAACATTTGCATAAAGAAAATAAAGATTGGACTTTCGTTAATTGTACCTTAATCACAATCACAAGTACTGCACATAAAGATAATCCAGACAATTAGTATTTGCAATGAGTTTACATGCAGTATTGTTCTAAATTAAATCAATAGTACAACTCATTTAATATATGCAAGTGCGAGTAAAATAATCCAGTATTGTGGTTAAATCTTGTCATAATCAAAGAGTAAGCTGTCCACTGGGAATAATAAAAATTTGTCTGACTTAGAATAATACTAAACTGACACTGACACTAGGTCATCAAAAACAACAAGACTGCTAAAGGTACTACAACAAATTCTGTGAAAGCTTTACAAAATAAAATGTTTACAAAATGTAACATAGGCCACAGTTTCACTTTATTATCTCTTGTCATAAATATAGCAATGCATGACGACAGAAGGGGGCATTGTTCACGGCTACGACGTAAACAAATTGTACATATTGGACACTTACCACTGATCAATCCTGCTTTGCCTTTTGCAAAATTCTGCCACTGTTCCAAATTCACACAGTCCGGATTCTCTAAACATTTCTCAATATCTTTCTTCTTCTCCTTTACTTCAGGGTCTTCGTAATCAGGTTCTAAACAAAATTGTCAATGACATTACCAGTAGGCACCTGGGACTTTCACTCACATTTTCCATAACACCATTCAAGAAACATACACAAAATTAGGACTGATATCACAAAGTAATATATCAAGAATACATACAGATAGGAAGTAATAAAATTGTCTCAATAATTGTTTACAATACCTTCATCGAATTTTAGCTCGGAAGGCGTAGAGATGTCATCAATATTTTTAGCGTTATTCAAGTCGAAAGATGTTTTTTTCGGCGTCGGTGAACAGTCACCATTAGTATTAAACTTATCACCAGTATCGGTGTCGGTATTATTCGATTCCATGGTACAAAGTTAAAAATTAATCGAGCGAAAACATTACACCATCCTTCCCCATAGGGCGATGTGATGACATTTGAGAAAAATGTCATGTTCAAAAACTCGTTCCGCAAATCAGAATAAAAGTATTTTTGTGTTTTATTTAGATTATTTTCAATATCAAATCCCAAAGAAAAAATCTGCAAAATCTTTTCGGTCTTGTTCTATTATCTATATTTATTTAAGAGTCGATCCTTATTTTTCAAATCATTTAATTTCTTGAAAAACTGGTTTACGAACGCATCTCTACTTATAATCTATTGTCATTTATTACGCTTCTTTTAACGCAGATAATAGTTAAACCCAATATTTGGTTAACGAAAACCATTTTTTTTTTGTATAAATTTGGCTAAATACTTGGGGCTCATTCCAGTAACTCATCTCTTGTTATTGATTATAATGCAATGCAATGTTAAAAGAGAGTAGAGATTTTCATATTGTAAGGTCACATGTCAGCTTATGTTCGTTGAATGCATCAAATGCTAGATTTATTTTTAAAAGAAAAAAATATAGGTAATTTATTGTCAAAGTAAACCACCCTGATTGAAACAATAACAAATATAAAAAATTTGTAAAATAGTAAATGGCTAAAAATATTTTTTAACAATGAATCTCGACGTTCATTCTCCAAATGAGAATATTAGAAAAATTGAAGATATTATTGAGATACAAAAAGCAAATGGAAATTTTAATGTCCGGCAAGTAGCCTTCAAACTTCCTTCAGAGTCAGGAAGCACGGTTTCGGCTAATGTAGCTAAGAGCTTAGAATCAGGCTTGTCTAAATCTCTAACCGATAGTGGTAGTAAGAAGAAGTTCAAGAAATTGCGATCAAAACGCCATAAGAGTCCTTTACCGGACGTTATATCATGGCCTAGCGATTCGGACATAACCGTGCTAAGAATGAAATTATGTTTAAGCAGTGATTTAAAAGAAAAGGTGGGTAATTTAATTCCTGGGGATGGACTGCATCAACCCGACAGCTCATCCATGACCAATTTAGCGACATTAATTCGACAATCGCAACCAGCATCGAAACATAGTATAAACATTGAAGAGTTTCTGCTGCCGCTGACGTCTTGGGAGCGGGAGCAAGACCAAGAACCAGACCTGCAGCCTCAAAAGGAAGGTCCAATTGTGGAACAGCTCAATGATTATGAAAAATACAAATACGAGTTTAATGGTTATGAGCCAAGATGCAGTCGCTTAAACAATGATATATTAAGTTCTAAAGACAGCCAGTCAGGCTACTCGAAGCTGACGAAGAAGTCCAAGATGGCCAGGTTCCTCCGCCTGTACTTTTGTCCCTGTTGCACCTGCCTGTACAGACTAGAGAAAATGCGCGACGAGCCATCGATTTATTTTTCGAAACCTCCAGAAATGTATTAGATGCTTGTACAAAACAAACTGTAATGTTTTTCGAAAATATGGATTTCTTGGCAAAGGCCACACACGTTTTTTTTTTTTAATTTAATGAATAGGTACGTGTAATTAATTCAAGTATTGTGTGACTGTCATCACGGTTGTGGCTACGTCACATACGTTTTTATCTTATTGTGATTAAATATCTATACTTACTAATAATAGAATAATACGAATGTGGAAAGTGTGGAAACATTCTGAGAGTCCATAAGGAGCAAAAGATTATTGAAACCACATATTGCTAATGAAAATATTTCAGGCGTTGCAAAGTCAACTGTTCCTATTGATACGCGTTTCATATTTTTATTTTATGGATGATTATAGAAGAGTTTGTACTCGAATACTTAGAAGTTCTGGATTCAGCTTTTGGATAGTATGAGCCTTAAAGGGCATCATCTTAGTAGTAGTAGCTGTCGTAGAATCGTCAATACAGCTGTTTTCGGATTTTCTAATTCTATAAGTTTATGTACGTTAGGTACACTGGTTAGACTGTAAACTAGTCAGTAGACCGTCTAAATTTAGTAGGAAACTAGCTAAATATTAATACCTAATGAATGAATGGATCGAAAAGCATTGCAATCCAACTAAGTCGTGAATTCAACTCACGGAAAACACATTGCATGCGAACGATTAGGTTTCATTTTTATTTTCGCGGCAATTTTATAATTTAATTGCCTAGCTTCCTTATTTGATGAAAAGTAAGAATTTTATCTGATTGATTTCGTATTTTCTATCAAATTGTAGGTATGCATAACTTTTATTAAGTAAGTAGCTTCTGCCAGCGAATTCGCCCGCGTTAAAAGTGTTTTTTTTTATCCCAAATAAACACAATACCGAGATGATAAGTACATAACCTATGTGCTATTCCAGACAATAATCTATCTCTGTGCCAAATTTCATCCAGATCTATTCAGCCGTTCTGGCGTGATTGAGTAACAAACACAAATCCATCCAAACTTTCTCGTTTACAATATTAGTAAGAAGTAAGATTTACAACATAATCCGGGCTCATAAAAGTCACCAATTAGGTAAAGCCAATAACTGTGGAATGCTTGGAACTACTTGTCAGCTACATTTGCTTACAAAAGCGGTATACCATGCTTCAAGCCTGAGGCCAAGGATCTAGACAGCATTCTCGTCAATACAGCGGATGATTGATCTTATAGCCACACGAGTCTATATTCAAGGTTAAGAGGTATCATGGTAGATACCCAGTACCGACCTAACTGGGTTGCAGAGGTCATAAAGGCATCCGCTTCATAATAAGTAAGTTTTTCTATGTTACTAACACCCTATGGATTTTTTCGTCCGAAATAAAGATATCTATTCTATCTATACTTACTTACATCATATCATATAATATAATATATAATAATATAATATATTAATATATAATTAATATTAATTTATTATTATTATTTATTATTTTATTATATATATATATATATATATAATATAATATTATAAACCTGAAGAGTTTGTTTGTTTGTTTGAACGCGCTAATCTCAGGAACTACTGGTTGGAATTGAAAAACTATTTTTGTGTTAGATATTCCATTTATCGAGGAATGTTATAGACTATATAACATCACGCTACAACCAATAGGATCCGAGCATAAATGAAAAATGTTGCAAAAACGGGCAAAAATATTCCTTTTTGAGAGCTTTTGTTGCATGCGCTGCGTAAACGGTTTAAGTTACGCAAATATAATGTATGATGGAATTGTTCTTCTTTAAAAGTTCTAAAAAAAATCCGCGACAGCATATGTCTATCTTTTAAGATTGAACTACAATAGCAGCTTTTATGTTCTAAATTGTAATTAGATCGCCGCCGCCCGCCGGTAGAAACATAAGTTTACAGGTTACATTCGTATAGTAGTAAGGGTAGGTAGGGTAGGGTAGGGTAGGTAGAGTAGGGTAGGGTAGGTAGGGTAGGGTAGGTAAGGTAGGGTAGGTAGAGTAGAGTAGGTAGGGTAGATGGGTAGGGTTGTTATGGGAAATAAAAAAATAGGGTAGGTAGGTAGCCAGTTGACGGGAGCGAAGCCGCGGGGGTCAGCTAGTTCTATAATATACGAACTGGTATTTAGCTGCATGCTATTAGCCTTATAATCGATCCTAACATAGTTGAAAACGCTAGGCAGATGATGATAAAGACATATGAACCTAACCCTGCTAGACAAATTATAAGCTGCTCCAAGTAAGCAGGTAGGTACAAGCCCTGCATAAACGCCATAACCGTTTCTCTGTAAGCCACAAACAAAAAACAAACAAAGCACTCATTATCACATCAGAATGAATGCATAATGACTGCGGCATGATTGCAACCCGTCTTGGACCTACCCACGCAAAAATAGAACAATGACTGAACTTTTTAATCATTTCTTTGGGCAAGGTCCTTCTCCATTCACTTAAAATGATCATGATCAGTTACTCACACTCTTGATGCGTTGATGATTACGAAATTTTGACGCAGTGTAGGCCTTTGCCCGTCGATGGGACAATACAGAGTGATTTATTATAGCAATTTAGTTTAGCAGGCTTTCCTGAAACCTTCTCCGTTGCTTTGTAGGGTCAAGGTTGAAACTAGAAATCTAGACTGTTTAAATTCGCCGCCTACAAGTAGTAAATGTGCACACAATGAATCACGAAATATTATCGAGTAACTAATTTCTGTAGGTACCTACAGTCACCCAGAGCTGTGTGTGACCTTGGTTTCAGGGTTGGATTTATGGGAGGGGCGAGTCGGGCAAATGTCCAGAGCGGCATAAATGAGGAGCAGCCAAACTGAACTAACCCTTTTAATTTAATCAGAAAACCTAAATTATTCGTGGTCTGGCGCTCAAGTTTTCAAGCTCGCTTCGGTTTCGGATATGTTATTAGATCTTGTTGTTAACCCACCGTTAAATGTCATAACATTCATAATGTTGCGAAAATTCTTAGGTGAAATTTTCGAGCTCATTTCTTTTTCACTCCGCTCGAAGTTGTCAAAAAAGCGGCTTTATTCGATTCGACGGTTAAAAACGCATTTTTTTTTCAATAAATAATATCCTAAAACATTTACCCCCTTATAAGGTGTCATTTTAAAGGGTGCCAAGGGCGACAAATTGTCTAGGTACGCCCGGAGCGACGAATATGCTAGATCGGGCCCTGCCAGGCTATGTAAGCTACTTATTTGGGTTTGAATAATACATAGTAATATCATAATAGATTAAGAGACATCAAAGTAAATGGAGGTCAAATAGAGTATGTCACTGAATACGTATATTTAGGTCAACTAATATCCACAGAAGACACAATGAAAAAAGAAATAGATAAAGTCAAAGTCAAATATATTTATTGCAATTAGGGCAGTAAGCGGCACTTTTGAACGTCATATATATATATGAATTAAAATTTACAAGTAGTAAAAGTTGATTCTACCGTGCATTCGGAAAGTAGCTTGTTATGGAGAAGAATGCACAAGAAACTCAATACTTACTCTTTAAAAAAAAATAGGTGAGTTACAATATTTACATAAGTACATACATTAATAAATTCATATATGTGAGGACGATGCTCCCAAAAATAGCACTACGTACAGGTTTAAAGTAATAAAAGCATTAACAGATAAATTGATTAAATTGATAATAAATAGGGACATGGTTCTCACATACTTACAAATATTGCAAATATAGGTAAAATACCTAATTCAACAACAACGGAACAGAGTGTGAGTCAATTTGTTAAAAAAAAATAAGAAAATTAATACAATAACTATGAATATAAATTAACAAATTTGATTTTGTCTACACTAAAGATTGCCCTATGGAGCAGGACCAGCATGTTTCCAAGCATCTTGAATATAATCATCTAGTTTGTAATATGCTTGTTTACAAAGTGTGCTTTTAACTAAAGTTTTAAATTTACTTTCATTTAGCTTTAATATATCACAAGGTATTTTGTTATAGAATTTAACACAGTACCCCATGAAAGATGAGTGTACTTTAGCAGATAGAAGGATAACTATACTTGGAAACGATTTTGGTCTCTGAGCGAAGTCATGAAGGACAATAGATATATGTGTATCCTTCCATGTCTGTCGTATGGATGTCAAACATGGGCACTAACGGAGCAACAAGTTAAAAAAATCCAAGTATTTCAAAACGGTATTGAAAGAAGTGTAATCGGAGTTAAAAGAGACAAAGTGAAATTAAAAATATAAAGAGCAAAACTAAATTTAAAAACATACATACCATCTATAAACGCCTGAAATGGAAATGGACAGGGCACATGCTAAGGGAAGGAAAGAGAAGTGAACGAGAATAGTGACAGAGTGGTACCGGCGAGATAGTAAAAGGAGCAGAGGAAAGGTAGACAAAGCAAACGTTGGGAAGACGACATAACAAAGATAGCTGGTCCAAAATGGACACGCACTGCAAAGGACAGAACAAAGTGGAAAGCTTTAGAGGAGGCCTTTGTCGAAGGGCAAGCTGTAAAAGAAAAACCGGTTGCCGATATAATTTATTAAAAATATATACGTATTCCTACTTATAATATCACGTAATATATAGATTATTTATTTGTTATACTACGCATGTTTATGTTACAGCTATAAAGGCTTATTTTATTTATTTTTAATAGTAATATCCCTAGTACCTAATAGGCTTCAAGGCTTGCCCTCTATAACGTAGGACTTTGCATAACTGTCGAAGTGTCAATGGGCCTACACCTCTGCTTATTACCGTGCCACCTACATAATATTGTCGTCTACCATTAACCATTACTTACATAGTTATGATGTAATGTAAGTAACACAATTAAATTAAAGTTGGTCCGCTGAGAATTTAAACGAGCTTGCCATGAATGATGTTATGATGTGGAAAAGCATGAAGTCGTAAAAACGTTAGAAAATTCACTTGATGACACTTTACGCTCTTAAAATTATGTCAGTAAATGTTAATGTATTATGTTATTATGTATTCATTTGATGAGGCTTTACAAGTTTGAATGAAAATACGGAAGAAAAGGTTAGGTAGAAAGAATTGCAGAACAAAACTGTGTTGGTAGTTGTATCCGAAATTTACGTAAGGAATTTGGTACCAAGGCAGACAGTCAGGTCAATAGGTATTATAGCTGGTAGGTACCTACAATCGACACTTCCTACTGCTAAGTTATTGATTGAATTTAATATAGGTACCTACCGATTTCAATAGGCGCTTTGATATCCAAATTTTCACTTTTGCAAAAAAGAAATTGACTTGAATTTTCGGTAACTTTTCTATGTTGATCGATTAGAAAGTTTCATAGAACATTTGTTTAGTAAAATTGGATTTACGAGAGAGAGCCGGTGTAACAGTTTTAAGAGTATTTCTTCATTGAGGTATATTGCAAGAACTATTTAACTATTGCAACTATATTGATTTTGTTTTTCACTTATTCTGAGATATCTACGCATTTTTATATTTTTTTTATCATGCAATAGGTTTTCTTTATTTACATAGATACAATTATATACCGTGTATAAAATACTTAATTTAAATTAGGTATCTATTATATTTTTTATTTAACCTAATTACACTACTTTCTCACTTCTGGGCATAGATATCTATTATTTGCCCGAGGCACCTCCAACCAGTCTTTGCGGTTCGTTCTTGGTCATCTCACCACCGCGTCCTAGGTAGGCCGCTCTTGGCGGCGCCGTCAGTCTATCCTACCTAGGTTCCCTAACTGTGGTATCTATTGATCTCCCTATATTAAATCAGTTACTACGTCAGTTAAAGGGAAGAGCTAGAAATTCACACATACTCGTACCAAACGTGTCAGTGATATGTTTTAAAGTTTTCAAAGTAAATATCTAGAGCCTCGTCGGCTTTTATCTAGCTAAACTATGCCATTTATTAATATAAGTACTAGAAATGGGTCTAGTACTTAATGATGGCATTAGCTAGACAGACATGATTTGACAAAACGTACGAATCTACGCTGAAGCCTCTATTTTACACTTATCAGTAGGTCGTATTGCATTGCATGCTAGCCTAGATCTAGGACTCAAAGGAAGCTACATTGTTACTTAGATATATGCTTGATCTGGATTATCTAACACAGGTACGAAGTAAATTAACGGTTTAATTCGCCGAGTCACTGTGTGAACTGAATACTAAGCGACAATGTTGACAGCGATTCGAAGCACTTGTGCTTTCATAACAGATGTAAACGAAAATAATACCTACTTATACGTATTTGCGATTGTATAATTCCTTAATTATATTTCTGGGGCTGGCTCGTGTATGTTTTGTGGTCGGAAGTGCGACTGCTGAACGTGGAGTTCAATTCCCAGTTTAGGCAAAGTGGGTTAATGACCGGTTGATAAATATAGGTCGGTAGATACTCATCATGGGCAGCGTTCGGGAAGTTGCGCGGTGTCTTGTCTTCCCGTCCAACTTACCACAGAGTCTCAAGACGAAAGTCTATGACCAGTGTTTGTTGCCAGTGATACCTATGGCTCTGAGACGTGGTCGCTTACAATGGGCCTCATCAGAAAGCATACAGTCACCCAAAGGGCAATGGAGAGGGCTATGGTCGGAGTTTCCTTGCGTGATCGAATCAGAAATGTAGAGATCCGCAAGAAAATCATGCAGGGTTACCGACATAGCCCGAAGAATTACTAAACTTAACGGATGGCCGTTGGGGCAGGAAAGTTCTGCAGCCTAATTGCGTAAGTATATTATCCAAAGCAAAAGAATCGATTCCTTCCCAAAAACGACTTTTCGTATCAATATGCACTACGTAAAGTCGGTTTTGGGAAAGAATCGATTCTTTTGCTTTGGATAATATACTTACGCAATTAGGCTGCTGGAGTGGCGACCGCAAACCAAAAGACGTTGCGTTGGAAGGCCTCCGACCAGGTGGACCGATGCCCTGGTGAAGGTTGCGGGGATCCGCGTAATGCAGGACGCACGGGACCGGTCAATGTGGCGACGCTTGGGGGAGGCCTATGTCCAGCAGTGGACGTCTTTCGGCTGATATGATGATACTCATGCCTCCTTTATAATATTATGGACTTTTTATTCCTACGGTACAAAACTGACGTGGTGTTACATTGTAATAAGAATACGTGAGTCTATGCTATGCTACAGTAACTAAGCAATTTATTAGTGGAACTATGTATCTTAATTTGATAGAGTTATTACTGCCAGTACATAAGCCATAATAGGAAGTGCAGAGTATTCATTGTTTTATGATATTTCACGACTTACGCTAATAAAATAAATATTTGAAGTAACGTGGATTATAATTGTTAACTAAATATTTATAACTTCCTGAGTAATCAGCAACGGGCCCAGTGTTGGTCCTTGACGAACACCACATTGATGAGCTATCAAAACAAAGCCAATTGTTTGTTATTGTGGTTTTCGCGAGATGTGGAGATGTAATTACGACTTTCTGTATCGCCTACCTCCACTCCTCTCTCGCTAAAAGAGAAATAGCTAAAGAATATGACTTGTAAGATTGCAATGAACATCGATCGAATCAATACTTTTACCAACACTGAACTTATTTAGCCGTATTTCACATTGGGCCAAAATAAATGCACATTTGCTTCACTTTCCTCATTCATATTTATTTGGGGTCCAGCATATTTTATGGTTAAAGTGCATCCAATCTGACCGTTTGGGTCGGCCATAAAATGATTCGAATAACCAAAAGTTATCTGAAACCGGTTGCCGGCGACATCTGAACTCAAAGGAACTCGAGTGATTTATGCCATGCACGGCGAAAACTCACTTTTGGAGCCATTATGTGATAATAATACTGACGC
Organism: Orthosia incerta; assembly: GCA_948252205.1. NCBI lineage: Eukaryota > Metazoa > Arthropoda > Insecta > Lepidoptera > Noctuidae > Orthosia > Orthosia incerta. The sequence goes on along the minus strand of OX411754.1, from coordinate 29,918,486 downwards.
AATAAACAAGCAAGTAGAATTGTGCCACGAATTACGTTGACACTCCTGTCTTTATCGACAGCGAGAGCAAAAAACTTCATGTAAGTAATATGTGATGGGTACGAGTTTGTTGAAAATAACCTGCTGTTTACGTGGGCAATTTGAGAACTATAAAGGGGCCATTGGGACTGTGTTGTGCATGCATCCTAGTAAAAAAAAACGGCATCAGGGTGTGAATCTGGAGCTGTGTTGCAAGCTAGAGACATTCAGTCAAAGTGTTGCCACCGATAATGCTGTATGTGGCGTGGTGTAAAATTTGAAATAATGCGTGTCAGCAATACGAAGAAGTAAGCACCATCCAGTAGGGATGCATGCCAGCTAGCTCTCTGTTCCTTTTGTCCACTCGACATGTCTTTGGAACAGTTTCCTACACATTTATATGGTATTAAGTTAGTATATGGATACTTGGTTTGGATCTGGTAAAGTCTACTCCTTTCCATTACCGCCACGTTAAGTTCTCGCCATACTTCTTGGCCGCCCTGAAGTTGGCTTTCCGATGCGCAAGGCTCAAATCGGATTTTTGTATGAGATTTACTACTGCGCAGCCATTGTAGCCAACTTTATGGCGGCCATGAAGTTTGGCGAGAACTGTAAACCGTAACTCCATATCGTTTATTGCTGCAGAATATCCTTTTTTATGTAGGTACGTGCGAACGTTGCTTGCGTTCTTTCTAGGCAAACAGTTTATGGTAGAGCTCAATTTAGGAGTGCGTTACTTAAATTCCCAGTCATTTCGCTCGGAACTAAATTTATCCGTTCAGTAGCGTTTAAGCTACATAGGTATTTCCGTCATAGATATTACCAGTATGCTTATCATTTAGTAGCCGGCCCCAACATTCTTTAGATTCTGAAATTCAGTCCAGTATGTTTATGCTTATGAGAGGCATTGCCTATAGTTGCTTACCAATTTGATACGATTATTGCTTGTCAGCAATTATCTGAAAGAAAATTGACTAATTGTGTAGGTCACGGGCCGTAGCTGTAAGAACTAACAATGGTCTTCCGCCATCGGAAAACGGATGCAATTTCAATTTTAGCTGCCTTGAATTCGTCGATATATCTGGAAAATTGCAGAAGGACATTTTCTAAATGATTGTCAGAGTTCCTTGATCTTGAAATCCCATAGAATTTGAATTAATTCATAACTTATGAATGAATCACGAAAGCTGAACGCACAATATTATTTGTTTAGAAACGTAGTACCTAATATAAATCAATCGATTAGCATCGTCGCACAGTCACGTCATAAACTTCGCTTCCGAAACAAATTGCAATAATAACCGAACTATTTCTGGCCGAAATAAATTCGTATTTTACAGAATTCGTTAGTTTCGCGTACAATTGCCAAACAGTTTCATTTCTTCGGCCCCCCGTGCAGCCACTCGCTGCAAGTTATAAAGCGCGGAGAAAGCACAGCGGCCGAACAGTCTCGCGAGTCCCGTCCGCCATTGTTGCGTTTCGTCCGTTTCGCGCCCTTTTTGACGTGCAGTCATTTAAGTGTTGCAAATTTTTGCGGATATTATTTTATTTGTGTTTCACAATGGATATGAGGTAAATATTTTAATTTATTTTTGGATAATAAATCGGCAATTAATTATTGTGCGTGAAAGATTTTGATAACTTGACTTATAGAAACTAAAAATTACTAGTGAAAAATAGCCATCAAGATTTTTTTACGAATTTCTACTACAAACATATTGAATCAATTTGTCATGTCACTTAATTTCTATGTAATCATGAGAAACCGTTCGCTTTCTAGTCTCATTGGCAGTATGTGCAGCTATATCTTCGTATGGGTACCTACCTACCGTAATTTCTATAAGCCATTATGCTTACAGTCTCGTGATCCAACACAGTGACTTGTGAGTAATTATTGCGTATGAGAGATACTAGTAAGCTTGTGTGATTACGCTAAAAATGGAAACAGACATTGAATCGCGAGAAGACAGTAATACAAGCAGTTACAATTTAAAAATATTAGTTAATTGTGTTGCTAAATAAAATAACAAAAAGTGTATATTACTGGCTCGTGAAAACAAACATATCAACGTTTCAGAATTTTATATCCAGGGGGATGACCATAAGCTCTTAGAGCGGTATAATTTGAGATCGAATAAGGGACAGATGTATCTGACTTGTATACATCTGTCACTTACTCGATATCAAATTGATACCGCTCTAAGAGCTTATGGTCACCCCCCAGGTGAGTGATACATCAATAAACCGAAGTCGTACCTTCCTATAAAAAGTTTCAGCGATCAAGAACATTGTCTTTTTGGTTACTTATCTACACGTAAACATTAATTAAAATACCTAGTTATGTAGAAATCCTACCTATAACATAGCTCAGCATATAATGTTCAACACTGTCCAGACCTGGGACACAGGCCTCTTTTCTGTGAGAGGGTCTGGTCCGCAATCCACCAAGCGGGCCCAATACGAGTTGCTAAAATACCAAGTCATATTTTAAATTGAAACCCTATCAACAAAGCTTATTGAAGCACAGTGGTCGCCCTAAGCTTCATATTGCGCCATAGCCCACAACACCGACAGCGCTTAGATTTTTATAATGCACTTTCTAATTATTTCCATGTTATCCGTTCTGTATCATAATGAACGTTCAAATTCAACCGAATTAACATGCTAGACGACACAGCTGGCAGCGGCAGCGTTTAACAATACGAATGAGCTACATGTAACCGCAGTTTTGATTAATATTTTTGTTACATTTATCGGATTATTACATAATCAATAACCGGTTCCAAAGGATTCGTTTTTTACGCATATTATTATGAAAACATTAAAGATGTAAATGTATTTTTGGTAGAGAACCAAGGTATGTACATACCTACTTCGTTAATTCGATACCCACTAATCGAAAGGCATTTTAATCCATTCGATTATTTACAATAACGTCTTAAGCCCTTTACTTTTCTACTTGATTCTAAAATTAATGCAAAACAATAAACTATATAACTACCTAATTTAATTTTCAAAATCGAATTCGATACGTGCAATAAAAATGCCGAAATAACATTCACACGCACATATCGAATGCACTGTAGCATTTAAATAAATCAATGACCCCTGTCCAGAGCAATAAAAAGACATTAGGTCTTGTGCATTGACCGCAAATAAAGTGTGGGCCCTTTTCGCATAAAAGAAAAAAGTAGAGCTGCCAAAAATGCAAATTGGGATCCGCGAAAAAGGATTGGCAACCCTTTTGCCATTCTTGTGTTGGTAAAGAAATATAAAAAAACATACCTAAGTCATGCTTTTTGGATATTTTGTATTTGCATTTTGGTCCAAGTAACGCGATATTTTTAGTCTGGTGTTATATGAGTTATGTAACTGAGGTCACGAGCCTTCGTGACTTTGTTTGCGGTCTTGTGGTCGTCCACCTCACTTCCACGGGAATTTTCAAGGATTTTTTAAACAATCATAACTTTGAATAACACTTAGATCCTTGTGGTTAGTAATCGTCTAAATCATACCTTAGGTAGGTACTGTGATACCTGAGAAGGTTGCATGAGTTAACGAACCTTTACAGCATTACAGGCTGGCAGAAAAATCTTATGAAACAACGAAAGTTAAATTAAAATAATAACAATAGTGTTGTAGTACATGACGTTATTGACCATAGTGTTAACCGTCACTAATCTTCCAATTATCTTTTTAATAAACTTTGTAGGTCAGCCATTGATAGCAAGATCAAGTTCTGCTATTGTAGTATTTATTAAATATTTTAAACATTTAGCAACAGTATATTGCATCAATGATACAATTTTTTGTTTTCGCAATGTACTTAGCATAACAAATTAGCGGGAAAATGTTGCGAAATGTGACTCTGTGACATTTCTAGTGTTGTTCTAGACCAAGGAGTTCTTGAAAAAACTCGGATCATTTGAATGTCGAAGCTTTCGTTTTTAATCGATTAATCGGCAAAGCCTTGGTTGTATCTAAACCTTGATTGTTTAGATTGGTTTGAGAAGCAAGGATGTTTATTGAAATCATTAGCTTTTTATGATAATTCTAGCGTGAAAGCAAACAATAACAACAGAGTTTATCATCATCATCAGTCTTTTAATGTTCCCACCGTTGGGACACAGGCCCAGTGCGGGTTGATAGATGTCACATGTCTTCAATTTTTTGATTCTGGGACATGTGGGTTTCCTCACGATGTTTTACTTCACTGTTTTTAGTGAGCAGTAGTGATGAAATAATTTACACAAAGTAAATAAGCGCCTGGGCTTAAACACGCGCGGGCCGTTACCAATGGACCACCGGGCCACTGCTCCACACAGAGTTTATATTGAACTATTGTTAAAACAATATATAATATACTATTTTCTAGATTAACTTCGATGTGAATTGGACTAGAGCTTGTTTAATTTTGCGCCGCTAGTTAGTCGTGGGTAACTAATTGCGTTTTCCAATGCGTTAAACGGCCAATTGCCGTTACTAATCTCATAATACTACAAGCATCGATAAAGCTGCTAAATTATCAACAAAACACCTATTATATCTACTTTTCTGCACTAATAATAACTTAGAATAAAGTCCCAAAACCAATTTCCACAGATGCAATGGCGATAAATTAAAAAAAAAACAATATTTGTCTTTGGAGTTTCTGGCCCTGTTTATAAAATCTCCAATGTTGAAGTAGGTACTGAGCTATTCCATCTTCATTGTTCGTATCACTGGCACGACAATAATTTTGATTTTGCCGGTCCTTTGGTGCTTTCACCATAATCCATCTATCTAATACCTATAAACGAGCAATTCTTGTATATCTGAATCTCGGAAACGGCACTAACGATTTTCATGAAACCACAGATAATATAATACTAGCATAATGAAACTTAGTATGCAGGTGGCTTCGGGGGCGATAAATCGATCTATCTAGGTTTAATTTTTAGAAAACGTCGTTTTCTCTATTTTCACCCGAGTAGAGCTCGGTCGCCCAGGTACTAAACCATGAAATGCAACACAATACTTGTAGGTCAACCTAGTTGTCCAAACCTGTCTCCTAGAACAAAACAGCGCAAATGCAAGAAGGCTTCAACCGCAATGTGTATTTACAAGTCAATAGCCTGTCTGAATGTTTTCAATGAAGAAAGCGTTTGCGTAACACCGCATAACGGCTAACAAGTTCAGCTTTGCATCTGTTTCGTATGCAGAGCCTACGCTCTTTGAAGGAGGCTACACACTGCTAAGCGTGACGGAGTAGCAGTGTGGGCTAAATACGTTTGAGGATTAGGTATATATGTACATAAAACAAATAAAAGTGCTGGAATTTCGCATAGTCTATACATTTACGAGTGTACGGAACATTTGCAATTTGTTACAATCGGAAGGGAAAAGTTGAGTAACTGGTGTAAAACTTTGTAATGACAGCGTCTTAATGACTAAGCAGCCGGCTGAATTCCTCTGGTACTAGAATGTCGGTTAGACTGGTTCAAATTGGAGGTTAGTTCGTAGGTACATACAGATGTTATGTTCATCTTCGTACGGCGAAGACATTTGAAGTAAGTTACCCTCAGGGCACCCAGTGTATTTAAGAAATCCTATATTATGAGTGTAAAACTGATTGAATCAGATTGTTCATATTAAATTGAAGGACAAGAAGGACCAAGGTTGTGACTGTTTCCAAAAAATGATTCAATTCGTTTTTGGAAACTGTTAACAAGATTTCAATCGAAATTCGTGAATTCATGACCAGTATCGTCAGCTACTTTAATATTCTCAATTTGGAAATTTGAATGTTTTATTTGGCTAACGCATTCATATCATGAGCACGGCCCTTAACACCACAGTATGTGGGCCACGTTCACATTGTCTTCAATCTGCATATTGTTTGCGTACATGTTGTTATAATCTCATCTTAACGACTTGTCGGAATAAAACAATTTGTAACCACTTCGTTGTAACTACTTGCAAATTAGTTAATGTTAGTTTAGTAAAACTTCTGATCATGATTGCAATGTTTCCTTCCGATAGAATTCACTCGTCGACTGCGTAGAATGTGACAAGAAAGAATCCATCTTCTGGGTTCTGAGTAGATAAAATTGTGAATCAAGCGAACTCAACTCAACTGCCTGAAGTTTGAGTGTCTTGAACTCTTGAGCGAAGATGATTACAGATTATGAGCAGCAGTTGCGAGATTGATTTTGTCCAGTCACGCCTTATAAAGCTTAAAACAATCTTAGGAAATACTCTTTGCTCCCACCGTAGTCTTCTCTTCTTCGTCTTATTTATATCACTTCCCAAAGGTATGTACATCCAGCAAAGCCGATGAATCAGTTCTTATATTTTTAAGATGTGTATAACGTCGTAGGCTACACATATGTTAAATTTGTTTCTTTTTTATTTTTTTTGTCTTTTGTGTAACTGTTTGTTTTCCCTTTTTTTAACACTTTCACTTCTTTTAAATAAATAAATATAAGAAGCGTATCAAAGTTGTCTACACCCAGATTGCTTAGACATGCCTCCATCAATGTTACTTAATTGACTAATATGCCACACACTTTTGTCACACTCTTTGATTCACTCTGCCTACCTAACAAAGAGTTGTCGTGAGGATATTGTGCGTGTAGTTCCTCTAAAGATAAACGATTAAGTGATGTTACTCAACCACTTGGATCGAGATGCTGCTCTCGATACCGTTATGAAATTGATCCGATCCGGACCATTTGTGGATAATTGAATAGGATTAGCTAAGGTAAATAAGTTTTAGGCTAACAGGGCCTCTAAAAATCTACTTAAAATCCCTGATTCTAGATACATACAACAATGAAGATAACAACCGTTCATTAGTGGTCAATTTCAAAAAAGAAATACCTATTTAAAACGTTTTCAGCATAATTTCTACATTTCTTGGCACTTGTATATGCTTCTGATTAACATCACCCGTTTTCTGTTAATTAGTGCCTATTTCGACTTATTCAGCAGTTTTGTTACTCATCTTTCTCCAATATTTCATCTAACTAACAATTCTAACTTCTTAGGTACAAGCATGTTTACACAAATCTATCGGAAATCCACAATTCCATTCACCAGTACAGTTACAAAAATTACTTTTCCTATACGGAACTATTTATCCAAACCCAAAGCCTCGCTTACCAAGCGTGCGTTAATTTTTATCTCCGTCATCTAGACTGGCCGGACTACTCTCAGTGTTGTAAATCCCGACGGTTTTCATTTTCACACAGACTGCACAGTTGCATAACGTTGTATTACTGCTTCACCGGCGACTGTGACGCGGCCATAGTTTATACGGCCTATGTACAGTGTACTGTGTTGGTTATATGCGGCAAATACTCGTGCAATATAGTTATTACTGATATAATACACGTAATGTATAATATACATAACAATTTTAAACTTTGTTGGCAGTTACGGTGTGTAATTAGGAGGAAACATTGTGTTACAGCTGTCAAATTAAGTAAATTTCTTTGTTTATGTGTGTACTCATATTAAAAGATACAAAATGTTCCTAACAATTTTAAACGAGTGGTGTTATGATTATACAGTGAAGGGCTCATTAAAACGCCTTGAGGTATGACTGCGATGATCTTAGTATTTTACGCCAGGTAGATGATAATATGTACTTGGTACCTAGTAGTAAAACGAAAGTAGAAATGTAAGTTTTAAAAACTATCGCTACATTGCAGTAAGTAGACATTTTTCAACAAAATTTGTCTCAGCTACTTTTTCGAAGGCTTAGGCCGAGTCTAGTTCACTATTTTGCTCTATAGAATACATCGCATCACTTTCATTTTCTTATTGATTAGCGTACAAATCGATAGTGTCGTAATTTAGTAGTAGATTAGTAGGTAATTATACTATTGACTTCCTAGCGTGAGTGCGCTTGCGTGGAACTTGTAATCGTTTAAAACGTAATAATAAATCCGATATCCGTACGAGTATCATAACTAATTATTGTTACAGTAATAATTACAAAATGTGTATGTTTTTGCGCTGTCTATGTTTTTGCTGGCATTTGGTAAAGGTCGTGAAACCCGAGCCAGGCGATGTCTCAGGGACTTGAGTATTTTCAAGGATAGCGTTAACATTTACTAATAGAATTAGTGGACATTACAATTCAGCGTTTTCCATAGTTTTATAAACGTTTAGATTTCTATTGATTGATTGGTCGGAAAACCACGTTGAAGCTTCTAAATTGAACAGCTCTCCTGCGTATGAACCAGGAACAAGGTGTTTTGGGCAGTGCTCGGTATTTGAGCTTCTGGGTAACCTTTCACCCTTAGGGAGAGGAGAGGACCCGCGACAGCGATGATTTGGAGGAGTATATACCGGAGTATACCTCATTCAGTGCAATCGATGTCTATCTACATAAAATTAACCTTCAATTAAAAGATAATGGGATGGAAATCTTCACGCAATAAGAAGGAAATAGGATGAGAAACTTCAAAGTGAATAGACGGGAAAACGCTCGGAAGTTAGTTCCGAAAATAATAAAACCTCGAGAGTAGGAAACGGATGTAGGGAGCGGCGACACGCGAGCTAAAGTAATTACAATGAGAAAACATTCAAATGAGCACCCTTGAAGTTTCTCATTATTCTAAGCAGGATTTTGGTGCTAATTATCATAGGAAATTCTCCTGTCTTTATGTTTTTGTAGCTTTTTGGATTGTCATCAATATATGCCAACTTATCCATCAAGATTAAATAATTCCAACCTATGTTGGAAAACTGGTTATACTCGTAGAACCTTAATAATTCGATACATACTATAGCAGTTGATGCTGCTCAAACTGATTCTTACAACAACCAGTTGGAACACCCAACGACATGGTGTAATCTACGAGTATGCATGATTTGGCTACATGCAAGCCTACAACTACATACAAGCAGCCAATTCTAAATTCAAAAGATCATTGATATTTTGATGAATAGTTGCATCACATTACACGATAGAGATTACAAAGGTAAAACGTGTGTGATTCAAATTAACAAACAGCTCGATCAATTCATGGTCGGTGACACAATGCGCACGTGCTGTTCTTCTAATCTAGGCCTAATTTGTCAAATTGTAATTTGTAGGGTTGTGGCATAAGAGTGGTATCTTCTCATAAAATCTTGTTCGTTGAGGAATAAAGTGTCACTTTTTCTAACTACTAGTTGAATCTTTTGTTAAAAGAAGACCTTCGAAGACATACGTAGTGCCTGTGTTTAGAGATATTTTATCCACTGCTGCTGGTCTACCATCTTTTATATTTCCTATTTATGCACTTACTAAGTCTGAAGCACAAATAGTCTTTTTCACTCTAAGTCAGAAGCTAGATTTATTTTTAGTTATTCGTAGCTCTTGTATTCTTATTTTCATTGTGTTCTTCTTTTCATAGCTGTCTCTTTGTAAAATTTAGGAAGTATAAGTTCTTTCATCTATGTGTCAATATATTTCATAGTACGTGTGTTAACCCTGGCACTGGACATCAGTGCTGTCGTGACGACACTGACACACATGTGCCACATGTCTCCGAACAGGTTCAACTAGATCTTCATCGGTGTCGTCTGTCGCAACACTCGTAACGGTGGTAATGATACGATTGTGGGCATTCGAGTAATGCCGATTAATTGATCGTGATGCAAGAGTCTTGTGGCACGTTGTGTTATGGACTGATATTGTCACTGTCTTGACTAAGGCCACCTTGATGTAGGTACCTTGATTAAAATAACGTGGATGGTGCTCAAATTCCCTTTGTAGCCAAAATAATACAGTCATAGCTTATTTCATGAATCACTTCAGCTTGTCTAGGTTCGTAGGATTCAGAATTAAGTCTATAAGTAATAAATAAAGTCTACAAGTAGATGATTTAGTAATTTTCTGTCGTTTCGGCATCTGCTGCTGCTTGAAAATCATTATTAGGTACTCGTCGGACTGGAAAAATCATTACATAAAGGAAACCATTATCTTTTATATTGGAAAAAAATATTTGTTGCAACGTTTTCCAAGCTTTATAAGAATCGACATTTTCTTCTATTAGCATCATCAGATGTATACCTTGCAGTATAAATTGCAAACGCATTTGCTTGGTTATTAAAAGGCATGCATGTTACCGATGGATGTTGAGTAATTCTATAAATCGTATCGGTATCGGGGGCAGTGAAATGCTAATATGATGGCAGCGAGTTTTCCTTCGCCAACCTGGCCTTACGTAACCGGGGCCAGTGGAGATCAATGCAGAGAAAATCTCTGCATTGATCACATTAAAGGAGCCATGTCGTAATGGGTGATAAAGTTTTCAATGTTTATAATGAAGATTTTGCAAGGAGTCTAGACAAAAATTCAGGATAGAGGGGACAAAATAAGTGCTTTTCTCAAAAGCCCCGAAATCAGCATGTAACACCTAGGTATGTATTAGGGATGTAGCACCTTCGACACGGTTTTGCAGTCGTTTTTATATCCTGGGTACCACTTTCAATAGAGTTAATTTTAAATTTTAATTAATAAATGAGTTTCTATACCTGCCTACTCGCTACATCAAAGTCAGTCTAAATTGTTACAGCACTTACTCGCAAAACACACGTAAAGTTATTGGCCACTCAAATATGAAGTTAGGAACACGTGCAATACGAGGTAAGTATGCTAATATTACGTTACCTACATCAACAAGGTATATCTTAACTTAGGGTTGGCAAACAAAGTTACTATGCAAGACAAAATAAATTTGACCTCAGAAATAAGATCTGATCATCTAAAAGGGATTTGAAACTTCCTAAATTTTGTGGTATTTTTTTCCATACGACTGTACGACATGTACGTTCAATATCCTGTATTTTATGTAGAGCTTCGAACCAAATTTAAGAATTGGTCAACCGGCTGAAAGAAATAACCACGACTGTGTGAATTTTCAGCATGTTTTGTATGCGATTGTCAGTGGTTGGCGCCTTCGTGAGCTTATCTTTTCGTTCATTTATTCTTTGTGAAGCTTTCAAACAACTTCTTGACTTTAAAAACCGACCTACACCAACTCACGTGACTGCTGTACTAATATCACGTAATAAGACAAACCTTACTTGGAAACAACCGGTAACAGATAACAGTTATAACCATTACATAATGACCGGAGAACAGGGGCAACCTTAATGCCCTACACGTGCAACGAGTTTACACTCACGGGTGCGCCCGCGCATTCAACGTGTGGTAATTGGATCATACATGTCGTGGTCTTGCATACTGTAAAGCTAAGTACTCAATAGCAGCCAATGCAGCAACACAACAATAGTTCGCATCCTTTTCGTACGGGGCTATCGCGTCGTGTCTTTCAGTGGAAGCCTTACTTGCCTAACTGCACGGCCATGCAAACTGTATTCCACATGTGAAGAGATGTATAAGTGTAGTTTGCCACCACACAAACACTCGAGTAACAGATCTGCAGAAGTAGAGACTAGGCAACAAAGTATACCATCGATCTGTCACATCAAAAAGCAAGTAAGTTTAGTCTCTGTTTCTTACTTAAGATACAGTCCTCGCCAAACTTCTTGGCCGCCCTGTACTTGGCTAAAATGGCTGCGAAGTAGTAAATCTCACACAAAAACAGCACCGCGCCAACCAACTTCAGTGCGGCCAAGAAGTTTGGTGAGTATTGTACCCAGCGCATAGTGAAGTTTCGCCAGTTAAAAGTACCGTGTCCAGCTAAAGTCACTGCCATCCAGTGAGTACCAAGCTTAAGCAAGCTGTGTACGAGTCTGCGAGTATGTCATGTTAGCATGCAACTGTCGCAGTTCGGTGTCGAGATAAATCTGATTAATTGAACCAGCGCGAAGCGGTGATTAGATTTGAATTCGCGTTTAAATTGCATAATTTGAGTTGTATGGGTGATGCGGAGTAGATAATTGGTCGACGCCTTTTTAGACTGGCTGATTCATTCAAATTTAAATAAGTACTGATGTAGCTAGTGTGTGTAGTTTAATACTCGAGTTAGTAATTAATCTATTATGAGAAATAAAAAAATAAATGCGATCTTTTGGACCGTAACGGAGAACCTTAAAAAGTAGCCCTCCTGGTACCTTCTTACTATGTCTAAGAAGAAGATCAAGTTGCGAAGAATATAGTTATTAGCAATTAATCTAGAACAACTCTAATATTCATCTCGGATGCTTCTTTACATAACAGCGATCCACTTCCGAATAGTTATCTAATTTCGCATTAAACTGCGAATTAGTATCTAACCAGTTAATGCGTTTTTGTTCTAACAACCGGAACACAAAAATACTAGAGCTAATGACAATTAATTTTTACATACAATAACATTGTAAACGAGTACACAAAAATTTACACACAGTTTTCAAAAGAAATGGTGTTAAGGCGAGGTCATATATCAGCGTTTATGACGAATAGCGAAATCAATTTTTATCTGTTGTTTAATTTAATTATTCGCGATTGTCATTTTGTTATAAATAATTTAGATAAAGCTATTACTGGAAGTGTTATAATGATTGTTATTTAAAATTTGATGAGTTAAGGCTGATAGATATCGACCAATTTTGACGATTTGTGGTTAATAGGTACCTAGGTGTCATGATGATATAATATGAAATTAACATTTTAGCGAGAATAAGCCAAAATACGGTTGTTTGGTTTGCAAATCTAGCACCATCGCCATAATAAATATCAGTTTATGATAGGACTTATCGACTCATGAATATTCATGTTAAATGATGCCAAACCACTTTCTTTCTCTATAATGTAAAGCGGACCAAGTAGATGTTACTAATATTCTAGGAGAATTAAAAAACTAGACGAACATAGAATCTTGGCCCATGGCGTCGGGCCTCCAAAATCTTTGCTTGTTACAGCTTGGTTCTAATGAGAGCTATTAACTATTCGTTTTATTGTACACAGAAGAGCTACACTGCAATTAAATATACAAGACTAATCGAAATTACAATATAATAGTTCACTAGTTTGAAAATAGAAAACAAATTAAAAGCTCTCGCTTGGGCCACGTTCTTAGTCTAGTAGACCACGATATCTCTAGTTTACTATTTATTGTCTTCATTCTACACAATTGTATCATCAAAAAAACTTCTGCAATATGATTTATAGGCCTCCCTTCGACTTGCCCTACTCTCGTTATGATCACGCGCTATCTTCAGCCTTATTTCCTTGTATAGCTGCCATTTTCTGCTAGCCGGCACTCAATAAGACGTGTAAACTGTTATCCAAGGAGTTATTACACAATCGAAAGTGAAATCTGTAAGAATGTCATATCAACACGCGATGCGACCGCGCTTCTGTTTAATCAACGTAATCATGGGGAGTGACTGAGCTTATTTTGTGGTAAGGGCCAAATGGATAAATATACTGAGAACTGCACAGAATAGCCGTACAACAAAACTACTAATTACAAGAAATTGGGGTCATGGGTTCAAGAGTCGTGTTAGGTACCATCATGGATGAATATAATAGGGCTTATGACTGTCTGATGGATGCCCACTTGCTCGGCTTATTCTGTATATAAAACTTATATCTATGAGTATTTTAGTTTTAACTTATCAGTCGTTTCTACAGATTCTCAAGACTGCCTAGGTGCTAAATTAAACAGATAACTTGAGTGAGGCTTTTCATTTAACAATCTAAATAATACTCTTGTAGGTTTGTGCATACTTAGTAGTGTCGTAGATCGATTTAGAATATTAGCAGGCTTGATAGTAAATAAAATAAACAATCTAATATATCAACGTAGTGGATTGGTGGGTCTGTCTGCGAGCAATTATATCATATGAACCATACCAGGTCAAAGCAACTTAATGACGTGTGAATCTAGGTCCTATAGGTACCTAATATTAAAGTTCATTCAGTTTCATACCAAATATCATCTTAATCACATTTAGTAAACTTTGCGGCAGTGGGATTCTCTTGATAAACCTGCCACAGTAACTATCTATATTATTGATATAATCGTAAGCATTGTATAAACATTTTCAACAAAGAATTAAAACTTACTTTCTTTTAAGTAGGTAGCGCCCGGCGCTTTAATTACTACACATTTACACATTTTTATCGCCAAACGCATTGATTGCACATCGCATTCGCATCACGTTGACGCGTCGAACAAGTTTCAACGTTGCACAAGTGTGTACACGCCTCAAAACAAGAAAACCAACGAGACTCGCCACTTCTTTGTGTTGTAACTTTGTAACACTTATTTCCGCAAGAAATTAAAAGCTGCCAATTTGTGTTATGAAACCAGACAAACGGCATAATTTTTAATTTCGTATTCGGCATAGTTCCTCGAGATTATTTTACTCAGTTTTAAACGACATTAATATTGTTGACTTGTTTGTCGGTCATTGAACTTATAATCTTTCTGTATTATATTCTATATGCATTTAATAGAGGTTTCGCATCTCTCAAAGATCTCATAACACCGGAAATGAGACAATCGTGATTTACGAGCGAGACATCTTAGTTTAAGATGAATCTCACCAACAAACAGATGATATACAAGTAAACAGATATTATCTAACTTTAGACAAGCTGGTATACTACATAAAATATAATGATCAAACAATCTATTTGCGTGAAAATAAACCAAGAGTTATGGTTTTATACCATAAACAGCTACAACTACAACGATTGACAAAACAATCTCAATCACTCAATCGTGATCAATTCACTTAAGACTGCTCCAAATACAGTAATTGCTTATTTGCATAACGTTCAAAATATTTGCAAAAATTACAGAATCCGATCAATCGAAGTGTTTGTCGTCACGAAACGTAATTAAAAGTGACGAAACGGAACTGTGGAGCGTTGCGTTATACTTGACAATGAAATTGACGCTGCACGATATGCGCCCACGCAGCCTTCTGAAACATGTACAGGGTTGGCATCGCAGCATAGAATTTTAAGTAAATGATTTGGATCAAAATAAGCCTTATTAGCATGAACATCATCAGCTACTGAATAAGTGAAGAAGTAGATAAAAGAGATGAACAGCGAGCAGATAAAAGTAATTACTTAATTGGAAATCATCAAGTGAAGATACGAAGGTAATACGGAAATGGCACAACAAAATCGCGATACAGAATGGAAGCACATAATAAGTATGACAAGGCAATAAAGACACAAAGAAAATAAATGAGATTTTTTTTCGAATCCCAGATCAAATTGGATAAAGAAAAGCTCATTTATTTACATTATACAGCTAAAGCCTACACAATCAAATAACTCAATCTTAACTCAGCATTTTGCATTGAACATTCACTGACAATCTTGTCGTTGGTTTCTTACTTAACGAATGTATGTACTGGCTGGTAGCCCTAAACATATTTGAAAACAATGCAAGTCGACCGTGTCTTAGCGCATTAGAAAAGCTTAGCAAAGCTTCTGACCTTGGATGGACGGATACGAGTGATAGAGTAGAGTATTACTACACGAGTTTGCTTGTAGACTGGGCTAACAATAGGGGATCTGAAAGGAGTGACAATGAACACATAGTTGGGCCACTATAATTTTACGAATTATGAGTGGCGATAGTTCAAGTGAATATAGGTATAATTGAAAAAGATAGAAATGAAGAGCAAAAGGAAACAGAAGAAGATCGAGATACATGAATAAGACATGGACCAACTGACAAGGAAAAAGAAAATGAAAAGACACAATAAGCAGCTGTAACTATTCTTAGCAAAAGGCTACAAAGATGATTGAAAAACATTGTAAAAATCTAATTAAAAGAGAAAAAAAATGAGATTGAGAATAGTATAAGCAGCTTGAATGAAAAAGAGAGAATATAAATTATAGAATAATAGCCAAAACTTTGCAAGAAAGAATTAAATTAGACACAAATTGGAACTGAAGATGGAAGATTAGCGCTATTTTAAGAAGACTGTAGAAACAGAATTTTACTGCTCTACAAGATTATTCTAAAGTGAAATCATGGTGACACAACCACCCATTCAGTAGTTCAATATCACAAATTCCTCAGATGAAGTCACCCAACTCATTTCAGTAGGTACTACATTCCAAGTCTCAAACACAGGTGCATTAGCCAAATCTCGTCACGGACCAGATCGCAGCTCAGGCATTACCATTGTTGAACCAACATCTACCTATTGCGAATGGTCTCAACGAGAACCAGCTGCCAATGCGCAAGCGTAAGCTTCCATTTCACGACTCGATGATTTTGATGGAGAAAGCAGTTATAGTTCGCATTTTATACGACTATGTTACACCCGTTTTATAATATACAAGGCATTTTTCTGGTCTACTTGGTTTTGTAACCGTTTTTAGTTACTTCACGGTCTATAAGTCTGACTGATTCGATGACAGGTTTTATGATTTAAAACTTGTAGCTAGTCTTTATCTGATGGTTACGTCTCATAAAAGTTAGGTATACTCCAACTTATGTGTGGGATCTGTCTCCTTTAACCTTTTAACATCTGGCTATTGGACTCAGAATATTCAGAGTGTGACCAAAGCATGCATGACATTTAGAAGAACCTATTACCCAACTTATACACACATCGTCCCTTGACATACCTACAGACATTCATTTAATTTAATAGCTAATAAAATAAATCTATTGACGATTTCACAACCATATCGCAAGTGACAACACGCTAGGCAATTTTTCTACAAAGTCGCGTATTTTCTTGAACAACAGACATTTGCCAAGATTAAAGAATTTCATCAAACTCTCCTACGCAATTTGGAAGCTAATTGGTAAAAAATATTGCAGAGCACTTAGTAATAGCAAAATTAAAAGCTAGACTGAAACTGTTAATTTCAGCTTATAGGTATAAGTATTTCTGAAATATTTTGAAAGACTGCTGAATAGGTATTAAAGTCGACGTCATCATGAATTTCCACCCGCTTTCGACGAATGTCTTATTACTATTTTTAAATTAAGTAATGTTAGGTAGGTATCTATTTTGTTAGATTCTTCCTTCTATAACATAGGTATCTTTCCAAGTGCCTAAATCATCTCATATAAATTACCAAATATATATGAGATGATTTTTAAATTATCATCTCATATAGGAGCAGTGGTGGCCCAGTGGTATCGGCCGCGAATTACAAGTTGTAGGTCGTGGGTTCGAGCCCAGGCAGGCGCTTTACTATGTGTAAATTATTTCATCACCACTGTTCTCAAAACCATCGTGAGGAAACCGGCATGTCCTAGAACCAAAAATTCGAAGACATGTGACATCCACCAACCCGCACTGGGCCCGCGTGGTGGATTACGGCCCATTCCCTTTCACAGAGAGGAGGCCTGTGATGATGTGAAATTATCAAAAGCGCGATTACCTATAGCCAGCTTCAGTTGCATGGGTTTTACGCAAAACGATGACCCAACAGGGTTATCCCATATCAGAGGCTGCGTAATATAAACTGGTAGTAGGTACCTAGCTATTTTTAAACCGGAATTGATCCGATCTTACGATCGGATCAATTCTACGAAGGCTGGCTGCTAAACAAACCATATTCGAGAAAATAAAACAAAACATTTGTTACCTACACGTTTCTGTCATAAACAAAAGGTCAAGTTCTTGCTTTTAATTATGAAAGTTCGTTTCAACTGTTAGTTTTTATTTAATTCCTTCCTTATTGCCGACATTTAATGGGTTTCTGAAATGTTAATTTGTTATTTTTGTGAAATATGTTAGTTAGTGCTAATTAATAGCTAAACTTAATAGCTTTAGCTAATGTTTGTTGTTAAGTAATTCCAATGTGTATTAGTAGGTTTATGTTAACAGATGTTGATGCTCACAACATAAATTCAAATTACGAAATCATGATTGATTTGTAAAATTACAAATCCAGGCCAGCCCTAGAAATACCTACTCTGTACATTTCATAATATAAACTGGCAAATGGAAATATACATTTTCCGATAAGGATTACTGCTTTATTCTTGAGCCCTTATTTGGAGAATTTTACACATGAATACGAGAAACTGCCGGCAGAGCTTGAATATCTTAGAACATTGATCCCACTACCCAGCATTCACAACTGACTAAAGTCGATTAACTATTTCCGCTATCGATAGGTGTCTTGTTGATCGATGCCAAATGTTAAGAATATGATGTAAACTGTTGAAGGCCTTTTAGAGGATTGCATAGAGGGTTCTTTGCAGTGCGAGTCAAAACACAGTGGAAAGGACAGAAGGAGGCTTACAAACTAGCAGCCGAGGGAAACAGAATACAAACCGAAGAAGTAGAAGTGACTTTGCGTCTAATCTGGAAAATTCTGGTCTGGAATTATTATTATTAATAATTTTATTTTGATCTTAGGATTTAACTATATGTTCTACCCTTCTACCTCTCTCCGCGCGTGCAAAAAGAATACACGCAATTTTTTATTATTCATGTGTCAAAATACACGGCAAATTATTATGCAACTTTATGTCCTACCAGTGTCTTGACACCAAAAAGAATAAATTTTAGCACTGAACAGCTTTCATCACATTAATATTACAAGAGTGAATGCCGAAGGACCACACCCAAAACTTACGCCAATGTAATGCAACATTTAACTTTATAAGTAAGTTATAGCTGACGACCTACTAAAGATTCGGACTTATAATGTTCCTTGTATGAACCACAACGATTCTTTTTTCCGGTTATAGCCAATAGAATCTCTTGTTTTGGAAGCTTATCCAAGAAGAATTTTGATTGGATAATTCATCATCTGCCTAGCCTTTTCCCAACTATATTGGGGTCGGCTTCCAGTCTTACCGGATTCAGCTAAGTGCCAGTGTTTTACATGGAGCGACTGCCTATCTGACCTCCACAACCCAGTAACTGGGTAACACGGTAGCCCTTGGCAAGACTGGTGTCAGATCTCAAGCTTCTGACTACCCGTAACGACTGTCAAAGATCTTCAAATGACAGCCGGGACCAACGGCTTAACGTGCTTTCCGAGGCACTGAGGAAACTCGGTATGTTGGAATGGTCACCCATCCACGGACCGACCTCGTCAAGCGTTGCTTAACCTTGATGATCGACCCGTGCAGCTATTATTATTTAGCCACGAGCTCCTCTATGATTGGATAATTATGATTGGATAATTAATTAACCTAAAAGGAACGGGGTCTCATTTTGATTGTTGGTCTTTTTTGCATTGTTATTTATGCGTGAGAGAAACGTATGGCAATATTCTGGTATTTCCATACATTTAATGTAGCTGGTTGCTCGGATAGGTCGAAGAACTTGACGCACAAACACGGTGGTTTTATGCATTAGGTACTTGCCTATGTGCTTTCGAAAGTAACAGCTTCCGATTTTTTTCTTCTAATCGCAGGAAATGTCACACATGCTACAAATAATTGATATGTTCGAAGCCAAGTTCACACATAAATTACCTAATCACAAGCTAAGTTCTGCTAGTACTTAGTTGATATTTCTTCGAAATGCGAACCATTTAGGACCAAATTCTGACAGCCGTAATTGCGTTCGTATTGGTCCATTATCTTGTCAGCTGACTCACTGAAGTCTTCCGTGAATTGGAACGAATACGCAACAGTGCTCTGATCTCACACCTGCTATATCATTTAACGTCTCGTGCGAACCAGTTCCGCTGTCATCGAATTAAATCGGCGCACTTACACAACAGCCCTGCGTCTGCATACTGCAGCGTCCATTTTGGAGAAATTGCCACCATTACGTAATATTATCTCCGTACATGCATATATTTACAGAGAGATATTACATATATCATATTTACAGAGGTTTATAAAGTTAATGTTGAACGAAAGTGAAATTTAATTCAATTCTGTCTTCCGACAGGCAGCTTGTTCGCTGTAACTAATTGTGAGATGAATACGGGAAGTAACTATCTACACAATGTAATTGAATCACAAGCACTCGATTAAACTTGCAAATAAAAGAAACTAACATAAATTGTTGAAAAAAATAAGGCTTACATTTACTAGATGCAGTAGTACCATTTCCTGGAGCTCTCTCTTCGATAGTCCCTTCGAATGATTTTTAACTCAATAAGATTGTAGAGGTAGGTACGCCATAAGATGAGTAAGCCATAATAGGATATTCACTGGATGCAGGAGGCCCAGGACCCGTCATGTTTGCTATCTTTGGAGGTAGAATGGACGTTTTTCGGCTGTCTGAAGATGATGATTATAAATCCCACTTTAACCAAACTGTTATTTGTTCCAGATGGAGATATTTGTTGACGTTACTTCTGCTTGGGGTGGCGTTTGCAGCAGAAGATGAGGACAGCATACCTGATGCAGGAGTTGACGACGATGAATTAGCCCTGGATCAAGAGGTAAGATTAGAGTTTAAAGAGGAAAATAATAATATCCTTAATGAAAGCAACAATGAAAAATAGAATGATGGAAAATCAATATTGTGTTTTTGTTTATAGAATAATTTGCTGTTAGGAACTTTTGCTTTCCTTCCTCTGTCATTTCTGTTTCAATGACAAGCATCCTTTTCATCAGCATTTACTTTCCCAATTATCACCAGATGTAGAGAGAATGTATCTTGAATAACATCAGTCAAATTATATATAAGATATCAATCTCTACATCGCTAGCTAACATATCGTGTAATTAACATCTGATTGAACCTATCTGTTGATCAATAGGTTTACAGCTCCCTTGCGGATTTCTAAGTCACGATTTAGCCTTGCCACTATCGATGTCTTTATCTAGATCTAAATCAGATCGAAATAATTCTCTTTCTATACCTACTCTCTATAGGCACTTCAGCCGCGATATACAGAAATATTTTTAGATTTTGCGAAATGATTTCAATTACTTTCATTTCATATTGCTTGGACGTTAGTCATCAAAATGATGGATAGCGGTAATGACCATAAATTATGTGGTTGCATTATTACCTATAAGTATATTATTTGTTGCGGTTCATTGCACTAGGTATTAAATTTAAGCTCTAAATATTTTTTTTAAACTATGTGTTCACGGTATTAAGTAGAGCTGCACGTTTTACTATTAATAGTATCGTGGTTTTTTACCTAGGTGCTGAAAGCAAGTTTTATTCTTTTGATACCGAATAGATCAAATTAAAGATTATTTCAGTTGAGTAAGTGCAAGTATTAAATCTAAAATACGACACTTGTAGGTAACACTAGTGGAAAGATATAAGATAGGTCTTAATACAGAACAAGGAATAAGGAAGCACGCATTGTGTGAGAAGTTGGAAATAAAATAATTGCAACTTTAAGACAGGTTAAAATATTTATTATTGATAACAATTTTTTACCTTGCCAGGTAATGTCAGTACTAAAATTAAAAACCTTGCAAAAAGCCTATAACAGCATTAAAACTAAACAAGCTGTAGACAAAAACTCAACAGAATTAGTTTTCCCGGCAAATTGACAAGAGTCGTGACCGAAATCGAATGTTACAATCCAACCGTGTTACACGATGCAATTTTTCTAACGCCACTCCGTGTCAATGTCCGGCTCGCAAGGCCGTTGAGAGTGAAAGTTGAAAGCTACTCTATACGATTTTTTCTTATTTTCTTCTTTTTTGCACGTTTTCCGAACGTCATTCGCGCCGCCATGTTACGTTTTCGGCGGGAAAGTCTTTTGAAACTTTTAAAAGAGAAAAACTAGAGAACAACGCGTAGGTTTCTAACCAAACCCTTTGTAATCTTCAACATTATCTCATTGTTCCGGAAACAAATATTTGCCTAATGATCTGTTTTATGATACACAGATAGTTCCACATTTGCCGTTCGTTTTGCGTAATCGCGTGAGAAAAATGCAAACATCCCATTATAGTGTATACGTTTGAATTCGTTTAGAAACACGCGTCGGATTGTTGCGTGGAATCTGAGGAAATCCATTCATCGAGTTTAGTTAAAATTGCTCATTTGAATTAATTAAACGCTTATCAAAATGTTATGGTTAAATTTACGTCTATGTACCCGTTACTAATGAAATATTAGTTAATTTGCAAAGAATACTGACTGAAAACCAATTGCATGCAAGTCAGCAACAAACAAAAGACAATATAGAATTGCATGCAAGTCAGCAACAAACAAAAGACAATATAGAAATTAAGTTGAATTGCTACACATTAATACGTACGTATTGCACAATTATTTATTAATTACTTTCTAACGATATTAACTTCTAGCCCTTGTCAATATTAATAGCTTAGGAACGTCCCCCGGGCGATGAACGGCAATTACCTACAGAAGAAACGCAGCCGCTTTGAACAAAATTAATAACACAAACTCATTAACGAGTAAAAGTCCTCTCTCCCGGATCTGGCAGCATGTAACAGTGATATAATACCCGATAACAACACATTACCGTCGTCCCGCACGATTGCACGCTTGTGTACGAGGTAAAAAATTCTTACCTCCAATATTGCCGCAATGAAATTTTGCACGCGTCGTCAACAATTGAAACTGTTTATAATACAAATTATCCACTGGTAATTGCGTAAATTATGTAATTTTACTGTAACTGCTATACTTACTTCCAGTTTTTTAGTTAGAACAAAACACTGATTATGCGCTGGTTTAATTGGCCGGAAAAATTTTGCTACTAATGCGGGTACACGTGTGAATGTATCGTCACTTTTCTTCTATTGTTTTATGTTAGGTCTATGGTATAATAAAATAGGAAATTGTCGACAGGCAGCGTTTTATAGTCATTTTTGTGCATAGTTCCTACATTGGGAAAAGAAAGGTCTGAGAATAGAGCCTTGAGGCATTCCCATTTTTTTATCACTGAAGAGTACACTGGTTAGTGCTGCGTGTCTCTTTTTAATAACATTATGAATGATTAAGGTCTTACAAGTTCAAGAGTATCTATATATCTAATTCAACTAAACTTGCAACTTTATACATAAAGGCAAAACATGATCGATGTGTCCAAAAGCCTTAGAAGGATCGATTAAGATAAATGAGTAACGAACTTGGTGACAATTTATCATCTATTCACTTTATCTCTTTAGTATTTAGTTACTTGTTTTCCACGGACATAATAACGTTTTATATCGATTCTGACTTGTACAGAATAGTACCTAAGAGATATCTAATTGATCTGTATGGGAAAAATTGTTTGTGTTTTCTTTAAGACATTTAAGTATATTCATTTGTTACGTTTCAATTTCCAGGAGTCCCGCAACCTCCGGCCGCGAGCGTATACACCCACTGCATACAACACGCTGCCCAGCGGGTTTCGGCCGACGCCCTCTTTGGCCGAGCTAGCAGGCTATCAGAGACAACAACAGGAGCAGCAGCAAGAAGAGCAGTATGTACTGCAACAGAGACCCCAGCAGCAGCAGTACATTGATGAGCCCAGGCAGCAGCAAAGAGCTCCTCACAGGAAGGTAAGCGATGAATCACACTGGTCTTGTTTATTTGTTTATTGGGTCCAGCATATTAAAGATAACAATATTTGATTGATGTAGAATAACCTTTTCTAACTTGATGACATTGTCGTGAATTCACCACAGTAAAAAAAATTAACCGGCCAAGTGCGAGTCAGACTCGCGCACGAAGGGGTTCCTACAATTATCGCAAAAAACGGCAAAAGAAATATAATAAAAAATATATAATAGTTTGTTGTATGGAAGCCCCACTTAAATATTTATTTTATTCTGTTTTTTGTATTTGTTGTTATAGCGGCAACAGAAATACATCATCTGTGAAAATTTCTACTGCCTAGCTATCACGGTTCATGAGATACAGCCTGGTGACATACAGGCATACCACAGATTCTTAGTAATAGGGTCCCGCTTTTACCCTTTGGGTACGGAACCCTAACCCACCAACCACAGTAAAATCTAAATCTAACCAGATGTTTTTCTCTAGCAGGACCAACGTCCCGCGAGACTGCAACAGAGACCAGTTCAAGAAGTTGAAGAGGAACTAGAAGAGGAAGAGAAGGAGGAACCTGACCGTCTATCTATGTTGCTGCAGCAGTCCAAGTTCAACTGTGTGAACAAACAGACTGGTTACTATGCTGATGAAGAGCTGAACTGCGAGGTGTTCCACTACTGCCAAGATAATGTAAAGCACTCCTGGGTCTGCCCCGACGGATTCTCTTTCCACCAGGTGTGTGTCTTGATTGTTAGAATTCATACAGAGTTATTCCATCAATAATTTTCTGGTTAATCTCTAGTTTTTGTAACAGGAAATTGAACACGGTCTTTCCTTTTCCAGGTCCACTTAATTTGCATGCCACCAACACACGAAAACATCTGCCAGAAGTCGTCGAAGTACCACTTCGTGAACGAGTACCTATACAGGCCAGTGAATGAGGAGGAGGTCCAGAGGAAGCCCAACGTATCCCTCAAGTACTCCGACAGGTACTACCCTGCTGAGGTGTACAGGGACGACAGATACGACCAGGAAGAGGAGGAAGAGGTAAGGAGCTAAGGATTTATAAAATTGAGATTAAAAATAACGGCAAAGAAAAAGACAGCTAGGGAATGCTATTGAAGGAATGTTGTAGAATATTGAAGGAGTGGAAAAATTGTAACTTATGCAACAAAAAACTCACGTCTCTGTAGATATATCATATACTCTTAGATGGATCTATACCATACTTTACCCACAAATTAGTCAGCAATACAATTATCAGATCATAATATTTAAAAGCTCGAGTTGAGGATCCCTGCTGGAAGCTGTTTGAGGACAATGATGATGATAATGACAGCCACATACTAAAGATACAGTAATCGACACTCTTTTTGGCTGGGCTGAACATTATAGGCTTTGCGATGCGCATGGCATGGCGCGCTGCTGTTTTAGTATGAGATTTACTACTGCGCCTATTGTAGCTAACTTCAGAGCAGCCAAGATGATTGGAGATTATTGTAGTTATGTAATAGCGTGTTTCTAAATGTAAATGAACTGTGTAGGAGGAGCAGCCCCGTCGCCCGCCGGCGCCCGCGCAGCTGCAGGCGCGGCCGGTCCAGCGCGCGCAGGCGCCGCAGCCGCAGGTGTTCCGCTCCGCTGAGGAGGTCAACATCCCCCTAGTCCAGAGGCGCCCGCAGCGCCCCTACGACTTCGACTTCTAAGCCGCCTCTCTATTTAGACGCCATTATTTGGCTGTAAGCTCCTACTCTCATCTGCCAATTGCCGTAATCTTTTGGTTTAGCCATTTCTATTCAGTGGTTCTTGAC
The DNA here is from genome assembly GCA_948252205.1 of Orthosia incerta. Taxonomy (NCBI): domain Eukaryota; kingdom Metazoa; phylum Arthropoda; class Insecta; order Lepidoptera; family Noctuidae; genus Orthosia; species Orthosia incerta. The sequence goes on along the minus strand of OX411754.1, from coordinate 29,893,341 downwards.
TTTACAATCGAGTATAGAAAACATTGGAGTAGGAATTTCTGTGATCCGAAAAAAAAAAACGTTTTTTGCTCGATGACTTCAGTTCCTCTAAAATGTTTTGCATTTGTGTATAGTTGCAAGTATTTAATGGCCTATAAATTGTAGTTTACTCTTGTTAAGAGCCACTGAAATGTTAAGTATGAACAAACCGGTGAGGACACTCGTGAGGTGCTATTATTTTTGTATATCTGACTTTCTTGTATTGACCCTCGATTGATTTGTACCATCACATTGAAATATCTATTTTAAGGTTAAGTTTTAATTAAAACTTATTTATGTTTCTGTACAATAAGTCACAAATTAGTTGTAAGCTAGTCTTTGCGTAAATTAGATAAGTAATAAATAAAATGAAAATTGTGAATCTATGGTTTAATTTGAATTCATATGAACAAATCTTTGAACAGTTTCTTTCTCCGTAAAAAATAATATGGAGTTGTGTGGATCTCTATGACCATCTTTGTCGCCAGCATTGAGATCTAAAACATAATACAATGGGTCAAACATAACTAATTTAAGTAACTACTTGGTGACGTACCTACTAATCATATATGTACCTACCTACTACCTATCCATTTTTAGGGATCCGTACCAGAAGGGTAAAAACGGACCCTATTACTAAGACTCCGCGATCCGTCTGTCTGTCTGTCCATCTGTCAGGCTGTATTTCATGAACCGTGATAGCTAGACAGTTTCACAGATGATGTATTTCTGTTGCCGCTATAACAACAAATACTAAAAACAGAGTAAAATAAATATTTAAGTGGGGCTCCTATACAACAAACGTGATTATTTTGCCGTTTCTTGCGATAATGGTCGGTACGGAAGGGAAACCCTTCGTGCGTGAGTCCGACTCGCACTTGGCCGGTTTTCTTCTCATATTTGCATCTACGATAATTATCTCTCCGTCTCCGCCAACGGCATTAAATCCGCCTATAGTACCTATGTCAATGTGTACCTTTGTACTAAAGGAAGTTTTAATAAATAAATACACACCTTTACGATCAGTCATGCAGTTCCAAATGGCTTAACATATAGTTTCTTTGTCCAGTAGCTGTCTTCCCAGTCTTTCCAACCTGTTCGTCTACTAGGGCTTCACAGTCAGCATGGCGGTTCTTTATGTGTGCAAGGACTTTGGCAAGCCGGCCTGCCTGGACATTTGGGTTGCAGCGGTGGAGATGGTGGGCATGTACACTGAGACGGTGGTGGTAGGGTTGATAGTTCTTCATTAGTGCAAGGATAATGGCATGCCGGAATGCCTGGACACTTGGGTGGCAGCGGTGGAGATGGTGGGCATGCAGTATGTGGAGATGGTGGGCATGCAGTAGGTGGAGATGGCGGCCTTGTATGCTTACAGTCGTAGGGGTTAGCGCAAAATCTATGATCATTAGGCTCCATAGTCAAACTGAAACCTGGCCGAACTGGAGGCCTCAGTCCGACCGGCTCTTCCCAAGGATCTTGTAGACCTAAACAATTTCTTTTCGAATCAGATTCGCAACAAAAATCGTTAATGTATTCCTTGGATGTAAATTCAATAAATTTAGATCCAAGCAGCGGTCTAGGTTTTTCTTTTAAACCGGTTACACTGGCCTTAAGCTCTTCAATCGATTCAGGAGGATTATCTTTAAGATGTTGGTCAACATACAAAGGTCCTGTCGGGTCACCCAACTCACTCAAGAGCGAGTCTTTTTCAGTGCAAGGGTTAAAAGTTACACCTGAAAGCGGTTCTTGTTGCTCATTAGTTCCCTTTTCTTCTGATCTACAGGCCTGCGATTCTTTGCATGCGCAAACTTCAAGTGATATTGTGCCTGGAATGGGGCAACCGGCTGGACGAGAGCAACCGGTTGACAGACAAAATTTTAGATCTCCTGCCACTAACTTGGGGCAACCACAACCTGCCTCTGACGAAGACAGTTTTATAACGCCCGGCTTTTCACAAACGGGCAACATGGTACAAGACCGTGAGCACAGTGAGCTGCTAAATAGCGCACCCTCGTTTTCACGAATTTCTTCTTCGCTGCTCATTTTAATTTACTAATCATTTAATCTTTTGATATTGTACTCTTCTACATGAATAATAGAATCTGTAATTGTGTGGATCTTTTCCATGAGCATCTTTTTTCTGAGAGTTACAGTCTAAAACAAAGAAAGAGATTACATATTTTCGGGATTTTTTTTGCATAAGTTGCCCACTTTATGTATTTCTCCTGTATCGTGGATGCATTTACAAACAAATAAACTCCCATACACAAACACCCAGACCGGAACAACTATCGAACGGATAGCCGATGGGGCCGAAAAGTTCTGGAATGGCGACCGCGAACCGGAAGACGATACGTTGGAAGGACTCCCACTAGGTGGACCGATCTGTAGGCCATGCAAATATTTGTTCCATGCAGGAATCGAAACCGCGACACGCAGCGCAGCAGCCGACCGCTAAACCACTGAATGCGCCAACCGTATGGTATTAGGGTTCTGCACCTTAATCGTTAAGAGAAGCCCTTTAGGGTGCAACTTTGTCCGTCCGCCCGTTCTATACAGCTGGTTTGATTTTTCATTACTCATCAACACGAGACCAAAACTACATAATAATCTACAGCATTTCAGCACGGTTTCACCCACTGCTGAGATAGGCTTTCTGCCATATTTCTCGGCTCCGCTCACCTCTCGTCCGGATGTTTACCGCAACATTGCAATGGCTAAAATTTTAAAGTATGATAACTCTGTCATGAAGGCATAATGCACCTACATTTTTTTTTTTTAAATTTCGTTGGACTAGGAATTTCTTTCTGTATCGTGAGTGCGTTTACAAACATATAAACTCACATACACAAACACACAGAGCCGGAACAACTATCTGCAGCTCATACAAATATTTGTTCCGTGCGGGAATCGAACCCGCGACACGCAGCGCAGCTGTCAATCGCTCAACCACTGCGCCAACCGGTATGCGCAAGGTGCGCGTGATGGAAGCGCATTAGCATAGAACCCAACAGCATCCTGAAAACTATAGCTGACAGATGGGATAGTTTTATAGTATATTGATTAGAATTAATTGCCACATACCTAATGTGCCAATTAATTCTAACCTACGCCTCCTCACGTGTAGGGTCTCCACACCTCTGTTGCGAAAATATTTCAAGTTGTTTTTCACCTGGTACTAACACTAGTTTCTAAGTTGTGTGCATCTTTGCATACTAAGCCTATGGACTCTGTCTGGATTAAGATATTTTTTTAATTATATGATACTTAGGACTTAGAAGCACATTTGCCCATCATGTCCATTGTTGCTCTGAACGCAACATGCGGAACGATTACAGACTGCCTTAAACCCACTCCGGTCAGCGCACTATATCCCACAGCTGGTATAGCAACTCTACTACTCCGAAGTGATGATGAACAAAACAGAAGCAAACACCCACTCGTAGGTGCACAATTACCAACGCAACGACTAAAAGGAGACACAGCTTTAAAATCAGCAGTGCCCCTGCTAGGAAACCCGCCGACGCCCGCTGCAAACTATGGCAAGATACTCTTCACTCACCCACTCACCTTCTATCACCAAGCAAGCATCTTCCCGCAAAATATTTAGGTATAGCTAATAGTACCTGCATAAAACAATACTTTACCTTTACAATCACTCAGAATGCTAGCAACACAGTGATTAAATTGCGACCAGCTCTACTTATTGTTTCTTGGCATACTGCCAAACTGTTCGTCCAATAGGGTTCTATATTGCGCATCAGACGTTGACCGGCTTCCTGCTTCTGCTGGATCCACGTAAGGACTTATAGGCTTCTCACAATTAGCGAGAGATTCCTTTGAACGTTTACAATCCTTGAAGTGATGGTCATATCCGAGGTCTTTTTCTTCGTTTGGCAGATTTAAACCCAGGTAAGGAGTAGGTTTATCAGTGGAACATAGCGAATCTTTCGAAACCGATAAAGTCTGCACACAGGGTTTGGGGTATTCTATGGTGCTACGAAAATCCAAAACTTCACAGCCAAGCAAATTTCCAGAAGTTTTGTCTAAACCGGTTATACTGCCCTTAAGCTCTTCAACCGAAGTTTTGTCTAAACCGGTTATACTGCCCTTAAGCTCTTCAACCGAGTGAGGAGTTTTTATATGACATGTTGTTATATCTGAATTTATGGAAGACCAACAAGATGTGTCAGACAGATTAAAAGAAGTCTGCACTCCTTGTGAGTTCTGCTTGGATGTGGCACAAGACTTATGCTCATGAGTTCCCTGTTCTTGAGATTGGAATGTAAGGCGTGCAGGGTAAATGTCAGATTTGGGGAAAAGGAGAGACCCAAATGACTGACTTTTTGGACAATTTGGGTGTGACATGACGCAACAAACTTTTGACGTATTAGGACAATGGATTTTTTTGCAAGAATTCGACCAGCATATTGAGCACTGGGGAGGAAGATACTTTTCACTACTAGTTTTAAGATAATCCACCGCATGTTCCAACATATTTCGCAAATTTTTATGTATTGTTTCCATTGGAGAAAGAGTTATCTGTTTCGAGCAACGTGGACATTTAGTATTGTGGGAAGATGCTATTTTTTGAAGGTAAGCTTTCGCCAGCTCTACCAAATCCTCTTTACAATTACTTGTTAGGGAGTCGTTAGAAAAACTGTGGGATAGTTTAGTTTTAGAGTTTGGACAGAGTGAAGTGTTTGGACAAAGGGGTTTAGAGTTAGGGCTGATTGGTTCAGCGTTAGGACAGGATGGTTCAGTTGATGGATTAGCGTTAGGGCCTACAACGTTGGGATAGGATGGTTTAGCGTTAAGAAGTAATAATGGTATTGCGTTAGGGCATTCAGGTTTTTTGCAGGATGATTTTACTTTAGGACAGGATGGGCATGCGTTAGGACAGGATGGGCATGCGTTAGGACAGGATTGCGTTGCGTTAGGACAGGATGGTGTTGTGTTAGGACAAGATAGCTTTGTGTTAAGAAAGGATGGCTTTGCGTTAGGACAGGGTGGCGTTGCGTTAGGACCTTCATCGTCAAGATTGAATGGTTTAGCATTAAGACAGGATGGTTTTGCGTTAGGACAGGATGGTCTATCGTAAACACGGGGAGATCTAGTGCTTTGGCTGGATGTCCAACTACTTATACACGCGCAGGGTTGTTTACAGCCAGGAATTGGTGCAGAGTTTTGACTAACTGATCGAATGACTGGACGAGGCTTTGAGTTACAACGTGGGCAATCATTCATGTGTGCAGTAATTATCGATTGTAAGTGTGCCCACACTTTCTGCAGCAGAGACTGTTGGCATAATTGATTGGTGCCTCTCTGTTGGCTCTTTGCTTCCCGTGAACATACTTCAGCACCTCCTACTACACTTTCACATACTCTGTTTTGGTCAGTAGATACGTCGTCAAAATTAAAATTGTTGAGAAAACATTCATATGAAACTCTCTTCGAATGTTTGTTTTCTGAACCTACTTGATTCATTTGTTGAATTCCTAAGAAATATTTAAATAAAATTAGATTGCCTCGCACTTTGTTTCATGGTTGCCGACGGTAGCTGTTGTCTGTAAAGATTAGTAGGTACCTACAAGGAAGCAGCGTTACAGGAATATATGATGGTATTTAGGTAACGGATTATGCCATTGCTGTTTGTCTAGATAGGATGTAGCCAACAAAGAAGAGACGAACTCGATACAGTTATTGTACGTTGATCATTACTAGGTTCGACAACTATAGGTAACGGGCCTACAGTAGTATATGCAGGCTGAACCATCCGGAAAGTAAATTAGTCACACGTCTCCTATCCAATCTTTCTTTTCTTGGTCTGTTATCGCATGGCACGTAGAACCAAAGTTGCTAAAGTAGGTACCGACGTATTTTTGGCTATAGATAATAGGTATATTATGTCAAATAAGAATCGATACCTAATTGTAAAGTATTCGTATTCCTCTTCATACTGACTTTTAAATGCGGCTGAAAAATAAAATAGTTTTTGTTTTAGGTACTTACCAGCTATCCAAAATTAACGAAAGACTGTAATCCGCATAACGAACCTAAAAAACTTAATTAAAGAGTGGATACGGTTTCATATTGCTTAAGTAAGTAGGTTATAGGTGCTTACCTACCTAAAAAAAGCAGTTGAACATCAAAATTGTAGCGAGTTTTCTGATATGCTCTCTAGCACTGTAAGTCCTTTCCAAATCCAAAATGTTCTGAAATTAAAAAGCATATACTTAATAGGGTTGAATTTAAGTTTTACCATCACTACAATGATAAGAATGATTAAAAAGTAATGTAAATAGTTATGATAACTAACTTAATAAAATTAGGTAAATAGGTACCTACACATAAGTAATGAAAACTCCTCCAAATATCAGTATTGATGTTTGTAATACGAAATCCCTACATGTTATAATAAAGGAACTATAGTCTTCTCTGCCCCTGACTATGAATTGCCGAGCATGTTGAAACTTTTTGCCCTGTAGTTGCATGAATGTTGTCTTGGTCCTGTAATCCTGTTACTGTGGAGTGCTTAACTACATCTTGCTGGTTTAATTTTGTATTTTAGATAGGCCTTTATTGTTAATAGGACCCCATCGTGCTATTTTTGTTATTTATGACAGATATTTTCTGACACAGTACCTACGTTTGTCGTTTTATTTTCTGACTTTCTGTCAGACAACTTTTCTCTATGCAGTCAACTTGACGTGCGGAATCTTTGGAAAATTAGAAGAAGGTTCTAGAGGATAAAGTTTTACCTTGACACGAAGTATTGAAAAATTTAAGTAGGTAGGTACAGCTATTATATGGAGGGCCCCATGGATAGATCAAGCCGTATTTCTGATCATCGTTTGTCCGTCCAAAACAATGTTTATAGGGCATTATTCATAGTGCCCGGGCAATTTGAAAAATTACCAATATGAGTAGGCAATATGAAAAAACTATTGAAATAATTAAAATTACCGGCCCAATAAGTGATGGGCTTTCTGAATAATGCCCATCACTTATTGGACCGGGTGATAAAAATAATGTTTTATAGTTTTTTTTTTTTAATGTTGATATTGGTTTTAATATAGAATAGTACGATTACTATTTAAGCAACAAGTCCACGGAGCCCCGCTGCGCGAGACTGCTATTTCTGTCTGCAGGGTCTAAATTAACCTAACATGAAGGAGATGACCTATCCGTGTCAGGGTGCTTTACGTTACAGCCTCTTTGAACAGAGCATTATATAATACTGGTAGCTGTCTAGCACGTTACAGCTCACTGACCTCTAATATACAAGTACCTTGTATGTTAAAAGTCAGTGTTACAGCTGCACTGCTGCAGTGACAATATATAAGTTTCTCTGTGACTGTGACATAATATGTCAAGTGGTTGTGTCAGTGTGGTGTATATCAAGTTGTTGTGTCCAATTTTAAATAACTCTCTACGACTTTCATACATATTATATATTTTCCTTATAAAAGTCATTCACTGAAAAAGGTATCTGCATTAGGTTATGAACCCAACATAACCAGGATACCCAAGATAAAACCCGAAAAATAAAACAAAAGTTTTTTCGGTGCTGTTAAAATGGAAAATTTTACTACCACCAAGATTCAGATAGATCAGCTCATAGGTAGCCAGAATTGGTCTATAAGGAAGTACAAGGTCTCCATCATGCTGCGGGGCACAGAAGGTGCCATGGAGGCGGCAGAAGGAAAACTTGAAAGCCAATTTTAGGAACCGGCGATGGTGCACTGATGGCCTATAATGCAGAATTATTAAAATATAGGAAGGCAGACAGCAACGCTCTACTTATCATAACAAGCAAAATGACCGAAGAGAATCTCATGAAAGTCATGCCATTTGAAACAGCAAACGAAGTATGGCAGGAACTTCACCGCTTGTTTGACGGTCAATCAAAAGACAGAGCATACACATTATGCTTGCAATTCTTTAGCTTCAAAAACAATTCTGCGGATGACGCATCAACTATAATGTCGATACTTAAAAACATTTGGAACAATTTGAATGCAGAAATTTTGACGACCGATCCTAACATGAAGTTACCGGAAATGTTCTTGTTCTATAAAATTTTTGATTCCATCAATGAAAGATTTTTCAGTTTCAAATCAAGTTGGATGCTGCTAAACAAACAAGAGAGGACTATTAAGGTAGATATAAGTACTGTGGGATCGAATAAAACCAGTTACAGTTATTATACGAAAATTATTGACGTAACTGTAAAATATATTTTAGTACAATGGTGACACAGATGACAGTCAACAACCTTTTTGCTTGCTATGGTAACATCAAAGGCTGTGATAGATGTTATAGGAGTATCTATTACTGTTGGTGTGAGCCTATAGCTGTATAACTCACTGTTCACACCAACTAACTTGCACGCAGTTATCTTGAATAAAGATGTGGAATGTATTCACTGATACTTGGATTTTGGTAAAAATAGATTTATTTTAAACCATCTGAAAATTCATGACACAACGAGAAAAAACAATTAACACAATAAGAATAGATGTCAGATTTTAAACTCTGTCTAGTGAGTTTACTCGACCATATAGTATTTACATTGAAGTATAAAAACCTCCTTTATAACACTCCTCCTCAATGAAATAACTATATAGTATCTGCATCCTCATCATCATTATCAAGCACTCAAATTCATCTCATTCACACAAAACTCATTCTTACATCGTGGCAAGGACTTTGTCAAAATATCTGCAGTCTGCAGGTACTCCACATTCACAATGTTATCATTCAATGCATCTCGTATGTAGTGACACCTCACATCTATGTGTTTTGTCCGTTGATGATGAACTGGATTCCTCGCTATCTGAATAGCTGACTGACTATCAGAATATAGCATGATAGCATGGCGTTCCTTTCCGGTAAGCTCTTCTATAAGCCGCTTGAGGAACGTTGACTCTCTGCGTGCTTCAGACATGGCTATATATTCAGCCTTTGCACTAGAGAGGGCTACTGTACGTTGCTTCTTGCATTCCCATGATACAGGAGCTCCTCCATAAATGAATACATAGCCAGAAAAAGATTTTCTATCACTGATATCTCCGGCATGATCAGCGGCAACTAGACGTTTCCCTGTCTTCTCAAAATTAAGTTTATAATTGATTGTACCCTTCAGGTATCTCAATAATCTCTTTGCTATACTCCAATGTTCACTTGTATTTAACAACTATTGAACTGGCTAAGACAGGCAACGGCATAACTTATATCAGGTCTCGAGCCAACCAATTTGTCTCTGATAGGGAATATCTTTAGGTGGGATGAAATTCTCTTCCACGGGTCTCTCCAGTTTTCTACCAGTCTCTAACGGTGTCTTTACTGGTTTACAGTCAGACATTCCGAACTCCTTCAGATTTTTCTGAATGTATTCACCCTGATCAACAGTAATCTTAGTATCATCTTGATGTATCGTCATCCCTAGAAAGTTATCTACTTTTCCCAAATCCTTCATTTCGAACTTGGTGGTTGACTTGACTTTGTCTTTCTCAATGTCATTGTCGTAAAATATCAAGATATCATTCACATACACTGCAATGTAGACAATGTTATTGCCTCTTTTTCTGAAGTAAACACATGGTTTATTATCAGATCTCTTGAACTTCATCTCAATGAGAGCATCATGTAGTTTCTTATTCCATGCTCTGGGTGCCTGTTTTAGACCATACAGGGCTTTCTTCAACAGAAATACGTAGTCTTCTTTGCCTTTCTCTTCACAAAGCTTCGGTTGATTCAAATAAACTCTTTCCTTTAAATCCCCATTCAAAAATGCTGTAACCACATCCATCTGATCAATAGAAAGACCATTCTCAACAGCAATAGCGAACAATAGTCTCAATGTGCTGTGCCGAATAACAGGCGAGAAAGTCTCTGTGTAGTCATGTCCAAATCTCTGTGTAAAGCCACGAGCTACTAGTCTAGCTTTATATCTCTCTTTTCCCCCTTGTTCCTTTTTAATTTTAAATATCCATTTGGAATCCACATTAAAATTAACATGGGACTTATCCAGCTTGACTAGGCTCCCAGTGCCATTCTTCTTCAGGGCATTTAGTTCAGCATTAATGGCTTCCTGCCATTTGTCTCTATCATGTTGCTGCTGAGAGCTTCTTCGACAGTCATTGGATCATCACTGTGTCCTTCCGTGGCATTATATAAATAAGTCATCGTAACTTTTGGACTTGCTATCACGTTGTGGATATCTCCTGTCATTATCCACTTGTGTTTCAGGTGGCAATCGCTCCTCCTGAACGTTTACGGTTTCAAGTGTCTCGTCTCTTTCAACTTGAATCTCTTCTATTGTACTCGTAGCATCTCCTGTACAATCTTCAAAGTTATCTTGGTTATCCATAGTTTCTTTCGTAGTAATATCCTCACCAGAGTTACTGTTATTTTGCGTCAGTTCTTGCTGCCTTTCATTTCCATGTATTTCAACATTTAGAAATTCACTAGGAGCATTCTCTTCTGGAACTACCTTTTCTCTTTTATTGAAGAACTGGTTCTCGAAAAAAGTGTCACATCTCTTGACTTCTGAAGCTTAGCTGAACTAAGCCTTTGGATTCTGCGCAATATCCTACGAAGATCATCTCCTTGCTCTTCGCATCGAGCTTCTTGCGTTTAGCTTTGTCGATGTGCATGAAAGCTTTATACCCAAAAACTTTCAGCTTACGTAAGTCGGGTTTTTGTCCTGACCAAGCTTCATAGAGAGTCACCTCAACAGCCTTGTGGGTGAGCGGTTCTTCAAATACACTGCTGTATTTACAGCTTCTGCCCAGTATTTTCGGTCTAAGCATGCTTCCTCTAGCATACACCTAGCCTTCTCGACTAAAGTGCGGTTAGCACGTTCTGCAACGCCATTTTGTTCGGGGCAGTAGTCAACGGTTAGCTGATGAATAATCCCATTTTCTCTAAATAGTTGACTAACCTCTTTATTCACGAACTCCTTTCCATTATCAGACCGAAATATTTAATCTTTTTATTCATTTGATTTTCTACAAGTGACTTGAGTTCCACTATCTTGGAAAAAACTTCACTCTTCTTCTTCAAGAAATAAATGAAAGTGTACCGCGTTTTATCATCGATAAATAAAAGAAAATATTTCATGCCGCCGAGTGAGTCCGTACTCATTCGACCACAAAAGTCTGAATGTATAAGCTCAAGTACTTCAGTTGCTCTCGTTGTACTATTCTTATCAAATGGTGTTCGTGTTTGCTTACCTAGCAAGCAGGGCTCACATTGTAAGGTATCCGGATTTTTGAAACTTACTCCTGTCGCCATACCATCTCTCAACAGCTTCATGTTGGGCATTCCAAGGTGTGCCAGTCTCTTATGCCAAAGCTCGTACTCATCAGGCACGAAAACTGCAAATGCTGAGTCAGGTTCTGTAATATTGGATTTAAACTTGTAAATTCCATTCTCACTTTTACAGTTGTAACTCACTCCTCCTTTTATACAACATTCATCCTTGTCATATATATCACACCCTCTCTCGGAAAATACGACTACTTTGTTTCTACTCACCAATGTATCCACACTCAATAGATTCGCAGACAATCCAGGAACTTACTTTACCTCTTTTACTCCGAATTGCATTCTACCATCATTAATGACATCTCCTGAACCATATGCATACAACTTCTGACCATTTGACCATTAGCTACACTAATGGCCTGCACTTTACTAAAGTCTTTATAATTAGTCTGCCAATCCTTGCGATTGGTCATGATAGATGACGCTCCTAAGTCTACTATCCACTCATTGTTGCTGTTGTCTATGGTACTGTATGCAAGCAATGTAGATTCTTTCTTTTCTTTGTTTACATTGGGATTCTTGGAACAACTCAATGCTTTATGTGGTCCTCCACACACAAAACATTTTATCTCTTTCCTCTGATTCTCACGCTTCTGCTGCGTATGCTTATTATTGCCTCCACTGTTCGAAGTACTACCCTTGTATCTTGAACGGTTCTCTTGCAATCAAAGCATTCTCGTTGGATGTCAAAGGTATTGGACTATCCTGTTGAAGCAGTTTGGTTTTGACATAATTTGATGTCAGTGTGATAATATGTCATTTTCAGCGGTGCATATTCTTCAGTAAGGCCTCTCAGTCTTATATATATTAGTCTATGGTAAGGCCTTGTAGCATGATCGCTGCTAGCAGTTCATCGTCTACTTCCTTACCGATGTCACGTAACTGCTGAGCTACCTTCATCATAGTGGTGACATAGTCCTTCATACAGCTAAATTGCTCTAGCTTCAAGCTGACAAGGTTTCCCAACAACCAACATCTATTTATCACTCCTTTATCTTGGCAATTGTTCTCTAATGCTTGCCAAGCCTCTTTAGCAGTCTTAGCCCCCTGTACGTATACTAGTAGATCAGTATTTATCATAAGACAGATCTTACCGCGAGCCCTCTGGTCTTTCTTTGTAGCTTCTACGTCTGTGACAACTGGCGTAGTTGTTAGCGTTATAATTATAATTTCCACGTTGAATAATTTGACGAGCCCTCTAACTTCTCGAATGCAGGTAAGCTACTACTAGACATCGTACTACTTGTCGTACTACTCGTACTTGTACTGCTATTGACCATAATTGTGTCTTCGATCACGATCTCTGTCCAAGATTCTCTATCAGGAAAAACTTACGAACGGTCCATAACCTGTTGGTGTGAGCCTATAGCTGTATAACTCACTGTTCACACCAACTAACTTGCACGCAGTTATCTTGAATAAAGATGTGGAATGTATTCACTGATACTTGGATTTTGGTAAAAATAGATTTATTTTAAACCTTCAGAAAATTCATGACACAACGAGAAAAAACAATTAACACAATAAGAATAGATGTCAGATTTTAAACTCTGTCTAGTGAGTTTACTCGACCATATAGTATTTACATTGAAGTATAAAAACCTCCTTTATAACAATTACTAACATCCACCTATCTTTATATTGCCAGCCATCTTCTTGAGAAATTCAATTCTAGACCCATAAAGTGGTTTGGTGAGCATATCAGCAATCTGCCTGGTTGCTGGCAGTGGCACATCGCAGATGGTAATGCTTCCATCTTGAACACATTTTCGTATGAAGAATGATCGTATCCTTGTATTTGGTCTTTTGGTGGAATTCTAGTGGACTCTTAGCCATCTTAATTACTGATTCGTTATCAACACATAGGGATGCTGGACATTCACCAATGATTTCTTTCATAATCTTTTGAAGCCAAATAATTTCTCTAGTAGTTTCGCTTGCTGCCACTATTTCTGCCTCAGTGGATGAAATCGCTACTGTGGTCTGGCGTTTACTATCTAGTGGATGTCAGCCCTCACTTATGTATATTCGGATCCATGTTTTAATAAAATTATTCTAGTCCATTCTCCCCCCATTTATTTAATGCAGGTACCTTTGCCAGTGAAAGATTTTTATAAGGATAATATTATATAATATGTATGAAAGTCGTAAAGGGAGATAGATAAAATTAAACACAACAACTTGATATACACACTGACAAAACCACTTGACATAATATGTCACTGCAGCTGTAACATGCTAGACAGCTACCAGTATTAATAGTGCTCTATCCAAAGAGGCTTTAACACTTTCCTTTAGCTGTATGGCATTGTATACCCAGGGCATCACGGATTTCAACAAGTCTTGGCCTAGGAACTGCCTTGGTTATAATATCTGCCAATTGAGTAGCAGTGCCGGTCTTTTGTACATCCACAAGTCCGTCTTTTACAGTTTCTCTTACGAAGAAATATCTCAATCGGATGTGTTTGGTCCGTTTATGGAACTCTGGATTGTATGCAAGACGTATGGCGGCTTCATTGTCTACTTTTAATGTGGGTACTCCGTCCATGTTAGTAAGTGAGCTGAATACTTTCTGGAGCCACACGATTTCACGAGCGCCTTCGCTTGCTGCTACTATTTCAGCTTTGGTAGTTGAGATCGCGACTAAAGATTGTCGTTGGCTTAACCATGATACTATTCCTCCAGCAAAGAGACATGCAACTCCCGTTGTAGAGCGACCTGTTTGCTGGTCTCCTTCATGATCCGCATCACTATAGCCTTGTATTAGGTTGGAATCATGTTCTACTTTATATATTATACCAAAAGAACAAGTCCCTTTTATGTAGCGCATAAAGCGCTTAACACGTAGCCAATCTTCAAGTGTCGGGTTTTCCAGATTTCTTGAAACTAGTCCGACTGCATACGCTATATCAGGTCGCGTCCCTGTCATCAAGTACGCTAACGTACCTACTGCCTCTCTGTACTGAAAGTTCTTCTCTTCCTTTACCTTGTTAACTTTCCCTGCTTTGAGAAGTCGTTTCTATTGGCGTTGAAACTGGATTACATTCTGACATCCTAAAACGTTCCAGTATCTTTTTAGTGTACGACTCTTGTTTAATTGTAATGAAGTCATCTTTCGACTGTGCTATCACAAGACCAAGGTAATGAGACGCTGGCTTGCTTGTGATTTTCAGAGTATCGCTTAATTCTTTAAGGAATTAGTTTGCTAAATTTATATCTGTAGTGGCTACAAGTCCATCGTCCACATACAGCGTTATCAGGATTTTCTTGTCACCTATTTTCTTCGTGAATAGGCAACAATAAGCTGCATTTTGCTGAAAACCTTTATCTAATAAAATCTCCTCAAAGCATGAGTTCCAGCATCTGGGAGCCTGCTTGAGTCCGTATAAACTCCTTTTAAGTCGATATACATTTGAAGTTCCGTCATTGAATCCATCCGGCTGCTGCATGTAAATTTCTTCCTGCAGCTGGCCGTCGAGGAATGCCGTTGATACGCCCAAACTGCGTTAAGTATAATCTTTCTTTGGCTGCGACACTTGATAAGGCTCTGATAGTGGCCATTCTAGCAACTGGACTATAAGTCTGTTCGTAATCGATTCCTTTCCGTTGCTTGAAACCTTTCACTACTACCTTACCTATAATTTGTGTACCTTATATTAGTCAAAACTGCTGTCTGGGTTTCGCTTGATGCAAAAGATCCACTTGCAAGGGAGTGCCTTTTTATCTTTAGGTAGCTTACAGAGTATCCATACATCATTTTGCTTCAGAGAATTCATTTCACTTGTCATTGCCTTGAACCACTCTGCGCTGTCATCCCTTTTCAATGGCTTCTTTACATGTTTTGGGAAAACATTCTGTGCTTATGAAGCACACATAGTCTTCTAACTTCTTAGGACGTGAGAGGCAAGTTCGATCGCGTAAGTTGTATCGACGTCTCGCATCCAACAATGGTGGTTCGACTATCTAACTCTTCGTCAGCGTCAACGAACTCTTCGTGAGCACTCTCATCCTCTCTGGTTTCGATGCTATCCCCCATAACTTTAACATGTACATGATCATCAATTTCTTTATAAGCTTGTTGCGGCAAATCATCTTCCGGAAAGATCACTCCGTCTGTCTCCTGTCCTATCAAATCAGAATCTTCCTCTATCTCACCGCTTACTGGTAAATGATCATCTTCCTGAGCACCAGGTCTCAAGGCCATTGGGATTCTTAATTCCATGGTTGGACAAAAGGTGACATCTCTAGATCTTTCGGTCTGTTGTCCATTTCAGATGCGACATCCGTCATCGTTATCGTATCCAATAAGTCTGCCTTATACAGTGTTCTTATTTAGCTTTTTCCTTTTTTGTTTAGGAATGTGAAAGAAACAACATTCACTCCCTATCACACGCAAGTGTGACATCTTGGGCTTCTTCTTATGCCACAGCTCATATGGTACTTTCCCTTCTTCTCCTGTGGGTCCCGTGCGATTGAGGACGTATGCAGCTGTATTGATAAGCTCTGCCCACAGTGCCTGTGGAAATTCGTCTCCTGCGTGCATGTTTGTATGGACGAGCTGTTTCCACAAGAGTCATGTTCTCTCTTTCTGCGCACCCATTTTGTTCGGGCGTCTCATTTTGTTTGAGCCGCTGGATTATTCCCTGCCTGTTCAGTACTGTTCGACCGCTTTATTATCAAACTCACCGCCATTGTCGCTCAATAGCGTTTTGACTGTATGTCCAGCATTTTTGGCTTCTTTAAGAAATTGAATGATCTTGTCTTTTATTTCACTTTTGTTTCGAATGAAATAAACATGACGAAACGCGGAGAAGTCACCCTTTAAAAGAACAAAGTAGCGACATTTCGAGTAACTTTCACGGAATGGTCCACAAACATCGGCGTGAACCAGCTCTCCAGGCATACTAGCTCTTTCTCTTTTGCCAAATTTAAAACGCTGTGCCTTTCCATAAATGCAGCCTTCGCACTGTATATCATTTTTATCATTTAGATTAATCCCCAGTTCCCTCTTGACAAGATCTTTGATGTATTTCTTGTTCTGGTGACCAAATCTTTTATGATATAACTGGAGTAAGCTCGATGGGTTAACAGCATTAATCTGTACAGGTTTGCTTGGCAGAACTGTCTTCATTTGTAACTTATACAGTCCTCCACTCTGGTTCCTGTTTCCAACTACTAAAATCTGACCGTTTAATTCCAGCCTGCACTCTTTCATGGTGGAAATAAATGTACTATTTTGCAATTTCTTGTGCAGCCAATATAGATATCTTTTTTATTCTTGGTGAGCTTCGCTACATACCAGACATCACTCAGAATTAAATTCATAGTTTTGCCTTTAACTTTGGTTTGAACTACCACAGACCCTTTCCCTTTTGCAGGAACTACAGTCCCATCTGCCGTTGTAACGGTGTGGTTCCATTCAAAGTCCTCAAAAAATGTGAATGTGTATCCCCTATTGGTGACGTGAGTCGTAGCACCACTATCTACATACCAATTTTCTGTGTCGCTTACTTCAAAGCAAGCGTAAATCATAAGCGTTATATTCTGCACTTGCTTCTGCTTGGACGAGGACTGTGTAGGTGTCTTCGGTCTGCCATTATTAATCCACTGCTTGTAAAGCACAAGATCAGCAGCTTGTCCTCGAATTCCGTAGTGTTGTAATTTACAGATCAGGGTGTTGTGGTCGACGCAGTCGAACGCTTTTGACAGATCACAGAAAATGCCAATGGCATCCAGGGACTTCTCCCAAGATTCCAAGATGTGGCCGATGAGTTTTACTCCCGCGTCCGTTGTCGACCTACCTTTCGTAAAACCAAACTGCTGACTTTGCAGGATCCCATTTGAATTAAAGTGAGACAACATCTGGTCCAGCATGATTTTTTCATAGATTTTACTCAATGCTGGTAGCACGCATATAGGTCTATAATTAGAAGGATCGCTCTTACAGCCTGATTTGAATAACGATTGACTGATTAACGAGAGACTGATTTGAATATGTCGACTTGAATAACGTTTCTAAATCTCAAAATAATAATTTTGATACGATGCAGCGATGATTGGAAACTATGGCTAAAATGCATTACAAAAAATTATGTACCTATTGCTATAAAACAACCTCTGTTTATTATGACACACAGAAAAAGGTTATAACAAACCTTTTATTGAAGTGTCTATTAATAACTTGCCATTTTCTGGTCTATTAGACAGCGGGAGTAGTATAACTATCCTAGGAAATAAATCTCATAAAGATATCCAAAAACTAGGATTTAAGTTATTCAAGTCGCCTACTCAAGTTATGGGTTGCTAACAAACAGAAAACCATGTCGTCTAGTTATTTTCATTTACCAATCGAATTTAATAATCAAATACATATTGTTAAAGCTTATGTTTTCTCTGATATTTATCCCTCACTGATTTTTGGCTGGGATTTCTGGAAAGAGTTCGCTTTCATCTGAACTAAATCCAATTAATAAAACTATTACGGTGAGTTCAGTGGATAATAAAGTACTCACATTTGAACACCTTTCGTTTAATGAGAAGAACATTGCAACAGACCAGATTGATCGTTTTAAAACAATTTCTTTTGAGGAACGAGGCATATTGGGTCGTAACAGTTTAGTTTCTCATCGCATTGACACTGGTAACGCACTGCCAATTAAACAACGCAACGTTGTTACAGACTTTCGCCCGAAAAACAAAAGGCATTTATTAATGACGTTGATCAAATGATAAATCTTGATGTAATTGAAAAATGTGAGAGCCCTTGGTTATCTCCAGTGCTTATCACTCCGTTATAGAACGGAAAATGGCGTTTCTGTGTTGATAGTAGAAAATTGAATGCAATCACTCGGAAAGACGCATATAGTCTTCCTTTTGTTTCTGAAATCTTAGATAATCTTAAAAAACGCTAAATATCTGACTAGCATAGACATTGCTAAAGCTTCTGGGAAATTCCATTAAATAAGGACGATAAAAATAAAACTGCTTTTTATGTCCCTGGAAAAGGCATGTTTCGCTTTAAAGTTATGCCATTTGGCTAAACCAATGCTGCCGCGACTCAACAAAGACTCATAGATATCTTATTTACACCAGATTTTGATAATAAAGTCTTTTGCTACATAAATGACATAATAATAATAAGTGAAACATTTGAAGAGCATATCTCACTTCTACTTAAAGTTCTTCAAAAAGTTTCTTTCTCACAATTAACTTCAAGAAAAATCAATTTTTTCGTAAAGAATTAAAATATCTCGGTTACGTAGTTGGTGACCAAGGTCTACGTGCTGACCCTAATAAAATTGCAGCTATTTTAGCTTACCCCGCTCCTACCTCTAAAAAAGAAGTGAGGAAATTCTTAGACATATGTACTTGGTTTCGTCGCTTCATACCTAACTTCAGTTCTTTCGCTTCACCCCTTTGTAAACTAACTTCGTCTGGGAAAAACTCTTCTAAGAACTTCGTCTGGAACGATGAAGCAGACTAAGCCTTTTCTAAACTAAAAGAATGCTTAATTTCAACCCCAATTTAAGCTTGCCCTGACTTTGACCTTCCATTTTCTGTAAATTGTGACGCGTCTAATTTTGGAATTGGTGTCATTTTGACTCAGGAACAAGGCAATAAAGAAGTAGTGATCGCATACATGAGCAAAACTCGTAATAAGCATTAGCAAAACTATTCAACTACTGAACGGGAAACACTAACTGTTATTACTGCTCTTGAACATTGGCGTTGTTATAATGACAATGGTAAACAGTTTACAGTTTCTACCGACCATGCGGCATTAAAGTGGTTCCAAAATTGGTCTAATCTTTCTGGAAGATTAGCTCGATGGACTCTTCGTCTATCTTGTTTTAATATTGATCTGAAACACAAAAAAGGTAAAGATAATGTCGTTCCAGATCTTCTTTCACGCCACCAAACTCCTGATACAGCTATTATTGACACTGTAGAACCTATAACCAGAGATACAATATTATACATAATTATATTATATGTTATTATTATGTTTTTATTATATTATTATTTTATTGTGTATTGTGTCTCAATTGGAACTTTTTACAAATTGTCAAAGAAACCCTGATGACTATCCGAACTATAAGATTCTCAATGCTAAATTATATCGCTTCACTAACTCATCTGATTTTGATTAACGAAGATTTTGCATGGAAAGATGTTCCACCTCCTTCCGAAAGACTAAACTTTATTCAATCTTGTCATGGTGTTACAGATAATAATCCTCAGATTGTCATTTTCAAAACTTACAAGAAACTTACTTGGTCTGGAATTTTAAAACATGTGGCAAAAATGTGTTCTACCTTTGAAAATTGTCTTTCTTATAAGCACTCGAATCATTCTCCATATGGTCCTATGGGTAAACCAAAAATTTGCTCAAGACCTTTTCAAAATATTTCTTTGGATTTGATGGGTCCCTTTCCAATGACAAGACAACGTAATCAATATATATCCTCGTGGTAGCTTGTTCTTTCTCTAAATATTGTCTTATGTTTGCTATCAAACGCGCTACAACTTCCAAAATCTATAATAATGGATAATGGTTCAATTTTTTTTTCTATTATAGGCTCGCGCTTAACCACAATCTCACCTGATGGTAAGCGATGATGTGGTCGACGATGGAGCACGCTTGCCTAGAAGTAACATATTCACTCTTGACTTAAAGACCCCTAGATTGTAGTTATCGGGAAACACAGACTCCGGCAGGGAATTCCACTCATTAGCTGTACGCATAATAAAAGTATACTCAAAACGTTTAGTGCGTATGGGTGGGATGTCCACCATGTACCGATGGTGCATCGCCGTACGTCTGGTAGTCCGATTATGAAACGGGCTGGGCGGAATTAGATCATGCAATTCCATCGCACACTCCCCGAATTATTATCGTTAAAAGACCGACAAGCTGGCAACTCGGCGACGATGTTCAAGGCTATGGAGCTTTGACTTAACCAGTGCCTCATCACCGATGAGCTTCTTGTCCCGCTTTTCGATCGACTCTAGTGCATCAAACTGGTATTTGGCAGAACCGTCCCAGAGATGAGAATAGTACTCCATGCATGATCGAACTTGCGCTTGATACAAGCTGAGCAGCTATTCTGGGGTGAAGTACCTTCTCACCTTTGCAAGGATCCCCAGCTTTATGGCAGCCAGCTGAGCCTTTTACTCAATGTATGGCCCAAAATTTAGAGTCGATGTCAACGTAACGCCAAGAAGTTCAAGATGGTCAGTTATTGGCACGGTCACATCTCGGCAAGTTGGAGCCGGGTGAAATTGGCTCATTTTAGCGGAAAAAGACACGCCTGGGTTTTAGCAGCATTAAACCTGACCAGATTGGCATCGCCTCATTCGGAGACTGCCTGCACCTTCTTCTCTCTTCTCCTTCATCTTCCACCGCTTGCACTAATCTTGACAACGTAATTTTTCTTCCTCGCGATAGCTTTAAAGAATTTAAAGTCGGTGATACAGTCTGGCGTAAAAATTACGTTCAGAGTAATGCTGGCGCATATTTCAGTGCAAAATTAGCTGCAAGATATGGGGCATGTAATAGTATTTTATGAAACTGTTGCATATTAGGTGGTATTAAAACATGAGTGTGTGTTTAAAAACCGAGCCGTAGGCGAGGTTTTTAATAATATTTTAGAAAATATCATATCATTACAAATTATCAACTGCTCCTTTCTCAACTTCTTTCTTCATAAAAACCGAGCCGTAGGCGAGGTTTATAATAGTATTCACACGAATGTTTTAAATAAATGCCATTTTCCCTTTTCCATTTGACCATAATCCATCCCGTCACGTAAAAAGAACGCTGAGCGACAGTAGAGGGGATGTGTTTGCGCATGGGTATAGTCGCGTTCTAAAACACTAGGATATTGTTTTATAAGAGTAATTGTTTTATTGTAGAATCGTAATAGGTACTTATTAGCTAGTAGCTACTAAGAAATTTGGATGAGGCTGGATTTAAATTAGTTAATCTTTACTTATGAATATTTTTTTATTTCGCTTTTATTATTATAAATATATAAATATCTTATCATTACAAATTATCAACTGCTCCTTTCTCAACTTCTTTCTTCATAAAACAATAAATATTATAAATAATTTTTCTTTTCTTCATTTTTAATACTTTCGTCGTGCAAAGAAAGTTGTGTGTGCGACTGTATTTTGGGAGCAAACGAAGCGTGATTTCAGCGCGGGTAGCATGGGTCAACTGACGAACCAATAGCGTGATCGCACAGAAACACTAGCGGAGCGTTCCCCCGTCGCGCCCCCTTCATACCACCAGTTTGATCGATAAATCGCTCACTGCGCAGATCCAAGGCCAGCGTTCTTTATACGTGACGGGACCTGTAGCAATATACTTACTAATGAACAAACAATGTGATAAATATAGAAGTTTAAATCAGGATTCATTGCATTGCCGGATTTGATTTGACTAGATTCATAATGCCCGGGCATTACACATAGTGCCCTTATTAATCATTTGGTCCATAACATTTACATCACACGAACCTTTCACACAAGCTTAACCTCATGGCTACAAGGAACAAAAGGCAAAAAAATATATAAAAGCGACGCGGGGTGGCCGCAGTGAATTGTAATATTATACTGGGCAAACTGCAGACACCGCTGGAGGCGTGGCGGAGTGCATTGCCTTGAAACGCGCGGGCGGATTCCGCGGGCCTCGAGTGGCGCCAAGGGCCCTTGAGAGCCCTCGAGCGAAGAGACGCGCGGCGGCGCGCACCTACTCCGAGCGAGCCCATGTCATTTAGTGCTGAACGATACTTTGTACAGACAACTCGCTCTCGTTCGTAATGGATGTGGACTGGACCATGATTATTATTGCTGCGCTTACAGACTCTCCAGGGATCTGACCGCCAGCCAGCCGGGCGCGTGTACGTTACCCCAACAGGAAAGTGGCTCCTGGAGTGATATGAGTGGAATGTATAATTAGAGCGTAATCTGCTGTGAATGTGCGCTACATAAAAAACATGTGCGTGTCGTCGTTTTTGAAAAAAACGGAAAAAACGATTCCTGCTAGGGTAACGTTGTTCCAGCAGGAAAATTCTAAACGAATGATAGGAGTGAGAAATATTGTGCATGGGCAGAGAGCTTATAGTTATGCAAGAATGTGCGCTGAAAATATAATAAGTGCGTAATCAGGTTTTTGAGATATTGCATTTCCTGCTGGGGTAACGTTTTGCAGAATCGTGTATCTCTGAAACTATTGTATGTGCGCCTGTAGAATAAACATTCACGAGTAGCTCTTGATTTGTGCGTATTTGTGCCGGAATTAGATTTAAGAAAATATTTATAGTTTTCAAGAAATCGCACTTTTTTGAAAACCCGAAAAAAAAACACAGCGCCTAAATGAGAAAACTTATAAGCTCGCTGAAAACTGTATTCAGTCCATCTTGACGCTTGTATTAACCATAAAAATTTTCAAAAGTATACATGCTTGCGTTATCGAATAATATTGCTAAAAGTCAAAATGACGGTGTCATAACTTTGACGGCAAAATACGAGAAACTGTCTCAACCCAAGTAGGTAGGTGTAAAGCACAAATAAGAACGTTTAGTCGAAAATATATAATGAAAATATTCAGCTTGGAATGTTTCGCATTAAGTAGATTTAAACAAAACACTAAACATGTAAACAAAGGCTGGTTATCCAACCAAATTCTAATGACTACGAAAAAGCGACGGATTCATACATATTGATGACCTTCTTAATTGGACGTATTAAACCTAAGCTGTTGTCCGTACAGTCGCGTTCAGACGTTTGACGAAAACTATAAATATTTACTTAAATCTAATTCCGGCACAAATACGCACAAATCAAGAGCTACTCGCGTATGTTTATTCTACAGGCGCACATACAATAGTTTCAGAGATACACGATTCTGCAAAACGTTACCCCAGCAGGAAATGCAATATCTCGAAAACCTGATTACGCACTTATTATATTTTCAGCGCACATTCTTGCGCAACTATAAGCTCTCTGCCCATGCACAATATTTCTCACTCCGATCATTCGTTTAGAATTTTCCTGCTGGAACAACATTACCCTAGCAGGAATAGTTTTTTCCGTTTTTTTCAAAAACGACGACACGCACATGTTTTTTATGTAGCGCAAATTCACAGCAGATTACGCTCTAATTATACGTTCCACTCATATCACTCCAGGAGCCACTTTCCTGTTGGGGTAACGTACACGCCGGGCGCGAGGTAATGCGGCGCAGCACGGTGGCGACTGGAGTAGTCGCACGCATGCTCTTGTAGTAGCTTGAGGGCGCTCCGAGCACCGCATGCGAATTTATTCTTATAATTGTAGTTAAGGTTTATATTAAATTGTTGTCTTCAATTATTCTCGGCCGCGCCTCCAGCAGTGTGCACTGGGCCTATGTATTTCTACATCTGTCAAATTCTCCAAAAATATCCTGAATTTAGAGATGGGCGTTTGTTTTCGGTTATAGACAAATGGCAGCTGTATTAAACAGTTAGTTTTGGTAACAGGCTTATGCTTTTTATGCCATCCTTATAATTACGGGCTATATCTCAAAATCGGTTGAACAGACTGTAAAAAGGGGTTGTAAAAATTTCAAATGGAGTTACTCGTATTTGCTGCATCTCTTTTATACCAATAAAAGAATATATAATACTTAGAATAGAGCTGAAGCGTATATACTAAAACAGATCCAGGGATTAGGTATTTAACGAGACTAGGCTGCACCTATTCTAACTTTTAAAATACTCTGTCCACCTAGTCTCACTGTGCATATACAGTTTTTGTGTTATCGGTTATTTTGATATAGATATCGTTATGATATGATATGATATCTAATACATATGCGATATAAGTTACGTTTTCATATAACGGACCCATCCCTACCTTTTCTGGATTCCTTGTTGTGTTGACATTGACTTAAAGGTCCATGTGACCAGGTCATAAAAATACAAAAAAAAAAAAAAAAAGTTGTGTTGACAGTGACAGTGACGTAAGTTTGTTTTGTTCTTGAGGTTAGAATTCAAGTTAATAAATAAACTGTAATTTATTTATTTTGGCTGGATAATCTGATACTAAAAGCGACAAATAAATGACACGTTTCTTTTTTGGATATGATTTCTTTCCGGTGAACTTTAAGTTACAAGCCATTTTGCCTGATTAAATTCGTGAAGAGATAACTTATCAGCATTGAATCATAAACCTGCGATGAAATGAATGCAACAGAGTACAAGAAATATCATGAATCCTTCATGCAGAACAACCATGGCTCCACAGCAGTTCACACCTGCGCCTGTATATTGTTCACAGTACAATGTGCTATTTACATCGCTATTAAATCAAGATATCCCTTCTGCTACCAGTATGCTTATGAATATCTTGTGATTGTACTATCCATGGTCTTCGCTCACACCATACTAGCGGAATACATATACACATTAAACTTAATCATTTTCATTTTATTACAAATCAATCTTTTGTCCTACTATCCAAATGCAGTCAAAAAGTTTACACAGAAAAATGTCTTCAGTAACAATAGAATAGCTTTAATATCCTGTCTCCGTGGACTGACGTATCTCATCACAGCATTATGTATCTTAGCTGTAGATTTTCAGGACTTCCCTAGAGATTTAGCCAAAACAGAAAGATATGGTTATAGTTTAATGGACACTGGCGTTGGGTTATTTGTAATTGTGAGCGGACTAGTTCACAAAGACCTCCGTCAACAAAGATTGAAGGATATTGTAAAAGGGAATTTGAAAATGATATCTATACTTGTTGTTCTTGGAGTGGGAAGATTTGTATCTGTGAAACAGTTAGACTATCAGGAACATGTCACAGAGTATGGTGTACACTGGAACTTTTTCTTCACAATAGCTGTTTGTAAAGTTCTATCAACCATTGTTTTGTATTTGTCAGACCACACTTTATTGCTATGTGGTCTTTCCTTAGTTTTCCATGAATTCGCCTTATACCTTGGCCTACAAGACTGGGTATTTGGTAGTAGTCCTAGACACTCCCTAATATCAGCCAATCGTGAAGGACTTTCTTCCTGCTTGGGATATGTGTCCATCTACATATTTGGTGTTCTTGTAAGAAATATATTACTTGATAGAAATGTGACAAAATTTAAAACCCAGTTGAAACTCATTTTTGGAACTGTGATAATGTGGACTTTGGCATATTTTGTGGATATAGTTCGTCCAACTTCTAGGACATTAGCAAATGCCGGTTTTTGTATTTATATGGACACACTTTTGATAACAATGACCACTATATTATACTTTGTAACAGTATTGGTTGAAGACAAAGAAATTCAATTCCAGGTCCCTATTATATTATCCCACATAAATACTAATGGGCTGTCTTATTTCCTCATAGCTAATTTGTTAACAGGTGCCATCAATTTAACAATTAGAACTTTACTTGTGCCTAGTATTGTTACTTTTATAATTTTAAATGTCTATATGGTGGTCACATTAGCTGTGATGATTTATTTAAAAGTATTAGGTTTGAAAATATGAGCCAGATAATAAACAATTAAGTATAAGTTTCATAGCTTGAATGACAGAATTAAAATACAAATTATAACAGAAAGTGTTTTATTAAAACATTATAATATTTATTGCAATTCATAAAGCATTATGTTGTATAATACTCATAGCCAAATTTTGGGCCGCAACAAATAAGATTGATGGACATGCTAAGAATTAGATGAATACATTCTTACAACAACATTTAACAAGGCATGTAAAAATCAATTAAGTATACAGAGTGGACAGTTGAAGAGACCTGACCCTGGAGACTGGATTGAAAGTACCATAAATACTGGAGAGTTTTATTCAAAGAAAACAATCCTTTAATTTGATTTTATAAGTAAACTAGCGACCCGCCCCGGCTTCGCCTGTGATAAATTATACACAAAAATCTTCCTCGTTTCTCACTCTTTCTATTATAGTGCGCGCGGAACTAGTTGGCCGCGCTTAAGGTGGCGACAGGGGTGAGGGGGCGGGTTAGACAATGTCAATGGGTCATCACACCCATTGTCAATGGGTCATCCCGGGTTTTACTGGCGCCCCCGCCTCTCCGTCCCATCGCTCACATACCTAAGGCGCGGCCAACTAGTTCCGCGCGCACTATATTGAAAACCGCTTGAAAATCCGTTCATTAGCTTTTCAGTTTATCGCGTACAGACGCAGTGGGGGGCTTTATTTTATTATAGGTATGTAGTGAAATGAAATATCCTCTAATTTCATAAAATACAGATGTTCTTGTTTCGAATCCTTTCTGGAGTTTGAGCCAACAAAATGTTTCCTTTGAATAAAAATTGGTAACATTATTATTTAGGTTACCAAAGCCAGCTTCAATATTCCACCATGTATAATATTACAGTACTGGGCAAATTCTATAAATATAATTATATTAATAATAAATATTTCTTTCTATCATACCAGTATATTGCAATCTTATCCCTCTTTTATAAAATAATAAAATCTAGATGATCAACAAAAAATAATGTTCAATTCCTGTATTAGTAAAATAAGTAAAGTTGCATTTAATGTCATTATTATTAGTAAAATATAATTATATTATATTAATAAGTTATTTCATCCTATGATAGCGTTTGCAATAAAGAAATTGATGTAAAGAGAGATCAAAATATATTAATATATTGTTAAGTTGTAAATAAAAGTTACATAATAATACTATTTTATAAATAAATGCAATAATTTGTGACATAAGTCATGTTTTTTTTTTAAATGCTGGGACCTATTTCATTCCTAGTTACTAGTTAGTTTATAAGAATTTGTGAATGGCTATAATTATGTTTTAAATTATTTTTAATTATAATCCACCACATTCCATACTATTTAAATTTTTCTACATAAAATGTTTTACAAAATTATATTTAATGTTGATACTACAGTCTTTGGCTTTATATTCCCCACCACAACCTGATAATTTTGTTGGAATTTAGTGTCACACAGTCACACATAACAGGCAAATATTAAAAAAATAAACATGGGTTTAAGTAAATAAGTATACTTAAGTACATTATTTGTTTACTTGTGTACTAAATACACGATGATCCAGGTGATAATGGTTAGAAAATTCATATACAAGGTCAATACAGATGCCGCATCCCATACAAAAAGCCGTGCCGACGTAACTAGCCTTTTTCGTCTGATTAAGGTGATTATTTTTAGAAGTATTTCGATCGCGTTCGGTGCCGTTCCACGGCTATAAATGGTGCAACTTGCAAGTAAAAGGGTTTTTTCGATTCGTGACAATTTTTTTCTTGAAATACAGTGTCGATTTGATTTGTATAATTTTTTTGGACTTTTTTACAGTTTCATTGTACCAAAATGTGTTACAATACAAATTTGAATAATCGAGTGGCATGCCTCGAAAATTTAAAAACGCGCCATCTATTGAATACAATTTTAAATGATCCGTTAAAATCATCTTTGAAATGTGTTTAAGAGCCCAATATTCCATAATTTTGTGCTCAGGAGAGTTGATTAAACAAGAATATACAATTTTTATGATCAATTCTAGAAAATGTTAATTTTACACACAATTCAATAACAAATCCATGCATGCGCCATCTAGTGATATTTATTTGAATTTTTTTGTTAGATCTAGGACCTCGTGATATCGAAATCTACGACGATAAAACTACCTAACTAAAACATGAAAAAGAATTTGAAGCTTATGAAATGCTATTTTAGTTTAGTTATTAAAGCATTTTAAAGATATATTTTATCAGGGAGTGGTAAGAAAGAAGATTTGACACTCAAAACACTGATAACTACAACCAACACTAGATTTTAGTTCACATAATAAGTCAAGAATATGTATGTATAGATAGTGAGCATAATATAATATAATGAGCATTTTTAATAAATGTATTTTAATGTACATTGTCATGTCAATATTCCTGTTATAACGTCAAATTATTGCTTTTAAAAGACCTTCTGCATACTGCAAATTTTAAGTACAATATTGGTAGTCAATTAAGTACGTATAGGCTAGTATTATATTATCTGTGGTATGACTAAGCCGAGAAGTCGACATCTTATAAACATTCTACGTCAGAGTTACTTTAGGTAAGGGTTTTATGAAGAACATAATTAAGTAGGTACTCCTCCCGATTCTTCCCATCACTCTCTGATAGGTGGTTTCAGACCACCAAGTTCCAAATTCAAGGCTGAGAAGTTCCTAAACTAAAACCCACATTAGAGAGAGATATAAGAACTCTAGTGGTGACTTAAGTTCAGACTGTGTAGTCAGATGTGTTGATAAAAATGTATCACCTGTTATGCGGCGTCTAGAAAATGAACAATTGATTGACGAATGTTAAATTGGTTGGCCCAGATCATTCAATAAAAATATACAGTATGCAGTCAGCCTTACTTACATTAAAACTAAATTAGTATCTAATTAATTCCTATTTGTACATAGTTAGTAAATTAAAGCTTTAAAATTAGGGCTTTTGTAAATATAAAATTTAACAATAAACAATAATTTAGTAGACTGGATACTTTGATTACAACATTCAAGATAATAATATAATATTGTTCAATTCAATTCCTTACAATTACTATAATTAAGTATTTAATATAGGTAATAACATAAATATTATATACAAACATCGATGGGGTTATTTTTCACTAAGCACAGCCAATATTGCAATTTGGGGTATTTTTAAACCATCACAGGTTATGTTTTAAAATGGGTCAATTAGCAAGACAGTTCATTTCAATGTTAAATATATTAATCAATTTGGTTAAGTACTAAACTTGAAACCAATTAAAAAATTCAATTCAAGTTTTGTTCAATTCCCTCGATTTTAAGTCACCAACTGACTATAAATAACTATTTTCTAAGTACTAGTAAATACAACCAATTAGAAGCGTCTCATCCGCTTTTTGAGGCCTTCCGGGCGAGTGCTAAATTCTCTCCAGGAGTGGGGACATGCTCCCCTTTTTTGCCGAGGGTTTGACCTTCCTGAGGAATAGTCTGGCAACACAAAATACTAGGCAGTAGGCTATTAGAGCAACCAGTATGCCAAGGTACAGGCATAAGTAAGGAAACCTTGTCGGCGACCAGAATACTGTGTATCTCATGTTTTTGTAATTGTTTTCTGTAAAACAAAAAATATGCTTAATACATATCTTAAATCAACTTATATATTCACTAACAGACAAAGCATAGCGCCTGAACTGCCAGGCCTCTGCTAGGCCTAGAAAGATGAAATTTTGCAAGGATACATGAAAATACATCTCTTAAGGTTACACTACTCAACAGCACGAACTATTTTGTGCGCGGGGTTAAAATGCATTTCATATCAACCAACAACACGTGCGGAAGAGATAGATGCTGTGATGAGCAGTAGGAAGCTAGTTCGCGTACGAATACACACTTTTGCAAATTTGTAGCGAAATGGATAATGATTTAGGACGAAACCGAGCGCGCGAAATTTTATAATCTGTTTATTATGTCTTTGGGAGTCTGGATATCATGAAAAAACGACTAAACGCATCTGTTCAAAATAAAATGATTAGCATTGTTGAATTACTAATCTATCCCTGTATGGTGGCCGTTTTGCAATTTTCCGTCTTCTTATGGTATTTATTTGCGCCCAAAAATGCGTTAAAATTAGTGTCGAAATGTGAAACTTTCGACGCTCATAACTTTGAAATATATATTTATTTTTCTTTTTGTTTCCATACAGGGCTAGATAATGATGAGACAAATTGATATAATTTGTTTATTTTGAACGTACATTGTCCACCAGTGGTGTAATCCTTAGACTACGTTTGTATGGAAGAATTATCGACTAGTGTAACCTTAAAGAAATGAACTATGGGTTGAAAGTTTGTTTAGATGTTACTCATTATTTTTGCCTATGGGAAATCCAATAGGCCACATGGCTACAAAGTATTTCAAACAAATAATTACCGTAGTTAAGCCCTGGTTCATAAGCAAAGCACGTAAACAAGTGCATTAGGTGTACACTTTTTTCTGGACAGTAAAGTATAAATAATAATAATCCGGAAACTGTAAACATGCGCTTTCGAAAACGCGCGGCAGATGTGTCATATGGGCATGGCCTTATTCTCAGCTGTTATTAATAAAGCACCTTGGATGGAATTAAAACCAATTTACTCGTTGGCCCTCATTAACTTATTTATCCCAGTTTACAGCTGGACATAGGCTGGCTTCTCAATGATGGCATTTCTTTTGTTATGAATAAAATCCAAACTGAGGAATTCCAGATGGAAAAACCCAATAACAAAGCCCGACCCGAGAATCGAACCCAGGTCATTATTTCAGCCGAAAGATGTCCACTGCTGGACATAGGCCTCCCCCAAGTGACGCCACATTGACCAGTCCCGTGCGTCTCGCATCAAGCCGATCTCCGTAACCTTCACCAGGTCATTGATCCACATAGTGGGAGGCCTTCCAACGCAACGTCTTTCGGTTCGCGGTCACCACTCCAGAACTTTTCGGCCCCATCGGCCATCCGTTCTGCGAGCAATGTGCCCTGCCCACTGCCACTTAAGTTTGGCAATTCTTCGGGCTGTGTCAGTAACCTTGGTTCTCTTGCGGATGTCATCATTTCTGATTCGATCACGCAAAGAAATTTCGAGCTTTAGCTCTCTCCATTGCCCTCTGAGTGAATTTAAGCCTTCTGATTAGGCCCATTGTGAGCGACCATGTTCGGTCCCGTATGTAATCACTGGCAACACACACTGATCATAGACTTTTGTCTTGAGGCACTGTGGTACGTTGGACGAGAAGATTCGTACCACCGCCGCGCAACTTCCCAAACGCTGCCCAGCTGAGTAGGATTCGACGATTGACCTCTTTTTTTGACCTACCTAAGTGGACCATTTGTCCCAGGTAGACATAATCATCTTCGTCTATAACTTCGAGTGTAGAGTCTCCGATCTTGATAGGAGTGGGTGAAATGGGCATTCAACATAACCTTGGTTTTGTCCATGTTCATTTTAAGACCCACTCTTTCGGAAGCTATACTGAGGTCATCGAGCAATGTACTGAACCCAGGTCAAAACTAGTAAATATATCAACACAACCCTTTTTTATAGAAAAGCAACCCTGATTTTGTCATTTAAAAATAAAGGTTTTCTTACCTAAAACAGCAGCTCCAAAACCAATATAGCTCGTCCCCATTCTATAAGAGCATGTTGGCACATAGATCTCATACAGTGAGTCATCGTCAAACGTAATGCTGAGTGTAGACTTTGGTGCGTTGAACCACGTAGTCACTTTGTGTGTTAGATCCTTGCGCTGTTTCACGAATTTAGATTCATGGTCATGGGCGCAGAAGAATATTTTTGGATTTATTGCATTCATAATCTGGGGAACGAAATAATTTTTTAAAGCCAAGAAAATACTGCTTCTATTATTTAGATCTCTATTATCTTTAAATAGAAGTATGACAGGAGTTTTTGGAGTAGTGGTGGCCCCGTGGTAAAGGCCGCGACTTATAAGTTTATTTATTTATTTATTGGTCGTGGCTAACCCAGGCAGGCACTTTACATTGTGTACTATGTGTATTATTTCATCACCACTGCTCTCAAAACGGTGAAGTAAAACATCATGAGGAAACCGGAATGTCTTAGAACCAAAAATTCAAAGACATGTGACCACCAACCCGCACTGGGCCTGCGTGGTGGATTACGGCCCATCCCCTCTCACAGAAGAGAGAGAGACATTAAAAGGCTGATAATGATGAGAAATTTGACAGATGCTATGTCAGTCACAAAGCTATATTTATGCTATTGATGAATGAAGTGATAATACGATACTAGCTTTTCCCGCGGTTTGGCTCCTGCAGCTATCTTCCAATCAGCGAATTAATTTTCTGAATCATCAGTACTTTCAGAGATTATCTCCTACAGAAAAACACTTATGAATTACATCAGTGTAAAAGTTTTTATAATGTTAAAAAAACATTGTAGCATTATAAAAACTTTGTTAATTTAAATAATCACTAATGGATTCCTACTCAGAATTATTTTAAAAAGAACAGCTAGGTTCTTTGAAAATTATCCAACCAAATCCAAAGGTTGTCTTGAAAAGATCGCTTTTAGCGATAAGGCCGCCCATTGTGTCACCCAGTGTAATGTTTTCTTCGTCTATACTTTCTGTAACTTATATGGTGTACATATTAAAGAGTATTCTATTCTATCTTACCTTTTGACTAAACATAACTCTCATTGTAACAGGGTAGTGGGAGACAGCAATCTTGAAGTTGTTTTCAGTACCAGGTGGCTCATCAGTCTTCTGGGGGAATGTATAAGTTATGGCGTTCACTGCGTAAAAGGATACGTTGGAGTATGTTATGACGGACTGTTTCGAGAACACCTTCTCAAACTCTTCTATTTTGCTGCGATGGACCGGCTCATTCTCACCACCAATGTCATTGTCACCTGGTATCCAGACTTGCTGAAAAGTAATGGTAAATAAATAATCAATCAATCAGTTCATTTTAAAATTATCCTTAATTAACTTAATTTAGACTGTTTTTATTCAGGTCGTCCTTTGACATAGGCCTCCACCAGGTCATGCCACTTTTTACGGTGTCTTGCTGATCTCCTCCACCCCTGTGGGAGATCGTCGTCCCATCTCTTGTGTTGCCTGCCTCTGCGCCTTTTCCCGTTGCGTGGGTACCACTCAATTACGCATCTCGTCCACTTTTCTATCCTATTTCGCATTGTGTGGCCCGCCCATCTTCACTTCAGTCTCTTGACTCTATTGGTTACGTCCGCCACCCCCGTTTGCTTTCGTATGTCTACAAGTCGACACTTGTCTTTGATGCGGATGCCAAGCATGCTCCTCTCCATTCCTTATTGGCAGACTTTTAGTTTTTGTATTTTTGATTTCGTTAAGGACCATGTTTGGCATCCATATGTGAGTACCTTTTTCTTTTCACGTATTGGTATGGACTTGAATAGAATAGAATAGAAAAATATTTATTCGACACAGGCACAACACAACAGCAACAAACATGGAGTAAAAGACAAAACAGAAGTACAAAGACAGATTGCGCTGAACGTGCCCATACCTAAAGGGTTACCAACTCAGCATTTGCTGGGCGTCAGACACCCAGCGCTGGTTTTCAGTTGGCACCCCGCTAGTGACACACGGACGTGGGTAACACAATATAATATAATATATACATAATTTGACATGATAATTTAAGGATGTGTAAATAAATAATGTACAATGAAATAATAGAAAAATAAGTGTATAGTAAGCTACAATGTGTATGTGGGTTGTAACGAAAAAGAAAAGAAAATAATAAATAAAAAAACCTTTCACAAATACCCCACCAGTACCACCTCCTATCACAAAGAACAAAATAAGTCACCAATATAGTGCATTAGCCTACTAGTAGAAAGTCACCAGCCGGACTGTTCGTGAACGCATTATCTCCTTCTTTAATCACCACCAAGGCCTCCACAGCTAATGTTACTGCTTAAAAACTAAGTAGTTAATTTAAATTGCAATTGGAAAGAAGTCTACCAGGAAACAAAAAGTGAAAAATGTCACAGAGTTCCCGGCGACACAGACGCAACGGGCTCACCACATGTAGCCCATCTATTATCTAGAATTGGGTATAGTCGTAATGGTGAGTTTCTATACTACTGTGTTAAATGATAAACTAAATAAAATGTTGGTTTAAATAAACGATTTGTCAATTCTAATGTCATTAAATTCTAGTTGTGAATTCAGTATGAATTTTTTAAGTTTCGTCCTAAATTTAATTATATTTTTTAGGTCCCTAATTGGTGGGGGAATGTTATTCCAACATTTAGAGGCTGCGTACCTAAAACTGCCTCGGAAGGCTGCAGTACGGTGGTGTGGGGTAGCTAGCTGTTGAGCACAACGCCTAGCATTGCGCTGCCGGTGACTATTTATCCAGGCAAGCTTCGAGTACAGGTATGACGGACATTTATACCTGATGACGCCGAAAAGAAGGCAGGCCAAGTGCAACTTCCGACGTGATTTCATTTTGAAAATATTATGCTTGTTAAGAAAAGGTGCAATGTGGCTCCTTGGTGGTACATTCTCTTCGCTCTTCATACTTGCTCTTCGCGACTTCTTTGAGGGACCAGTAGCGGGACCAGGTATTACCCTTCTTTGTATTTCTTTAGACATTAGCTGTTGAGGAGATATTAGGTGTCCCAGGTATATGTACTCTTCTACATATTCGACCTCTTGTTCTACTATTGCTATTGTTTCTCGGGTGCTGTTGGTACTTGCTTTTGTTTTAAAGAAGTTGATAGTGAGACCCACTTCTGCACTAGCATCGGATAGTTGTTATTAATATTTGTAATATTTGTGGTTCTTCTGCAAATATCACAATGTCATCAGCAAATCTGAGATGGTTTAGAATTTTGCCGTTGATGTTAAGTCCGAGGTTATCCCATTTTAATTCCCTGAAGACGTTCTCTAAGACTGCAGCGAATAGTTTGGGATTATCTATGTTTTGGGCGATAGCGGGTCACCTTGTCGCACTCTCTTCATTTTTCAAATTGAAAAGGGCGAGTTTAAGTAGGGATAGTATTTAAACGACCGAAAATAAATTCAAATTAAAGGTGTAAAATATACTGAATATGGCTTACTGAAATACTAAGTGGGCGACAAACAGTGGGCGAATACAATTTTCTGTCTGCAGGGTCTAAAGGACCCTAAAATGAAGGACATGAAGGAGCTTCCGTCATCCCCTTCGAACCTAACCTATCCGTGTCGGGGTTCTCTAAGCTCCCGAGCTCGCTTCGCTCGCTGTTGGACTAATTCGTTGAGAACACGAATATACCCGAACTCCCGCGCTGCACAGCGAAATCGCCTCGTCAGTTGTTCTGCTATTTTAAAAATAATAATAAGCTAAAATAGATACTAACAGAATAATCCCAAGTAAGCAAACCCCAATAATGCTTTTATTTTTTTTAATCTCTTTATAATAGCTTATCTTTCAACATCTTTCAGAGCTGTAAAAAAAGATAATATCGATTCTTTGTTCTCTCCTTTATTTAGAGACCCGTAAACGCAACTGTATATTTTATAGGACTCATCATAAGATCGTTTAGAAGTCATCGTTCTTTGCAAAAATCACAGTACAAATAATAACTCGGCTAGCGTGCGAGCCGAGCGGTAAGCGGCAATCAACTGCGATACTCCTTTTCACACGGAGCGCCGGGCGATCGTAGGTACCTAAACTGCGGAGTGAGACCCCCCTGGTATAATAGTCGCCCATTCAGTATATTTTTCACCCGGTTAATAATTTCCCTTTAAGTATGTATCAACGAAAAATACAGCAATAATTAAATTAAGGTTACACTAGTCGAAAATTCTTCCATACAAACGTAGTCTAGGGATTATTCCACTGTTTGACGATGTACGTTCAAAATAAAAAGTGATATCAATTTGTCTCATCATTATCTAGCCCTGTATGGAAGCAAAAAAGTAAAAAAAGAAAATGTTTGAAAGTTATGAGCGTCGAAAGTTCCACATTTCGACACCAATTTTAACGCATTTTTGAGCGCAAATAAATACCATAAGAAGACGGAAAATTCCCAAACGGCCTCCATACAGGGATAGATTAGTAGTTCAACAATGCAAATTTAATAAAATAAAATATTTATTTTGAACAGATAGATTTAGTAGTTTTTTCATGATATCTAGACTGCCAAAGGTCTGCTTATAAAATTTCACGCGCTCAGTTTCGTCCTAAATCATTATCCATTTCGCTACAAATTTGCAAAAGTGTGTATTTGTACGCGAACTAGCTTCCTACTGCTCATCACAGCATCTATCTCTTCCGCACGTGTTGTCGGTTGATATAAAATGCATTTTAACCCCGCGCACAAAATAGTTCGTGCCGTCGACTAGTGTACCCTTAAGGAAAATTAATAACAAAGAATTGCTTACCACAGCAGGATAATCCCAATTAAATATGTCACCTAGTCTCTTTACATAGCCGTGGAACTGCGGGAAAGTGGCAATGGAGCCCTCATCCATGAGGTCGCCCAAGTACACCAGGACATCAGGGTCGAAGTAATCTGCTACTACGCTGAATGTTGACTTTAAGTAACTGAAAAATATAGAATTTCTGGTTACAATTTTGATGATCAGAATGTTTTTATTGGGTCCTACTTTTCGCTAACAGAAAAAAAAAATGGTAGTCTACCAATGATTAGATCTTGGTCTTTAAAATATAGACAAAATTAAATTTATTTATCTATATCTATATATATAAAAGCGTGAGGTCACTCACTCACGTTACTCATCACGAAATATCGAAAACCGCTTGACGTATAAAGATGAAATTTGGCAGGGAGGTTCCTCAAGTGACGTGAGTGAGCACTAAAAAGGATTTTTGAAAATTCCACCCCTAAGGGGATAAAAGCGGCGTTACAGTTTGTATGAAATTTCAGTTTGTAATTGGACACGTGAAATTTTACATTTACGCTGATAGTTGATAAAAAAATATATATTCATTGGTTTTTGGAAATTCCACCCCTAAAGGGGTAAAAACAAGGGTTGAAAGTTTGTATGAAATTTTTTACAGTTTGTAAATTGGACACATGCAATTTTAGATTTACGCTCTTGGTTGATTAAAAGAAGCTGGAAGCCGACCCCAAAATAGTTGGGAAAAAGGCTAGGCAGATGATGGTTGATTAAAAGAATTCATGAAACAAACAATGAAACGAATAGGAATAAAAGAAATAATACTGATTACACGCTAGAGACCACACACGGACTTATTAGAGATAACAAAAAAGTTGCGCAAGAATTTGTAAATTTCTTTACCAACATCCCAATTAAAACTACTGAAACCTTAAATTCTTCGCCCTCGCTTGCTTTCGAATTATTAAACACGAACGTTTCAGCATGCCCGAATGTATTTAACTTTTCACATATTAACCCCATAACAGTAATAAAAGCTTTTAAGCAAATCAAGATCAAGCCGACTGAAGGTCTGTGGGGAATGTCCATCAAAGCTTGTACCTCCATTATTCAGACTATAGCGCCGTACTTGGCTTTGATTTTCAATTTGTGTGTGGATCAAGGACCAGTATCCGTGTTGCCGGTTTTCAGCAAGGTTTTTGAGAAGATAATGCTAAATCAAATGCTCATTCATTTTAATACGAATAACATTTTGCATGATAAACAATATGGTTTCACCAGAGAACGTTGTACAACTGACGCTGGTGTCACCCTATTAAAACACATCTTTAATGCGTGGGAAGAGTCGCAGGATGCCATAGGTATCTTCTGCGACCTGTCGAAGGCGTTTGATTGCGTTAATCATGAAACATTACTTTTGAAACTTGAGCATTACGGGCTAGGTCAGTCAGCGTTAAGTTTGGTTAAATCTTATTTGAATGATAGACAGCAATTAGTTCAAATAAACGGTGTGAATTCGTCCGGGTTAAACGTAAAAATGGGGGGTACCCCAGGGCTCCATTTTAGGTCCTTTCTTATTTATAGTATACATTTACCCCGTTTATTGGAAAACAAACTAAACGTGGTGTTATTTGCTGATGACACATCTTTAATTTTTTAAATTAATAGACGTACTTGTCAGGTTGACGACGTAAATAACGCGCTACGGCAGGTTCAGGATTGGTTCACTGCCAATAATTTAGTTTTAAATGGTAAAAAAACCAAGTGCGTAAAATTTTCATTGCCGAATGTCAAAAGTACTGATTGTGACATTATGTTAAACAAGGAGAAGCTAGAATTCGTCGATAAAACGGTTTTCCTGGGGATCACGCTGGCCTCAGGGTTGCAGTGGGGTCCTCATTTGTTGTCCCTTGCGGGGCGGCTGAGTTCGGCGGCTTATGCTGTAGGAAGGATTCGTCGGTTGACGGATGTGGATACCGCGAGACTGGTATATTTTAGTTATTTTCATACTATAATGTCTTACGGTATCTTACTATGGGGAAGGGCTGCAGACATTGAGTCAATTTTTATTCTGCAAAAACGAGCCATCAGAGCAATATATAATCTTCGCCGGCGCGATTCTCTAAGGGAACTGTTTAAGGACATTAACATCATTTTTTTTTTTTTTATTTATATTTCCAATAGGCTTGCGCTTGACCACTATCTCACCTGATCATGACGGTTCCTTGTCAATATATTTATGAAAACATCATGTACGTGAGAAAGAATTTACATCTTTTTAGTAAAAACGGCGACAGACATAATTACGTTACTAGAAATAGGGACCAATTAGTTCAACCAGGTTTCAGACTGGTAAAAGTAGCCTCTTCTTTCATGGGGTACTGTACAAAATGTTACAATAAAATTCCTCCCCACATTCTTGAACTGAATGTGACGAAATTTAAAACTTGTATAAAACGCACACTATGCAGGCTGGCATATTATAAGTTGGGGTTACATCACTGATAAAAATGCTTGGCTAAATGCTATTCCTGCTCCACATTCACTAGGGCGCAAAAACAAGTGACAATGCAGAACATTATTGTTGGACCTGCTGAAGACTGAATAAATATATTTGTATTGTATAAACTCAATTTCCTTAGTATTGTATAACTGCAAAGCACGTGTGTGAGTACTATGTACCCAACTGTAAATCTACCATTTACTGTACCCGTGTGTCGTTCATTGACTTGTGTGTGCCCTGGCAGTTGAGTGTGTCATGCTCTCCCAAATGTCTCTCTGATGGTGGCGCGTGTGTTGGATCATCCGGTTCCCTTCATGATGGTTGAGCTGGGTGGTGCCAATACATGCGTCATTTTCGTGAATGGACGCCGTCAGTTGGGATTGGTCATAACTTAATTGCTTCGGATGTTAATGCTTTTTTTCTAGCTTCTATTATATAACTGCACAGTACATGTGTGAGTACTTTTATTACTTTATGCCTGTACGTAGTATAGTGTGTAGTGCTATTCTGGGTGCATTGTCCTCACATATATGAATTTATTAATGTATATACTTATGTAACTAAATATTGTAGCAAAACTTTTTTTTTAAAAAGAGTAAGTATGGAGTTTCTTGTGCATTCTTCTCCATAACAAGCTACTTTCCGAATGCACGGTAGAATCAACTTTTATAACTTGTAAATTTTAATGTACCTAACGTTCAAAAGTGCCGCTTGGTGGCCTACTTGAAATAAAATATCTTTGTCTTTGTCTTGTCATGTATTTATTGGTTTTTGGAAATTCTATCCCTAAGGAGGTGAAAAGGTGGAAATTTGTTGGGGTTATATATTTGAAATTTGGCGTAAATATTAACCTAAGTAAATAGTAAAGGTTTTCATTATTAGTTTTTCAAAACTACTCCTAAAATACGATTTAGGGGGTGCTAAAGATTTTTGAAGAATTTTACTGTACGGCAGGCTTATTACGTATCTCCAAAACCGGAGTGCCGTGGGGTGGGGTAGCCCCCCTACCCCCCTTGCCCTCTCTCCCTCCCCGCCCCATAAAACGATGGACATTTGTGGAAATTTTTAGTCTAACCTGAAAACTTTAACCATGGATATCTCCATAACCATGGGGCTCCGAGTGGTGGGGATCGTACAGGGGGGTAGCCAAACCACTCCCCCGTCCACCCCCCCCACCCTCCTCGCGCCAAAAATCAGCGGCCCATAAAGGAAAGTTTATCCCTTGACTATAATAGGTATTTCCTTTTCATCAGTATGCTAGTACTTTTGCAGAATTAGGGACAACAGATAAGAAGTTTATGTATACAATATTTTATCTTACAGTTTTAGATAATGGAAGAAATAATGATAAGAAAGTATGTTATAAGAACTGTCTAAAATAAACTATCTTTTACCTATTTTTGTACATACCGGTCACTATCCCAATTAATGATGTAGCTCCAAGGAGGTGGGACGGCTTCTTCCCCTTGTATTTGAGGGTCAGCTATGAACAATATCTTGGTACAAGTAGGATCACGATCATTACTGCACTCCAGGTCCGTCCAGTACTGCTGTTGAACGAGGTAAATGAACCATTCGCAGTACACAACCGCCCCGAAGAACGCCGCTAAGACGTATTTTACAGTCGTGCTACAATGAAAAAGCCATAAAATCAACCAACTGTGAATTATCTCAAGAGATATTTATATATAGCTTCAATGTGTAATTCCATATTTCTCACCTTCGCCTTAAGTACATTCTTTTCAAAATAGTGCCGTTTTTTCGTTTTATAATTAAATTAAAATAAGTACTTCTACGAGTTCTACTCCATCTCAAAAATTGAAAATATTGAACATGAACACAAAAGTCAAAACAATATGTGGAGATTTCATTTTACGTAGAACTAGAGGAATCATCTATAAAAGGAAACCATCATTTAGCGAGCATAAAAAAATAAAAGCATAAAAAATAAATGCTAGGTAGATATTGCAGTACCAGTCATTAGTTCTATCAACAATAATTTAGCATAGGTTACTGTAATCTAACTAGATTTTTTAATAAAGTTGGTGATGCAAAAGCTGGCAGAAACGGAACGTTAAAGATAAATGATTGTTGACATTAGTTGAAGTGCGTTCATATGTAAAGGAATTTGATAAAAATCTTTATAATTGTTAATAGATAAAATTACATTTCTGGACCAAAATTGCATACACAAGCCTTTATTTTTTTACAAAGCTAATAATCATATAATTAATATTCATTTTATTTCAAACTAGACCTGTATACGCCATAAAAACTGACGGCTTTATTAGAAAAAATAAACATGAACGCTTCTCTATTGCGGCGATTTGACAGGTCAGCTTCGAGCCACTTTTTAGCTTTCCGAGTAGCGTATTTTCATTTTATTTTGTGTTATCCTTACATTTACGCGTTATAAATAACATGTATGTAGTTGTAATAGTAGCGTGATTAGTTTATTAGACTATTTGTAAGTGCACTTACAGTGTTACATAAACAATAGAGGGCTAATCGTTTCGGCAATCCCGATGCATATAACTACATAGTACGTCAGTGAACGAATGGTGGCATTAAGATAATGGATGTGGATGCTCCTAACATATTAAAAAGGTGCAGCAGTGCACCGTTAATCAATGAGGCTGCTTCTACGACGGCCACATCGCCCACTACGAACATAGCGCCCAGGTAAAGTAATATGTATTGAACACGCCTCCTACGGCTGTGATATGGTTGTTGCTACGCTGCTTACCTATTTTTGACAGCTGCTGAGGTCGCCAGTGGGTGCTGTGCCCGTATTTAGCGATGTTTGTGCATTTTTCACAGTGTATACTATAATATTATCGTTACTGGTTGGTTGTATATTGTTATGGTAAAAGAGCAGTAGCTTGGCGTCATTTTTCGGTGTTGAGTTGCAGTGTGTTGACAATGTGTAAGTACTGCAGTTAGTGCTGAGCTATCAACTTAATATGGTCCTATATATTTGTGCTTCATTTTTTTATTTTTGTTCTGATACAAATAATTGGCTCATCTATTATTGTTATCATGCTTACTAATTAAGTTTCATTTGGTGATAAAAGTGCTAAGTACTGATTTTATTATTAGTGTTGCTTAGTTGTTGATTGGGTGTTTTAACCACAAGAAATAATAGGTAATATGCATAAAGTAGACACATTCACTCAACATATTAGTTGTAAAAACTCACCAATGATTCACAATATTATAAATTGCTCATTCTAGTTGCCTTATAAGATGTTAATTAAAATGCATTTAAACTCATCAACACCTACATTGACAACCACACAACCCGGTTATATTGTGTTTTTATGGAATCCAATAATGTAAAAAATATTCTTTTTAATTTGTAAGATTTTCGATAACTACAAAAAAGAAGACCTTGAATATTTCCAAGATTTTGAGAATTGATTTGACATTTGTTTACACAGTTGGAAAAACATAAAAAAAAATCTGCATAGTTTTTGCACTCATTAACCTGTAATCTCCAAAACTACTCAACCAAACACGAAAAATTATACGTGGACCTAACTTCATCATTATTACTACATAGTAATAATATAGAATCATGATATATTCTATGAATGTCTATCTGACTTTGCTATCAGAATAAATTTATTTTGATAAATATCTGACTCTCTGATAAATAGTTTGGTATATTGTTAAGAGTGTTTATTATCATTGAACTTGGTATTGCCCATGAAAAATGATATTAACTATTGTTGTCAACTTACTAAACTGGCCAGAAATATATTCTACCTTGTCACTAGGCATAAAATAAGCATACCCGGCTATCATTTGAAGACAGACAGTTGCTACGGATACTCAAAAACCAGGCAAACTGACACCAGTCTTGCTATGGGGTTTTGAGTTACACAGTTACTGGGTTGTGGAGGTCAGGTAGGGAGTCGCTCCTTGTAAAATACTTGTACTCGGCTGCATCCAGATTTACAGGAAGCTGAACCTGAAGAGGCTAAACAGATTGATTGTCACTATGTATAAGATATTACCTACTGCCAGTGCTTTCGCCCGTGTGAAAAGTGTTTTCTTATCCCAAGGGAATATTGTACAGGGATGAAAGTCTATGTGCTATTCCAGACTATAATCTATCTCTGTGGCAAATTTCACCCAGGTCCGTTCAGGCATTCTTGCGTGATTGAGTTACAAACATACATGCAAACTTTCGCATTTATAATATTAGTATGATGCAGGACTGTGAGATTAGTGTAGCATACTTAGAGCACAGTTTTATACTCATTCACAAAAAAAAAAAACCTTCAAATACATTGTTTTCTATATGTACATAAATGAGGGAATCCGGTGGGCACGAACGCACAGGACTTATCAGTGTCTTGGTGTGGTGATGCTTGGGGAAGTCCAGCAGTGGACGTCTTGCGGCTGTAATGATGATGATATAAGATGGATGGAGAGGGAGAGGAAGGCCAAAGAAAAGATGGATGTGTGAGGAGTGATATGAAAGAAAAGGGAGTCAGTGATAGTGTGATGGGTGGATAGTCAACATTATTTTCATTGGTGGAATCGGTCCTTAGCCAGTTATGTAATAGTCTTATATTTTATTACCCCTTAACTTCTTAACTATAATGGCTTAGTGACCATAAAACTAATGATGAAAATTTACTAACGCCACGGGGTCTCATTGCTAAGAAAGAAAATTTGGTTCAAATAAATCTCACTAGATTGCGCGACATGTACACACAATTCTATAGAATTGTGTGTTAAATTAATATTTTCTGGAATTGAACATAAAAATTGTATGTTCTTGATTAATCAACTCTCCTAAGTACAAAATTATGGAATATTGGGCTCTTAGTTCACATTTCAAAGGTGATTTTAACGGATCTCAACATGAATGATGTAACAAATGATTTGTAATAATTACCTAATTGAAAAAGAGTGTCCATGGAGTTTCTTGCCCGTTCTTCTCCATAGAGATCTATGCCTTGGAATGGGCATCTACGGTACTTTCACAGTTATTATGTCTTGTGACTGGGACTGTAGCACCATAATTTTGTAATATTTTATTTTGTCTTTTGACAATTCAAAAGTGCCTGTAACTGGCCTACTTGAAATAAAGTGCTTTGACTTTCGACTTTGACTTTGATCATTTAAAATTTATGCCAATAGATGGCGCATTTTTTAATTTCTGAGGCATTCCACTCGATTGTTAAAATTTGCATTGTAACACATTTTGGTGCAAATAAACTTTAAAAACGTGCAAAAAAATACTATAAAACGTACCTTCACTGTATTTAAAGAAAAAAATATTCACCTTTTACTTGCCAGTCGCTGCTAACACCATCTATTGCCGTGAAACGGGATCGAACGCGATTGATGGACTTACAAAAATAACAAGATTAATCAGATGAAAAACGCTAGTTACGTCGGCACGGTTTCTTTGAATGGGATGAGGCATCTGTATGCTAGTATTATATTATCTGTGCTAACGCCGTACTAGGCTGAAGCATAATTTGGAATCTATGAATATTGAAACATACTGTTGAAGATTGCGTTATTCCATGGCTTCAGTGCACTGGAACCATGTATTTTTCCATAACTTAGCAATTATGTAGCTTCCTAGGATCAGAACTGCCACAGATTATCTCTGAAAAACAAAGAGCCTTACTTCTTCATAATATTATCTTCAACAAAAATCCCCCTGTACCTCAGCTTGTATTGTTTCTTACCTACACAAGTTCTTGAACTCTGTACCTTGCACAATACGAACCACAAAACATTATATTTTCCTTCATGCAGTAAGCATTGCTCATTCAAGTTGTTTGAACTTGCAGATCAACTTGCAGGCAGGGTGTGTGTGCCTATAGTGCA
The DNA here is from genome assembly GCA_948252205.1 of Orthosia incerta. Taxonomy (NCBI): domain Eukaryota; kingdom Metazoa; phylum Arthropoda; class Insecta; order Lepidoptera; family Noctuidae; genus Orthosia; species Orthosia incerta. The sequence continues at coordinate 29,848,667 of OX411754.1, read as the reverse complement.
AATACATTTTTCGGCCTGAATTTCAGTTCCATGACTTCCAGGTAATAATGTGCGAGCTTATTGCCATCAAAGAGGCACAGGTTTGTTGTATTTAATGACAAAGTAGATAATAAAATGATTGGCCTATCACCTGTGGGGACAATTAACCTTTAGATTATAAATATTGTCATTGAGAACACTAACATTATCAACCATGATATACTTTGTAAACAGAGACAGGCCTGTTTATAGGGTTCCGTACCCCGTGTCACTCACGTGGCTGTCTGTCTGTCCATGGTCTGTAACACAATTTTGTTCCGAAGAATTTTTATACTTCCCATTGACTTATTAACTTGAAATTTGGTGATAATGTTTATTATTCAGTATATTTTAGTAACAAATACCAATATATAGAAAAATCTGCTTTTGTCTTTGGTACAGATTTACGGCACCCTAAATGTAAGAAGTCCGACAAGCACTTGGCCGGTTTTTACCTTTTTTTAGGGTTCCGTACACAAAGGGTAAAAACGGGACCCAATTACTAAGACTCCGCGGTCCGTTTGTCTGTCTGTCACCAGGCTGTATCTCATGAACCGTGATAGCTAGATAGTTCACAGAAAATGCATTTCTGTTGCCGCTATAACAACAAATACTAAAAACAGAATAAAATAAATATTTAAGTGGGGCTCCCATACACCAAACGTGTTTTTTTTTGCGTTAATGGTACGGAACCCTTCGGGCGCGAGTCCGATTCGCACTTGGCCGGTTTTACCTATGCTGTAAAGAGAGTTGATGTAGTAGTTACAATGATGCAAGGATATATGTAGTGACACCGTCTATTGCTCTGTCTGATAAACCTCAAAATTGTCTTGCCAAAAGCAAATTAAAAACACCTCCACTGTTTATCTCTTCGCGTTTCTGTGGCGATATCGTATTGTGATGCTCTTCAGGAGTCAAATGAAATTGCAACATTCTGGCATGCCTATCAGTAATTTGACAACTTTAGATGGCGTGGTGGCGGCATAGCACCGGTCAGGCATAAAGTTAGTGTTTCGATTGTGGGACCTCTTGCAAAGTCTGGATGTCTATGCATACGATTTGTGAGTGCAATGGCACGGTCGACCCGTCAGTATTCTAAATCGGATCGGGTATATCCGATGACCCTTCATTGCATAATACAATGAATACATTATCGTCTTTTAAAGGTCTGTCGCATTGAATGCCGCACGATTGCGTCTGACACGTGTTTTGTGACTCTGCTAAAATAGGCTACAATTCTATACGCACCATACTGCGCGCGCAGGCGACCATCTTTGATGAGCTGCCAACGTGATAAATCCATGCGAAATTGCAAATATAATTGAATACTTTGCATAAATTTGTACTTCTCCAGTTTTCCAACCGCAATAATTGAGGGAAGTGCGAAATACAATATCTGTATCTCTAATATCGTGAGTACGACTGTCGAAGTAGACTTCTAGTAGGTAGCAATTTGGAGCTAAGCTCCACTCCATATGGATTTTATTTACACTTTTTTTTATATGTTGTATACAATAAATTATTAAGAAAGGGTGAGTCATGGAAAGGGAAGATAATAAAGCATCAAGAAGTTTAGGGCAGTTCTAAGGAAATTGCAAAGATTGAAAAGATCGCTAGATTCTGCGCAGTACTATAGTTTCACAACGAAAGAATAATAAGACGCCGATTTACAGAAACGGATCCGAAATCGAAATCCAGCAGAATATTCGGTTTAGCTGTAAGGTTCTGGAGATCTGATGGCCGTTTTTGTCTTTTAAGTAAATCACATTGGCCGTTAATTCTGCGCCTGCGGCCTGATCTGTCTCCGGTCGTGTTGACTTGTCGTCCCATCGGACAGAGTGCACCTGTGCTTGCGCACTCACTTGTGCACCACAATGTCTCCCACGATGACTAATCTTTGTTAAGATTAGCCGCCGTGGCCGAAATTCGATATGGAGGACCATGACGTTTAACTGCATTTGGTTACATTAGAAGGCCCTACTGTAGTTGCGAAAAACCTTACCTTTTCCGCTTTTCGATCCTCAATTGAAAATTCAGTTCTTTTTTTCTGCCTTTAGTGCCTTTCATTTTCAATGAGACCCACTTTGAGGTGTACTCTTCACATATTTTTTTTTGCTATCGGCGCCACTGTAAAAAGTTATGCGTGGTCATATATAAAAAATAAAATATACATGTCGAGTTGAGAACCTCCTCCTTTTTTTTTCGTCGGATAAAAAGGCTAGTATGTAAGCTGTGCCAATTCCGCTTGCTAATTATTACTGTAATTTCATGCAAGTACACTTCTGTCATTCAAAGATCGTGATGGTTAACAATAATAGTTGAATCGAAATAGTATTACAAATACTGAGTAATTGTTATTGAAGCACGCAACACTGTCCATGTTATTATTATCTCACGACGATCCATAATATGTGCATAATGTTATGGTATCGATATATTGGTGTTTTATAAGCAAGTGTGTTTGAATCTCGCTGTTCAGCTCTATTGCTAGTTTGGCCAGGTTTGCCTGTTAGAATCGTCCTATTAGCAGCTTGAAATTTGGACTTGCTTCAGCGCATAACAGACTCGGACCCTTCTTCGTAGTTCGTAATCATTACTGGCAAAATGTGGGCTTACTTAAAACGTCCACTTACCCCTTTTGGGAATACAGGTATACAGGCTTGATGTATTAGGAATTTTTAAACACATCATTGACTAGGCATAGGCATCTCGGAAGTCCATTATTTCTCATGTAGGAGATTCCGCTGTTAAAGTTTTAATGGTTGGAAATTCCACCCCTAATAGTTTACTTAATGAGCGTACATACTAGAGACTTGCCAGGAACCGATATTGCCAGCCATTTTGAACAGATTTGGCTATCTTCCCTGATAGTTTCATCATCATCATCATCAGCCTATTAATGTTCCCACTGCTGGGACACAGGCCTTTTCTCTATGAGAGGGGGTGGGCCGTAATCCACCACGCGGGCCCAGTGCGGGTTGGTGGATGTCACATGTCTTCGAATTTTTGGTTCTAGGGCATGCCGGTTTCCTCACGATGTTTTCCTTCACCGTTTTTGAGAGCAGTGGTGATGAAATAATTTACACAAAGTAAAGCGCCTGCCTGGGTTCGAACCCACGACCTACAAATTCTAAGTCGCGGCCGATACCACTGGGCCACCACTGCTCTCCCTGATAGTTTACATTATATTTATTAAAACATAATGTAATCGCATTCAATGTTTACTAGAATACTTCTGTAAGATTGACGAATGGCAATTTTAAGTGATGCATAAGTTGGACGTCTGTTAGCATCACTTCACAACTTTTCGTGAGCCTCCATCTTCAATGTTCTTAGTATGTGAGTAACTGTTGCCTGTCAACAGTGATATATATAAAAGTAGAGTCCTGAAATATTCTTTCGCTCGATTAGAAACTGGATAGTACGCTGTTCACAAAAGACAGGCGCTCCACCACAGCTATTTAGGTCATCGGTATACTTCGTAGAACAATGAAGTTCCTCCATAAAAAGAAAATCTCCGACGCTTTATATCGCCCTAAGGAGTAATAAAAAATCTTAATACAATATCATAAAATTTATTGCCAGAAGCCGGGTAGGACATAAAAGTTTTAGTCTTGGATACTTCGCCAAGTTATGTCTACGACTGTCGTCTTTTTCATCTGCGATTATCTTCGTTTGAAGACTCGAAATCAGTTGATCTTTCTATGCGATAGATACTGCAAGGAGCGTATCGTTGGGTCGTAGCGCGTCGGCTTGATTGGCAAACAGTTGGAAGTAGCTGTGAGTCTGTGCCTACGGTTTTAGGGTAATAGTATTCTGTGGTTTCAAGGCAGTCTAACGTGGTTAAGATACCGTTTGGTACTTACAATATTAATAAAGTTAGCTAGTTTTAGTCGTGGTGAAATAGGGCTATTTTTTTATGGAATACGGTTTGCAGTATGGTTTATGAGTGAAGTAGTGATTTCCTATGGTAAAAAGATAAGCAAGCAGATACGTTTTTACCCGGACCAGAAGGGTATGTACTCAAATTTTTATTGCGGCAGTCAGTGGTCCCGAAGTACCGTGGAGGCTCTATTATTACACGTACCTTTGTCAAAACGTTTACCACATAGAAACGCACAGTAATTCTACACGACAAACCTACGTTCACAAGGAAGGATCCTCCGACCAGACGCGTGTCGTATCTGAGTGCGGGCAACTGCCCCACGGTTGTTATCGGACTGTTTTGTTTACCAACGTGTTCAAACCGCGCCGAAAACTGCATGCGCGGTGCAGGATTTCGTGTGACTTCAGGTCATTAGTTCGTATGTTCGTGTGCCGCTACACGTCGTTCCGCCATGGGGAATGCACGTGCCACAAGCCCATAATTCGGAGGAAACATAATAACGTGGGGTAATAAGTGCATGAGAAAAAGGGGCCAACCCAGATCAATCAGTTTGCCCAGCCTTTTCCCAAATATATTTGGACGGCTTCCAGTCTAAAGCGTCTTTCAGACTACGCTATAATATAATAGCATATAGTATATAGCTCATAGCACAACAATATCGCGCACCATACATTTTTATGGACACGTTCACACTGTACTGTACTATATATTATTGCCTTAATATACGCTATAAAATTGGTGCGATGCGCTGAGTTCATGCTGTGCATATCACGCACCCTCTTCCTCCGCCCTCACCCCCGGCCGTCCCGCTAGCGAAACGAGCGACAACTATAAATGCTTGCGATAATATCGCGTAATGTGAATGCCATGCTATATAGTATAGCATTAGGTCCTTCTTTGCTATACTATATAGCACAATAGTATAGCGTATTCTGAAAGCCACTTAATCTGATTCAGTTGAGTACCAGTGTTTTACATGGAGTGACTGCTTATCTGACCTGCACAACCCAGTAACTGGTAACACGACATCTCATGGCAAGACTGGTGTCAGATTTTATGCCTTGTTTTTTTTTTACTGTCTTTAGGCTCGCGCTGGAAAACTATCTCATCTGATAGTAAGAAAATCGGGTTGACGTCTAGATTGTATAAAACCGGAGGGAGAGCTACCCCCCCCCGTCCCCGTCGATGGATGGTTGCCTATCCTTTGTTACGTAAGGGAGAAGGGTGTTGGACTTCCCGCAGCGCCGGCGACGATACAGAAGCAACTTTAAAGTGAAACAATACTGTTATGATCACTTTGTGACTGAATTTTGGGATGAATTTCGGACGTACCGATGTGTTTTTTTTATTATTACCTATTGAGAATTACACAGCAGGGCGTTATTAAGGGGGGCAAACTGTTCATTATTTTTGCGATAGGATAGGACTCACCTTTTTCGAGATATAAGCAAATATAGAAAAAAACATGACCTCCAAAGTCACTCGACCTTGACCTCCAAGGTCACAACACAACTTTCAGGACCGATTGACCTTGACCTTAAACAAACGTCCTTGACCTGAAGGTCACTAACCATGAATATTGACCTGTTATGCTGAGAATCGCAGATCTTTACTTTCGGAATTTTGATCTTGAACCCAAGGTGAATGTCCTCACAGTCAATGACCCTGAGGGATAGGTCAGTGACCTTAAGAGAATCGCGGATCTTTACTTACGAAATTTTATCCTTGACCTCAAGGTCAATGATCCTAAGGTCAAGGTCAATGACCTCGAGGTGTCTCATCTTGTTCCCCCACCCGACTACTCCCACATCCCACCGGGTCCCGAACGCTAGATTGCTTATCAGATAAATTTTTCATTTTTTTTTTCATACTTCCCCGTTTCGTGTCCACTGGCCGAAAATCGTCCTATACTAGCCTTCCTGTATATTCCTTCCTCATTGCAATATATTCTCCTGCTCTCAAAGCATCGGCTCAGGAAGTCTTGGCTTTATAATCTAATTGACACTCAATTGCCGGCAGTCGGCACCGATGCGTTGTATCTCGCTCTCAATTGATGCCAATTCGGCTGCAGAGTGGTAGCGTGCAAGATTGCACAAAACTACCATGAAGTTAACACGCCCCTGGAATTTTACAGATGTTCTTTGTAACAATATAGGTAGGAGCAACACGTCAAGCAATTTTCGAATACTTTTAGTTCCCTTATCGCGGCTACATACCTTCAAAAACCGGCCAAGAGCGTGTCGGACTTCGCATATTTAGGGTTCCGTACTAGATCGCAAAATTAAGTTGGCCGTAATATAAAAAAATGAGGAAATTTTAAAGAAAAATTCTGATTTATCAATATATTGGTACATTGATTTTTATTTTTTATTTTTATTTATTAGGTCTACCAACAACTGCTTACACTAAATTACAAACATAAATAAAACATGCGTACAAACTATACACAGTGCAACAATTACTTATAGGTAAACACCACATGAACAAAAAACAATACTAAGTAATTATGTTAGCTGTAAGCTACATATTCCACGAGAAAACTTAGTAATATAACTCCACAATAGTAACATACGCGAAACATTAAAGAATAATTTCCTCAAAACAAGGTACCTACGTACACACAGTCCAAAAACATTTACAACAAATCTGATAGACAGTTCTGAAATTTAAACTTTTGCTTATGAGAGAATCAAAGTGAAAATCAACTTTATCACTACAACTATTCAAAACCCTACAAAACCTAGCACATGGAGAGTTAGGTCCCAGCGCTAACAAAGCAAATTTGGTTCAAATAAAATGTCACTAGATGACGCGATATGCATCGATTCGTTATTGAATTGTGTGACAAATTAAAATGTTCTGGGATTGACATAAAAATTTTAAGTTCTTGTATAATCAACTCTCTTAAGCACAAAATTATGGAATAGTGGTCTCTTAATTCACATTTCAAAGATTATTTCAACGGATAATTTAAAATTGATGCCAATAGATGGCGCGGTTTTAAATTTCTGAGGCATGCCACTCGATTTTTTAAATTTCTATTGTAACACATTTTGGTGCAATGAAACTGTAAAAAACGTGCAAAAAATACTACAAATCGTCACTGTTTTTAAAGAAAATCAGACGAAAGACGCTAGTTACGTCGACACGATTGTTTGTATGGGATGGGATGAGGCATTTGTATGCTATTAGTATTACATTATTACCAAATTTGATGTTTATAAGTCAATGGAAAGTTAGAAAAATCTTCGGCATACAATTTTGTAAAAAATGCTGACATTGGTGGATTCTCATTCCTTTGTTTTCCGTTTTTTTTTTAATTAAAAAAACAGTATTTATCTACTCTACGAGCTCTAAACAACGATACCCTACTCGATGGGGCAGGTCAAACAATATTTTGTGCGCTCTTGTATGGGAGACCCCCTTAAAACAATTTTCTACCATTTGTATGGCTTTGGGTCAACAAGATACATATACTGTGAAAATTTGAAGACTTGTACCGCCAACCGTTTGGCTTTAACCCATGTGATAGACGTCGACAGACAGACGGACACGTGAGTGACAGCAATAGGGCTTCGGACCCTTCGGGCACGGAACCCTAAAAACTGAGTTTTTTTTTTGGCACTGGTTTTGTTCAGGCTTCGTTTCCTTTATTTTATAACAAGCTAGATAAACCTAGATTTGTCTTCTCTATCTTTCTCTATGGGGCAGAGACTTGGGCCATCAAATCTACCGATAGGCAAAGAATTGCCGCTTTTGAAATGTGGTGCTGGCGCCGCCTATTAAGAATACCATGAACAGTCCACCGCACAAAAATCTCGTTCCACAAATAAATTAGAGAAATAACAACTATCTCCAACCTGCCTGCAACGCGTCGTGAGATACTTCGGCCAAATTGCCCGCAGAGGAACCCGTCATATGGAACGTCTTATGGTGACTCGCAAAATAAAGGGTAAAATACCTAGAGGCCGAAGCCCCAAAGGGTGGTCGGAGTGTCTGGAGGTACCGATCAGCGCCGCACTCCACCAGGCTGCTGATCGCTACAGATGGAGGAAAAACCATTGACAGTCTGAAACGCGAGTCACGATTCTCGGCAGTGAGAGAGCGACTAAGAAGAGAGCTAGGTCTAATATTTTGAAGTGCCTAAGCTATTGCAAAAAAACCAGCCTAGTGCGAGTTGGACTCGCGCACGACGTGTTCCGTAACTACCATTATCGCAAAATGGCAAAAAAAACATGTTTGTTGTGTGGGAGCCCAACATAAATATTTATTTTATTCTGTTTTTATTATTTGTAGCGGCAACAGAAATACATCATCTGTGAAAATTTCAACTGTCTAGATATCACGGTTCATGAGATACAACCTGGTGACAGACAGACGGACAGTGGAGTCTGAGTAATAGGGTCCCGTTTTTACCTGACTGCCGAAGGAGGGTAATGTGTTTATCAGTCCATGTATGTATGTTTGTTCCTATGTGGCGTTCCAGAGATCAAACGCGTTGGCCGATTTTGATGATTCGTACGTCAATCGTTTCGTCTTAATCTTGCGTTCGATCTTAACATTACTACAAAATTGGAAAATAGAATAATGGCGGATTTTGGGTGCCATATTGTGGGAGCCCAATTTTTTTTTCACATCTATCGTCCACTGCTGAACATAGCCCGCCCCTCAAGCGTCGCAACATTGACACTAATATAATAAAGGCCAAAGTTTGTGAGTGTTTGTATGTTTGTTACTTCTTTACGCTCAAACGGCTGGAAGGATCTGGATGAAATTTGGCACAGAGGATACTTTTTATCCCAGGAATGTGTTCCCTCAGGACAATTTTCGATTTTCACGCGGGCGAAGCCGCTGGCAGAAGCTAGTTCTACTATAATAAAAATACTTGCAGATATTGGCACTGGGATGTTAGATTAGAACCTGATGATCTAGAACTACCGATCTAAAGTAGCCATCAATATTGTTTCAGGAACACGTCGATCTTCAGCATGTTCAGCTCCAACAATAATCACGCGCGCACACGCCGTCATAGTGGCACCTTCGGACCCGTCACATCGCCAGTCAATGTAGCCGTGAGTATATCTTTGTTTTGTATTATTATTAATAAGTTCACCAGAAGAGGAAGCTTTGGAAGGCCTCCCACAATGTGATGACATTGGGAAGGCCGCGTAAGTCCGCTGGATGCGAAATGCACAGGACCGGGCATTGTGTACAGTAGTAGGTAGACGTCTTTGGACTGAAATGATGTTAGGCCTACGCTTGACCACTATCTCACCTGATGGCTATCGATGAAGTGCGACGATGGAGAACGTTTTCCTGAAAGTAATCTACTCACTCTTGACTTAAAAACCTGGGATGTTATAGCTGTTAGGAAATGATTGTTTCTGGTTCACGACATAAAATGCCGTTTACCACCCTTTCGTGACGAGTGAAGAATTATGAAACCAGAACAATTTATTTTGCTCACTCTCAATGAACAAGTAACATCTTACTTGATGGTTTTTATTTCATTCTTTCAACAGTAACAATATGTTAATGAAATGACTGTCCAGAGACAGCTTACATTTTTAATTTAAGAGGTAAAAGTTCTTTCTTGAGGAGTTCTTTTTATTCTTTATAAAACAATATCCCATAGCAGTTTGATCTCGCTATGGAGTTCCGTTGTTTGTTCTACCACGGGGTCCTAGCGCTAACAAGGAAAATATGGTTCAAATAAATGTCACTCGATGGCGCGATATGCAACGATTCGTTATTGATTTGAGTGCAATTTTTTTTTGGATTTTATCATTATTATCTCATAAATACAAAATTATGGCATATTGGGCTCTTAATTCACATTTCAAAGATTATTTGAACGGATCATTGATTCGTAAAATTAATTCCAATAGATGGCGCGGTTTTAAATTTCTGAGGCATAACTTTCGATTTTTAAATTTGTATTGTAACACATTTTGGTACAATGAAACTGTAAAAACTTGCAAAAAAATACTATAAAAGAAATCGTCACTGTATTTAAAGAAAAATTAGTCACGAACCGAGAAAACCCTTTTACTTGCAAGTCGCTGGTAAAACCAACTAAAGCCGTGGCACGGAACCGAACGCGATCTAAATACTTTATAAAATAATCATCTTAATCAGACGAAAAACGCCGGTTACGTCGGCGCGGTTTCTTTGTATGGAATGAGTCATCTGTATGCTAGTATTATATTATCTGTGGTTCTACTATATCATAAGTTTCAGGCACGTTTGTTATATTTTCATATATTTTTACACGTTACTATTTTTCTAAGAGTTCTCTTCTATAACAGGTGCTTATTTGTTGCTACAGAGCTCATCCTGGGCGCGGATGGCTCCACGTGTCGCCCAGCTGCGAACCGAGGAATGTGCGGACGTCAGCAACACACGCGAGGTGGCGCATGAGAGGGAGATCCATTCAGCTATGCAGATGGGGCAGTCGTGCGAGGACCTGACGCTCGTCGCAGGGCTCGCCAACTCACCCACAAGGACACCTAGGTACTGACCACTGTGTACATATAATAGATCCACTCGGTCATGCAGATGGGGCAGTCGTGCGAGGACCTGACGCTCGTCGCGGGGCTCGCCAACTCACCCACTAGGACACCTAGGTACTGACCACTGTGTACATATGATAGATCCACTCGGTCATGCAGATGGGGCAGTCATGCGAGGACCTGACGCTCGTCGCGGGGCTCGCCAACACACCCACTAGGACACCTAGGTCCTAGGTACTGAACACTGTGTACGTATCATAGATCGACTCGTTCATGCAGATGGGGCAGTCGTGTGAGGACCTGACGCTCGTCGCGGGTTCACCAACTCACCCACTAGGACACCTAGGTATTGACTATTGTGTACATATGATAGATCCACTCGGTCATGCAGATGGGCAGTCGTGCGAGGACCTGGCGCTTGTCGCGGGGCTCGCCAACTCACCCACTAAGACACCTAGGTACTGACCACTGTGTACGTATCATAGATCGACTCGGTCATGCAGATGGGGCAGTCGTGCGAGAACCTGACGATCGTCGCGGGGTTCACCAACTCACCCACTAGGACACCTAGGTACTGACCACTGTGTACGAATGATAGATCGACTCGGTCATGCAGATGGGGCAGTCGTGCGAGGATCTGACGCTCGTCGCGGAGCTCACAAACTCAATCACTAGGACCACATAAAATATCCTAATTATTCTGATTTAATTACCTATAAAATAAACAAGCGTGATGTTATGTTATGTTGAGAGATAGAAATGTTCTATCAGGTTAGCAACGAAACGTTAAGGTAACACTAGTCGATAATTCTTTCATACAAATGTAGTCTAGGGATTAATCCACTTTTTACGATGTACGTTCAAAATAAAAATAAAATATTTATTTGTCTCATCATTATCTAGCCCTGTATGGAAACAAAAAATAAAAAAGAAAACTATTTGAAAGTTACGAGCGTCGAAAGTTCCATATTTCAACACAAATGTTAACGCATCTTTGGGAAATAAATACCATAAAAAGGAAAATTGCAAAACGGCCTCCACACAGGGATAGATTAGTAGTTCAAGAATGCAAATAATTTTATTTTCAAAATATACATTTAGTAGTTTTTCCATGATATCTAGACTCCCAAAGGTCTGTTTATAAAATTTCGCGCGCTCGCTTTCGTTCTAAATCATCATCCATTTCGCTACAAACTTGCAAAAGTGCTAATTCCTACGCGAACTAGCTTCTTAATAGTCATCACAGCATCTATCTCTTTCGCACGAGTTGTCGGATGAGATAGCAGGCATTTTAATCCCGCACACAAAATAGTTCGTGCCGTCGACTAGTGTAACTTTAATAGACACTTTAGAATGATATCAATGCCAGATAAAAACTCGATGTTTTTGTCTAGATAACTGAATTAAAGTACTTACTACTTAGTAATAGTACTTAGAGCCTTCTCATATCGTCATGTTATTGTTAGTACTATGCTAATTAGAATATGCACGCGACATAACATATTACTGACATGAACCGGTTAGCGCCGCGATATCTACTTCCAATAACCTGGAATCCGTAACATTCAAAAACAATAACGATAGTACGGTAGCTTACCGTTAACGAAATCAGTCCGACTGCGATAATTGTCTGACTGTCGGTGGACCAAACGACCTAGTAAAGGTTGCACAAATCCCTTTTAGGCATTTGTGCAGACAGGGCAGTATCAGTTGCTGTTGCGATTTTTGGGGTAGGCCTCTGCCCAAAAGTTTAACAGTTTTTTCAGATGATTATGATCACGATGATATTTTGCATAGCAAATTCCCAGAACACAGAAACAAAACACACTTGAAGGCCTTCACGACTCGGAACAGTTAATTAACAAAAATGTCATATTAATATTATTTCTTTTTTTTATCACCTGCCATGTTATCTCTCCACCACCCTTGGTTGACTGGTAGAGAATGCCTCAGCCATTAAGTCTGCCATGTACCTGTGTGCTGCAGGAAGTTGTAACAAATAAATAAATTATCCATTCCAGGTTTTCACCAGCAGTGTCCCCCTCGCCAACGCGGAAGTACACGACGCGACGGAGCCTGTCCCCCATCGCCATCCGAGCGTCGAGCTTCAGCCCCGTCAGCCGCCCCAACATGCTGCCGGGCAAGCGGCGCTGCGACGAGGCCGACTCGCCACTCTCCAAGCGTATGTGCACCTCGGACAGACTCACCCCCTCCACTCCAGGCACACCTGACTCAGACTCCCTAGAATGCACCTTCAGGCCAGTCTCCCCCCGCGCACAACCCATGAACGAGTGCTCACATGACGCCACAGATGTCCAGAACCACAAATCTTCAAATCCTAGCTAATAGCGTCCGATGAGACACTGATGTTCACACTGACAGTTGAAACTTTTGCGTAAATAGTTTCGTTATGATATATATATCTCTTGCCAACCTCTCCGGATTTACCTACAGTCCAAACTTTTATCATTTGGGCTTTTAGCGTTTAGAATACTAGCTTTTATAAAATTACCATTTAAGATCTAATATTCGTCGTGGATAGTTTTTTACGCAAAAGTTTTCAACTCAATTCTTAAACTACGGGTTTTAATGACTTTCTTATACTGATGCGTCCTTTTATAATGTGTGTAGAAGTATGGGCAGCCATTATAAACCCAGTATTAATCATCATAGGGTTCAAATTCGTGTATTTGTTCGGATACAGTAGCCTACCACGTTGGTTCCTAACGAACTTGAAATTATTAACGTAGTTTTATAGGAATGAACTGTAAAGCTAGTTTCGTATGGTACTTGTTGCATTGCCCAGTTTCTCATATCAGTAAAATACTTAATCTAATTTATACATAGACCTATTTACTTTCATCTTAATTGTTGTCATGAGGCTGGCTGGAGTCGATAACAACTTTTTAGATCTATGGAAGTAAAATGTACCATGTTTTATTTATTTCTATGCTAATTTAATAGAATTGCATAGATCAAAACTAGGCGTGGTACTTACTAAGCAGTGTCCCAAGTACCTTACGAGACACTTAAAGCGAGTGCCCTATTGTTAGCCAAAGCATCCAAAACTTTATTGTATATATAACTAGAAGCGTTCACGTGTATAGAACGCGTAATGTATATAATTTATATCGTAAGTTAGCGTAGTGAACACTCGGAAGCGTGTAGGTATTATTGCAGGAGCGATATATTTATGTAGGTTTGTTTATATAGTCATTGGTATTTAAATATTGTATCTCGTTCGCGTTGCGACAATAACGCGCTTTACATTTGGTAAGAAAATAAATGGTTTTTTTCTTGTGTAATTTTGGAGTTCAGTCGAATATTTCTGTGATTTGAAGTTTATTGTCGTAATGTGAAGCGGCTTGCTTGGATCCAGTGTTCCACCATTTCTCATGAACATTTTTTTGGAAGAACATTCTTGTTTTACTTTGAACACCAAGGAATTAATCCAGGCATTTAATTTGACTTTTCTCATTGATCAATTAGCTCTTTTCAACGGTATTTCATACTGTAATAGTGTTATTTTATACAAATATTAGCTGTCATATTTACCACATGAAAGGTAATGCCGGACCCACGCAAGTCCCATAAATTAATGATTGAATTAATCCGCCGATCGTAATTTAAGTTGTAACCAAAACTGTCGTTTACTGACGAAGTGAACGATTTAACAGACTTTCTTATTATTGTGTCACCTCATGAATTTTAAGGCTTTTACTAATTAAATAATTAAGGGGGACTTACACGTTACGGTTTCATAGAAGTGTCCTATCTGCGCAGACAGAAATGGACAAATGGTAGTGACTTGCTATGTATAAACCCAATGTCAACAGAATTACGAGATAGAGCAGCCAATCAGATAATACACTGCTTCCCTATCTAGCTAATCTATAAAAAGAATGTCAAAATAGATATTTAGATAACATATTAAACTATAGGTCGGTTCAAACTTAATGACTCTGTGCACTGCGCAGTACCCAACTCTTCACCCCCGCTGTCACATGAATTTGCTACTGCACAGCGTCTCGCAGTGTGCCGATCCGCCATTAAGTTTGATTCTACCTGTTAATACCTGGTATTAAAACGCAGCTCGAAGTAAACCGCTGCGAACTCACCAACACATGTGACAACGGGAGTAAGGTACTGCGACTTATGGGCTGTTATAAAGTGAACCTACAAGTCTTAACAGAATTTCTTTCATGCGAAGATCAGCTTCGCTTCCATACAAGCATTTCCATTCTCTGCATCAAAGATAGACACTTCTATGCCCGCCATGCCATGGCATGTGCTTTACTATGTGCAATATTATATCAAGTTATATCCTCCGATATACCCTAACGTGTATACCTGCCCTAATCATTGCCTTATCTGATTTTTGATATCTTAGGAAATGTGATCTACATATTTTTAGCTATAGGTATCTACCTAACTGGTATTTACACGGCTAATGGTGCTCATACACCGGCAGTATAAATGTTTCCAAACGTATTCTAACACTAATACATTTACTAGCAAATGATAGGAAAATATTTTAAACAGCGGTGTGGGAGCAAGCGCCATTAGATCTATGGGAATTGTAAGTTAGGGGAGGCAGTTAGATATATAAAAAATACAACAGTAAACAATTCCTATACCGCTCATTTTAAGACAGACCGTAAGTTAACATACTGTGAGGCTGGCTTTCTACAATAACTTTGCGAGATAAAAATACACCAGTATAGTGGCAATATTTTGAAAACAAAATTTTTGGTTCCAGTAGTCCACCACTCTGGAGGAAAGCCAGTCTAATATTGTGATTTATTAATATAAAATCTCGATAATTCTATCATTTATTATCATTTCCATCTCAATAAAATAATTTGTAAATACGTATCTAAATTGATGAGCCCTCTCAGCATAAGAGGAATATGATTTGTGATAAATATTTGAAGTATCAATTTGTATATTTTTTTCGACATCGCTGTCGAAATTAATCAATTTTTGTTGGAATACCTCACGGTTGCGGTCGTGACCCAAACTTGCATTTTGTTAATATAGTTTGTGCTATGTATATAAGTTCCACGTTTATGCCCAAGACATCTTGTCCCGAGCGTTATTTTTACCTATGAATATAAGTAGGTATTGTTTCGTAATTTTTTTGTATGTATTAGTCAAGACGTCAGGTTTGACTGCTGGAAAAACCATTTTGTTTTCAAGTGTGATTAAATCACAACATGAATAATTTTCTTTGTTTTATTTCAAACTGTATGATTTAAATTACATAACTGGTGTTATGTGCAGTATGTTTGGGGTCAAAGTACACTTGTCAATCTAAAAATATATATAGCATATGGGCCCTGGGCCCCTATTTCTGCAACGTAATGCTCAGTAGTGTGCGGACAGAGAACCGTTGTGGCGTAAATTATGATTATGTGAAAAATTATGATTTTTATAAAACCCTATAATAATATTACAAAAGCACACACTGTAAACATTATAATAATATTTCTAACATAGTTTCAAAATATCAAGACGTAACAGTGTTGTCAACATAACAAACACGTTAATCTTTCGGACGGTTGGCGCAGTGGTTGAGCGATTGACTGCTGCGCTGCGTGTCGCGGGTTATATTTCCGCACCGAACAAATATTTGTATGATCTACAAATAGTTGTTCCGGCTCTGGGTGTTTGTGTATGTGAGTTTATATGTTTGTAAACGCACCCACGATACAGAAGAAATTCCTAGTGTGGGGCAACGTTTTTTAAAAAAAAAATCGACTTCGCTCGTTTTGAATTCCAAGCTATCGAGATTTCGATAAAATATGTCTAAACATTAAAAAATAAATGTAACCTACCCTATTTATCACCATTGACAACCCAGGATGGATATACCGTAGGAGTGCCGATCCTAAATTAGGAATGAAATCTTTTATCCGAATCAAGAATATCATCTCATAAAAATCAATTGCTGTTCGTTAGTCTCGCTAAACCTCAAACACGGCTGCACCCGATTTGAACAATAGGGTAGTTTACTGAAAATTTATTTTTTGTCCGTCAGGTAGAAATATTGGACACAATATTTTTTTTTGATACGTAAACATAGAGACAACGATATGCGTTGAAATATCGTGAAACGTCACGCCGCGCCGCCTTAGTACACTTTATACTTCCTTAGTGACGTCACAAGCCCCCAGTCCTGAACTTTGATGCGCTTTAACTTTGTAAATTTTTATTGATTTGGTAATGCAAAAATACGTGTCCAATATTATTTGATAATCTCACTGACGGACTAGATAGAATTATCGTTTTTCTACCCAGGAAACATCCCTATTCTTTTTTTGTTTTGTTCGCCCGAATACAGAAAGGTTTAAACACAAAAAATGTGGGAGGTAGAGTAGGTAGGTATTTAGGGTAGGTAAGTAGCGTAGGTAAATAGTGAGGTTGGTAAGTAAGTAGGGTAGACGGGAGCGAAGCCGCGGGCACAACTTAGCTAATATTTTTGAGCTCTCCGCGCTCGTTTTACCATCCTTCCTACTTCATGAGTGATAAATTTACTCTACTCTAACCGCCGAACCGTATAATTGTATGTATGTTTGTCCGCGATTTTCTTGTTATTTTTCGTTAATTTTTTTGCGAAAAAGTCCTCGAAAAGAGCGTTTTCCAAGCAGCCAAACTGAACGAAAAGTGTCACTTTTTTTTACTAGTGCTGTATACTTTCCTGTACTACTTTTTTATTTTTAACCTCAACGTCAGCCTGCCGCATAGTTTTTATTATTTGAGAAAAGTTTAAAAAATTAGTTAAGTACAAATTATCATTAATATAAAAGGTAACGCAAAACTTATACCTACTTCATTTAAGGCGTTTTTAATTACTCTAGATTTTGATCAATAAATTAATTTTAAATATTCATTAAATATGTTTGGCAGAATGAATATTTTGCTCGTGCCTTTTTGCGTTACGACGTGACAGCTATTTGCACATGCGCAGTAGATATGCCCGAGGAACTATGAACTATTAGTTTATCTGTGGATATGCTGAACGCCCTTGAATCATTTCTTGCTTGGTTCAGATATTTTTTTTTTCATTTCCTTGCACAATGCATAGTAAAATGTTGAATGATACACGTGCGTAAGATGATTTCCGACTCGTGTCGATTTATCCACTCACTCGCTTCGCTCGCTCGTGAATAACACTCATCGGAGGCCTTAGTGCGAGTTTTTACTCATGCTCAATCGCGTTAACGTTAACGCCAATTTGTATTGAAACTGGATAAGCGCCGTCTGGTGACGGCAAGGCAAAACCTCTTTTTATGTATACATTTTGACATATACGAAATCGTTTACGTTATCACGAGTGAGTACGTTAAAAAACTAGCACTATGCACACAGATATCAACTACTTGCCGCACTTTTAGCATAAATAACTATTGTCGCTTTGATCCGCGTAGATGCGCTGAGTTTGTGCGTGCCTAAAGGCGGTGTTTTCTGCACCGTCTTTCCGTCTCTCTCAGTCTTTTGCTTGTCTGATAATAATGTGTGATTACATTTTGAAGATAGAGGTCGATACGCAATGGACAGTTCTAGACTGACGCGTCGCTTCTCTGCGACTGTCTCAGTGTGTTTTGACCCTATGTCTGGGTAAGGAATTGTCTAGTTAATAATCAAAAACATAATTACCAAACCAAAATCACTTTTATTTACACGTCAGGTTTACATTAACTTTGTATAATTAGACGACAAATGTTATCAAGAAGAAAACAGTTTTCAAAGTGACAATTATTCTAAAACTTATTATTAAACGAACAACATTATTATAACATTCCAATATTTTGTACTCTTTAAAATGCGATAAATTACAAAACATATGACAAATGATGCGAATAATCTCACAATAATTACTATGTAAATTAAATTATATTAAAACATTACAAAAATCCATTAATAATAGTTATAATTAAAAGAGTATTAGCAAAGCTTGCCAAGAATACATAATATTATGTATAAAAACGTTTTCACATCCGGCGCTCGTTGGACCTACACAGTACGGTCGGGTCACAAGTGTTAAGCAAGTATGAAATATAACCTAATAGAAAATCCAAAATGATTAAAATAGTAATGAAATCTATTATGAGTCATGATGATTTTATGTATAACACTTATGATCGCGACTGCAGTGTAGCCTTCCGATTCCTAAAGATTCAACAAATCCTAGTCGTACAATAATCCTAAGCATTGCATATTTATCGTAAAAGCGGAAGCTCTCATGTACAAAATATACACTTTGATAATCTTCAAAATAGTTATTTAGTCTTTGAGAATTCAAATCTCAGTCCGGGAAATGACATATCAAAGTGTTACAATATTAGCACATTTTTGATAAATATACATTTGAACATTAGCCGATTAACACCCATGTTTAATTACAGGAAGACAGCGTTATTCTAATTAAATAATAAGCAGCGAGGCGGAAGTAAAACGACATTGGAATGTGGATTTTAGGTATTCATTTTTTGGTAAAAATTCTATTGAGGTCAGACAGGACATGATGAGATTTTGGTTTGAGTCTTTTATTAATATTTTTCAAACGCTTTGCTTTGTGGAAACTTAGTTTCTCTGTTCAACTGGTGTTATTTATTGAGGCTTCATCCTCTTAGTCAATTGGTCCGAGTTTCACATGCCATAGCTGTATATGGCACATATTTGACAAATTAATTTAGCCAGATAATCCGCTGGCACTCCACTCCTTTCGATCATGTCTACAAACATTTCAGTCTTTATTATATTAATTTACCGAAAGTAAATAAACTTCGCATCAACAATTCACATCCATAAGTCTATAACGCTTAACAATTCGTGCGCTTACATAAATTCTTGATGGATCTACTTTGTCACTACCTACATGTTCTTCTAATGGCAGTGTTTTTATCCACTCGGGTGTTTAGCCCGAGAAAAATTGTCTAGTTTAGTCACCTACTTAAATATAAAACGTAGCACTAATGAGCCATGTGGCACCTTACATTTTACTGGTACTTTTAGATGGCCATCTTTGTAGCTCGCTCAAGGGTCCGTATTTTGACAATTTAGATTCATATCGCGGAACGAGCTACACGCAACATTGGAAGCGTTCACACATCTCAAATTAGACAGCACATAACAACAATTAAGTAACGCAAGTTATCATTTGCGATTTCTTAGTCTATGGCAGCGAGGACCGAGTTCAGTCTGACGCAAGATCACTTTAGAATTTGTCTTTAAAAAAAATAAGTCTAATCATAAACTCTAAAATCAATCGTTAATTCAATTAACTAATGATAAAGGCACAGACATTTTAGTCCGTTTAATTCATAAACCTTTCACTGAGCAAATTAAATTCTTATCAACTTATGCTGATTTACCAATAAAATACATTTAAAATCAATCACAAGCGAAAAAGTTGTGCAAACAATTAAGAATAAGAAAATTTGTTAATGAAGCTAGAAAATTAAACAACAACAAAAAAAAAACATAAATACGAAAACAGAAAAAGCGTGATTTTTATGTACATTGCAACTTGGGTCAGACATCGTTCGTCCACTAGCCTCCAAATAATATACAAATTTACGAAGGCGTTAGAAAATTTGGACCCACCTTAGTATATCCTGTACAGCATGTAAAGTGCCACGCGGCTCGCCTCAGCTGGACAGCGCGGAGTCCTCAATGAGCGGCACCTTGGCCACCTCGAAGAAGATCGTGTGCGAGTACTTGTTCCTGACGGTGCTGATGGCGGACTTGGGCTTCTTGTGCAGCGTCGCGTTCTGTGCGATCGCGATGGGGAGGATGTCCTTGACGGCGTATCCTGCGAAATTACATTTTGTAAGTTCCAGTCACACGACTATACCTCTTCTTACGCTGGTATGGCATAACTTAATTAACAAGTCGCTAAATGATCTGGGCCTAGCAAAGAGTGTTCGTTTCTCTGGCATTATTGTGGTTTGTTTGTGCAAAGAGTATTTGTTGTCGGTTCCGATATTTCTACAAAGAATACAGGCTTCACACATAGTCATGTATGGAAAAATAAAACATGCTGAGTCAACCCAAAATACATTGTGGGCAGGAAGATGATGGAGTGCAGACCCAAAACTTTTTTCATTTAGTAGAGAGGAGAAATAAATGCTCATGCATACTACGCTACCACGGGGAGATAGCGCAGTTATGTGGGACTACAACCCATTGGAACGCCACGGTGTCCTCCTGTACCGCTTACGGCGGGAACACGGGCACGCGTAAGCACTCACCGCGAACCCGCCGCGCCTGTCCGTCACCGGGGACGTCTCCGGGGAGTACCCCCCATCACCGGCGCACCAAAACATTGCACGTCGTGACCACCCCAGAGACCAATCCAGCCCATGGGCGCCAGACGAGCCTATGTATGGCACCCGTGCTCCTCCTGGAACGGGTCAGTTCAGTGGCCCCGCCACCTACCACTTTTCAGCCGCAGGGGATAGGAACCTTCCCTACGGCCACACCGCGTCCGCCATCAGACGGTGGCGCCCCCGTCCAGGCCGCGGCAGGTAGGGAGAGCCGCGCACGGCGATACCGGCACTCCTCTCCCGCCGCGGCCTCCAACCTTCAGCCACGATATCGTATGGGAGGCCATCTTGCTGTCCGGGCAATATAGTACCTACCTGTATAATACTGTAAGGTAGGCGTCCAGTTTCCGATGGACTTCATCCTGAGCGCGAGGTAGAGCGCAGCAGCGGCCATCTTGCTGTCCGAGTGCTGCAGCAGCGAGTACTCCAGCAGGCACTGTTCCAGCACGAAGCGCGCCAGCGTCAGCGTCGGCATCGACACTCGCGCGCACTGGAGAGGGAAATGTGACTATGAATAATGTCTGGCAGCATATTATCGCTTTTGTACAAAATTGTAGTGCTTTATTTTTTTTTCAAAACTTTGCCTTATGTAATTTCTCCTGCATCGCGGATGCATTTACAAACATAAAACTTACATACACAAACAACCAGACCGGAACAAATATCTGTTGGCCATAGCAATATTTTTCCGTCATCATCATCATCAGCCTATAGCAGTCCACTGCTGGACAAAGGCCTCTCCAATCGCACGCAATTTGCTTTGATCTTTGGCAACTCTCATCCAGCTGCTACCAGCCACCCTGCGAAGATCGTCACTCCACCTAGCCTGAGGGCGTCCCACCTTACGTTTACCAGTTCGCGGTCTCCACTCAAGAACACAATAAGAAGAATGTTTTTCCGTGCGGGCATCGAACCCACGACGTGCAGCGCAGCAGCCAATCGCTCAACCACTGCGGCATCCGTGCCGGTCGTATAAACTTCATCTTTGCTCCAAAACCAAAATGAAGTGGTGTTTGGTGGTGAAGTGACGTCTCGCGAAGTCGAAGAAAAATCGGTTGACCTAAACTTAGTTGCAGAACCTGTAGCTAATTAAAACCAATCTCTGGTATCCGAAGATCAAACGGAAAACCACCAATCTTCACCATAATTTTACACAAAAATTAATAAAATTGTCAACAGCATGGCTTTAAGAAACTGAAAGGAGGGAGGCGAAAACATTATTTCAGGATTTTATTCCTGTAACTAGTAGATACAGTTAAGTCTTACCCTGGCGTATCTCCTGAGGAAGCGGTAGGACAGCGGGATGCCGAGGTCGAAGTCCACGACGCGCAGGATGTTCATTTCCATCTTCAGCAGCTGGCTCAGCGTGTACGCGCCGTCGCAGATGTACAGGAAGTCGTCAACAAGAGGGGGGATACGCTCCTGTACACAAACAAATGTTACAGAATGACAAAACTTCTTGGATGGTATCTTATACAACAACTGTCAACTGCAGCATTAAGATGGACCTAGTAACGGTCGCAGGTATTCGCTGGATGCGAACTTCATGTTTGCATCCAGTCGTAACGATGTTTGAGGATGGCCATTGTTGAGCAATGTCTTTTCAGCTGAGATGATTTGAATGAAGTAATCTGTCAGATTTCGGCGGGCATTTTACTATGACCACACGCATACTGTAAATATTTTTGGCTAAGCTGCATCAGTCGATAACTTTAGACCCTCTAGTGTGATAGTGATAGAATACGCGACGCGAAGACTTTTAGACTAAGAATTTTTGGAACACTTATTAATTAAATATATGCAGTGTCAACTTACGTCAAACTTAGAAGCAATAAACAGCGCAGAAGCTCCGAGCAGCTGCAGTTCTTCCTTCGAGAGATGGTCCCTTTCTGGCAGTGTCTTGGAAGACTTTGTCAGGAAAAGGTCTACCAGCTTCACGGCCAGGTATAGAGTCTCGTGGTTGAGCTCGAAGCTCTCCTGGACCTCCACCATCCAGTCCACTAGCAGTGCCCGCATCCACGAGGTGATGCCTTTCATCCGTTGGAGGTAGTCGTCGATGGGGAAGAGACGCTAGAATGGGGAGATCAGAGTTAGATTTTGGTAATAAAAATAATATTAAATAAATACTCCCGACCGAATTATCCAAGTAAGCCGGAGATATAGTGCAGAAGTGTGTGTATAAATACAAATGCATTATTTCTTATAGGTCGATGGGCACGTAAAACCGCTGAACCGATCTTCTCGTCATTCCAAACTTCCTAGCTTCTACAGTGAAAATCCTATTGGAAAATCAAATTATTTCAACTATTCTCAAACAGATAAATCTAGTGGCACATTTGAAAGTCTCAGTAGGTCTCTATGAAGAAGAATATGCAGGAGCCTATGCTCACCAGCCAGTCACGCTTGCGTCCTTGCGAAAGCGAGACCAACAGTTTGTTGTTAGTAAAGCAAGACAATATCTCGATACGACTGCGATATCTATATCAAGTAGATTTTCTGTCAAGGGCTTTCCACCGCTTTAGTGCCGTAAAACGGTTACTTTCTAAAGCATACTCCTTAGTTAGGGTAGGTAAAAAGATTTAAAAAAAAAATTGTTTCATGTACATACATTATTTATGAAACATGGTTTTTTCGTTAACTAATTAATAGTTTTGCTTGAAAAAAATACTAACACGATATTTTATCGCTACTTTTGGATACTCCTCCAAAGTTTAAAAATATTTTACACTAGCTGAGCCCCGCGGCTCCACTCCCGTCAAAATTATAGCCTATGTTACTCGGGAATAATGTAGCTTTCCATAGGTGAAAGGATTTTTTAAATCGGTCCAGTATTTTCAGAGCCTATTCGGTACAAACAAACAAAAAATCTTTTCTCTTTATAATATTGGTATAGACAAACAGTTTTAAAAACTGTCCAAAAGGTTCATTTTAATTCGCGCGCCAATATACACGCGAAAACGGTGCAGCGGCGTTGCGACTCAAGAAGTGGTTAGGAACCAGAGTGCAGGCGTCAGCAGCTGACAACCACAACTGGTTTCTTTTTGTATTCCTAGGCCAGGCGACGCGACATGTCGCTGGCTACAGATGTAATTTTATTTTATTCCGCCTGCAGTCGACTTCTGGGGCGCCCTGAAGTTGGTTTTCCGATGCGTAAGGCACGGATCTGTGCTGTTTTGTATGAGATTTACTACTGCGCAACCATTTTAGCCAACTTCAGGGCGGCCAAGAAGTTTGGCGAGAACTATACGGTATAACACCTTCAAAGTGCCGCCACAAGTTTTTATTATTTAGTACCACTTTCTTTTCACATAAACCAAAATAAGAACAAGGGCTGGAATGCTAGATGGTACCGTATACGCTCAACAAATATAGAACCAATCAAGTTGTCTTCATCAGAGTAGGTACTCAGTAATTTAAAAAAACCGGCCAAGTGCGAGTCAGACTCGCGCACTCGAATTTCTGTACCATTATCGCAAAAAAAACGACAAAAAAATCACGTTTATTGTATGGGAGCCCCACTTAAATATTTATTTTATTGTTAAAAACAGTATTTGTTCTTACAGCAGCAACAGAAATACGTCATCTGTGAAAATTTCAACTGCCTAGCTATCACGGTTCATGAGATACAGCCTGGTGACAGACGGACCGAGGAGTCTTAGTAATAGGGTCTCGTTTTTACCCTTTGGGTACAGAACCCTAATGATTTACACAAAGCTGCATATTGTGTGATTGTAGCGATTTTTATGATTACCTTAATATTCTTTAATGTATTTTTAATTAAATAAAACAATTTTGCATGCCTTGAGGTAAAATGTATCGGGACTGCTCTACAAAAAAACAACATCTAATCTGTATACCTACATTTAGCAAATAAATTATTTCATTTCATTTCATTTCAATGTGTGGCTGCATGTAGATGGATTAATGATGGTATGGTGTACAACATTAATAAAGTTTTAAGACTTATTTATTAGATACTCACTTCTCTGCTCTTCAAATAGTTGAATATATCCATAGCATAATTGGAAACCTGGAAGGTGTCATTCCAGTTCTCCAGGTCAAAGTCTGGAACATCACTGGGAGGCTTGTGAGGCACCTCTGTCTCTTCATCCAGGGACCGGACTGTGTCATCGAGGTTTACCTTGTCAAGTTTCTCGCTAATTGTCTTGTACTCCTCCTTTGATATTTCTGAGGCGCTGCTGAAGAGACAGTACTGATAAAGTAGATGCAAGATAGACAAGCAAAAGGGCAAATCCTAAGGTCCTCTTGAACAATTTTGCCCATGGCAGCCAATCTCAATGTAGACTAGCCATCGGCGCGGGAAATATTATAGCAAATTGTTTCATGGGACGGCAATATAACACAACCTGAGAGGTCAGACACTTGACCAACGGCTTAATGTGCGTTCTGAGGCACGAGAGTATCACACCGCCAATTTTGCAAACTTCGGGCTGTCACAGAGCCATTCCTATTGGAAAAACCCAATAATATCCTTGCACAACCTGGAAATCGAACCCAGGACGCTACGCGCAGCAATGGCGCTCACGACCGGGAGACCAATGGAGCAGGAAATCCTAAGGTACAATGTGGGATTCGAACCGAGGACCCAATATTTAGCAGTCGCGCTTGCGACCGTCAGAGCATACAATACTAAGGTACTGAGGAAGTAAAGTTAATCACAGAACTCTTGTTTATATTCCTTTTGCTGATAACTAGAATTTGACAGTGCTGAAACATGGTCTCAAAAAATACTTCAAAAGTTAAAAATATCAGAAGGTAGTGTGAAATATCTGAAGGAGTTGGACTGAAAGTATTGTTAGTCTAAATACTGTGAGCAAAATCACCATGAGTGATTGAATTTTTTTAGTAAGTGGGTCATCCAATTGAAGTCATAGAATATCTGGGACACAGAAAACATTATAATAATAGAATTAGGTATGTAAATGTTTTGAGATCCAACAGATGTGAAAATAAAATACTCAATTTATGGTCCAAGACAAATGTAACAAGAAAAATCAGCAAAGTGCGAGTCGGACTCGCACAAGAAGGGTTCCGTACCATTATCGCAAAAAACGGCAAAAAATCACGTTTGTTGTATGGGAGCCCCACTTCAAAATTTATTTTATTCTGTTTTTAGTATTTGTTGTTACAGCAGCAACAGAAATAAATCATCTGTCAAAATTTCAACTATCTATCACAGTTCACGAGATATAGACAGCCTGGTGACAGACAGACAGATGGACAGTGGAGTCTTAGTAATTAGGGTCCCGTTTTTACCCTTTGGGTACGGAACCCTAAAAATGTTTTGCTGTGTTAATAAATTTGAAAATTCATCTCAAAAATACTACAATAAATACCTACCTACCTTGACATACAACACAGTGAGATTGTAATTTAAATTAACTGCAAATAAATAATTGAATATGAACAAAAAATTATTTTCCTCATAATCTGCTGTATATAATTAGAATTAGGTGACTGCCACAGTAGTCACAAGAATTTATCTCCTCTTACATATTAATCAGCAGCTTATCGAAACCCTCTGTAAATAAAACATATGCCTTGCAAAACCAGATACAGTACCTACAAACAGCTGGTGCATACAATATAATACCACTGGAGCGAGCTGCTACGCAACAAGCTAGACATAAATTCCACTTTTAAAACAAAGTATTCTCCAAATGGAGAGGCACAGCACAGCTTTATTTTCCAAGTCATGTAAAAGTCCCCTAGAAAATTGGTATGACACGGTTCATTAAAGAAACAAATCTAAAACGGCAGTGGTTATCAAGTCGCTGGCACACTATAGACGGCACTAGTGTGCAAGCAAGAGAATATGTTAAGCACCACCATTTTAGATTCGTTTCTTTAATGAACCGGGTTATATATAAAGAAAATAAAGTAATGAATGAAAAACTAACGTAGTTTCTAAAGCTGTCATATACAGTGATGGTTCAGACACATCACTCTTCGCAGAATTGCTTTGGTTCTGATTAAGACTCTTATTGTCCTTTTTCTCCACAATGTTTTTGAGGATGCCATTCTGAGCCCGGGTGGGTACTGGTTTGGGAAGCTCCTTGGCAAAGTGCTTCTGAACAGCATCTATGGCATTTGTGGCCACTCTCTGCAGGGTCTTTGCTTTGGAGGTCTTACCGTTGAAAGTGTTTGTTTGCGGTTTGATGTTCTAAAAAAGGAAGGTGAGAGTTAATTTTGGGTGGTAAAAAATCAAGTAGGTTTATATTTAAAGGAGGACAAGACAAGGATATCAGCAGCTTCTTTCAAAGACTAATGTGGAAATTTACAGCTACACTCAATACTTGAGAGACAATTAAATCTTTCTGGTAAAGTCTCAAGATAGTAACAAAAACTTTGTCCTTGTTATAAATAAAACAGTAATACAGGAAATGTACTGTAAACAAAGTTTTTTAAAGATAACAATAAAGTTTGAAACTTTATTATCTCTGCACATTTAGTTAATTGACCTTGGCCCTATTTACCAAATTAGTACACAACTGTCTTGATCAAAATGGCAGGGAAGCTATTTATTTGCATTCAAACTTCAGTTCAATTTACCATGCAAATACCTTATTAAAAGTGACACTTTCTGATGCAAAAAGTTTTGGAGGGAAAGTTCATTGACCCATATTAAACTTGCAAATTCAATTGTTATTATTAGCAGAAGATTATACCACATGGTGATATGGATTCTAACGACTTAGCACGGTCATAAACGCCTGTCGATTTATTACAAGGGGCAAAAGTACCCTCGACTAAAAATGATATTAAAAATTGATTAAAACCTTAAGAGTAGGAAGCATTTTGCTCTCCACAGTAACCTTCTTCAGCCCCATGATTTTGTCTTTATCCTGGAGCGCGGTAGCCTTATTGAAAGCGTTTGTGATGTCCCCAAACGCCGCTCGCTTCGCCGTAACATCTTTCAAAGGGCTATCAGCTTTCCTCTTATTCGGAACTTTCAATACATCCTTGTGAGTCTTCAGAGAAGCTAACTGCTTACTCCTTGTCGTAATACCATGACCCAGTAAACCATTCAAGTTCTCGTTGACGCCGATCGGCTTCGATGCCAACCTTGTTGGCGCCATTATGGAGGTACTGAAACAATCCCACAATTATCACGTGCACTCACTTACGTAGTAAAATCACACGGTTTAACAATAATTTAACGGTCCTTCATAGATAATTACGATGTAAACGTAAACAAGCGTTTCAAACTCGTCACGTCTAACGACTGAAAATGGAGGCAAAACAAGCGAACATCGGCACTCGGCACAGCGTCAAACGGTTATCTAACGTTCTTTTTTGTACTCACAATTAATAAACGGCGGTGGCCGTTTTGATTGTATTTTGGTTACTTTAGAAGTTGCACGGCCTGAATTTAATTTCGAAATGATAACTTTTATCTAAATTTTAAGATAAATTCAACAAGACACCGGACTGATGAAACGTCTTCAAAAACCGTTGAACTACTTTTGAAACTTCATTGGCTGGCTGGCCGCTGGGCTGGATTGGCCCATCCAATGGAAAACCAATGGGGAGGGAGGATGCAAATTAACGTTCCGTTCCACACGCATCGCATTATTAAAGATACGGTTTTAGTCGAATATGTCTTTCCCATTGTGATTTATGCATTTGATCACCATTCAGCTTAATGACATCTTCTTTATTTATTGATAACTGTCTACAAACGTTGCTAGACCAACAGAACACAACTTGTTCAGTTTATTATTTAGGTTCATTATTAATTTTATTTTACTGGCAGATTTGATGTTTTGCATACCTATTCGCAGAGCATACATCTATCTATGGCATCAAGGACCATATTTAGATATCAATTTAAACGGTTCATTAATGCAATGAAAAGTATAATCATAAAAAACAGAGAATTTGTATTATATAATACAAACTGTCTGGTAAAAATATTCTAAAGTTAAACATTAATTTTTGCGTGAACAAGGCGTGAACGGAAAATGGAATGTAAATGTCAAAACATTTCGTGGACGTTCCAGGCACCATAGAGAAAGCATTCTTTTTTGCATGATGAAACAGCAATCCATTTTTTGAAATAACCTAAACAAAAAGAATCGAATCGTTAAGTGGGTAACTTACTATTATATTACTTAACTGGTAAATGGCATGGCCAAACAGGAGAGAAACGAGCTGCCTTCGCTCGTTGGTATAGTGGGCGCAAGCGCCACAGGTAAGCATGAGGTCCAGTCCAGGGTTCGATTCCCGGCTCAAACAAAGTGTTAAGTTTTGGGTTTTCCATCTGGTATTTCTCAGAAGCAGCTCGGAGTCTGGATTTGTGCCCGGTTTATGGTATTAGGAACTAGGCTCGCCCCTTAATCACACTAATATTATAAAGGCGAATGTTTGTGAGTGTGTGTGTGTGTGTTTGTATGTTTGTTACTTCTTCACGCTCAAACGGCTGGACGGATCTGGATGAAATTTGACACAGGGATAGATTATAGTCAGGCATAGCACATAGGATACTTTTTATCCCGGGAATATGTTCCCTCGGGATAATTTTCGACTTTCACGCAGGTGAAACCGCTGGCAGAAGCTAGTACCTCCCTAAACCTAAAACATAGCGGACGAAATGTGGGTGTACTATCTGATCCACTTTACACAGTCCTTGTCCACATCTGCTGCCCAACCCTCAACAGGTGTGGTTATTTTTATTATGTAGGTTAATGCATTTATAGGTATAGATTAAATTACATATAGTGTATAAAATACTTATTTAAACCTATAAACTTATACACATAAAACAAAAACTACTCACTAACTAATCCACTAAGCTGCCTAAAAATATACTATTCTAAAAGGCGTCGAAAAACTCCTAATGTCCACTGGTATTGTGCCTAGAAGACTGGCAGCATTGCCATGTTGTATGCCAATGCTTATCTTCTGACCACGGCAAAAGCCAGCCCTTGGATCACGCGAAGTGTCATTTGGCCGTATAGACAGATCTTTAAATAATGCGTGAGCACTCGGACCCCACGGACCAAGAAATTCAATCCCAAACTGCTCGAAAATATTACTTCCGATGAGGTTATTATATTAACTTTACTGCAGGTTCTCTGCAACCGAAGTGGCAGCGCCAGCACAGCACGACGAGGAATATGGGATGGCGCTAGAGTATCTCCACAAGTAGCGTCCCACACTAAAGGCCTACCCATATTCCATGGAAACAATATTATGCGATCCGGTCTCTTACCATCGTCCCGTGCCACGACAATGGGGTTCTAATACGGCCGGAACTCCGACGGTGATAAGAGCACATCGGATTATGTCGATTATGTTCGAGTGCTGCGCTATGCGAGCCGCACTTCAGCTGCATGACAGGCCATCGTGCCCGAGGCTTTTGACAACTTTGCCACAGTGGCAACGGTAAGGAGAATAATAGGGAGCTCCTACACGTTAGGAAGCAGCGAGGCGGAAAGTAGTATTGTCAAACAAGGTGCCCTTTGTTCGACAACGGAAGCTAGTGACCCAACTGCCACTCACCCACAGTGGCAGGAGTGACAGAAGTGGCAATTTGCTGCGCTTGAACTCCAGCCTAATTGCGTAGGTAAATTCGGCAAGGTTTGACCCCATGAAAGAATATGACAAATTCTCTTTAAATAATTAGGTACAGCCAAAAAATATTGGTGAAGATACTCTTTTCGAAATAGCAATTATTCTGCTGCTCTGCAGAGCGGCTCATCCCACCGTGTGTGGGATAATGTGTTGTCGGTGGCATTAAAATTCGGACAAGCGAGTCTCCAAGCATCAATTGCCTCGGTGAAGCACGGCACATCAACATTAATCAGTATCATAAGGGTGCTAGGATATTCCTTAATCCTTAGTCATACCGTAGACCGAGGATATAAACCGGTAACGGTTAAACTATAAGTGGCCTCCCATACGGATTGGAAGAGTAGCCAGAGCCCAAGCTCGGTCGTCCATGGTCCCATTTAAAATTAATGATAGTGTATGTCGGATAATTTGGCCCATTTTTTCTAAAAGATCTTCCATACATGGGCAGGACGAAGGAAATATGTTAATTTGGGGCCAAAACAACAAAAGCGAATTATGGTTCTTGCCTCATAATAATTTAGAGTAATCTATCCGAAATGTTGCCGAAATTTTGTATTTTTCTGAATAAAATTAATTAATTAATCTAAAAAAAATTGTGAGTGTCAATTTCGTAATGCTTGACTAATCAACATTGTTTGGAATCGAAACGCGACGCGATTGATAAGTTGTGGTCATTGTACTCTTTGTTTTGAGTTTTTAACAAAAATAATAACATAGTGTTAACAAAGGGATTGTTTTAGAAAATCAGGTTACCTCATGAAAGTATTACAGTGCCTGAAATAAAAATGTTGGGTGGAGTCAAGCTGAAAGTAACATTTACCCATGAAAAGACTTGCTTTGCTTATATCAGTCCAAAGTACAGCACAAATAACGAACAGGTGATTATTTTGACCATTTAATGATTATGTTTAAAAGCCTTGACCTTTGTTTCATAGTTTCGAAACCAATTTGTTTCGCTAAATAATGCTAATCATTGAGGTTAGAATGTTGTTTACGTCCATAGAAAATATTTCTTTTGTGCCCATTGTTTTTGTTATAACAATGCAGTGTAAAGAAAATAATGTTCAACTGACTATATATTCATATTTTACTACTTATCATCAGGGTCTTTTTCAACATTGGCCTTCGCTAAAACACTGATATTTATCTGGTAATTCTCTCATAGACATAATATCGTTCAGTTATAGCGTTACAGTATTCAAACTAAATTCAAGGAGTCGGTCGGTCCAAACACGAAGCTAGTTGCAAATTCTAAATCGTAGATATGCTAGTATCTGTGCCGTAGATAAATATGAATGGAAAAGAACATGCAAGAAACTCTTTTAAATCAGTAAAAACCGGCCAAGTGCGTGTCGGACTCGCGCACGAAGGGTTCCGTACCACTATCGCAAAAACAGCAAAAGATTCACGTTTGTTGTATGGAAGCCCCACTTATATATTTATTTTATTAATTTTTTAGTATTTGTTTTTATAGTGGCAACAGAAATACATGACCTGTGAAAATTTCAACTGCCTAGCTATCATGGTTCATGAGATACAGCCTGGTAACAGACAGACAGACAGACGGATTGTGGAGTCTTAATAGGGTCACGTTTTTACACTTTGGGTATGAAACCCTAAAAATGACAAAATGCAGTGTAAACTCCATGTAACATCACTTGATTTAACATCCCTATAGCGTGTAAATCACTTGGCTTCGGTTGGTTTAGCATGCATACAATGATACACCCACTATCAATAACGACAACAATTAAGTAATAAAAAGTACCATTTAAGTTGGCAAAATTAGTAAAACCTGCGCGGCTGTGTACATTCTATTTTCACTTTATTATCCTAGCCCATAATAACCTCGAGTGTCGGCATCATGCATACCAAACTTTGGAAGAAATTCGTTCTTTTGTTTACAAATTGAGATTGCTTGCACATGTAACACTGTCGTTGACCATGACTAAGAAGTAGGAGTCATGGATTATCTATACATTATCATATTCTTAGTTGCTCACAAACTTTCAAACTGTAGTTAAACATGTCTAGTAAAAGAAAATCACTGTGTATTGGCACAAAAGTTTTACTGATATGCACAATAGAAACGGTAGAAAAAATAACACTAGCCTGAAATAAACTTTATCTTTTTATAGTTCTGATTTTTCTTCTCTCCTATTATGTACTATACATATAAGTAATTATATTCATTATAATTCAATGGATTTATTATTCTTACACTGACAAAATAGATGACATGCCAGGGTGACATCACAATCAAAAAAGAAGTAAATGTAAGTTGGTACAAAGAAGGCCACATATATAACACCTCCGTCCCAAATCATCTTGTTGACACGTTTCCAGGGTTTTACTTTTCCTATCTTTGTATTCGGGTACCCAGCATCTGATTAATATGCCTTTTGCATATCTGACCTGAATCCGTTTCTATTTGGTAGTGTAATTGGCCTAAAACCCTTAAAACGGTTCCGAATTCCCATTTTATTTGGTCGTTTGTGTAGCTGCGTATTTGCACTCTCTGCCCGACAGTAAATGAGCGTACCGTTGCCTCATCAGCCGGCGGTCGTGTTTCATCCCTTGTCCTCGCCTTGAAATGAACACTTAGGGTGTTTCTTATCTCCCTGCCAAACATGAGCTCATATGGACTTTTATTTGTGCTGCTACTCGGCGTCCTGCGTAGGCGTTCCTTAATACCCAGTAGTTTATCCTGTAAAGTGCCTGGCTCTGCACTGATGCTATGTATTGCCTTTTTTATTGTTTGTACGTAACGCTCTGCCTGTCCATTCGTGGCCGGATGGTATGGGGCTGTGGTTTTGTGTACAACCCCGCTTTGTCTGAGGAATGATTCAAATTCATTTGAAACCAATTGTCGACCGTTGTCTGATACTAAAGTAAGCGGAAATCCGAATGTTACGAAAAGTTCTTTAAGTTGGCGGATACACCATGAGCTTGTGGTTGTTTTCGTTTCTATTATTTCCACCCATTTTGTAAATGCATCCACTATTATAAATAATGAATAACCCTTAATCGGCCCAGCAAAATCGATATGGATCCTTTGCCATGGACCTGATGGTAAGTCCCAATGATGTAGTGCTGCGCATGCAGGTTGATTTTGCTTTAATCGACATTCTCGACAGCTTTTAACTATGTCTTCTATGTCTTGATCCAAATTTCTCCAGAATACGTATCCACGCGCCAGTGATTTCATTTTGACTATCCCAAGATGCCCTGTGTGTAGTTCTTCTAAAACCTGTTGTCTAAGGGTTGTCGGAATCATCACTCGTGTTCCTTTTATAATACAACCGTCTTGTATGGTCAATTCGTTGTCATTGTAGCCGTATCTTCTCACTGAGGTGCCATGTTTTAAAGCTTCCAATAAATGGTTATATTCATCATCGAGTTGGGTCTTTTCGGCGATTTTTATACGGTCAACGGCAATTGTGTTCATCTGATTTAATTGAAATGCGCAATGTACGTCAATTAGGTTATTTGCTACTGTATCTACGGGAAATCTTGATAGATAATCTGCATTGCTATGATCATCCGATGTTCTGTATTCAATAGTGTAGTCAAAACCAGATAGAAAATGTGCGTAGTGAAAGAGCCTCATTGTGCTCATCGCCGGCAAAGTTTTGTGTGGATTGAAGATTGTAGTTAATGGTTTATGGTCTGTAATGAGTATGAATTTTCTTCCGTAGCAGTAGTGAAAAAATTTCTTTAATCCCCAGAATAAGGACGTCGCTTCTTTGTCTATCTGGCTGTATTTTTTTTCGCTACTTGTCAATGTACGTGATGCAAAAGCAATAGGTCGATCAGATCCGTCCGATAATCGGTGCGATAGAACTGCTCCAAGTCCAAAAGGTGAAGCATCTGTAGCGAGAACCAAGGTTTTCTCAGCGTCGAAATGCATTAAAACTCTCTCACTGAGAATTTCCTGTTTAATTTTCTTGAAACTCTCATTACATGTGTGCGTCCATTCATATTTAATGTCCTTCTTTAGTAGGTTATTAAGAGGACTGGATATGGAAGCTAAGTTCGGTATGAACTTATTGTAATAATTAGCCATTCCTAGAAATGTCCGCAGTTCGTTGATGTTGCTGGGACGTTTTGTATCCAGAAAAGCGTTTACCTTGTTTCTATTTTTGTGCAGTCCATTTTTATCAATGGTGTGTCCCAAGTATTCGATTCTTCTTTGAAAAAAATGACATTTATCCTTATTGAGTCTCAAATTTTTTTCTTGTAATTTTTGTAATACCAAGCGTAATCTTGAAAGAAGTTCTTCTTCTGAACGCCCCTGAATGATTATGTCATCAAAAAAACATTTCACTCCAGCTACCCCTTGAAGCAAACGATCCATAAATTTTTGCCATAGATTCGGAGCAACCTTGACGCCAAACATAAGTCTATTTACTTTAAACGTACCCTTGTGTGTGCTTAATGTTTGCATGTTAGCGCTGTCCTCGTCCATCATCATGTTTAAATAAGCTTGACTGATATCAAGTGTGCAAAATATTTGACCTCCGTTCATCTCTACCAGAATATCCTCTATGATCGGAATTGGGTATTGTTCATCCCGTATCACTTTATTTAAGGTAACTTTATAATCCGCGCATAAGCGTATACTACCATTTGGTTTGACAACAGGAACCACTGGTGTTCCCCACTCAGAGCTATCAACTTTTGTAATTACCCCTTGTTCGCAGAGTCGTACTATTTCATCATCAACTTTAGTTTTAAGAGCATATGGTATACGTCTAGGCTTAACAAAAATTGGTGATGCATCTTCCTTTAGGGTCAAATGAGCTTTGTAATCAGGTATGCAACCAAGGGAGCCATCGAATACCTTAGAATATTCAGAAAGTAGCTTATCCAGTTTTGGGTGTTCTTTAGTATTAACTACGTTTATATTTGCCAGATCCAAGTTCATGGCTCGTATCCATGTTCGACCGAAGATAGGGTCAACATCTTGTTTGATAATGTATAATTTTCCCTCAAGTGTTTGGTCATTGTATTTACACGTAACGTATGCCACTCCGAGTGGTGCGAAGGTTTCTCCTGTATATGTTCTCATCGTAATATTAGTTTTGTAGATCTTGCATCCAGTGTTCAATGTTTTAAAATCTTTGTGAGAGATAGATGACAGAGAAGCTCCTGTATCTACTTCCATTTTCAGTTTCGAGTTATTGATGCGTACATTTATTATAAATTTGTCTGTGTCGTTGGATCGTATTAAATTCATATCCCAGGGGGTGGTGTCATCGACTTTATCTGAGGAGTTGTTCGTGTCCTGCAGCTCCACGTGCTCAGGCTCCAGTTGGTTGAGCGTTGGTTGTAGACAAACGTGAGCAAGGTGTCCAACTCGTTTGCACTTACTGCACGTATCTTTAATGCTGCGACATCTGCCAGCTTGATGGTCTTTGCTGCCACAACGAAAACACTTGCCTCGTAAGTCCCTAATCGTTAAAGGTTTATACTGTTGCTTTTGACTGCGGTTTTTAGGGTCAGCTTGAACAGTTTTCAAATTATGTAGTAAGCCTTGGTTTGAGAAGGTAGCTGCTGGTGACATATAGGTGCTGTCAGATTTTGCTAGTTCCATCGTAGTTGCTTTATTAATTAAGTCAGAAAAATCAGTCACCGTTGTTTCCTGTAGTATTTTGGTTCGAATATCAGTGTCATGTAATCCTCTTATGAATTGTAAGGAAAGAAGGTTATCACTGATCGACTTCTTACAATTATTGCACGTGAACTCGCAATCTTGAGCTAAATGTTTCAACTCTGACGAGTATGATATGACTGTCTCGTCAGAACCTTGAAGTCGTGAAATAAATTTATGTTGACGAGCCCAAATGCTCGGTTTTGGATCTATATAGTGTTGTAATATTTGAACCAAGCTGCTGAATTCCAGTTCACAAGGATCGTTCGGTGCACAAAGGTCGTAAGCTTTCTGGTGTAATTCCGGTGGCAATAAACTAAGCAGCGTGAGGGTCTGGATTTCTGGGTTGTGACAATTATTTAGCTTCATATAGGTTATTAAACGCTTAACAAAGTTGTTGAAGCTTTCACGTTCTTGTAATGGTTGAAAATGAAAATTTATTCTTGGTGTTGCCGGTGTGCCTTCTGAAGTCGTGACGTAAGTCGACGGTGCGGTCGGTATTGCAGGCCGTAAGCCATGCAGCTTTAGCCTTAGTTGTAATATGTGCTCTTCTGTAGAATGTCGCTGCTCAATTTCTGCTTCCGCGTCAAGTGATTGCAATTCGATTTCGTTCTGTAGTTTTTCATATTTTTGTTCATAATTTGTTAGACTTGACAGACGTGTACTTACTTCGTAATCCGAAGGATTTTGTAATTGTTCCAGTGTATGTTCGAACTTTGTAAGCTGGCCGCGTATAGTAGCGCGCAGGCGAGTAAGTCGCGCCAGTTCTGCCTCCATCGTCGCCAATATTATGTACTATACATATAAGTAATTATATTCATTATAATTCAATGGATTTATTATTCTTACACTGACAAAATAGATGACATGCCAGGGTGACATCACAATCAAAAAAGAAGTAAATGTAAGTTGGTACAAAGAAGGCCACATATATAACATCTCCATTTAACAACAACTCTCTATAATGCCATAACATGCACAGTGCCTTCAGTTATATAGAGTTTACACTGTATTAGTAAAGTAAATCATTCGAAAAATAGAAAATTTTTAGTATGTGAGAATAATGTAGAAACATGTGTACATTATTGTTGTTGCAAGCAGCTAACTGTTTTGAGTCTGTTTTTCCCCATAGCTACAACCTAGGGGTCTTTAAGTCAAGAGTGAATAGGTTACCTAGGCAAGCGTGCTACACCTTCGATCACATCATCGCTTACCATAGGGTGAGATAGTGGTCAAGCGCAAGCCTATCTAAAAAAAAAACAACACCAAATTCTGCCCTTACATAAAGTTTGTGCAACTTGTCACTATTGTCGACAGACAAAATTTCCTGATCATACATCCCAAGCGAGTTTGCATGACTCACTGCCGTGCCGCTACTGTACAGTGTCCACAACTCAACCACACACCCCTATGTTGGAAAGCAACATATTCTGAAGAAATGTATCTATAATTGTGTAACTGCTGTAAGGCATTCCAATGCGAGGATAAACAAATAAATACTTAATTTTTCAATATCCTGACCTTTTTCCAGACTCAATGCGTTCAAGTCCTCTGCCGGGACAAGCAAATTCTCCTATGGGTGGTTTTCAACAGTGGAGTTCCAGAAGGCCACATCGCCTGCAACCCTATATATAGCCGGATGGTAGGACTAGAAGAGGCAGCGGATGTGTTTGTGTCTCCATATGCTGATGTTAAGGTGCTGGATGAGCTGTATGTGGAGACTGATAGCCCTGATGATCAGGAGATCTTGGTAAGTTACGGTTGTTGTTATTACCAATCAATTTGCTTAGTGATGCACAGCAAATTTCCTTACTGTAGTGGTAAGAAGTAGTTCAAATAGTTTATAGAATGTTGTTTTTAATAACACTGCACCAACATGTTTTAATCAGACTCATTGTTTACTTTTACTGATAAAAAGTATATTCTTAATTTTAAAACATATAATAATACATTACATTATGATAGCAGCATATTAAATAATCCAGTTGATTTGCTGTTTTAATTGTTTAAGTGTTGGTTAGTGAAAGACCATTCTTAATAATAAATAATCTTTAATTATTTATTTCAGGAACACAATGTAGAACTGTTACAAATGCGGATACTGGATCAGTTACGTCTAGTAGTGGCCCATCAAAAGACAGTGGTTTGGATATCAGCATCACTACCAATAGTGTTCACACCAAAACAGACAGGCATTCTAGTCAACCACAGCCAAATCATCGTCAAAATGGATGCTTTCAACAGCATACACAACTATCCTGCTCCAACTATCTCAGTCCCTAAAGAAACTGAACATTTTAAGAACATTGGTGCTATTAACAAAGGCATGCTTGCCCCATACTTAAATGTACCAAGAAAGTTAGTTTTAAGAGCAGTTCCTATTGACAGTGATGGCAAAAGGAACTTGATACATCCCTACACAGTATTTATCCATGAAGACTTCATTGAAGAAAAGTTTCAAGACTTGACCATAATTTTGTCTACAATGACTAATATACCTTCTATCTTAAATGAAAGTGATGATGACAGTGAGAACAATAATATAGCAATAGATGATGTCTGTGTAGAGATAGTTCCAATTGACTCTGTCATCTATAGAAGTTTGTGCCGAGAAGTACATAACAGAAACATACCAACAGTACTTATACCAAAATCTTTGAATGCCATAATTAATATTGAAAATGGAATGAGAATAATCTTCACTCTAATAGGAGATAGTATAGACCAACCTGACCACATAGATATATTGACATATTCAGACCAGAAACAGTCCGACCAGGATGTTATAGAAAGCTTCAAGAACTGTGTCATAAGTAGCACTCACTCTGGTAAAAAGTTCCTTATAAATAACGGTCTGATCAAACAGAATACCGAAATTAGTACTGGCTTTATACAATTTAAATTAAAACCAGAGAAACTGAAATTCACAATGTTGAATTCGGAATCATTTAGAAACTGTACCATAGCCGCGAAATGCTTGAATGATACAGACATGGCTTTACCAAAAGCAGTGATGTCTAAGCTGGATTATGACTATAAGAATTATTGTCGGACTATGAAATCCATGGAGGCGTTGGTTGAGAAAGTTTTGTCGCATGTGAACTTTGAGATACATAGAGAGGCGACATTTAAAGGTGCTTCTGAAATTAAGAGTAATGTTTTAGTTACTGGTAAGTTTGTTTCCATTGATTAATTTTAAGAGAATACTTAAATCTTTTTGGTTATTTTGGATCATGTTATTTTCTGTAAGTAAATGACAAAACAAAAAAAAAATAGTTTATTTGGAAGACAGATATAATCATAGTAAATTACAGTTATCAACTTTTTTATGATTTCTATGTTGTTCCTCTGAAATCACAACAAAAACCAAACTCTACTTCTTTTTCACAGGTCTAAGTGGCACAGGAAAATCCTCATTCTGCCAGATAATCCAGAAGGAGCTGACAGTCTGGTCTCATATACTTCACTGCCGGTCCCTCAGAGGTCGTAAGGACATTCCAGAAGTGTTGGGCAAGGCTATACTGATGTGTCAGGAGCACAGCCCCGCAGTGCTGATCTGTGATGATGTGGACTCGCTGGTGCCGCCTAATGTGGAAGGTGCTTCGCCTCAGGATATTGCTTATTATCAGAGGTAAGGTTATCAAAGATTTTTGCAAATAATAGAGATTTTGCCTCTCTATTTTATCTTAACAAAATTATTCATTAAAAAATCTTTTTTTAAAACAAGCTTTTTTCGTATTCTTCTCAGCAAACCCTTTGGTACCCATATCACACAAGTTATTTTTAGTGCACTGCCAGTGCACTAAAAATAACTTGTCCGCCGTCTTGGGCCGTCCGTCATATTGGATTTAGAATGACGTAACATACCTAACCATACATTGTCATCCAAACTAAATGTGTATGCAAAATTTGATCTCAATCGGTGGAGGAATTCAGTTGCAATATTTGACCCGAACACACTTACATAATTATACATACATTGCAATTTAAATAAAAGTTTATAAAATTTTTGTCATCCACACCACCCCTCCCAAGTAGATAGATTAGATATTATTTTAAATAAATACGACACTATCGATAGAGATATAAGTAGCACCAGTATTTCCTTTTTTTGATATTGCTGCACATGCTGAAATAGGACCCTTTTTGGTCTCGCACGGGGTTTTTATTTTTATTTTTGTTTAATTTTAAGCTGATTTCTCGTGTCTCCTGTGCGGGTCACAAATAAATACATATTCCAGAGTTCTAAGACATTGACAGAGATAAAGCTAAACAACAAACAAAAA
The DNA here is from genome assembly GCA_948252205.1 of Orthosia incerta. Lineage (NCBI taxonomy): Eukaryota > Metazoa > Arthropoda > Insecta > Lepidoptera > Noctuidae > Orthosia > Orthosia incerta. The sequence goes on along the minus strand of OX411754.1, from coordinate 29,808,384 downwards.
CTTAATTTAATTGGACATCACTTGGAGTCTCATGCAATAAACGATTTTGGATTCTGGCCTAATTAATTATTTCTTGAAAGATAGGCGTAACCCTGTCTTGACTGTCGCGGTTAAAAAGCGTGATGGTATACAATCGTCTTTATCTTGCAGGTTAGCGGTAGTAATAAAGCACCTGCTACAGACTTGTGCCGGTGTGTGCGTGCTGATGACGTCACTGAGCATGAAGGATCTCCACCCAACGTTACGACAGTTTAGCGGGAAACCGCTGTTCACTGCTCAGTTTGACGTGCCGGAGTTGGAAAAGGTAAACCTTATCACAGATAATACTAGTACACAGATGCCTCATCTCATACAAATAAACCGTGCCGACGTAACTAGCGTTTTTCGTATGATTGAACTGATTATTTTTCTAAGAACAATGTTCGCGTTCGGTTCCGTTCCACGGATACAGATGGTGTTAGCAGCGACTTGCAAGTAAAAGGGTTATCTCGGTTCGTGAATGCTTTTTTGTTATTACAGTGACTATTTGTTATTTAGTATGCTTTTGCACCTTTTTACAGTTTCATTGTACCAAAATGTGTTACAAAACAAATTTAAAAAATCGAGTGGATGCCTCAGAAATTTAAAACCGCGCCATCTATTGGAATAAATTTTAAATGATCCATTCAAATAATCATTGAAATGTGAATTAAGAGTCCAGTATTCCTTATTTTTGTGCTTAGTTAATAAAACAAGAATATGCATTTTTTATGATCGTCTCTAGAAAATCTTAATATTTCACAAAACTCAATAACAAATCGAAGCTTATCACGCCATCTAGTGCAATTTATTTGAACCAAATTTTCCTTTTTTCCCGTTGGGTGCCCGTGTCCCTATTAAATACCCACGTGCACATCACAAATATCTGTAAATTGACTAGGTTTTGCCAGCGGATTTGCCCGCGTCAATGTAGAAAATTATCCCAATGGAACTTACTAACCGGTTGTATGTGGTACTTAAGTCTTGAGTGATGTTCTGTAAATCATAATAAACTGTGTATTGTCACCGCGGTAGTGTTGTGTAAACTAAAGCCTACATTATTATTAAAATATTCAGTCTTCATATTATTTTTAGGGTGAAAGAACGGAGTTATTCAAGCACCTACTAAACGACAAGATTCGCCAAGAGTTTGAAATAGAAGACGATGACGTCATCAAGCTAGCGATGGACACTGCCGGGAGTAGCGTCAGAGATATCATCGACTATTTGAATAAGAAGATTTTTAAAGCTGTTAAGAGAAAAAGTAAGTACTTACTTACTTTTACAGTAGTTTCACAAATTTATCGCAATCGATATGTTGACATGATGTTAAGAACCATGTGTAAGATATATATATCTATATTTTCTAATTAATATCTGGTGTAAGTAAAATTAAAGCGTATTAGCGTTTGGCTGTTATAAATCATAAAACAGCAGCTAATGGGCGTTTGGCAATTTGATGTCACATTTATGTTGCCAGCTTCTGCCAGCGGGTTCGCCCGCGTGAATGTCGAAAATTATCCCAAGGGAACATATTCCCGGGACAAAATTTTTTTCTGTTAAAAATTTCAGCCAGATTCGTCCAGCAGTTTGAGCGTGAAGAAGTCACAAACATACAAACACACACACGCAAACTCAAAAACTTTCGTTTTTATAATATTAGTATGATTTTTTTCGTTCCAGAACTGGGCCTGAGATATTTTTTCGTTAATTATTGTCTTATTTACATTGTTGCGATATGTTAACTGTCATCCTCTTTTAGTCACATCACTCGTGTTCGAGGATTTTACCTTTTTGACATTGGAACATCTCTACAAGTTATAATATTCAATCATTCTCTTACAGAATCCAACCCCAACGATCCGAAGCCGCGCCTTGTAGAAGACATAACGAAGGACGAGGAGAAAGCCAACGAGTTCGATATCTGGGGACCCGTGGGAGGACTGGAGGAGGTAAAGCAAGAACTTACTGAGTGTATATTCTGGCCTATCATGGTAAGTTGTATGAGATACTTTTGTTGAAGTGTATGAGATACTTTTGTTGAAGTGTATGTGATACTTTTGTTGAAGTGTATGAGATACTTTTGTTGAAGTGTATGTGATACTTTTGTTGAAGTGTATCAGATACTTTTGTTGAAGTGTATGAGATACTTTTGTTGAAGTGTGTGAGATACTTTTGTTGAAGTGTATCAGATACTTTTGTTGAAGTGTATGAGATACTTTTGTTGAAGTGTGTGAGATACTTTTGTTGAAGTGTATGAGATACTTTTGTTGAAGTGTATGATATAATTTTGTTGAAGTGTATGAGATACTTTTGTTGAAGTGTGTGAGATACTTTTGTTGAAGTGTATGAGATACTTTTGTTGAAGTGTATGAGATACTTTTGTTGAAGTGTATGATATAATTTTGTTGAAGTGTATGAGATACTTTTGTTGAAGTGTATGATATAATTTTGTTGAAGTGTATGTGATACTTTTGTTAAAGAATATGAGATACTTTTGTTGAAGTGTATCAGATACTTTTGTTGAGGTGTATGAGATACTTTTGTTAAAGTGTATGAGATACTTTTGTTAAAGTGTATGAGATACTTTTGTTGAAGTTAAAGTATATGTATAAGAATGACTTGACGTCCATTCAAATTCAAACACCAGTGATCTGTCTTGATGTATGACATTACTGTTTAAGCAATAAGCTAACATGAAGCTCGAATGTGATTTGTATTGACATATTGACGAGCAATGAGTAATTATATACGTATCGATGCCGTGTACTTATTGAGCGTAATCTGTATCAAATCAAGTACAAACATCAGCATGTGAACTGCGTATATTTCGCGGAGATGTATTTGCGGAGAATTTTGCTCGAAATTCGCATTGATTCACGATGAGATGTTTTTCAATACAAATATTATAAAAACTATATTTTCCATTTATCTTCATCTCTCCACCAGTACCCAGCCCTGTTCCCGTCTCAATCGTGCGGAGTACTACTGTACGGGCCCCCGGGCACCGGCAAGTCGCACATAGGCTCCTGCCTAGCCCGGCTCAGCAACATGAACATGATCACTGTGAAGGGGCCCGAGCTGCTGTCCAAGTACATCGGACAGAGCGAGAAAGCTGTCCGCGATATATTTGACAAGTTAGTATGTTTGTAACTAATAAGTCACACATAGGCTCCTGCCTAGCCCAGCTCAGCAACATGAACATGATCACTGTGAAGGTTCCCAAAAAGGGTGAAAATTTTAAATTGCCCTCCCGTTTTGTCTCCAAACCTCATTTGAAAAAATCTCTGGATTTTATATCGGTATCTTGAGTAATTCGTGTGCGTATAAATTTTCATTAAAATGGTTTATTATTTTCCAAGACTTTATTTAAAATATATTTCAACACACTTGCTTATAAAGTGGCTCTAATTTCACCGCAATTAGGCACATAATGATACCTGTTATCAAACTGTGACTTATAGAGTTATCAAGTGAGTTATAGAGTTTTTTTTAAGATTTTATTGGTTGAGTTGTTTTTTTCTTAAAAAAGTTTCGATACAAAAAAGATCGTGCTCAATAAAAGGATCGTGTACAAATAATTTAATGTACCTATTGCTTGCTCATTTCATGCAACTTCGTATTTAAATAGATAATTTCAACTTGTACGTGCTTAATAAATAAAACTTTCACTCAAATATAAATTTTATTTGCTCTGTAATAAAGAAAAATTTAAATTCCCTATTTTGTACGTGGCTAAAACACTATCCACGAAAAGCCAAAAAAAAGAAACCTCATTCTTTTAGTCTATGGCCGATCGCCATTGTTAAATGCGCGCGCATAGGAAAACTGATTAATTATGCCCGCCATTGCGAAAAAAAATTCACACCTCGTTTTTACTGTTGAAAATGAATTTTTAGTTTTATTTTCTTCACAAGTGTGTTGAAAAACGTCGTATGATACACGTGTGTATTGATGATTACCGTCCTCGGCTCTCTTAAGACCCTCACCTAACGGCTCGGGTCTCAATGGCGCCTCAGCGGTAATCACCAACATTGCACACTTGTACCATAATGTACTATGAAAACACTCGTAACTGAGAGATGAAACAGAATTGCCATGAAATTATCTTTGAGTTATCTATAAGTTATTGGAATCCTATCCCATATAATATATATAAAAATGCTGAAACGGTTCCTAAACGTCATTTATTTTGTTCACAGGGCAGACATGAAGCGACCCTGCATTTTGTTCTTCGACGAGTTCGACAGTCTCGCGCCCAAGTAAGTGCTATTGTAAGTGTCCACCTCGCTTCATATTTAGTACGCATTAATATTCACAGTACACCTATATGTTCCTATTAGTTAATAGGGAATATAATACCGTAGTACTTTTATACCACATGAAACTATAGTTGTGTGGTTGTAATGTTGAATTAGCAGTTATTTCTTACAAAAAAAAAATGAGGATCACGTTAGACATCGAGCTGGGGCTCAATGGCAATATAGTCCTGTCAAGTTAGCCTGAAATATAGGGGGACTCTTGCTTAAATTACAAAGAAGCTGAAAATTTACATGAAAGTTAGGGATACCATTCATAATAATGAAATTGTGAAAGTCCTCATCGATATTGTGTGTGCAAAAAATTTGATTCAAGGTCAAAAGGGCACCAAAAATAGTTAATTGCTTAATTCTCGGCATTTTATGATTTAAATGCAATTTGTGCTCAGAGCATTTATCTTAGCATTTGTTTCTTGTTCAATTGTGCATAAAAAAGTTCTACGCTTCACTAATGTTCATTACTTTTCGAGAAATGAACCAAAATACTTTTTTTTTGTTTTAATTTTTTTACTAAATCTGTGCGTATGGTAATTTAGGTTATTTTAATTATATTTTTGTGCTCAAGAGAGCCGTTCAACATAAAAATTTACTTTTTCTGGTAATTTTGGGCACTTGAAATACGTAAAATCAGAAAAGTGACAGTACTTTTCATTTCATAGTAATTTTTCGACTTGTAGCTAACAGTAATGGCTTCGTATTGCTTATCATGCAAAATATAGTTGTTGCACTAAATAAACTGGACAGTTTTCACTAGATGAGTTGTATACGAAACCTATTAAACGAAGGAATTTTGGTTCTCAGTGACGCATTATCCCGTTTTTATGACACAAATATTTTATTCCAAAAAGCTATGCTGCTGTTTGATTTTTTGTTGCTGTTTTCTTAGTATGAAAAATTTCATCTTATTTGGTTGAGGAAAACTGCTTTAAAATTCAGTTGTAAGATTTAAAATGAACATACACACAATGCAAGTTAATAAAATACTTGTTAAAAAGGAAAAACCCTTCTATTTTTTCTGAATGATGAATCGAAGCGACAAGAAGATAATATGTGGTCTTTGATGGAATGCTGGCTGACTTATCAAGTAACGTAAACAATGTCATCATTACACAGGCAATACAACATTCACTGGACATTATTTCATCTAGAAAACGTATTTAGTGTTGATAATTATTGCCCTTTTTACCAGACGAGGCCACGACTCAACAGGAGTAACAGATAGAGTGGTAAACCAACTCCTAGCTCGCCTGGACGGGGCCGAGGGCGGGGCCCGGGGGCCCGTGCTGGTGGCCACGTCGCGGCCCGACCTCGTGGACCCCGCGCTGCTGCGCGCCGGCCGGCTGCAGCGACACGTGTACTGCGCGCTGCCTGACCGAGTGAGTACTACATGTTGTGACAGTGAGCCAGCTGCTAGTGGGCGGGGCCCGGAGGCCCGTGCTGGTGGCCACGTCGCGGCCCGACCTCGTGGACCCCGCGCTGCTGCGCGCCGGCCGGCTGCAGCGACACGTGTACTGCGCGCTGCCTGACCGAGTGAGTACTACATGTTGTGACAGTGAGCCAGCTGCTAGTGGGCGGGGCCCGGAGGCCCGTGCTGGTGGCCACGTCGCGGCCCGACCTCGTGGACCCCGCGCTGCTGCGCGCCGGCCGGCTGCAGCGACACGTGTACTGCGCGCTGCCTGACCGAGTGAGTACTACATGTTGTGACAGTGAGCCAGCTGCTAGTGGGCGGGGCCCGGAGGCCCGTGCTGGTGGCCACGTCGCGGCCCGACCTCGTGGACCCCGCGCTGCTGCGCGCCGGCCGGCTGCAGCGACACGTGTACTGCGCGCTGCCTGACCGAGTGAGTACTACATGTTGTGACAGTGAGCCAGCTGCTAGTGGGCGGGGCCCGGAGGCCCGTGCTGGTGGCCACGTCGCGGCCCGACCTCGTGGACCCCGCGCTGCTGCGCGCCGGCCGGCTGCAGCGACACGTGTACTGCGCGCTGCCTGACCGAGTGAGTACTACATGTTGTGACAGTGAGCCAGCTGCTAGTGGGCGGGGCCCGGAGGCCCGTGCTGGTGGCCACGTCGCGGCCCGACCTCGTGGACCCCGCGCTGCTGCGCGCCGGCCGGCTGCAGCGACACGTGTACTGCGCGCTGCCTGACCGAGTGAGTACTACATGTTGTGACAGTGAGCCAGCTGCTAGTGGGCGGGGCCCGGGGGCCCGTGCTGGTGGCCACGTCGCGATATATTCAATTGCAGTACACTTCCAGACAGGTTTCTGCCGATGAGACTTATTTACTGCTAAATTTAAGGAAACGCGGAGTCTGGAACTCAACCTAAACACGCTGAGGGCTTTATTTTACATTGGAAACCGGAAAAAAATGTTTGATGTTAGTCGTCACACCAAGTCCTGTAACTCATTCAAATGAGATCAAATTATGAACCTAGTAAGTTGATATTTATCTGACATTAGTGCCATACTACCATACCATTCTGTAGTTTCTGCCTACCCCTATGGGAAAAAGGCGTCAATTTATGTATGTATTAGTGCCATACTCCCGAATTCTTTCTCAAATTACAGAAATAATAATATGAACAATCATCATCCTTGAAAGTCATACAAATAGTAAGTCTACTGTAGATGCTGGTTTCTTATTTATTTTACATTTTAAGCACACAAAGTAACGTACAGAGGCGGACTAATGTCTTAGACATTTTCATAATCCGTTCTTACGAGGCCAGCTAAAGTCAAAGTACTGCACACGCATCGAATACTAATTTCTCTATTTCTCTCCCTCAGCAAGCTCGCTACGAAGTCCTGCGGACGTTAACGAAGAGCGTGCTAGTAGACGAGGCAGTAGATCTTCAAGAGTTGGCAGACCAGACCGAGGGATACTCGCCCGCTGATCTCAAGTCCATACTAGTCACTGCTCAACTAACCCGGTTGGAGACACAACTGGTGAGAATTATTATTTGAATCTGATTGTTTCTGCAACGAGCGGTCGATGTTTTTCCGAAGCTAGACGAAGTTTACCGAATGCGGCCGAAGTGGTATAATGAGCGTGGAACCGCGCTGAATCTATTCGTTGTCAAATTCTTCATAGCTGGGTGAATGAATTAGATATATCGATCACTTTTCTGTAGACGGTGTTCCGCCATTTTCTCAAAACGGTGTGGATGTAATCTAAATCACGCTATTTGCTTTCCTTTTCCTACCACCTTAGGCATTTGTCCCACCGCCGACGAGTAAACGATTAGCTATCGACTATTTTTTCGCTGAAGAAACGTACAAAAGATATAAGATCTCGTGTCAATAAAAGAGACACATATAGTAATAGTTGATCGCTGGCTGTTCACACTGCCAGCGTTTACTCTGTTACCACAAATTTGTCACAGCGAGAAGAGCTATCAAAGTTATACTCGCTCAGCGATGCTCGCTTGCTCGCTTGGCGGTCAGAACTCACGCCGAGAGACCAACCAGCGGTAATTTCTACTTACAGTGCGTCCGCCCCGAGCGAGTGGAGCGAGTAATCACCCGTCGTACAAGAGCACTACTTGATAGCCAAACGACAAAACTATCGGAACTACACACTCGCTACTCGCTGCTCGCCAACTCTTTTTTAGCTTCTAGCTTTTCGCTGATCATCGCCGGTGGGACATTTGCCTTAGTATTCAAGAAATCCTTTTTGTAAAAAAAATCAGTTGTAAGTAACTGAGGATTTACAGTTTACTTCACCAGTTTTCATGGTGAGAAATTTGCAGAATAGCTCTGCAAATTGTCAAGTGTCTCTAAGACTTGCCTTTAATATTGTAGAAGAAGATGTCAAGGTCGGTCTTCTGAAAAAAAACGAGAGACCAACAACTGTTTTCTTATATAAACAACTAAATAAATATGTTTTCTAGGTGGAAAACGAGGAGAAGTCAATGGAATCGGTGGTGGTGTACAAGGAAGACATAGAGAGTGCCTTAGCGGAGACCAAGCCTTCACTGTCCATGCAACAGCGACTGTTCTATGATATGATGTGAGTATCGACTTGAAAGTGCTAATTTACATACGCATGTAAACGAGTGATTGTAAATTCAAACTCAATTTATTTATTTTAAGGAAAGCTTACTGACTAATCTATACTTCTATATCTATACTAATAATATAAATAGGAAAGATTTATATTTTAGTATGTAACGAATAAACTTAAAAACTGCTGGACCGATTTCAAAAATTCTTTCACCGTTGGGAAGCTACTCTATCCCCGGGTGACATAGGCTACTTTTTATCCCTGTATTCTCACGGAAAAGGGAACTACGCGGGTGAAACCGCGAGGCTACCGCTAGTAACAACATTAAAAAAAATCGTAGGTAACGAAAATGGCTAATTACAAGCTTCTTTCTACATGTATACATCGCGTTACAAATAATTTGCAATAATACAGTGATACACAATAAAACACACCAAAACGATGATGACACAGAATAAAATAATAACAATGGGTTTGAATAATAATGAAAATATCCCGAAATAATATGTGTGCACTCGGACCCCATGGCCCTAGTGTTTCAACCCCAAACGGCTCAAACACAATTACCAATTAAGTTGTTGCATTTGCGCCGTTTGAGGTTTTCAGCACCTGCAGCAGCCGCCCCAGGGCAGCCTACCGTGCTAGGAAGATGGGATGGTGTCGACGCAAGTTGCATCCCACACCAAAGACCTACCTAACTTCCATGGCATTAGGATCATACCATTTGGTCTCTTCCCGTCGACGCGTGCCAGGCCATTGGGTTCTAAGACAGCTGGCACTCCGGCGGTGGCAAGAGCACGACGGATGAGATCATTAATGCTAGCGTGCCGCGCTATCCGGCCTGCACTCTTACTACAAGAAAGGCCATGGTGTCCGAGGCAGTCGACTGCTTCACCGCATTGACAGCGATGTGGAGCCCCACAAGGAGCGCCCAATCGCAGGCATGTAGCGAGTCGGAAGGTTGTGTCACCTAGCATAGTGCCTACGTTAGGCGACGCGACGGTAGTGCCAGAAATAAAAATAAATAAATACTAAGTAGGTTAGTACTGAGTATGCGACTAAATTGAGTCGTCGTTTTAAATTTTTAGTTTCTTTGGCAAATAAAATTGAATGTTGCTCGGTTTACAGTATTTCATCAGTCGTAATTTTTTATTCGATAGCTGTTACTATAAGAGCCGATTAAACCAATGCAAATCGCGATTATTTCAACTAAACTCAGTTTATGCAAATACAGCGTTCAGATTGGTAGACTTTTAGGTCTCAACCAATCAGAACGCTTCTTTTTCTTTTCGTGTGAGAATGTGGCCACCTCTGGTGTCAGAGTTAGTTAAACCGCCTCAGGGAACCCCGCAGGCCTCTGACTTGGCTATTTCAGACTTACATTATCTATATAAGACCAGGTTTCCTCACGATGTTTTCCTACACCGTTGGCTGTGATGTCCAAGATAAACTTGGAAAGTACATATGAATTTGAAAAAGTGACATTGGTACTTGCCCGGATTTGAACCCACGACCTCAAGCACGAGAGGAGAGGTCTTAGCCACTGGGCCACCGCGACATATAACGCTGACATTTCAGAACGCTGTATTTGCATAACTGAGTTTAGTTGAACTAATCGCGATTAATTTCATTAGTGAAATCGGCCCTAAGGCGCTGGTTTCGAATAGTACTCATTCTAGTCCGAACTTGTTTCATCATTGGCAAGTTTAAGGCAAGCTATTCTATGTATGCGTCGCTGGATGTACCTATCTATATTTTGTTTACTGACCCCCGAAGTTACGGAGTTAAAATGCCAGAATTTTAATTTTATTAAAACCTCTTTTTCAGATACAAAAGATTCCGAGGCGAGAGTTTGACGCCTGAACAGAAGATGATATCGAGTTTCCAGCAGAAGCAAAGAGTCACGCTAGCTTAGAAAAGTGCTAATTTTAACCATAATAAATTACACGCCTTAATACCGTAGAATTGAAATAGATTGTGGTAGGTACAAACACTTTACACATGTTTATGAAAATGGAATTTAGACAATTGTGCTAAAATTAAAAAAGTTAAATTTTGCTTCGCGCAGTTAGTAAAAAATAAAGTTGCCTGAGTAGATAAATAATAATTCTATTTAATACGTCGAGTGGGATTATCTAATAATTCTATTTAATAATATTGCACCCGTAGTTTTTGCTTTAGAGTCTGGCAAATGAAAGTAGACACTAGAATTATTTGCAAACTTTACAATAGCATAGCATTGCTATATAAATAGCAATGCCCCAATTTTCCGTATGACGCTACTAAGTTGATACTTTGTTTTAATTCGTAATCACTATTTATCTTTTTGTAAAAACATTTTCTTTATTTAATCATTTAAAAAGTTTCATTATTAATGTAGAAAACAATAATTCCTGTGACTCTTATGAATCTTTTCACATGGAAGTCTTAGATTCAGATTTTGATTGATAGTGAATAAACCAAAATTATTATAGAATTCTGTTGCTTTTTCTTATTCAGATTGATATATCTAAAGTGTAATACTTAAATGTACCTATAGTATTTTTATTCTTTATATTTATTTTTTATTTAGACGAAGTAATATAAATAATTCTAAAGTATCAAATTAGGTTATTCCAGGTATTGCATACTTGTTTTTGGGGTTGCTATGCTGATATTTTTTAAATTTGCCGCGCTTTTTCAGTCTCTACTTTCGTTTGCCAGACTCTATCAAATAAATAAAAACTGACAAAGATAAAGCGCATCAAAGTTCAGGAGTGGGGGCTTGTGACGTCACTTTGTCAGTATAATGTGTAGCACACCGTGACGTCACACGATATTTCAACGCCCTGTATCGTCGTATTTTTTTGTTTACGTGGCAAAAGAAAAATACGTGTCCAATATTTTTAGGTTATCTAACTGACGAACTAAATATATATTTAATGTTAACTACCCTATTATGTTGGGGCTGGCTTAAAACTAGTGTAAAAAAAAGCGTGATTAATTGATTATCAAATAAATCTCGCGAGATTGTATCCAGCACTAATAAGTAATTGAAATAAAGCCAGTGATTAATGCCAGTGAATAATTAAATGTCAATTTCAAATAAGTGACTACCAACAAAATAATGAACTTATTCTTTTTTGCTGACTTTACTGGAAACTGGTTTCTGGAATGAAGGTTATCGCAAAATTAATGTGTAAAATTCCCAAATGCTCGTTGATTTTCATTCATCATAATATTTTTGCCAGAAACCTATATACTGCAGCCATTTTGAAGTTCCAATGTTTACTAACAAAGTAAAACAGCGATTTTTTTAGGGATACCCTCTACTCAACAACAAAAATAAAAAGAATTCAATACATAATGTTGTATCTGTTGCACATAGATTTAACTGAGTTAGTATTGATCACAGATAATATAATACTAGCATACAGATGCCTCATCCCATACAAAGAAACGATGCCGACGTAACTAGCGTTTTTCATCTGATTATACCGATATTTTTTTGTAAATCGATCGCGTTCGTTTCCGTTCCACGGCGATATATAGATCACTATCTATATCCGTGGATCGGAACGGCACGGAACCGAACGCGATCGATGTACAAAAAATAATCAGAATAATCAGTATAGTACGTCGGCACGGTTTCTTTTTATGGGATGAGACACCACTGGTATTGATGAAAGATAGTTTGATAACATACAACATCCAAGGTTATAGGACTAGAAGAATAGATTAGAGCGAATCTAAAATGTTCACCCCAGCTGACAGCTGATAGAACTGTCAGTGCTTTGTTAGTAAATATTGTACCTTCATCTTGGCGAGAGTATATGATACTTTATTGTACGTACATGCTGACTGTATATTTCATAAGACAAGAGTTTATAACCGGCTATAAAAGTGAGCGTTTTTTTTATTTTTGTGTATTATATGTTTAAAGAATAATTAATATGTTTTGTTTCTATCCTCTTATCTGTAACTTAATTGACGAAAATATTTATATTTGATGTGATAAAGCTCTTTTCAGGGAATGCGAAACTTCAAGGTTGCCCTAGTCGACGACGGCACGAACTATTTTGTGCGCGGGGTTAAAATGCATGTTAACTCATCTGACACCTGAGAAAGAGATAGATGCTGTGATGAGCAGCAAGAAGCTAGTTCGCGTACGAATACACACTTTTGCAAATTTGAAACGAAATTGATGATGATTTAGGACGAAAATGAGCGCGCGAAATTTTATATACAGGCATTTGTTAATCATATATCATATCTTCTTTGATATCATGAAAAAACAACTAAATGTATCTGTTCAAAATAAAATTGTTTGCATTGTTAAACTACTAATCTATGTAAGTTTTTAAGCTGACATGGTCACAATCATTAGAATTAATATTAAACCAAAACATCAACAAAACAAACAAATACTAATCTATCCCTGTATGGTGACTGTTTTGCAATTTTCCTTCTTATGGTATTTATTACCGCCAGAAGATATGTTAAATATGAAAATTTCGACGTTCATAACATTCAAATATATTTCTTTTACTTTTTTATTTCCATAAAGGGCTAGATAATAACGAGACAAATTGATATCATTTTTTATTTTAAACGTACACCGTCAAACAGTGGAATCGCCATATTTAGTTTGAATGGAAGAATGATCGACTTGGGTAACCTTAATGCATCCACTAAAGTTTCGCATTCCCAGACTATAATGAACAGTCAGAATATGATTTTAGTGCTATAAGCTTAAAGCTGTGATGTATAAGTAGGTGCTAGGTCTATATAATAAGCGCACACACTTGAAAGTTGGTTTGTTTTGTATATTTTGTTGCAATTTTGTATTTAATTTAATAATATGTTATGGATAAATCGGTATTTTACAATTTTGAGGTTTTATTTGTGATTAAAACACCCCCTTCGTAAATGACTCTTATTTTGCAAATAGTAACTTAACATCTATAAAAAGCTCGAGGTATACTTTTTATAGCAAAATACAACCACAGATTTTCCCCTAAAATTTTGACATCATATTTTAAGGTTTAGACGCCAATTATAACCTGTGTGGACAAATGATAAAGCTGACGAACTTGGATTTCTGGTCAAAACATTTAATTTTGGAATCATTGATGCGACGTAGAAGAAGAATGATAAACTACGTCCTATATCATTCACTGTGTATAAATACTAGGTGTCTCAGAAAAAACTTAACTTTTGTGGATGCACAAAAAATTTAAAAATATATTTATACATTTATAGAATTTCTCCGTATAACTAAATTCTCCATATGACTATCAAGATCGGAAACTTTACACTCGGAATGTTGTATGTGTTCAAATCGCACCGAAAACTTTACTTGCGCGATGCAGGATTTGTGTGACGTCATGTCTTTAGTTCGTAAGTGGCGGCGCTGGTACCGCTACACTTTACACTCGAAGTTGTGGATGACTATGTACTATCTACCTGGGACAAACGAACCAGTTGGGTAGGGCCAACTTCGAGAATGAGGTCAACCGTCGAATCCGACTCGGCTGGGCAGCGTTCGGGAAGTTGCGCGGTATCTTCTCGTCCAACTTACCACAGTGTCTCAAGACGAAAGTCTATGACCAGTGTGTGTTGCCAGTGATGACATATGGCTCTGAGACGTGGTCGCTTACAATGGGCCTCATCAGAAAGCTTACAGTCACTTACAAGGGCAATGGAGAGGGCTATGCTCGGTGTTTCCTTGCGTGATCGAATCAGAAATGTAGAGATCCGTAAGAGAACCAGGGTTACCGACTTAGCCCAAAGAATTGCCAAATCTAAATGGAAGTGGGCAAGGCACATTGATCGCAGATTGGATGGCCGATGGGGCAGAAAGGTTCTGGAATGGCGACCGCGAACCGGAAGACGTTGTGTTGGAAGGCCTCCCACAAGGTGGACGGATGACTTAGTGAAGGTTGCGGGGATCCGCTGGTTTCGAGACCGATCAATGTGGCGACGTTTGGGGGTGGCCTATGTCCGGCTGATATTTTGATGATGATAGAATTTCTCTTTGTTCCGAGTATCTATGACTCAAGAAATGGTTGTAAAACTTACAACTATGTTAGTAACATATTATATATGTTATGGACTAAGTGATTAATACGGCATTATTCATAATTCGCGGGAAATTTGAAAAATGCTTGATACAATATGATAAAAACTACCTATTGCAATAATTAAATTGACCGAGCTTTTTTGAATAATGCCCATCACTTATTGTGCAGTTTAATAAAAAGATGTGTTTTATTAAATTATTTTAACCTTTTCACCGCCACGCCATATCGGTATTCCTATGCCCTGTACGCCAAGTATTTTTCTGCGACCTGTTTTTTGTCGAGTATAGCCGTCGTTGGCGCACAGGGCACGCTTGCTCATGTCGGCTATAGCCGACATTGGCGTTCAAAAGGTTAATGCTGAAATTGATGTTATATAGATTATGTAAGGTTTAACGCACTAAAAGAAAATATCGTACGCGAGGTTAAAGGCATCCCGCTAGCCGCTTGTCCGCACTTGTCTTCTTTGTAATACGAGTAGTTACGAGTATTGAAATAAACTTATATCATTAGTAGTTCTTTTTTAATTTAACTTTTATTCCTAATTCTGCCACCGGACAACCTGTACCATAGTTTGGCTTAGTTCGCATCGCTTAAGTATTTTTTATATTCTTACACACACGATGTACGTTTAGTATGAAAACTATCCCAGTTATGCGGACTAAACCAAAACTAACTTTGCTTAATTTTTGGTCTGCAAAACTTCCGTGCCTAACAAAATCCACCCGCTTAAGAGGGGTCTCTATTGGTCCTTTCTCCATACAAAAACATTCCGCTGTTTTCTTCGTGGATAATGCCTCCAGAGCAATGATTTTTTCCTATAAAATCAAGGTCTAATTCATACGTGCCCCTATCATTTCTTTTTTTCGAAAACATAATCACTAAAAGAAATATGACAATCCAAAAACCAGAAAAAAATACCCGTTTTTATCGCCATGTTCAGACGACTTTCAGACAAAATTGATAAGTTTTTAACAAAAATGAAAATGATACAAGCATATATATACTTTTCCTCTAAATTTTGATATAAGAATTTTTAAGATCAGGCCAGTTTTGAAGAAGAAAACAGCGGAATACGAAACGCCTTTTGGTCAAGGTTTTTGTAGGTAAAATCAGCCGAAGCTGCAGTTGTCCCTTTCGCACTTTACGGGGGGAGGTTGGAGGTGAGGGAGGGTAAGGCTTACACGTACACTAATAGGGAAGTGGTAGTTGGCGATATTTTTATCGATACTCTAGTGATATACACCGATGTCGATATTTACACTATACAATGATTTTATTTAATAAATCGTATAATTGTGAGTATTACTTATTATTGTTGAAGGCACTTGTCGAATTAACTTAGGTATGCATAAGATCTGGAAAATGCACTTGCAAATACACGATCAAAAGTTGTTAAGAAAATTAAGCCAAGATCCAGAATAATGCTCGGTACAGACCAACCGAACGAACTAACAAATGTTGTTGAAAAGAAATCGCTGATTTTTGTTATTATAGATAGGCTCGCTCTTGACCACTATCTCACTTGATGGTAAGCGATGATGTGATCTACGGTGTAGCAAACTTGCCCAGAAGTATCTTCACTCTTGACTTAAAGACCCCGAGGTTGAAGCTATCGGGCAACACAGACGCAAGGCATTCCACTCCTTGCTGTACGCAAAATTAAAGTATTTCCAAAATGTTTAGTGGCTATGGGCGGGATGTCCACCTTGTACCGATGGCGCATCGCCGTACGTCTTGTAGTCCGATGATGAAACGGGCTATATGGAATTAGATCATGCAATTCCATCGGAAAATCCCCGAAATGCAATCGATAAAAAACCGACAAGCTGGCAACTCTGCGACGATGTTCAAAATTCTGGAGCTTTGACTCGACCTCATTGCCGATGAGCCTGCTGACCCGTTTTTTGATCAAATCTAGTGCATCAAGCTGGTATTTGGCAGATCCGTCCCAGAGATGAGAACAGTACTTCATGCAAGATCGAACTTGCGCTTGATACAACTTAAGCACCTGTTCTGGCGTGAAGTACCGTCTCAACTTCTTAGCAGCATGTTGAGGCATTCCTCATTATAATGGTAAAAAATTTAGTATCGATGTTGACATCGACACTCAATTTTTGACCATATCGGCACGGTTACACCACGGAAAGATGGAGCCGGATGAAATTGGCTCTTTTTAGTGAACAAAAGACTAATAAATTTATTTTTTCCAAAGGTTCCCTTCTAGAAATAGTATTTGACCTTTTCCGATGCAATAACTTGCAAAAAAAATGTAACTTTAAAATTGCAATATAAATTTACAAATTCATAATACGAATGGTATATTGCATCTTATTTTTTAAAGTGGCTGCGTACGTGCTCACTGCCCTCTGCGACCAGTCTCCCGATACGTCCATAACAGCGTGAGTCTGGCCGGCCAGCCATCAGTGGAACAGCTATCTCTACCCAACTCCTCTAATGGCTGCACCGGGCATCGTAACCGGATCACGGCTAGGCCACGTGGCGGTATGTCTTTGCCCGCTATGTGGTCATAAGCCCTTCGGTCGAAACCTACCATCAGTATGTTACATGATTAGCACCATCCGGAGGGCTTCAAAACGCTTATTTTCCTACGGACACGGGTGACCCGGCCCTCAAAATGATGACTCTCATGAACTGAATCGTTCGCTCACCTTACGTCCTGTCTGCTGATTTGCATTCTTATCTGGTCTTACACCCAGTATCATGCAAACTAAATTTTGATTTCTTATCAAGCAGATACTTATAAAAATGTTTTATGAAATTTGGAGAAGTAGGGTTTGTGGATATTTAAATTAAAATATAGAATTTAATTAAATCATAATAATAAAAAAACACGCTTATTAATTAAAAACACTTTTTGACAAGGTAGGTAGCTTGTCGAAAAGTGAATGAAAAAATTGAACAAAAAAATTAAAAACAAGCGAAATTATTTTTGTGTTGAATGGGCTCAACTAAAAACCAACCTTTTCAACGAAGTCGGGGGACCTGTAAAAACCGTCCCCCGACTGCAAGGCAGGCCTGTTTTAAGACGACGACTAACGCCAACGACCTTGAGGGAACAAAACGCGCACTCGTTTCACACCCGCGCGACCCAAAATTTTGTAGTTTTTTGTACTTTCCTTATTATTCTACGACTTTAAAAAAAAAGCCTCAGATCAAAATGTAGATAATTAAATTATCTTTGAGATGGTGTCGATTTCATTAAAATACGCCCAGCGGTTTTAGTGTGATTGTCGTGTTTTTGTCCGTTTTAGACATAACTTTACAAATTAATTACACTATGTTATACGAATAAAATTCAAAATTTGCTCAGATCAAATTATTAAGAAAATAGTCTAATAAAACATATATTTTTTCCAAAAAATTACGACTGGCCATTTTGACGTGATTCTCATTTTAAAATCAGTTACTCAAGGGAATCGGCGCCTTAAATTATTTTTAATGATTTATTTTTTATATCATACCTCTTTTAGTAATAAAACGAAATTTTTGCAAAATCTAATTATTTTATAAGTTTTCTATGGGATATTGAATAGTACTTACTCTTATATTTATTTAATTTCTTTTGGTATGTTATTAGGGAACGAATGATTATTTAATTCAACTGTTATATATTATTATATATAAACTAAGTAAGCTCTAGACTAGCTAGACGATGATAGAATAGGTAGTATCATTTTTATGTTTTTTGTTGCCCATTAGATTTTTTAAAATTTTTAATAACGTTAAGCTTCTACAGATACCACATAAATTGATACCGGTTAAGCCGTTTAGAAGTTATGGTGGAATAACGAAACTCACAAACATACATGAGCCCTATAAACATAATAGCACTCCGTTTTTGGGCAGTCGTGTAAAAATGTGGAGTATCTATCGTAATTTCAATCCTTTCACTTGCCGGTAAATTTCGTAGTATACGACCATCAATTATTTCTGGCGGAAAACTTTAAAAAAAAACAACATTTCTCCAAAATACATCGTCTCTTGAATTTTTTTCGTAAAGTCAAAAGCGGCTCGGAACTCGCGGTGAGGGCGCGTGCACCGGAGTCGATCGGCCGCTGCGGCGCGCTCTTACACACACAAATACACTACTCGTTCACACATTGATAGCTCGCTTGGTCGGGCGCAGCGCGATGGCAATAGTTTCTTCAAATACCTATTTTTCAAATTCTTGTTGACTAGAGTCCGCTCTTAAACTTCTAGTCTAAATTCACTAACTTTCTCAGGTGTTACCAGATAATAATATTACCAGTTGATGCGTAAACTTTTATCTCACAATGCTTAACAGCGCTAGTTAAAGCCGATGACTCCCAGGAGAAATGCCTATTGGAAAAACCCAAAACACTGTGCTCGATGGGAATCGGATCTAGGACCCCACGAGCGAGACAAACGGGGCAGGTAAGTACACCTACTTACCTATTCTAAAAAGCATTAGGCCCAATTTTAGAACCATCTTGTCTCACAATCTTGTCGCCAAAATCTGTGCAGTCTAAATACCCTTGTCTGGCTTTTGATGTTTATGTCAGGAGAAATCTACATTTTATCTTACTAATATTATAAATGCGAAAGTATGGATGGATGGATGTTTGTTACTTAATCTGTGGCTGAACGGATCTGGATGACATTTGACACAGCGATAGATTATAGTCTGGAAATGCCCTTAGGCTATTTTTCATCCCGTAAAATGTTCCCTTGGGTTAAGAAAACCCTTTTCACGCGGGTGAAGCCACTGGCAGAAGCTAGTAATTATATTTTTTTTAAATAGTTTAATAAAGACTTAATGTTGAAGACACTGTGACCATAAACTAATTTAAATAAGTACACTTATTTTTTCGGTTGCCACATGTATATTTGGCATTGGACTTCTACTTAGTTCACCAATTTAGATTCTTTAATAAATTTCGGAAAAGATTTAAAATCAAACAAATTTACTTCAAAGTTTAGTCTATTTACCGTAAGAACTTTCCGAGCACCTGTTTGTCTGGAGATTTTGTGTTTTGTCGGGAGTCTGGAGATTCTTTAAAATGTCGGGAGAAATCAGACGAATCCCGACCATCTGGCAACCCTACCCTTACGTCCATGAAATTCCCTCAGTTTCCCTAAACTTGTGATACTAGCGAATAATATTACCACTTGATGGCTTAACTTTTATCTCAGAGCGCTTAACAGCGCTTGAAGCGGTTGTTAATTAAAGGCGACGAGTCGCAGGAGATTGAATATTGATAATATCTAATTGATTGCTGAGCGTTTCGCGAAATGCAGTATCGGTATGCGATTAGTTGTTGCTGAAATATTGTCGGTATTTTGAGGTATGTATTTTGTATACTTCGAACAAATTTTGCCCTCTAGTACCTACATGGGCCATAAACATACCTAACTGGCGAAATTCGGGTGTACCTACTAAATTGCTTACAGCTCCGCCAAACCGTTCGGGCATTACAGGCTTGAATGTTATGTTAAAAGTAAAAATAATAAAAGGATAATATTTATGCTGCTGTTTTAAAGATCCGTAACAATTTTTTTTTAACGTTGCACCACAATTTTGTTGTGCTCTGTGACAATTTATCTTGAAACTTTGATAAATAAACTTAGGTATTTTATTTTAGATCCAATGCAACATCGGACAAAGAAAACACTGGGACTGAGTTCATAATAAAAGTACTCTGTGACTGAGTTCTTTCGATTTGTAACAGCCACAGATGACGCTCCTAGCTTTTCTTGAATGGAACTACTAATGATTGCTATTTCCAATAGATGGCGCCACCAAGTTACTGGATTCTTGTTAGTAGTGTGTTAGTAGTAGGTTGGCTCATGTTGGTATTTGAGGTAATGCAGTTGGAATCTTTTACTGGAATATGGACAGAGGGAGGCAAATTAAAGCATGGAAGAATTAAATAAATAGGAACCGAAGCAACTTAAACTGTTTGACGGCGGCTTTTTTCTCAATAATCTGCGTTTTCTTATATGTTCATCAACCATGGCGATACTTAGGCAGTTCAGCAAAATATAATTAGGTAAGTATTTCGAAAACAAGCTTCCATAATTATTAACGTAAAAACTTTCCAACTCTGTAATTAGCTGTTTACTCACACCGAGCGGGAGATAAGCGTGTTTTATTGAAAAACTTACCCGCTGGCGCAGTTTTGATTAAGATTAGTTCGTAACTTGCACAATAATTTAGATTGAGCGGTGATTTGGAACGCGACGCTCGCGGGATGGCGCGAAATTTCGCGGTACACGGCTCATTAACGATATTACTGGATTTGGTACGAATTATGTGTACCATTGTATGTGTACTAGATTTAAGTTTCTTTTTTATTAATTTATTTTATGGTGTACAATAAAGCATATAATAAATAAATAAATTATATTTTTGCCGTCTTGAACTCGACTGTTAGAATTGAAGCCGGATTAGATTGACACTTGATAGATAGACACTCGTTGTCGGTTAGTAGCATCTGTATCACGTATTTTCTGTATTATTGACTATTTTTGCTGTCAAAGTAATTTATTGATACTTAGGGAATTTTACCAAGTTACAGATAAATATAATAATAGCACTAAACGTTTTGGAAATACTTTCATAATGCGTAGAGTCTGTTTTTCCCGATGGCTACAATCTAGGGGTCTTCAAGAGTGAATAGGTTACTTCTAGGCAAGCGTGCTACACCTTCGTACACATCATCGCTTACCATCAGGTGAGATAGTGGTCAAGCGCAAGCCTATCTACGATAAAAAAAAAAACACATCACATCAAATTTGGTTGTACTATAGGTGCACTTCAGGCAATACTGGTTTGATGTTATGTTATGTTATCCCCACTTCATTACCTATAGTTACATAATCTATGTATGTTGCTCTTTGCTAACGTCTTACCTATTTTACATCGGAACAAAGCCAGGAATGAATGATTAGAATCCAAATGACTAAAATTATCTGTAACTAGTAATCGTTATAATAAATTATACTAATTTACAAATGTCTCATCCCATAAAAACAAACACGCGCGTGTCGACTTTACTAGCATTTTTTATCTGATTCAACTGATTATTTTTCTAAGAGCATCGATCGCGTTCGGTTCCGTTCCACGGATTAGAAGGGTGTTAGGGTTTACTCAGTTCGTGTTTTTTTTTTTAAATACAGCGAATTTGTTTTATAGATTTTTTTCACGTTTTTTACAGTTATATTGTACCAAAATGTGTTGCAAAACAAATTTTAATTTCGTGTGGATGCCTCAGACTCTGCCTCAGACACTAAAAACCGCGCCATCTATTCGAATCAATTTTAAATGATCCATTCAGATAATCTTTGAAATGTGAACTATGAGCAGGCAGCAAGGAATATTGTCCTTAATTTTGTGCTTAGGAGAGTTAATTAAACCAGAACATACATTTTTTATGATCGTCTCTAGAAAATCTTAATATTTCACAAAACTAAATAAAAAATCGAAGCTTATTACGTCATCTAGTGGGATTTATTTGAATGAAATTTTCATTCTTCGCGTTGGGTGCCCGTGACTCAAGTCAGATTATTACATTAACTTAAGTTTCTATGCGGCACGGCGTCACTACCCACATAACTTGTCTCATCCAGCACCAACCACGCTCCACATCCGACCTCCATTTACCACCATCTTGTAAACTTTGAGCGTCGGTTAATAGCTTAACACGCGTTGTAACGAGTTGGTTAATGAATTAAATCTATATTAACTGCTCCAAGACGGGTATATTTCACTTGCATGCGCCGCGGTTTCAGATAAGTGATCTTCTAAATAAGTGCCTGCTTATATCTTGGGTTTTAAATAATTTCCTTGCTGCGTTCTTATTTATGTCGTTTTCATTTCTATTCGGCTATGCACCTGCCATGTTGTCTCTTCACCACCATTGGTTGACTGGTAGAGAATGCCTAAGGCCAAGTTTTTTGATCCCTTGTTAACTCAAACAATAGTTAAATATGCTAACCAATATGGATTCAAAATCGGAATTATGCGTTTATTCAACAATTGTTAGTCTAAAAAATGGTCAATATAATTTGCTTAGCACAGTGATTATCCAAATTTCCACAATCATGCTGTTCGCTTTTAGAATTCCATGCAAATTAATATTTCATTGATAAACCAACATAAAAAAGTCCCGGAAAGTCATCCCTACATCCGTATCATAAAAACGTCTTCTTCTCATCTAAATTCAGCGAGAATCACTTCATAAATAAAGGGAAAATAAAGCGTCTTTGTAGGCAAGGTCCACGTCGAGTCAGGAGAGGTGGCAAGGTGAAATTAGGGCCCTTGTTGGAGCAAAGAAAGCAGTTTTTATTCGGTCTAAAGTAATTATTGTGTTTTTGTGAAAGAGTTTGTTAGCGGACCATTCAAACTCGAGGACACGGACGCTTTCTTGATGGAGGGACGGATTTGGGAAACGGTAAATGGGGTATAATATTCACGTAGCTGCAAATATTTTTTGTATTATATTTTTTTATTTCGTTTTGTTCTGGCGGGTACATCGACAGATTTTATGATTTTTCAAATTTTAACAATGCTATCAAAAGTTAATTCGAAACACTAAACTTTTTATGCATACACGGATATTTAAGCACAATAATATTATTAAGATAAATACAGAAGTCTTTTGTTAGACTCGTAGCACGTCGTAGCCGTAGCTAATTAGCGTAGACACTCGTAGACGCTGCTACGTGCGTAGGCCGTAGGCTGCTACGCAAACAATCTCACTTTGTTATTTTCGCCCGCGCGTTCTCTTGCTTGGAATTTTGACTTAATATTTTATAATAAATTATAGCTTATTATTCCGTTATATAAGCTGTATTACTGTAAAGTTTCATCAATATCTGTTTAGTAGATTTTTCGTGAAAGAGTTAGGAGAAACATCCACCTATCCTTACAAACTGACACGTTTATTTTAGCAGTAGGATAATAGGACCCTTTTGTAGAAGACCTGCTAAAGCATTTTACGTACTTCTGATATTATCGAAACATTCCTTTGCTTATTTTTAACCGACTTAAAAAGGAGGATGTTCTCAATTTGACTGTATTTATTATGTGTCTTCAGAACTTTTTATGTGTATTACTTCAGAACTTTTTACTAGGTGAACCGATTTTGATAATAACTTTTTGTGTGGTCCCATTTAAATTTTCCCATTTGGTGAAGATCTGATGAAGAACTTCGGACATAAACAACAGAACTCTTCCATAAACAACGGCAAATTTCTTGGGATTCCTGCAATCGCATGTTTGTTTATTGTTTACGCCATTTCATAATATAAGATCACGCCGGTATGCTCTAAAGGTGTACGCAGATATGTACAGTTCACCCAGAGGCTATGGTTAAGTGGCATTCGATGTGAGCGAGAGGCGATAGTCAAAATGTCGCAATGTAACGGATTGATCACGTGATTGTTCGATATCGCTTGTCAATTCCATACAATTTTGCCTGGTTGGCAATTGCTATTGCCACGCTTTCGATGAAAGAGTGTCACTGGTCTAGGGACTCTGGTCATGGTAAAGATATCTAACAGTGTGACTCGGCCCTGTCCTTGAAATAAGTACCTACAAGCGCGCGTCACATAAACACGCGTTAGGGCCACCTCTACCTATTTGAGTTTCTTTCTAGTTTTGTGATTGTAAATATCTCAGATTCTTTTCTCTAATCTGAGGTAAATATTATTATACTTATTTGAAATCTTAATAGGTAGGTACCTACCATTTATCTCATAGGTAATCATTTCATAATTATATTTTCTCTAATTAAATAATATATGTAAGCAGCTTATGTACATAAGTAAGTAGAAAGCCTAGCCTAGGAAACTACCTACTAGTTTTTTTTTTTTTAAACCGTGCGTAGGTAGGTAACTCGTGTGTGACTTTATCACCATATCCAATTATTTATTTATTAATCCAGGTTTTTTACTCGGTGGAAAAAGCGAAATACCTACCTATTAAAAAAAGAACAAATTACGTACTATTTGCGCGCTCCGACCGTTTGTATGAAGATAGAATACTGTTAGATATCTGTGGTGCTCTAGTACAC
This sequence comes from Orthosia incerta, assembly GCA_948252205.1. Taxonomy (NCBI): domain Eukaryota; kingdom Metazoa; phylum Arthropoda; class Insecta; order Lepidoptera; family Noctuidae; genus Orthosia; species Orthosia incerta. Next base: position 29,783,930 of record OX411754.1, on the reverse strand, counting down.
TCTCATTTTATCGGTTATGTTCAAGTTTTATATTATTTGGGTAATCTATTCAGGCATCACTTTGGGCATTATGGGTACCTTACTATTGAACTTGCTCGTTATGTACCATAACTAAAAAGTGAAAAATAAAAACCGGCCAAGTGCGAGTCGGACTCGCGCACGAAGGGTTCCGTACCATAATCGCAAAAAACGGCCAAAAAAACACGTTTGTTGTATGGGAGCCTTAATTAAATATTTATTTTATTCTGTTTTGTTGTTATAGCGGCAACAGAAATACATCATCTGTGAAAATTTCAACTGTCAAGCTATCATGATTCTTGAGATACAGCCTGATGACAGACGTACAGAAAGACAGACAGACAGACGGATCGCGGCGTCTCAGTAATAGGGTCCCGTTTTTACCCTTTGGGTACGGAACCCCCTAAAAACGGTTTATAAAAAAATTCGTCCACACTAAATTGTACACAGAATCCCAACATTTCCCTACAAACTACCGCCACCTAAATCCGTCCCCGTTCATTGCCCGGAATATTCTTGTTTTCTTCGAGTTTTCTTCGCGTTTTCTTTCGTTTCGTGCCTTAATTAGCTCATTCAGTGGCCCCCTCCCCGCGCACACCACCGCACCCCCTAAATTATCTTATTTATTGAAAGCACTTTTATATTACATTTTGACAACCCGAATGGAGTATTTAGTGAGCATTTAGGGATCGGTGAAGAGCCAGAAAGGCGAATAACGTAATATTTTATTGAAGGGAGCGATGAACTTTATTCATACTTTTTTTCTCTTGAATAATCAAATATTTATCGGTTTTCAGTTTACGTTACGTTTGCGTTACTTATCTTGGTTTTATTTGCTGTTGTTAAGATTGTGAGGTTAAAAAGCATATCTGTCAATAATGTTTTATTGTCAAAATCGGATGGCCTGTAAAAATGAGCTGTAGATATCCGTAATCACGATAAAGTACGTCACAAAAGTAAGACTTCTGTACAATGTATAGGCAACGTACGTCTGTCTTATGTAGGTACATTTAAGTCACAAACGATGCCTTCAAACATCCCCTATTTAGTTTTCGGCTGAACTGAGCGTCTACGGCCCAGCTTTTGATCCATAGTTAACTCAACCAAAAGTTAAATATGCTAACCAATGGTTTAAAATTTCGGTAACGCTTTTAATCGTCAATTGTTAGTCCAACAAATTAATGGTCTTATAATAAATTCTCCAACTTATTTGACTATTTGTGTTGCTAATAATTGATGAAACAACGCGTTTTACCGAGTTTGGAAACCATTGGTTGAGTCCATTGCCTGTTAATGTTATAAAAAGCATAATTATGAATATGCCAACAAAATATGAAAATGTACTTAGTTACTTAGGTGGTACAATTATTGAAGGTACTGAAGTGGGTATCAATGACTGCGGCCATTGTTATCCAAATTATTTAGCATACTGTTTACGCAACATTAACTCAGGTTAATGTTTTGTCAAAATATACATACATACATAAACTCACGCCTTTTTCCCATGGGAGTAGGCAAAAACGCCACCTGCTACGATCCTTACATACTTCTTTTGCTTCACTCACATTCATACATCTAGTCATACACTATGTTGTTACCAAATCATACCATACTCATCTATTTTGTCATGGGCCATTATTTGCTGTCCTTTGTCACATTTCTTTCAGTGAACGTTAAAAGATAAGATTTTTTTAAAAGAACGAGAACCACTGACACCTTCAAAACCTTTCTGAAAAACAAAACAAAACAGTAAAAATTAAACGAAGAAAACGCGAAACTGAAGCCACTATCTTCACCTGAGCCAGACGTGACCGTAAAAGAAAAAGGGGCGAAGTCTTGGCGGAAGTGTCGCTGATAAGCCGCCATAATGGCCGCCGCTGATAACGGCGCTCCCGCCTTTTTCTCCCGCCAAAACAGGGCGCCATTGTTGACACAGAATGGCGACACAAAGCCACTTCGCTACACAAAGGTTCGCACTCACACAGAGCTGTAATAAATTTTTTGTAGTCTATTCACAGGTTTATGTCATTTTTATAGGTTTTCGTGAGTTTGATTTTTCAGGTCGTATATGTTAAGTTAATGGATATTGGGTGACGATGGCTGGTGTTCATTTTTTGAAGAAGAACTGCTGAAGTATAAAGAAAAATAAAGATACTTAACTTATAAATATCTGTTAAACCTTAGTCCCAGTTAGGCCCCCCGGTTCCCTACTTTTTTTGTCTAAAATAATTAATTGGCTATCATGTCAATATTTAAAATTTCATAGTCATTTTTCCTGAAGAGTTTTTTGATTTTTTTATACCATGTTAGTTCATAAAAGTTCTAGCCTAGAGAATGACTATAATATTTCATAAAACTATTAACTTCTACCATTAGTAGTAGGCAGAAGGTTAGGTTAGGATAGACTTAAATATGTTCAAGTTTTATCCATAGTACAAAAAAAAAAGAAAATTAAATTGGTTGAAAATAATGCTGTATATTAGATCAAGATATTGCTATTTAAATTAAGACTTGCTTTACCTTCTTGGATATAATAATCTCACAATAACTTAATTGAAATAACGACCCACTAATTTTTTCTTGGAAGTAGACAATCTTCTCATAATAAAGCAGACATTATTAAAATATTAATAAACCGTAACATACACACTCAAGTGCGTTCAATTTGTGCTTTTAATAAAATTTTAATTGACACGTATTAGGTTTTCAAGTAAATTATAAAGGAGGCAGAGTGGCCGTTTTCCTTCGCCACTCCGGGAACATTAGCGCCGGGGGTGGGTACTGGGACAAATTTTTGTTTTTCACTCGCGTTAGAGACAGCGATAATGGGGAGACTGTGTGTAAGAAAGAGACAACAGCAGGTGCACACATTGCCTTTGTTAAAGAGCAAAAATAATAGAGAGAACGGTCGTTTATCTCTTTTTATGGCGGGAACGCTATCTTCCCGCCGACGCTATTATGGAAGACAATTTTGGCGCGAAAGAAAACTGCTTATTACTTCTTATTCTTGCTGGCTGGTTTGGCAAATTTTTCTTTTTTTAAATATCTGGTGAACGTCAAGTGGGTCTTTAGAGCTCTGCTTTTGGTATTTTCGTTGTTTGCATTTGATTTAGTAATTAGGTAGGTGCGTAAAACGCTATCTACACATTTCCAGGGCACGGAAAACCGGTTACATACGATTTGTATGAACGATCCGGTGCCACAATACAAGTTGGAACAAATCGTATGTAACCGATTTTCTCCGTCCCTGCCGTGTTCCGTCAGTCACGGGAGCCCGGAATTGTGTGGACAGCGCTTAACTGGGATTTAAGGATAATGCTGCTCGGTCACTTCATGAAATACCGAACTGCAAGTTGGGGCTAGATTCAGCCTCTGTACAATACCAGATTATGAATTAGATACTGTTGGGCGAGACACCACCCAGGACCAGGTTAAGGGAAATTAAATAAATAATAGAAACGACGGACTTTAAATTATAAAATTAAGTGTACATTAGCACGCCTAAAAAAAATCTGCCCGAAATAAACAATCCATAAGTTCAAAAATAACTATTTTTAACTAAGGACGGTTACGCACTACTCCGATCCATGTCCGTGAAATTTCGGTTCCGCAGTAGCTGTAGTACTTCTTTTACGGAAGCTTACTCACGTCACTACACATCCGAACTCTATCCGTCATATTCTGTCATAATTCAGAACATTTTGAACTCGGAACTCAAATCACGGACACTGATAATGGACATGGACGTGTAGTGCGTATTCGCCCTAATTCTAAATTCGCATGAGTGTTCAAAATCAGTCAGATCTATTTTTAACACGCTTTTATTAGCTTGGTATGTATTCACTATGTACCTATGTATCAATGTAACGGAATCTTTGAACGTGATTTGCACCCCCTAAAAAACGTGGGATTGATTTGAAACTTTGCACACTTATCAAGGACCGATGACAATGCAATAATTTAGTCAAAGTCAAATATGTTTATTCAACTAGGCTAATAAGCGACACTTTTGAACGTCAAACAAAAATTAAAATTTACAAGTAATAAAAGTTGATTCTACAGTGCGCGTTTAAATAGTTTGTCTCATTAGCCTTAAGCCAAGATCTTCAGGTTTAGCGACTTTTTAGTTCAATTTACCATTAAAGCGTGTATTTTTAGTTTTTAGAACTACAATTTTTATTCTTCCAGCACATGTTGTAAGGTTTCTATCAACAAGCGACAACAGTACCTGCTTCATTATCATCTGCCTTGCCTTTTCCCAACTATATTGGGGTCGGCTTCCAGTCTTACCGGAATCAGCTAAGTACCAGTCTTTTACATGGAGCGACTGCCTATCTGACCTCCACAACCCAGTAACTGGGTAACACGGTACCTCTTGGCAAGACTGGTGTCAGATCTCAAGCTTCTGACTACCCGTAACGACTGCCAAAGATCTTCAAATGACAGCCTGGACCAACGGCTTAACGTGCTTTCCGAGGCACGGAGGAAACTCGGTATGTTGAAAGGGTCACCCATCCACGGACCGACCTCGTCAAGCGTTGCTTAACCTTGATGATCGACCCGTGCGGCTGTTATTATTTAGCCACAAGCTCCTCCAACAGTACCTGCTTATAGTTTTAAAATCAAAAAGTATCTTCGCTCTGAACAAACGTATAATTATCTTAAACAAAACAGTTTTTCTTCAGTATTATTCCACTCTGTTTCTCTGTTAAAGCAACACTGAACGCCTTATTTTCTCTGACAACAGATAATTATTTCCAATAGCTTTGTCTCATCTCCGCGGGATGTTGGCTCAGTTCTCAATAAAACGAATTAATTGATCGCTGACACTTTTGTGGTCTACGGACAATGGTTCAAGAGATGGAGCAGTTTTGATACTATTAGATTTTTTTCGTTTTAATACAGTGGCTTACCATTTCTTTTAGACCATTGCCAAATTCTAAACATAAACCCAAAGTATTTATTTCTATTCATAATCCATTTATGGGCGTTTCTTAATTGTCTAGAAGTCGATCAGGCAGAAAGGTGAAGCTCATCTGGAAATGTATGACTACTTTTGTTAGCTTGGGTTTTACCTGTAAAAGTAAATGATTGTGTTTAACGTGAGTTCGACATACATGGAAAGAAGTTCCATATACACACACACACACACATCACATCTTCAGCCTTTTAATGTTCCCTCTGCTGGGACACAGGCCTCCTCTCTGTGCGAGGGCATGGGCCGTTATCCACCACGCGGGCCCAGTGCGGTTTGGTGAATGTCACTTGTCTTCCATATACATGGCTAATAAATAAAAAATGCTTTGTACAATATTTATCCGTAACGCAGTCACGTTTTATCATCGGCTACTTGATTTGGCTTAAGTTAACGTAACATAAGCCAAGAATAAAGAAGCCAAGTCTTTGCTTATGTTAGTGTTCAGCTATAATAATCCAGCGGCTTTATTTAAATTCACTCCACACAGTTGCAATTTCTTGAAACGAATTTTGTTCCCGTCGCAAAATTCGCCTCATTTTCACCTCAAGTATCAAAACCTCTCTTACCTAATCTATCCGGCTTCTCCGGTTCCATAGTACACCATTCTTTTCATTTCTTATATCAGTGAATTAGATCGGTCCCGCAAATGGATTTAAACAATTGATAAAAACGGTCAAAACTTACTTTGGATGTATTTTTGTGGCACCAATTCGCTACGTCCATAACCTAACAAAACAACACAGCACTCTGAGTGCATCTGAGGTGAAGGGGGTTTCAAAATGGTCTACATTGGTGATAAAGTACGCACTGCAGCCTACATATTGTTCTGGAACTCATTTCTTATTTCCGACCCGTGTTAATTTTATACCTGGTCCTCCTAAATATTGATTAAATTGACAGCATGTGAGTTAGTTAAAACTTCTCCATTAAATTATCTCCACATAATCGTAAATTTTTGACACGAATTTTGTTACCATCGGAAAATGCACCTCATTTTCTTCCCAAGTATCAAAACCTCTCACACCTACCTACCCCGCTTCTCCGCTTCCATTGTACACCATTCTTCTCATTTCTTATTATCAGTGAATTAGATCGTTCGCGCAAATGGATTAAAACGTTAAGTATTTATTTATCGTGCTCTTAATCTGAGGCCGTGCGGTTATACAAACAGACGGTTAAATTATATGCTTTGTTAAACTCATAACGAGGGGCTTACGCTTGATTTTGTGGTTGATTTTTAAGTTTGTTCAGCTAAGTGATGACGGGTGGTGTAATTGTATTTGTTGGGGGCTAGTGTTGGGGAGTGTTGTTAGAAATTATTTGCTAGTATTTGTTTTTCTTTCATGGTCAACAACGTTTTTAGTTAAGTCAGTTTGGTACTTGCTGGACTATTCCTACTGTCTATGGCATTTTTTCTGTTCTTTTTTTTATTTTTGCATAAAAATGTCTTAATGACTTCTTGTAATGAAAATTTAGTGCCTTTTCACACGCCCCGGTTGGCGGGTAGCCGATGCCGGGTACCCGGCGACGAAGTGTATAGCCATGTATGTTAGCTTTCACATGTGCCGGTATAAATGGCTATGCATTTGCCGCCGGGTACCCGGCACCGCTAACCGGGGCGTGTGAAAAGGCACTGACAGCCGCACTCAGAGACATTTAACGGTTACTTAAGGCGTTCCTTAGTGCAGATTATGCACTAAAAATCTATACTAAGGAGAGCTTTAAGTTACCGTTAGCGTCTCTGAGTGTGACAGTTAATGATTCTGCCCTCCTTTCCGATTTAAAATGACTTTTTAACATAGTGCAGTTTTAAACATATTTCACCAGAGACCGATATGAAACCTCAGACATTACATCAGCACAATATTCTTGTATTAATGCTGCGTTCAAAATCAAAATCAAAATCAAATATTTTTATTTTACATAGGCCTACATGGGCACTTATAAAACGTCGACAAAAGGTGCACGGTTCGGGTTAGTCGTTTCCTATGGAGAAGAACCGGCAAGAAACTCCATGGTTACTCTTTTAAATTTTTTTGTTTACAATATTTCCATGTTACAGCATTAGTACTTGGATATGGGGGGACAACGTAGGCCCGACAATAAGTCGTACGAAATTGAAACAAAAAAACAAACAAAAAAAATAATGCACGAAATAAAAAGTTAACAAATGTTAACAATCATCTAGAAATCTAGAAAGCCTACAATGTTCACACATTCACAATAGGTAAAAGAATCTATACAAAGGTAAAAAAAAACACAACACTAAATTTAACATGTAACATGTGTTTTTTTTTGTAATTTAACATGTGTGTGTGTTTAAAAAGTCTAATTAAAAGAGAAAAAAAATGAGATTGAGAATAGTTAGAGAAATCCATATATTTGTGCCGTTTATGAGTTACCAGGGAAGCCGCATGCGCAGAGGGTGTCAAAGCCAAATTTTTTATCTTCAACGTAGTCCTTGATTTTATAATATGCTTTTTTAATAAGGACACGTTTGATGTAGTTTTTGAACTTTCCATCGGTCAGTTCTATAACTGACTTAGGCAACTTGTTATAAAAGCGTATACTGTTTATAAGAAAAGACTTGCTAGTTTTCGTTAATCTGAATTTGGGTATTACAATTTCGTGCTTACTGCGTGTATTTAAATTATGGAAGTCACTTCTAGTTTTGAAAAGCCCTCGATTTTTTCGGACATACAAAATACATTCCAAAATATAAAGTGAAGGTAGAGTCAGTATATCGATCTCTTTAAATTTTTCTCTGAGGGACTCGCGAGGACCCATTTTATAGATCGCGCGGATTGCCCTCTTTTGTAAGATAAAAATTGAGTCAACATCTGCTGCTGACCCCCACAGCAGAATGCCATAAGACATAATACTGTGGAAATAAGCATAGTATACTAGTCTAGCTGTGGCTACATCGGTTAACTGCCTTATCTTCCTTACTGCATAGGCAGCCGAACTTAACCTGCCCGAAAGAGTTCTAATGTGCGCGCCCCACTGCAATTTTGAATCGATAGTAATCCCCAAGAATACAGTTTCCGTTATTATTTCAAGATTTTTGCCGTCAAGATTTAGATTTAGGTCACGTTGAGGTACATTTGGTTCCTACTTTGTAACAAAAACGTTTATTTCCAAATTTATATATTCTACGTACTTCTATTTCTACCATATCCAGACCTTATAAGACTTCAGCTCTATGAATCACTCTGCAGAGCCGAGTTCAGCCGAGGCAATCATTGGAAGATCCCGTTACTTATCGCTCGTTCAGCGCTTGTTGACACTATACCAGACTCATTAGACGAAATGTTTGCTACCGATTCTCAGATTAATTCTACATTTTAATGTCGTTACCTTCGATTTTGTTTGACACTTATGTTATTTTCGTTGTAGTTTAAATTATATGGTGTGGTTTTGATTGATTGGATTTGAAGTGTTAACTGCTATCAAGTAGACAGGTTAGCCTTCACTCGCAACCTCGACTCGATTGATTATGTTATTACTCCAATCCCTTCAAAATTATTTGAAAAATGATTTTATTTGTTTAATATTAACGATGCAAATGTTGCCGCTGAGTCTTTCATTCATAAAATTTCATCCACAATTGAGTTGCATACTAAAGAGGTTAAAATTCCGCATAAGAAACGGATCATTAAACCTTGGGTTACCCCTGGACTTCTGAGATGTATACAAAACAAAGACAAAATGCACGTTAAAGCTCAAAAAGATCCCGATAATATGATACTTAGTACTACCTACAAACGCTATCGTAATTTTCTCAACAACTTATTGAAAAAACTAAGAACTACTTATGATCGAAACTTGCTTCAGGAGGTCAAGGGTAATTCCAAGGCAACCTGGGATGCCATCAAAAGTATTACGGATACGAAGCAACAAAAGACCGTACCAAATGATTTACTGAGCTTGAGTGAAGACCCTAAGGACTCAGTTGATATACTCAATAAGTACTTCGCAGGCATAGGGAAAATACTAGCAGACCAAATCCCGAATTCTGCGTCTCCTACGTCACAAAACGTGAGCAGTCCGTGTTACTCAATGGCTATTTTTGAGGTGTCTGAACAGGAAATAGAAACGATTATATTAGGCCTGAAAAGCAATTGTGCAGTCGGTTGGGATGGCATATCTGCATCCTTACTAAAATCGGCCCGTCACTTCTTAATACCTGGTATAAAACATATATTTAACCTTGCAATTACTAGTGGGACCTTTCCTAAAGTTTTTAAGAAGGCCATTGTTCACCCTATTTTTAAGAGTGGCGATGGAGACTGTGTCGGAAATTATAGACCAATTTCAGTACTCACTACCCTATCTAAGGTTTTTGAAAAACTAATAAATATACAATTAACCAATTATCTAACCAAAAATAATATAATTTCTCAAAACCAATACGGGTTTATTAAAGGTAAGTCAACTGAAGACGCTGTAATAGATTTGACAACAACTGTGATTCAGTCTTTAGATAATAAACTAAAAACCATAGCAGTATTTCTAGACCTGTCGAAAGCTTTCGACACGGTTTCTATTCCCATCCTTCTAAAGAAGCTGGAAGCAGTAGGCGTAAGGGGCACTGTCCTAGAAATATTTAGTAGTTACCTTACTGATCGGAGTCAGTGTGTCAGGGTCGGAAATTACACCAGCAAAGAAGAATTTCTCACATATGGAGTCCCACAAGGCAGTGTGCTTGGTCCCACCTTATTTTTGGTGTACATCAACGATCTGTGTCAACTGGCAATAAAGAACTGCAGAATTATTACATATGCAGATGACACGGCGCTGATTGTGCATGCCAAAGACTGGCAGCTAGCCTACACCGAAACAGAAAAGGCACTATCGTCCATAATAACCTGGCTTAACGATAACCTGTTAACCCTTAACGCAATTAAAACAAAATTTATAACCTTTTCTGGTTCCTCCGCGTCTCAACCATCGAACTCCTTGAAAATTATTGCTCACACCTGTCGTCAGTCTAGTCCCAATTGTGACTGCCTCCCTCTCACACGAACAACCGACATAAGGTATCTGGGAGTTCAAATTGACTCCTATTTTAGCTGGAGCAAGCATATAAAAAACGTAGTTTCCCGTACAAGAAAACTTCTGTACGTTTTCAAAAAATTAAGATCTTCTGCTGACCTAGACACTTTAATGCTGGTGTACTTTTCCCTGGCGCAATCAATACTAATGTACTGTATACCGGCGTGGGGAGGGACGTTTGCTACAAGTATGCTGCGAGTGGAGAGAGCGCAAAGAGCGGTCCTAAAAGTGCTTTTAAGGAAGCCTATTAGGTACCCGACCGTAAGTTTGTACCAACAATGCTCCGTTCTCACAGTAAGACAGCTCTATGTGCTTCAGACCGTCCTGCGTAAGCATGCAACAATCCCATATAAGCCGAACAATAAGCGCAGGAAGGACATAGTGTGCGAAATTCAGTCGCATAGAACTGCTCTCGCCAGTAGAAATTTTTATATAAATAGTTCTCGTCTCTACAACCGTATCAACAAAAAAGCCTACATACATGACCTAACAAAAAATAAGTGCAAAAAAGAACTAAACATCCTTTTACTAAAGTTAAACTACCGGGAGACTGAAGATCTTCTCAAACCAATCCAATAGACGTATTTAAAAACCAGACACGTACACGTACATATACTAACACATACACTCACACATACACTCACTAAAACACCCACACATACAAAACCACTCACCCGTGCACTCTCGTGCACGCACACACACACGCACACATGCTCAACATAAGTAAAAAAGTAGCTTAATTTTAATTTTAATTCAACCTCAGTTTATAGCATTGTTCTAATTTTTTGTATTATTTTTACATTCATTTTACTGTTTGTTTATTTAAGAGTTCACTTTGTAGCATGTCTGAAATCTTATTTTTTATGTAAACATTTTGGAAGGCGCTGGTGTCTGTGATACAATGAACTTCATTCATTAGTACAGGCACCAACGATACACTTATGTCTGTAATGTTCATCTCTATTTGTAAAAATTGTATTTGTGAACCTAAAAATGTGTTTTTCTGAAAAAAAAAAAAAAAAAAAAAAAAAAAAGAAAATTACAGCTCAAAAAGTATATATGTTACATTACAGTCAAAAGTCTTAACCGATCAAACACAGTATTAACTGAAAAAATCAGGCAAAAGTAATTTTGACTGAAGACGTTGGTGAACAGTAGTTTTGTCTGAAAGTCTATAGTTAATAGTGATTTTAACTGACAATATGTGGTTAAAGTGATTTTGACTTACGCTCTTAGTCAAAACTACTTTTAACCACTAGAGCATCAGTCAAAGTCACTTTTAACTAGGTACAAGGTGGGCCAAAAGAAGTTATCCGATGTTGTTTGGCTCTCTTTTTTTTTCTAAATGAAAAACTTCGTTTCTGTTTTTTGATTATGTTTATTTGAACCTTTAGAATTGTATTGGTCAAGTCGAGAAGATTATATCGGCCAAATGGGCGCCGTCACAATTGATTACCATACGGGCTCGTTTTAACCACTCGTATGCGCGGCTAAAATCCCGAACATCGCCCATCTGCCCAGGTACCTCGGCGCCATTTTGCGCTATCGGCCCGGTCTCACTAAAACGCCGATTTCTCGAAAGTTTTGTATAGGACCCATGTATGAAATTTATGTTGTTAGAATCGTTATGAAATTATCTATCATATTGCCAAAGGATGTATCCAGTTTTACCATGTGATTTATTTGTAAATATTGTGTAAAGTCAGTGTAAGGGAAATTTTCTCAGGTTTGTGTACACAAAAAAAAAATGGCTTGCAGAGTCTCAGGCTTGTTCACGTAAACACGGGACTTCAAAAAACCCCACAAAAAAAGTCTGGAACGCTTAAATCGATCGCGATCTTGCGGGCCAGTGCAAATCGCTAAAACGAAAGATGAGGCGACCCGGGAACGCTGCCTTCAGAATATTGGTTGTGGCTCGCGCAGTCTGTGCCGTTGCTCCGTCCTGTTGGAACCACCTGTCCCTCAGTCCTAATTCGTTCAATTGCGGCACCGTCCACTGTTGTCGTTTGGCTAGCAGCATTCTCGAAAAAAATGGCCCGATGACTCCTCCAGCGTGAACCGCGCACCATGCAGTCACTTTGAGCGGGTGTGATAGCTCCTCGTGCATCACTCGTAGATTTTCGGTGCCCCAGAAAGCGATAGTTTTGCTTGTTCTCGTACCCGCTGAGGTGGAAATGAGCCTCTTCGATCATTATGATTTTGGTAGAAAAATCGTCAAGAAAATAGACACGATTATTCCGCGTTCTTGGGGAATGTATCGCTCCATGGCTTGTTCACTTGTATTCTGCATCTGTCTAGTCCACAAATGTCAAAACAGATTTCACATTGGCGGCCATTTGCAAAAATGAGAGCATCTTCCACTAGGGTGATATCTTTTGGCCCACCTTGTAGTAAGTAATAATAGATTTTATATTTGGTAAATTCGTTTATTACGAAGGTTTAGGTTAAGGTTTAGATTATTTATAAATAAAAGGTGTAAAAGTACACTATTAAAGAAAAAAGCGCGAGTCGGACGCGCGCACTGAGGGTTCCGTACAAACAGCTACATTCACCAAAATAATTAAATGACATTGCTGAAGTTCATAAAAAATAATAAGTGTTAATAAGTGTTATGAGGGCACCGATCATTGCTCTAACAATAAGATAAACAGAATTGAGGGACAAAATTAACTTAGCCTTTGGAAAACTGTAGTACCCATACATCGACATAAGTCTCGGTCAGTTTACCAACTGCAAATAAGTTATTAAGCAATTATAGGTACAATTTTATGTTTTTCGGATTTTCTCCTTAACTTGTGCTATAAGTCATTGCTTCTTGCCAAATTTCATGATTCTAGGACAACGGGAAGTACCCTGTAGTTTTTGATACCCTTGCGAGTGTAAAATATGCGTCATTATGTATCACTTGATTGCGTTGATCTAGAAGTTAGATTTTTCACAGCTGCTAGGGGTTGCAAATTTAAGTGTACGATATTAATTTTAACTCGATAACTCCACGCGTTCCCGAGATAAAGGGTCTTGACAGACGGACAACTTGCTATGATCTGAGCGGATAACAAAGTGATCCTATAAGGGTTCAATTTTTTTCCTTTTGAGGTACGGAATCCTAAAAATACAATACAATAATTACAATTTCGTTACGTTAAATTAATTCTCTTTTTAAATTATTGTAGAACTTTAATTGAAGTAAAAATACACACAGCACCACATCAAGCTACAACAAACTGTGAAAATTTCTCATTCGATTTTGAACTTAACCGTCAACATTTTAACGTTTAATATCATTTGGAGCAATTCGACAGTTTTGTATAACCTGATGTGCTATTGACTGTACAACGAGAACCTCGTAAATTAGAAATCTCTCATCGGTAATGAGGCACTGGTCAAGTCAAAGCTCCAGAGCCTTGAACATTGTCGCCGAGTTGCCAGTTTGTCGGTATTTTATCGGTTACATTTCGGGGAGTGTGCGATGGAATTACATGATTTAATTCCGCCTAGCCCGTTCCATCATCGGACTACCAGACGTACGGCGATGCGTCATCGGTACATGGTGGACATCCCACCCATACGCACAAAACGTTTTGGGGACACTTTTATTATGCGTACAGCTAAAGAGTGGAATTCCCTGCCGGAATCTGTGTTTCCCGACGGCTACAATCTAGGGGTCTTTAAGTCAAGAGTGAATAGGTTTCTTCTAGGCAAGCGTGCTCTATCGTCGACCACATCATCGCTTATCATCAGGTGAGATAGTGGTCAAGCGCAAGCAGATAATAATAAAAAATAAAAAATAAACTATTTTTATGTTTTGCTTCATTTACAGATTGCAACATAAGTACTTACGAGTATTTTTTTTATTTTCATGCGTATTATTTTACAATATCTGTCGATTCTCCAATTATATTTAGTTTTAAAAAACTTTATAATATGCGTTTCTTCATAATTTATGTCAACCACCTAAACTTTTTAAGAGTATTAACTGATAGAACCAGACAAAACTACTTTTAACGAAATAAGTCATTCAAAACTACTTTTAACCAGCTCCATTGGGCAAAACTAGTTTTGACTATAATTTCAGTCAAAAGTACTTTTGAGATTGACTGATTTTGCTCCTTGAATTTGACTGGTTATGAGTTTTGACTGCAACTACACGATCTGTATCTTATTATGTTACTTAAAGACTCAGAACATTTTTACTCTCTCAAAGAATTCTGTAAAATAAAGCAGGTACAATGTTATCCGGTTGATAGACCATTTCGGCTTGAATTAATCAATTGAGTGTCAAAACCCTACCAATACCTACGTACAGTACTTCTCATTAATCATATGACAGAATTTTCAATTTCAAGCTAATAAATTTTTTATTAAAGAAAATAGTCTACCAAACTTTTAAATACATAGACCAGTCTTGCATGTAAAAGTACTAAGATGAAATAAATAATGTGAGTCGCGACTGTTCACGGCGGCTGGGCATTTGGTTTCGGGCGAGGTGTCAAATTGAACTCAATTTAATTTGTACAAAATGGAATACCTCCCGTCTGCTCAATTTCAGGGGAGTGTGTTTTTTATTTAATCTTTTTTTCTATATAAGAAAATTTATTTGATATCACTGGGGCCCGCGGTCTCTCTCAAAATCCTATCATTCAATTGTCAAATATGGAAAGACCAAATATACAGATTTTTCTGGTTGATAAACAGCATAATATGTACCTATCTATTGTTATTTCTGAATATGTTTATATAAGACAAAATACGTCGCAATTGAATTGTACAGAGATTTATGTGGCTGTGCCAGTACCTAACTGAGCTGGCTAACATCCTGAGAAAATATAAAAGTCTCGTAGAAAACAAATTCTTAGCGAGGACTTTTTTGATTTTCTCTGGATGTCTTTTTTTTAAATATTTCTCTGGTGTTTAAGTCATTTTTAAACTCAAAGAAATGATACAATTTTCATGCGATCATGCGAAAGATGAAGCTTATTTTTTTATTTTTATTTTAGATAGGCTCGCGCTTGACCACTATCTCACCTGATGGTAAGCGATGATGTGGTCGACGGTGTTTTGGTTATTCCAAAGCGTGATAGCTAAGTCATTATTCAGAAGAACGGGCAGGAATCTCCATGGACATAACTTATGCTTTTTCTCTTAATAATACTCTATAAATCCGTTCGCACGGATATCTTCAAATGCACCAAGACGAAGCTTTCTGAAGATTAATAATAACAGTCTCGTATTACTGAAGCCGGTGTGAAAACAGCGAGATCACACACGAGACAGAGAATCGATCGACACCTAATGTAATTTAGAAGAAAACCTCGGCGTCTCACCGTTTTATGCGAAAAGTAATGACACGTCAAAGACAGGCGCAGAAGAACCACTTCATTCTGTGCACGATACAGCCGTCGCCTTTATGTAATCGTAACTAACGTTTTAAAGAGGTAAAATTGATGTTTTGTTTGTTGGATAGATAGAACAAACTTTATTGTACACCAAAATAGTTACATATCTCTTTTACAAAATAATTTTTCTTCCAACTATGCTTTAATTTCATCACAATCACACTAAAAACTCAGTACAAAGCGAGTCTTTATTGCTCTAGAGCAATAAAAATGTATGAAATTTCATTATTGCACAGTTTTTTTTTTATCGCACCAAAAGGTGCCAATCTCAATGGATTAGCTCTATTCAGCCAGCCGATATCAATACTTTTTTTTTTACGTACGTATTATTCGTTTCTATCCTACTTGTTCCAAATTTAAAAAATGATTGCTGCTAACTCTGATTTAAAAATGAAAGAAATTTAAAAAAGTGATTTTCGACATCGCCGCGCCCTTGGCCGCGCCCATCTACTTCCCGTGATAACGACTTTATTGTAATAAATCAGCCAGGCCCATCTAACTCGTCTGATAATATTATTCAGTCCCAAGTTAAACAAACAAATATAAATTTGCCCAACAAAACTTAACCTTACGTTTAATAATTGCTCAAGTATAACTTTTAATTTCAATAATTAAACTTCTATTTTAACTGTTTGATATGAGTTTCTTTTATCTACTATTCCTATAGGTAATAGTTGAAAGAAAAGCAGATTATGCACCTCGCCTTAAGTAATTTATATTGCCCTCGAGCCTGTTAGATTAGAGCCCTCGCTGACGCTCGGGCTCTAAATCAGGCACTCGGTGCAATAATAAATTACTTTGTGCTCGATGCAATAATCTACTATTATTATATGTGTACAATGTTAGTCTATACCATTAATAGCAGTGACGGCCCAGTGGTGTCGGCTACAACTTACAAGTTGTAGGCCGTGGTTTCGTACCCAGGCAGGTGATCTACTTTGTGTAAATTATTTCATCATCACTGCTCTCAAAACATTGAAGGAAAACATCGTGAGGAAACCGGCATGTCCTAGAACCAAATATTCGAAGACATGTGACATCCACCAACCAGCACTGGGCCCACGTGGTGGATTACGACCCATTCCCTCTCACAGAGAGTAGGACTGTGACCCAGCAGTGATGATGATGATGAATAATGGGCTTATCGCTATTAATACGATTATCTCCAGAGAAAATTATTTACATGATAGATAGCTCTGGCGGTCACGGAGTGCCGTAGGTTACTTTATATCACCAAAAAGTGCACAGATAGTGACCATTTGTCACTGCAGGGATCCAGCAGAATATCAGCGTCAGGTATATTTGCGTGACACGTGCTGAGCTGGACTCCCATTTGGTGCAACCTTGAGACGCACACCGCACTGTGTTTTGATTGTCAAAATTAATGTTACTGGTGTCACTTTTACTTTTGTTTCGGTTTCCTTTTTCTTTTTATGTTGGCACTTTGTTTTTAAACATACCTACATGAAAATTGTAATAATTTAATTAAGATTTTGTGTGTTGTGCTGTCTTTTGTGTGCACTAAATAAATGATTTATCTATCTATCTAGATAGTATTTACACAAAAACCTACCTAAGCTTATGGCTCCCACCTAACAGCGAAAAGTAGGTTATTTTAGCATCTGTGGTTGGGGTGGTAACGCACCTGTGAGGACTCTGGGATTTCGTCCAGAGAGTGGCTACTGACCGTATCTGCCGTGTGTATGTTAAAAGACTGCTATAAGTTTACCGCGTCTGGTTTAGAGTACCTTTCTGTATTTTTTGTTGGGGACTTCATAGAGAGGGCCTTCTGAATATCCCTGTTTTGTGGTAATGAGGTGTGTCGGATCAGACAGAAATCGTCTTTATCACCACAATTGTGGTTTTATTTTGCGCACGATCCATCTGAATGTTACACTGAACGCCGCAATTCATAACTGAGGATACTTCATGAATTGAATTTGATATTTTTAGAAATTTATAACTCCACTTACATATTTTATTTTATCTATGCTACTCTTTCCTTTGGTTTGCTGAAGAGTGTTTGATAGAGTTGAGTGAAATTAGATACTTTCAGGCGTATCAGAATTAGTTTATTTGCAAAGCAGGCTAAGAGTGCCCATAATCGGGCTCCTCTAGACTACGCGGCGCAACGCGTCTAGTTTTTCTATCCGTTTCTATTGCTGGGATTCCTTATAACGTCTAAATAAAGCGGTTCACGCATTTTTGTGATACATCTGTTTATCTTGTTTTTTCTTATAGTCACCCACACTGTTCATAATTTTATTTTTATTAAAGATTTACTTGGTAAATTATCATAAAAATAATCACTTTGCCAAATAAAATATATCTTTCTTAATTGCATTTCATAAGCGCAGTCTGATATAAACTAAACTATGTCACCCAAAGACGACAGAATTACTAGCAGACAGGACATAATTTAGCAAGACCAAGCGGCTGCCTCCAGCGAAATTAAATGACGCTGCATTCGCAAAGAAAATGCAATCACCGCCCCGGTATATTCCCCGATGCAAATCTCAATTTCCGAGTCACTGTGCCCCGCTATTCCTTACGCTAATAAAACGTGCACCAAACTGAGATGCTGTTTCGCTCGCTGATGAACGCCAAATGACGTTATGACAGCGCACGCCGCCATTTAACGCCTATTTGGTTCCAATTTCAAATCTCCCGCGCTCCCCTGCGGTTCCGGACTCGAAAGGGGCATAGATAATAGCGTTTTGTTTTATAATTTTAAATGTTTTTTAGGCCAGTATCGGATATTAGATTAAGAAATGTTTCGAGTTTATATTCCGCTTTGCAAACTAGTTTTTTAATTAAAACAGTGTTCTCATCAAAGTTTGAAACATAAACCGCTTGCATAGGAGTTTTATCCAAATGAAATTTGGATGGACTGCAGTATGTGAATGGCGGACAAATAGGAATAAAAATGTTCGCTTTGGGTGGAAAAAGAAAATGAAAGAAATCAATATGGCCGAAACAGAGAGGGGTAAGCCGCGAGCTCTTCGTCGTACAGATACACAAGTTATTTTTGGGACTCGGATTGAACGTATTTTTCGTGCGACCTTTCTTCGACTTTGGTTTTGTGCCTAATTGGGTCAGTTAGGCAAATTCTTAATGGGTTTTAAAGAAGTGAGATTTAGCAGAAATAAGATGATGTTAAGTTTAACTTTTATAGCTATAGGTATGTTTTACATAAACTCATATTTTCTCGTTAATATTCTACTGTGCTTGCTATTTTAACCAAATTAAAAATAACTTATTGCATTTTACTTAATCGAAAACACCAATTCACCATACAGCAGTTTAATTTTCTAATACGTATTTTCTACCTATCAAATTTAAGGTACGATTCGAATTAACAATTTCTGGCGTTTAAAATTACTTAGTGCTTAGTCCCATGCTGGGCGCCAAATTTTCTTTATAATGTTGTTCGTTGCTGGGTTACTTAACTCAAGAAAAATAACCACAAGTAAAATGTCTTACCTAAACAAACAGAACATTGTCTGCCGCGTTTTCTTTTATTCGTAGCGCAGCGATCGCGTTCAAAATCCCGATACACGAATATCCGTTCTGCCATTTTGGCGCGCGGGCGGCCGGAAACCCAAGGATATAAAGTTTCGCGCGCCTTTCTATCCGCCATGACACTTTTCAATATTTTTACTCTTATTTACCGCTATTATTTATGTGTGCCATTCTTTGCGCGGGAAACCGACCGTCTATATTGTCTGTTGTTGGTTTTCTATCGCTGGAGCCTTTATGTTTTGTTTGTGTTTGACCTCCGATATTTTTGTTTGGGAAGAAAAAAAAATGGTAACTTCGTTCCAGTTTTTGCGGAAAATAGATTGACTCGAATTCGAGTGTCATCGCATTATGAGTGTCTTTTCATAAATATAACTTATTTTTGGTCACAGTGGCTTTATCCTGTCACTCTGCTAACCCATTTATGTCATTTTATGGAAAATATAAAAGTATATATATACAAGCAAATGCCTAGTTTGAAGGTCACTGTCCATCCTAATTTGTACTAAATGTACAAATTGTTTAATGCTTTGATTTGATATATTTGAAAAGGTAAAAATAACAACGTATGTCTCAATATATTTTTCAGTTTCATGGTCGTCCGAAAAATTTAAGGACTTGACGAATTCAGAAACTTTCTCAAACTGACGAAATTGCTACAAAGACCTAGAGACAATACTTTAAACTAATTTCATAACATGAGTATCACTCCACAGATAAAAACATCTAAATACAGACATCTGTCAACTAGATAGTCTAAAAGATTCCCTCGCCATTCATGATACGTAATCGCATAGAGATTTAAAAAGCTAAGTTGCGTCCCCAAACTGGTCGGTACGTTTTTTATTCGGACAGAATGGCTCTTTTCACATCCATTGCGGCGTGAGGTGGTCACTTTGTTGAACTGTGGATGCTGGATAGGGTATTAGCATGGTCTATGGTGTATATTGTCTATGGGTTTTAATATTTATGATTGTGGTACATTGTAAGTGGTTAATTCGAGATGAGAGCCCAGAAGCAAAAATTCACATTATTATCTTATTACCTTTGGCAATACATGAAAATATCACAGCGTTTTTGTTCCACGGAAACAGAAAGAGCCTCGGCGTTTCCTTACTTAGCATTTTTATTTCAGCATTACTGTAAATTAAACAGAAATATGTATTATTATGTATTTTTAGTCTGCCCTGTCCCACTGCAAGAAAAAGGACTTCCTTAAGAAATAATCCTTTTATTCCTTCCAGTTTTGGACTATCATGGACCAATCTTGTTGATAAGTGTCAAGCCCGTCTGGCCATCTTCAAATATTTTATTCTTAAATATTTCGTACCTTCCAGTAGTCTCTACATTCACGTCCACAAGCAATGGGATACACAAATAGGACTATGAACACGAGACTTTTATACGCTCATCCGATTAGACTGTCGTATATGCTTATGAGTTCTTTGTCGTGCGTTTTTGTGATCGCAGTTAATCGCAGCGCTCAAGCGCAACCGAGCGGCGAGCTTACGAGTCCTCAAAGCACTCGCACAATGTACGCTTTATGTTATTTGTTAGTCTGTATCGAGATGTTTGTATGTTCGGTGGGACGTCACAGAATGAAAATGTATTGAGGATTAGAAAATGTAGATGTTACTTTTGTAGAAAGATGGAGGTTGTACTTGGTGACAACTTTTTAAGTGTCGTGATCGGCTTGAAACTGTTACTATTTAATTTGTGTATAAGGACTATTAAAGTCTCACATACTGTGTTTCTACTTGTCTTAATTATATTTTTTGATCAATTTCGGAGTGGAACAGTGGTGGCCCAGTGGTATCGACTTACAAGTTGTAGGTCGTGGGTTCGAGCCCACCAGCAGCGAGCAGGCGCTTTACTCTGTGTAAATTATTTCAACACCACTGCTCTCAAAACGGTGAAGGAACATCGTGAGGAAACCGGCATGTCCTAGAACCAAAAATTCTAAGACATGTGACATCCACCAACCCGCAATAGGCCCGCGTGGTGGATAACGGCCCATTCCCACTCACAGAGAAGAGGCCTGTGTCCCAGCAGTGGGAACATTAATAGGCTGATGATGTATGTGATGTGATAAATTTCTGGCTGTGACATAGGTGTAGTTGAAGTGTATATCCTGCAGTGGCGGTCGGCTGAAATAGTGATGATGATTGGGTTCGTAATAGAAGTTAAAAGTAGCTATGAAAACGTTTTTAATAAGGGAAATTACTGAATGGGCTGATTATACTAAGTAAGTAACTATTTATCCGGTTTGAGTAATACCTTTTAGGAGATTCTTGTGTGCTGCGGTAATAATATTGTTACATTTACTTTAATTGTATTTGAGGTTCTATTTATCTATTTTAGCATATGCAGCGCGGGAGTTCGGGTGTATTCGTGTTCTCAACGAATTAGTTCAAGAGCGAGCGAAGCGAGCTCGGGAGCTTAGAGAACCCCGACACGGATAGGCTAGGGTCGAAGGGGATGGGCTCGCTTTGCTCGCTCACTTCAGCTCCCGTCATTTCCTTTATGTTAGGTTACTTTAGACTGTAGACAGAAAAAGGAGCGCCGCGCAGCGGGGCTCCGTCGTCAAACCTTTATTTTCTAGTCGCTGTTTTAAACATTTGTATTTGCCCACTGTTTGTCGCCCACTTAGTATTTCAGTAAGCCATATTCACTATTTTTTACACCTTTAATTTGAATTTATTTTCTCTCGTTTAAATACTATCCTTTTAATAATAATAGGACAGACTGTTATGTGCGAAATGTATATAAGAGCCAACAGTCATACAGATAGAATGAAAGAAACACATTTATTTGACACAATCAATACATAAAAAAAAGAAAACTATGACTAAACAACACTAAAAAAAATAAAAACTTTTTTACAAAAAAATACAACCGTCTTCCAAATAAAAACACTAAAAAGTGAAAAATATCTTCAATTTCGAAAGTCGGTGTCCCTGTTTCCGTTTCTTTGTTTTTGACCACATGACAAGCACCAGCTTTCAAATAAAAAAGTATCATCGAAATCGGTTCATCTAGTAAAAAGTTCTGAGGTAACAAACATAAAAAACAGTACAGTCGTATTGATTACCTCCTCCTTTTTGAAGTCGGATAAAAAAGAGAGAAAACAATGTAACATTTGTGTCCCACGTCTGCGCCACAAAGTTTCGGGCACATAGTACCCGACGCTGGTTTTCAACTGGACCTGTGACCGACGTGACAGACGTAAAGCAGTTTTATAGTAACTAAATGTGTATGTGAAACAAGTACTTACTTATACAACAGATAAAAATAGATGTGCTGTATGTGTATATTACAAATAATAACAAAATACATGTACATTACATAACAATAAACGGTTTTTGATAGCTCAGCAGTAAGATTAGAGTACACCCGAGGCTCTAACTAATAGTGGTCCTATCATACGAGTAAATTGATGAACGCCAAAAGACTGGGAACTTGTCCTTATTTAAATACAGGTCAAAGTCAAAGTCAAAGCCATTTATTTGCATTAAATGCGGTACAAAGATGGTATAAATAAGTTATTAGCACAATGACACATTTCGCCATAATTGTGAATAGCTCAATCGGTTCTGCAACATTGCCTGACATCTGGAAAATTGCAATCGTCAGGCCATTGCCCAAGAAACAGAATCCAACGGACCTAACAGATCTTAGACCCATTAGCATTCTTCCTTGCCTTTCCAAGATTGCCGAGAAGGCCGTCTGCCAGCAGTTGACCAAATATTTGGAAAGCAATGAAATACTCCCTGAGCTACAGTCAGGCTTTCGTAAACAGCGGGGTACTTCTACGGCACTCTTGGATGTCACGGACAATATACTGGCAGCGCAGGATAAGGGCCTATGCACACTCCTTGTACTGCTTGATTTTTCGCGGGCGTTCGACTGTATAAATGTAGAACTGTTCCTTTCAAAGCTGAACTATTACGGTTTTGAGCAAAATACAATAAACTGGTTTCATAGTTATCTCACAAATCGTCAGCAGCGCGTAGAGATCCGGTTAGGCAATGGCTCATCCTTTATTTCATCGATCACCTCTATTAGTAGGGGAGTTCCGCAGGGTTCTATATTGGGTCCCATTATTTTTATTTTATATTGTGCAGATATTATAAAATCTTTGAAGCACTGTAGGTACCATATTTATGCTGACGATGTGCAAGTTTACATTTCTTTTAAGCCAGGTGACTACGTTAGTGCGTTAAAGAATCTCAACGATGATCTGAATTCAATAGCATGTTGGGCTGAGAACAATGGTCTGGTACTTAACCCTACCAAAACGAAATATTTGCTTTTTGGAACCAAAAGCCAGATCAGTGCAGTGCCTGCAACACTTAATGTTAACCTTCTGGGTGAGGCGGTCAGTCGAGTTAGTGAAGCGCGTAATCTGGGTTTGAACATGGACTCTGAGTTGAGGTACGAATCGCATGTGGCAGCATCAGTGCGCACCTGCTTTTACCGGCTGAAGGTCCTTTATAAAATAAGGCCGTATCTATCAGAGGAGCTGCGAATCCAACTAGTTGAGTCGCTCGTAGTCTCAAATTTAAATTATGCGGATACAGTTATTGGCCCGCGACTACTGGCAAGAACTGATCGACTAATCCAGAGGGTACAAAACGCATGCGCTCGATTCTGTTTTAAAATCCCACCAAGAACACACGTTACACCATTTTTAAACAAGCACTCAATCCTAAAAATGAAGTCGCGTCGTAAGTTACACTTGGCTTGCCTACTGTTTGGGGTTATTAAGTACAAGCAACCGAGCTACCTTTATGATAAACTTGGCTGGATCGCTGGTAAAAGGGAATGCGCAAAAAGACAGTGCTCTCAGCAGCTCTGTACTCAGCCGCACAAGACAGCTGCTTTCAGAGGCAGTTTCAGGTACGCTGCATCCAAGTGCTGGAACAATATTCCCCCCCCAATAAGAAACATTAAAACACTAGGTACCTTCAGAAGTAGGCTTCGACTGTTCCTTATCAATTCCCAGAAAAAGCTGGGTACGACGATTTCAAACACGTCGTTAATTTGAGTTTGACAACTGCTGCTTTTTCCAGACCCACAGCGGTCTGGAAAAAAAATATATTTGTATATATATATATATATATATACTAGCTGCTACCCTCGGCTCCACCCGCATTAATGTCAAGAAAGTATTCCATGTCTCATTCCAGACTATTATCTACCTGTATGCCAATTTTCATCAAAATTTGTTTGGTATCTCTTGCGGGTAAGAGTAACAATTTTTCTTTTTAATTTTATTTATTTCAACCATCCATCCTCACAAACTCTCACATTATAATATCAATACTACTACTTACTTACTACTTACTCTGCTGATCTCAGTCAATCGTTTATAAGCATTTATCTTTCTTAAATTATATTTCCTTACACCACACACAATCATACTGATCGCTGCCAATCTTTTATTTAACTTCTATTCTTAGTATATACTTATGCCACACTCAAACATAAAACAAACACACAATATTTAAAAATCGAATATGGTCAACTCACCAAACGTTCTGCATCGCCTTGGCGTCCGTATGTCGCCACAAGGATCCAGCAGAATATCAGCGTCAGGTATATTGCCTGGCACATGCTGAGCTGGACTCCCATTCAGTGCAACTTAGAGACGCGCACCGCACAAGTATAGGTGTTCAAGCTTCAAGATGCAAATCTTGAAGTTTGAATTTTTTTTATTTTTTTTTTTGTATTTGTTCCTGACGGAACAGGCTAAGGTCTGAGACCATGCTGCCTAGTCTTCAGTGCAATTTTAGCATTTTTTAGTATGCATTAGAATACGGATGTAACAGATTCTAATGTTTTATGGAGTATTTGGCAGCAAATTGTATTGAGTCAGCCTTCCCAGTAAGCTTAGCGGAGGTAGTCAATACTACAATAAAATTCTCCGCTCCACTATCCTGAGATCGCTTCTGTCAATGATTCACATATTGTCCAGT
The DNA here is from genome assembly GCA_948252205.1 of Orthosia incerta. NCBI lineage: Eukaryota > Metazoa > Arthropoda > Insecta > Lepidoptera > Noctuidae > Orthosia > Orthosia incerta. Next base: position 29,758,986 of record OX411754.1, on the reverse strand, counting down.
TGCGTAGACAGTTGAGACACAAAACTACACCAATTTTAACACGCTTTTATTAGCTTGGTATGTATGTATCTATGTATCAATGTATCAATGTAACAATGTATCAATGTATCAATGTAACGGAATCTTTGAACGTGATTTTCACCCACTTCAAAACGTTGGATTGATTTGAAACTTTGCACACTTATCAAGGACCGATGACAATGCAATAATTTAAACAGTTTGTCCCATTATCCTTACCAATAAAGCGTGTTTTTTAGTTTTTAGAACTACAATTTATTATATCACAATATCCACTAGGAATCAATTTGCAAATAATATTAACAGCCGCTGAACTTCACTCGAAAAAATCCCGCCAAAAAAAAACCTTATTTTTTTTTTTTTAAGAAGATAGGTAGTTCGGCATTCCATCCGTGGATTGCCATAAACAATTTTATTTCCTTGTGTTGTTTTCTTCTTCTTTTTTTTAATGTTGTTCTTTTATTGTGCGTTGCTTGTAATTATTATTTATTTTTATTTGTCGTTTCTGTGCTGGTCTTCTATTGTGTTTGTACTGAATAAATGTTTTATCTATCTATCTATCTATCCATAAGTTGGCAGGTGCTTACAATAAGCAGATCTAATCTCAAATTATTTTTATTAGGTATTTAACCTGTTAAGTTTAGTAAACTCTTCAAAACACTAAGTCTATGAAATTATATGGTTAACAACAAAAATATAAATCAAATAATATCATAAAAGGCAGTAGGTAGAAATTACAACAACTAATATCAAGATAATCTACAATACATTCCCGTAGTGATAAGATTGACATGGAGATTTTTTAGAAATTCGTTTATAGAATAAAAGCTGTGAGCAATGAGCCACTTTTTTAAAACTATACAGAATTTTCTGTAAGGGAGATCGGTTATAAAGGAGGGTATAGAATTATAAATAAGAGGGGCCGTGTAAACACAACTACGCCTAAATAATTCGATACTGGGTACAGGCAATTCTAATACATACTGTGTAACTTTTCGTTTATTTTTGTTTTACAAATTTAGCGATTTCATATATATACATACAAGGAACGGTGAGGAGATTGTGTGCTTTATATACTGGTCTGCAGGAATCAGTCCAGTCCATATTAAAAATGGTGCGGATGCATTTTTTCTGTGCCAACAGAACTCTACAAAGTTCAGAGGAGTTTCCCCAGACAATGATGCTTGCAATCTTGGAAATGGATAAGTATTAGATTGACCTTGACCTCTAGGCATAGTGACATTCTAGCATTGGTAAAGATAGTCGTAAAGTCAAAAAGCTGGCGAAGTACGTGTCAGGCCACGCGCAGTAATAGGGTTCCGTAGTTACACAATAATGCGGACTAAGAAGAGGGTTTTTTGTTGTTTCATAAACATTTATATGGTGTCGGCAGCTACGGCAAACGCTGCCGCCCACTCCAATGCGTTATTCGAGCGTCAACATTATTCATTTAGAAATCATTATTATGAAGGATGTTATGATTTTATTTTTGTATATTTTTACATGGTTCATAAACTATTTATTACCTGTTTTACACAATTAACAACGTTATATATGTAATTTTTCAATGGAATTTGTACATTTTTTTTCTTTTCCAAGTACATTTTTTAAGTTGGTTGTCTATTTACTCGTAAACTTGTAAAGCCTACTTAGCTCTGATAGTTTTCCTTTTAATTTCGTTATATTTACTCTACAGCCGTGAATGTTTTCACGTGTCCAAAAACAACCATTTAGCTGGCTGGGAGGGGGGAGACACTTGACTCTAACAAAAAATAGCAATTTAAAGCTTAATTTTACGAAAACGGATCCCTGAATCGAAAAATAGTTATTACTGACCAGTAATATTTTCGAATGGCCTATGGAGTATTGTTGGATAACAACCTTGTTGACTACGGAACCCTGAATATTTACGTATGGGATTGACATTTCCTACAGAAATGTCTGTCTGTGCATCTGCCTAGCTGCCCAACTATATTAGGGTCCACTTCAGTCTAACAGGACTTAGCTAAGCACCAGTATTTACCATGGACTATCTAGAGTCTTTTAGTTAAGGTTACACTAGTCGAAAATTCTTCCATACAAACGTAGTCTAGGGATTATTCCACTGTTTGACAATGTACGTTCAAAATAAAAAGTGATATCAATTTGTCTCATCATTATCTAGCCCTGTATGAAAGCAAAAAGGTAAAAATGGAAAATATTTGAAAGTTATGAGCGTCGAAAGTTCTACATTTCGACACTAATTTTTACGAATTTTTGGGCGCAAATAAATGCCATAAGAAGACGGAAAATTGAAAAGTTGCCACCATGCAGGGATACTTTAGTAGTTCAACAATGCAAATAATTTAATTTTGAACAGATACTTTTAGTCGTTTTTTCATGATATCCAGACTCCCAAAGATCTGTTTATAAAATTTCGCGCGCTCGGTTTCGTCCTTAATCATTATCCATTTCGCTACAAATTTGCAAAAGTGTGTATTCGTACGCCAACTAGCTTCCTACTGCATCAAAGCATCATCAAAGCATCTATCTCTTCCGCACGTGTTGTCGGTTGATATAAAATGCAATTCAACCCCGCGCACAAAATAGTTCGTGCCGTTGACTAGTGTAACCTTAACAAAGGCTGTCCTGACCTCCAAACGCCTCGTGTTAAAACTTTTAACCTCATTAAAAATTCCGTTAACTTAATTTGAAAACAACAGCTAATTAACCACATACCAACAAAACAAACAGTCACAGAGTAGGCAGTAACTCAATTACACCCACAATTCGTGATAAAAGAGCCTTTATCGAATTACAGGGCGTTTTGCACCCCGCTATTGTGAGGAGAATCGTCACAAACGAAGTATTGTTAGGGACACTAGGTGCCATTGTCTGTGTTATCGCTCCGAGTCGGTTTTTGCTGGCTCTCTGGCTCTCTTCCGTTTAGCTAGGGTTTGGGGAGATGAGGCAGTAGGTAGATTACTTACTTATTTAATGGCTTTTAGTTTTTGTATTTGTGAAGGTACTTTTGAAGTTTGTGGAAATTGTTGATGGTTTCAACTGAAAAACTGGCCAAGTGCGAATAGGACTCGCGTACGAAGGGTTCCGTACCATTATCGCAAAAAACGGCAAAAAATCACGTTTGTTGTATGGGGTAAATTAAGGGGGGCTCCCCTTAATTTATTTTATTTTAATTTAATAATAATTATTTTTTAAAGTGAATATACAACTAAATATTCTGTGAATATTTCAAGCGTCTACCTGTTGCCGTTATTAATATAGAGCAAAAAACGGCAAAAAAATCACGTTTGTTGTATGGGAGCCCCCCTTAAATATTAATTTTATTCTGTTTTTAGTATTTGTTGTTATAGCGGCAATAGAAATACATCATCTGTGAAAATTTCAACTGTCTAGCTATCACGGTTCATGAGATACAGTCTGGTGACAGACGGACAGACAGACAGACGGATCGTGAAGTCTTAGTAATAGGGTCCCGTTTTTACCCTTTGGGTACGGGACCCTAAAAATGTATGATCACAGCAGCCAAATTGCGAAACTTATAAATTCTTGGAACACCTATTTAAAAAGAGTTAGCTCCAAAAATACTTTTAGAAATTAAAATAACGTCATCAACATCAGCTGTAACCAGCCAGGCCACTGTTGAGCGTTGTATGAGCTCTCTAAATGAAGGTTTTTGAAGCCAACGCTAAGATTACCGACGTGGCTGAACTCTCGTCAAAGCTCATTTAAGGCGCCGATTCCCTTGAGTAGCTGATTTTAAAATGAGAATCACGTCTAAATGGCTAGTCGTAATTCTTTGAAAAAATATATGTTACATTAGATTAGCAAATTTTAAGTTTAATTTGTATAACATAGTGTAATTAATTTGTAAAGTTATGTCTAAAACGGACTAAAACACGACAATCACACCAAAACCGCTGGGCGTATTTTAATGAAATCTACACCATATCAAAGATAATTTAATTATCTACATTTGGATCTGAGGCTTTTTTTTAAAGTCATAGAATAATAAGGAAAGTACAAAAAACCACAAAATTTTGGGTCGCGCGGGTGTGAAATGAGTGCGCGTTTTGTTTCCTCAAGGTCATTGGCGTTAGTCGTCGTCTTAAATCAAGAAAAATCAACATCATCACACAAAGAAGAAGAAGCAAGTAAAATGATTTTCATTCTCACAAAAGCAACAACAACATAGGCAGAAACCTATAAAACCCATTCATACTCTCTTCTATTCAGACCCGTCATTGATTGTCGACCTAACGCCCTTACAAAAACTTATCGCGATATTTGTTCAGTTTTTATTTCACGACGACATGTACACCTTTACAAAATTTAAGTTACCGTTACACCGGGAGGGTATAACTCTTGTTTTGTAGCTAATAAGGTTGATTTTCCCGTTGGTTTTGGTTGAGTTTATAGAGATGTTATAAAAGTTTTTATAGGCAGAGTTGCAACGGAAATAAGCTTCTTTGTACGACACTATCGTATCGTATCGTCAACCGCTTCCTTTCTGAAGATTATTGTAGACGCCACAGCAAATAAAACTTATCGGCCAGTGTTTGAATATTAGTTTTTTTTTGGGTACATGTTAGGTGTTTTCTTTTGTATGTACAGCTGGGGTGGAGGTTTTGTTGTCTTCAAGTTTGTGGAGATTGTGATGTACATGATGTTGATGGAGGGAATTAATTTCACATTCTCACATTTTATGTAGAAGGGTTAGTATATTTCAATCCAGGCTGTTTTTTTTTTTCTTTTTTTTTTGTTGTTGTTTTTTAGGGTTCCGTACACAAAGCGTAAAAACGGGACCCTATTACTGAGACTCCGCGATCCGTCTGTCTGTCTGTCTGTCCGTCTGTCACCAGGCTGTATCTCATGAACCGTGATAGCTAGACAGTTGCAATTTTCACAGACGATGTATTTCTGTTGCCACTATAACAACAAATACTAATAATAAAATAAAATAAATATTTAAGGGGGCTCCCATACAACAAACCTGATTTTTTGGCTGTTTTTTGCGATTATGGTACGGAACCCTTCGTGTGCGAGTCCGACTCGCACCTGGCCGGTTTTTTATTATTGTTTTTTTTTGTTGTTTTTTCCTTTTTTTGTTGTTGTTTTTTTGGGTTCCGTACCCAAAGGGTAAAAACGGGACCCTATTACTGAGACTCCGCGATCCGTCTGTCTGTCTGTCCGTCTGTCACCAAGCCGTATCTCATGAACCGTGATTTTTTTACCTTTGTATAGATTCTTTTACCGATTGTTTTGTGAATGTGTGAACATTGTAGGCCTTCTAGATTTCTAGATGATTGTTTCGTTTTAATTTTTTTTTTTAATTTCGTACGACTTATTGTCGGGCCTACGTAGTCCCCCCATATCCAAGTACTAATGCTGTAACATGGAAATATTGTAAAACCAAACAAATTTTTAAAAGAGTAACCATGGAGTTTCTTGCCAGTTCTTCTCCATAGGAAACGACTAACCCGAACCGTGCACCTTTTGTCGACGTTTTATAAGTGCCCATGTGGGCCTATGTAAAATAATAAAAAAAAATGATTTTGATTTTGAATATAATACGCCTAATGTAGCTTTCATAGAACTTACAACAACTTTTCCAACAAAACTCAAACTTATCCTAAACAAAATAATACATCAAATAATGCAACATTTGGGAGTCAAACCCCGATCCCTTTGATTCACATTCCGTGAGTACGGGCCGCTCGGGGCACAAACAAATAACCCGACAAAGTGACTACAGAAATCGCTATGATTGAAAGCGAGTATCTATTACGTGTGTTCATAGAAGATAGTTGTTGCTTGTTTTTCCTACTGTTTTCCGGATTGATGGCAACTGCTAAGTGTTTTCCAATGTTTTCTGCGGTCGCTGTTGCAAGATCTACCTTGAATATACTGAGGATTATCATATGTGCATGTGGTGAAGCTTGGTGGGATGCCTGCAGTGTTTTTGATCCATCAGCAAGTCTCTACTTTTGGATTGTGATTGACTTAATGATGTTCCGGACAGTGAAATAAAACTATCTTTTACCTCTTAGATAAATAGTAGAATGTGTTTAAAAATATCAATTTGTTGGTGCCTTTAGATGTTACAAAGCAGTTGCTACACGTAAAACACACAGGAGGTCGAAGTCGAATGACGTTTAGGAAAAAAATCCACGGTGAACGTTTTGTGCCGGAAAAATTACAGTCTACTATCATTCTGTCTCTATTCAAAGCCATTACTTCCCATCCCAACACGGTACCAGCCCTCCAGCTAAAATGCAGGTCACGCACGCAGCCGTTGGACACAAAGGCGTCAAATTTGCACGTCGGCGACCGTTTACGCGACATCTCGCATTCATCGCATTGACGCTGTGTATACGAAAAATTGCCATTATGCGCCCCCGACGCCATGACACCCGCTGACGGAAACTTTTTTATTTTGTTCGGCGTTGTTCTTTTTTTGAATTGTTGCGCTTGTTTGTGATGTGATGTTGTTTAATTATGGTGTCTTGCAACATAATTTAATGGGTTATCGTTTTCAAAAAGGAATGAATTTTCTGCTGAAATCTGTGAAAGTGGAAGGAAGTGATAAAAGAAAATTCCCACAATTCTTTTTTATTTTCAACCACTGGCTGTAACAATGGCTGTTGGTGACTGTTACCTATTGTGACAGAAGACACGAAGACGTTGCTTTCCATTCATAGCCCACTTTTCAGCTCCGAACTCCTTTACGCGACATCTAGCATTCATCATCATTGCCAATAAGCGCTCCCGACGCCATGACACCCGCTGACGGGAACTTTGTTTCTTTCGGCATGGTTCTTTTTAGGGTTCCGTATCCAAAGGGTAAAACCCCGGTTGGACAGTGGAGTTGAGTGGTATTAGGGTCCCGACCCTAATAC